>CM059283.1:11971283-12041283 GCA_030347295.1 Setipinna tenuifilis
AGAGAGAGAGAGAGAGAAGGGGGGGGGGGGGTTTGACCGAGAGAAAAGGAGAAGACAGCAAAATAGAGAACACAAAATGGAGATTAACTCAGAGACAAGAGGACAGAGAATGAGGGGGAAAATAGAGAAAAATGAAAAGACAAGAGTGTGTACAAGGGTGTTCTTTTTTTGAAGAGGGAGAAAGATGAAAGATGAAATGGAAGATAAAGTGTGAGGCGGGTTGCTCCGTGTGTGAGAGCCTGTTTGTGTGTGTGTGTGTGTGTGTGTGTGTGTGTGAGAGAGAGAGTCTGTGTGTGTGTGTGTGTGTGTGTGTGTGTGTGTGTGTGTGTGTGTGCGTGTGTGTGTGTGTGAGTGAGTGAGAGAGCCTGTGTGTGTGTGTGTTTGTGTGTGAGAGAGAGTCTGTGTGTGTGTGTGAGAGCGCCTGTGTGTGTGTATGTGTGTGTGTGTGTGTGTGTGTACACTGTCTAATTTGTGCACGCAAGCATGCATGCATGTGTGTCTTTACAGACGGCAACAAGGTTAACATTATTAGCGAGGGCGTCAGGTCAGCAGAGAATGAGCACCACTCCTCCTCAGTAGCTCATCAGCAGGGGAATAAACCCTCCTGGACCCAGACCCTCCACGGGGGACCGACGCCACACTGAAGGCCTTGGCTCTGGGTGACTCATGCTCATGCGGGGGCGAGGTAGGAGCGTAACGACCCGGCCGGTCATCAGAGACGACAGGTGGCAACCGCTGACCTCGGCCCTGATGACTGCGACCTCTAAATGAGTCATCAGTGTGTGTGAGTGACGGGGGCCAAATGACAGCCTGTGATAATTACATGGCGGTGCCATGGCCACACGGGACGGGACAGTGCACACGTCCAGTCATGCTCGCTGCCGTTCAGGCATATTTTAGTGTATTAGAATACTGGTGGAAAAGTTCATTTATGTCATTAATTCAATTACAAAAGTGAAACTCGCACTTTATATTTATTCTTTACACACAATGTGAAATATCTTGAAGCCTTTGTTTGCTTTAATTTTGATTGTTACAGCTTACAGCTAATAAAAGCCCAATGTATCCAGTATGTCAGAAATGTACAATATAGTATCACACCAATACAGAAAAGGATTTACTTTAACTCAGAAATGTCAGCCTTCTAAAATGTAATTCATTTTAGATGCACCTGTACACACACACACACACACACACACACACACACACACACACACACACACACACACACACACACACACACACACAAACACAAACACACACAGACAAAGACAAAGACAAAAAGGACAGTCAATTTATTGCTTGTTCAGCAATATGTTAAAGAAATAGTTTTTTTTTTTCCAAGTTACTATTAGAAATATAATAGTGTAATAAATATGTCAAATAGATGGACTCACGTCACTGGACTAATATAACAGCTTGACCTCGGCCCTGGTGCTGATGCGGACGCTGACCTCTGTGTGCAGACACGTTATCACAGGCTGCCATTTGCTCTGTCACAGACACGAGGCACCTCAGACTCAGAGTCAAACAGGACGGCCATTTCGTGTCTCCAAGCGCACACTTCCACATATAAATAATGTCTGTAATGAGGTTATAACGCTTAGGATAAATAATGAAAGACCGCGTAAACATAACGCTGAAGGGTAAACAAGACCTGGGGATAACAGCTAAACACAAACAGCTAAAAGAAGAATTGCTTTAATTAGGACTGCCACTGTAATTACTGATGTGATGATAGGTCAGCCATTGCTGCCATATGTACCAACATCATTAAAAGAGCATTACTGTCCTCCATGGTATGTCCAGGGGCCAAATCAATGCTGGTTTTATGAGCACATAAGGTCCTAATACCAGGGAAGCGTATGAGGGCAATGAAGAGGCGTAAGGTCCTTTAGTCCATTTCCCTTGCTTTAGAAACATCTTCTCGTACAAAAAACAGCTATAACAAGGGTTTCTTTGTCTCTCCCACATTGGTTTGCCTCTTAAACTCCATATTTATATACAAGTCCCTTGTCGTGTATGCATAACCACTCTTCTTGATGGGTAATGCTTTTAGCTTTGACTTTACAGTTTCTTGGGGTCTTTAAAACTTAAAATAAAAAAAAAACATAATTATCATAAAATGCCACAGGGAACTGCAAATAAACCCAGAGAAAGCTGTATCAGCTGCCATTGAATAACTAGACCCTAACGTGTTTTTTTTTTTTTTTTTTTGGGGGGGTGGGCTGCCCTGACCAATGACAGATGAGGGGGGTGGGCTGTGTTGGCATGGCCTTTCCCCAATCTGCCTTTCTGCAATACAATGCGACACCTGGACACCCTGCTGTGAGTCGGTGGAAAGAGAGCGGCTGAGAATGAGCGAGTGGTGTGAAAAAACCACATCCCACTGCTTGAAATCTGAGGAAAGCTTTTCAACCATTTCACTTCCAAAAATAAATGCCATTCATTATGGTGTTCGGCAATTACAATTCTACTGATAATATGCTACGCCGAAACAAACAATACCATTGCTTGGCAACAGCTAACTTGCAAAGTTTTGCCAGTTTCCACCAAAGAGGGGGCGGGTTAGGCAGTTTGACCACCCTTTAAAGGTAAACCAATGCTCTCTCCCTCTCTCGGTCTCTCCCTGTCTCTGTCTCTCCCTCCATCCCTCTCTCTCTCTGTCTCCATCCCTCTCTCTCCATCTCTCTCTCTCTCTCTCGACAGGTGTTAGCATTTAGGAGGACAGAAAAGGAGAGGTCAAGAACATCAGCCTCCCACCTCCGTCTGACATTTAGAAAGTGGCAGAGAGGTGGCTCGCCAGTCTGTGGGCAAAAGGCATGGTGTGTGTGTGTGTATGGACCACAAGTGTTTGTGTGTGTGTGTGTGTGTGTTTGTGTGTAAGTGTGTGTGTGTGTGTAAGTGTGTTTGTGTGTGAGTGTGTATGTAAGTGTTAGTGTGTGTATGTGCATGTGTGTGTGTAAGTGTGTGTGTGTAAGTGTGTGTTCCGTCCTCACACACCCACATAAGAACACCACCTATTATAGCCAGACTTATGTGTTGTTATACTGTACCAACTCCTTCACAACTAGCTAATACTGCAGGCATATCACACAGACTCCTTTGCTGCTTGTTTACTTATTCACCATGATAAACACACCTCCTCTCCTACCTACCTTCTCCAACCAGGCATGTTTAATTGTTTAGACATCCTGCCTTTTCTGGTGAACCATCCAAAATTCCTCTAGCAGTCCTGCATAACCTTGCTCCCAACTACATCACACACACAGCTCAGTTTAAAAAGGAACTGAAGACCTACCTATTTAGACTATCCTATGGTCTATAATATGGCACTATGGACTCCATGCATTTATTTATGTATTTATTTTATATGTAAAGTGACCTTGGGTGTCCTGAAAGGCGCTTTTATATTTGAAATAAAATGTATTATTATTATTATGTGCACACAAGCCCAGAGGCTACTGCTGGACATAAGTGGGCTGTTTTCATTGGCTAAAGCCCAGCAGCAGGTGGACAGAACGGCCCATTTATCGACATGGGCAGAATGTAAGGCTACCTACTTAACAAACAGGTGTTGTACAGTGCCTAACTGGTTAGTTGTTGTGGAATATACAATAGAACAGCAACATAAAACACCAAAAACTTGCAACAATATAAAAAGGCTCCTTCCATGCTCAAGACCAAATTAAATGCCTCTCCTCGAACAATACAAGGGATTTAGAATATATTCCTTAAGCTCCTTAATTTTCTTCAAAGAAATGAAGTACTATACTCTCCTTTCCTCTGCTACTGATATCCACTGAATACAAAAAACTACATGTAAGACGTGTTTGGGGATCTTCGGGAACTCTGAATGTAAACATGAGTGATGTATAGAGAGCAATAAGTACTTGGGTGATGAGAGCAGGACGACAGGTAAACAGTAAAGGCCCACACTCCTCTCTAGCCTGAGTGAGGGGAACAGATGGCAGAGCTAATCATAACGTTTCAAGTGATGTGACTTCTCGCACTACGCAAAGTTAATGCAACTACTCAGAAGCACCTCGCCACTCTCCAAGCTGCTCTAAAGACAGTCCGACAGACCGTCAGACACACACAGACACATACAGACCGACAGACCCACAGGCAGACAGAGGAGGAGAGAGAAACAAAGAAAGCAAGGAAATCTGTTTCATTCATTTTCAATCCATGTCTGGAACATTTTCCAAGAATGAGCATTTACAAGTGGTTGTGTAAGCAGTCAGAAGAACACACAGCTCAAGTGTCATATTGGAGTAGGCATGGCACAAGACGGCAGACTAAATTCAAAGATTTTATCGTTGCAGGCTTTTTTCCATAGTGTAAGTTTGGCTTAGTTTATGGTGTAATGCAAACTTTTCTCCTCTTATCACCTATGATGTATGGTTGTTTTCCTTTAAGAGAATTGGGGTGAATGGGGAGCTTTTGTTGTAGTGTTATCTATCGATCTGTGTGTGTGTGTGTGCGCGCGAGAGAGAGAGAGAGAGTGTGAGTGTGTAAAACAGAGAGAGAAAGACAGACAGACAGACAGACAGAGACAGAAAGAGTGTGTGAGTGAGAGAGAGTTCATGAGCGAGAGAGAGTTTGTGAGTGAGAGAGAGTGTGAGAGATGTGTGAGCGTGAGATTGAGCGCAATCTTCTGAAAGAAAGAGAAGGCGAAAGAGATGAGATTTAAGGCACTGAGAGAGACAGAACATTGGAGCTGAGACAACGCTGGAAAGAGAGGCAAAGAGACACTGGATAAAAGGAGAAGAGCAGGGCAGAGAGATAGAGAGAGAGAGAGACAGAATAAAACACATTAGAGTTGAAAAGGGGGAGAGAGTTCTGCAGGCAAGTGACAATGAGCAATTGCACTAGTCAGAGAAGCCCCATACTGGGTGCCTGGCCTGAAACAAGGGCTCGATAAGGCACAAGGGCTCGTTCCTGCTGCTGCCCTGTCTGCACAAAGAAAAGTCCTGGAAGTTTATGCACACCATCTTAAAGTTTAGCACCCACATTAATCTTCCTTTCTCTTTCCTTTTCTTTGTTTGACTTCCTTTATCTGTCTTTTTTCTTTCTTTCTTTTTTTCTTTCTGTCTGTCTTTCTTTCTCTTTTTTTCTTTCTTTCTGTCTTTCTTTCTTTCTGTCTTTCTTTCTTTCTGTCTGTCTTTCTTTTTGTCTCTGTCTTTCTTTTTGTCTCTGTCTTTCTTTGTCTGTCTGTCTTTCTTTGTCTGTCTGTCTTTCTTTCTGTCTTTCTCTTTCTTTCTTTCTGTCTTTCTCTTTCTTTCTTTCTGTCTTTCTCTTTTTTTCTTTCTTTCTTTCTTTCTGTCTTTCTTTCTTTCTGCCTTTCTTTCTTTCTTTCTTTCTTTCTTTCTCTTTTTTTCTTTCTGTCTTTCTTTCTTTCTTTCTATCTGTCTTTCTTTCTATCTGTCTTTCTTTGTTCGCTGGCTCCCCGTGTCGTCATCAGGGGCCTGTGCTGTGCTGAGGGCCCCACTGGAGGTGACGGAGGAAGGACAGCAGCACAAGCAGCACAAGCAGCACAAGCAGCACAAGCACTCATTAACACTTCCTGTTGTCTCATTAGTACCTCCCCAATAACAGCCACACAGGCAGGAGTGGGGAAGATGGAAAGACATGGGGTTGAGTGGGGTGGGGGTAAGGGGGGGTGAGAACAAATAAAGGGATTATTATAGTTGGCTCTTGTGAAAGGCAGACACTTGATGATGACGGCAGCAGCGTGTGTGTGTGTGTGTATGTGTCTGTGTGTGTGTGTGTGTGTGTGTGTGTGAAGTCACCCATGTTTTTTTGGAAAAATAAAAAGGAGACTAATTAGCACCCTAATTAGATGGCCTGAGCCTCAACACACACACATGCCTGTCATCATCACAGACACAGAACACACACACACACACACACACACACACACAAAACACACACACACAAACACACAAAACACACAATCCCAAAAAGGTCACAGCGTAGAGGTCATCCCTTTGGTGATTCCTGCGAGACGCCCCGCAGTGCAGCGTGTGTGTGTGTGTGGACGGCACACTGGTCATCCGATCTATGTGGTCGATAGGCTGCAACGTCTGGGCCGCAGGGGGCCTGCAGTGCTGATGAGGCCAAGTAGCTTTAATGAGGCTAAACCACACGGCTGGTCGATACTTTCGAACCGAACCGAAGCTCCATTACAAAGACCCGAAAAACTCCACTTGGATTCTGTCAAACTGTATTACCATAGGCCACAAACGCTCACAAGCTCAGTGATCCTGAAATCAGAAGAGGACTGAGAAAGATATGGTTCTCAGGTCACTTAAGGTGAAAAAAGATGGAAACAAGATTCAACTGATTTCAAAGTTCCCTTTTCAACCCCAAACAGTCACAAAAGTTCTAACCGTGATGATTCTCTTCAGTTTACCACAACCACTGTGGCAAAAAAACAAAAACAAAAATATGCTTAGCACTTTATGAAACAACAACCACCACCATCTACCCCTACCCTAGAAAAGTAGAAAAACAAGTTTCGTAATCCAAAATTTCCACCCTTGACATGAATAAATAATTAAACCCCCTGCCTGCTCCTTGCAAGGCGTTTTTCTTTCATACTCTTAAAGGAGTGGCTCGGCTGATTAGGATCTTGACAAGTGTGGCGATTGGGTCCGAGTTAGGCCCGGTACAATGGCGCCTCTCCGCAGCACATTATCTGGCATGCCACGCAGATGCCTTTTGGTTCTGGTATCAGGAGGGAAGTGCCACTGGCATCTTGTGTGTTTATGAGTGTGAGTGTGTGTGTGTGTGTGTGTGTGTGTGTGTGTGTGTGTGTGTGTGTGTGTGTGTGTTTATGAGTGTGTGTGTGTGTGTGTGTGTGTGTGTGTGTGTGTGTATGTGAGAGTGTATGTGGGTGTAAGAGTGTATGTGTATGAGAGTGAGTGAGTGTGTGTGAGTGTATGTGAGAGTGAGTGTGTGTGTGTGTGTGAGAGTGTGTAGTGGCGCTGACGGTCATGGAGATTTACCTCCGCATCGTACAATTATAATCACCGTTGTAATTCATGCGTGGCCCCTCGGTGGGTACAGCTCTTTTGGCGGCTTATGTAACCTAATGTGCTCCATCAGAGGAGAAGCCTGGGGTCTGATGACTCAAGAGGGAGGTGTACTTCACAGTTACTTATATAATTATTTCTCTTCAGTGTAAATACGGAGCTGTGTATCACTTTCAGAAAAGGCTGGTGGGGTACAGCCTGAGGCAAGAGAGAGAGAGAGGGACAGAGGGACTGAAAAAGGATGTAAAAAAGTGGGGAAACGTCTCCCCTGTTTCTGTTTAGGGTGACCTTGTGAGGAACCATAGTTAAAAAGAAAAGTTCATGTTGGGTTTTCTAGAGTCAGAGAATTTTGGGTAAGGGAAACAAGAGCGTGATAAAGTCAAAAATGATAACACACAGTGGATATCAAAATAGCTGAGTCAACGGTTCCATGCATCAGGAAAATGACAGTGGTTGACATGGCACACTACAATGCAGGAGGCAACACAAAGCCTTTAGCCCACTTCCTCAGTCGATTCAGGGTGGAACTTTGGTTGTGCCAGTTATGCACTGCCAAGCCATTATTAATCTATTTACTCAGAAGTCTAAAGCGGATTGAACTGAAGAGAGGGAGAGGGAGGAGAGAGGCAGTGACAAACTGAGGATGGAGGAGGGGAAGGGAAAAAGGAAGGAGGAGAAAGAAGAAAAAGTTATTGGTAGCGGAGAAAATTCTCCCCCGTTGGCTGTCTTTTATGGTTTATTCATGGGGTATTTTTAGGGTATGAGCCAAAGGGGGGGAGAAGAGAAGACAGGATATCTGGGGGAGCAGAGGGAGGGCAGCCTAATTTAATTTTCTGTGCTGGCGGGGGGGTGGTGGTGGTGGTGGTGCAGGAGCAAACCAAAGGCAAGTTAAGCTGAGGCTAAGTAGGGGTCAGACAGGGTTTTGGGTGCATGGTAGGTCACTAACGCAGTAGAGCTTTAAGAAGCTAGCACGGTTCAAATGCTGCATAGCCATTTTCTGTACAGTTATACAATAAAAAAATTTAAAAAAAGAAATTGCAAAAGGACAACGAAGTGTGCAGACCTCTTGGTAAGCAGTTTGCTAGATATTAGAGACTGTATAGTGGTTATTTAACCACATTAACTACTGACACTTATAACGTGATTCTGTGTTCGTGAGGAGCCTTATGGCACCCACTGTGGCAGGATGCTGCTGGGTTGCTAGGGAAGCTCCAACAAGCCCTCAATAAGACCACCCATCTTCTTCAATAACAAGTGCTGCGTGATTACATTATTTCAACAGCTCGTTCCTCCTGACTACATGCAAGGTAGTCTAATCAGAACCAAGCGAGGGTAAGAAAATAGGCACAAAAACTTTAGTTTGACTAAAACCTTTTCAATGTTTTGCATGGCGGGAGGCTGTCTGTCAATCCTCAGTCTCATTTGGAGGCACACCAGGACTGAAGGAGTACATCACCACTTTTCCTCAAATGACTGCTTTGCATGAAAGTAGGGAATAAATGAATGGCAGCACTTGGGTATGAAGAATCAAAAAATGGTTAGGAATGAAATCATGGAAGCAGAAAAGGAGGGAAGAATGGGAGGTTAAAAAGAAAAATAATAATAAAGAAAGACAAAAAGACAGAAAGAAAGACAATGAAAAGAAAGAACCTAAGACAATTTAACAACAGAACTTCCATATTGCAGGGTGACATCAATATACTATGGATGGATTGCTATAGTGACACCATCCTCAGCAACATATGCTGCAGAAGTGCCTTCTCCATCCCCACCCTCCATATATTAAGTGGCAGCAGGCAATGCATAACACTTTAGTATGGAATAAAACAGAACGACCGACATCTGGACACATAGGAAACCAGCATGCTGGGGAGATCGCCAAGAGAAGAGCATGATGGGTTCAAAATGGCCGACTAAAACTTTTAAAACGGAGAAGCAGCCAGGGCCAGTTCTAGAACATTGGCATTTAAATGTGATCCTTGCCCAGTCAGGGGCGACCAACGGTCTAGGCACAAGCAATTAAATACTATTTCTTTTTTTTAATTCCTTTTCCCCCCAAGCGAGGTAAAATGTTCCAGAATGTCAGAGGAAACATTCAGCAGAGGTTGGGAGCAGGGGATGACATTTTAAACACACATTATTTGCAGTGCTCCAATACATTAGCAATGCATTAGTGTCTGTAATGTGCATATGCAAGGGATGATTTTGTACTTTTGTGTGTGCATATACTCCTGTCATAGCTTCCAGATGGGAAAGAATGTGAGGGATTGTGGGCTGTGTGATTTTTAAAACAGAGTAAGAGTTTTAAAAAGATCTGCTGGTAAAGACTATAATTTAAACACACATTCATACTGGGATTTAAAATCACGCGCAAAATGACATGCATGTTTGTGTGACATGGATGCCTTTAAATACATTTAAATAGAGAATGAGACCAATGAAGGAAACCATTCTGCTCATGTTTGCCTCCCTGGCTTAAATACCACCTAAACACACAGCAGGGCATTCAAACATTAGCGTAAATATGCTGCTCCTGAAGAGCAAAGAAAAGCAGTGTGTGATTAAGCAATGTAATTATAAACATATAGATGTCAACACTGCTTGGGATAATGATATTACAAACAGCGAAAAACATTATGATATCCGTGTAATTACGTGTAATTACCTTGTACATTATGATGTCAAGTTCTTGTCTCTCACTGGTGTGTGTGTGTGTGTATGTGTGTGTATGTGTGTGTGTGTGTGTGTGTGTGTGTGTGTGTGTTCTCTGCATACAGTCTTGTACAAGGCCTCAAAACTGTGCCTTTAATTTCCTCTTGAAAGCAAGCAAACAATGAAGGAGGAAAACAAAAAGAGAAAGCAAAAGTCAGTGTCTGAATTCCACAGAGCCTTGCAACCCAAGCATTTCCCAAATGCCACATTTCCACAACACCACACAGGCACTGACCAATCACACTGCTCTATCCCCTTCACATCGATATTCTCTGCACAACATCTTTGGTCTCATCACCTCAGCTGATAGAACTGGTCTGTATACCAAGGAGTGTGTGTGTGTGTGTGTGTGTGTGTGTGTGTGTGTGTGTGTGTGTGTGTGTGTGTGTGTGTGTGTGTGTGTGTGTGTGTGTGTGTGTGTGTGTGTGTGTGTGTGTGTGTGTGTGTGTGTGTGTGTGTGTGTGTGTCAGAGTGGCGCTTGTGAGTCCACGCAAGTTGAGGTGAGGGGATGGGATCTCCTCCTCACCTGTGTGTGTGTGTGTGTGTGTGTGTGTGTGTGTGTGTGTGTGTGTGTGTGTGTGTGTGTGTGTGTGTGTGTGTGTGTGTGTGTGTGTGTGCCAAAAGGCTGTCATTATGAATAGTGATGGTGCTAACCAGAGTGCCAGTGTTCATTTGTGTCCCAGTGAGTGGCAGCTGGTCGTTGACACCAGGAGCTGACCTCACACCGCTCCACCTCTCAGACTAATGAGCAATGATTGATGTGGAGCCTCTTATCCTCCCTCTCGCTCCCTCGTTCTCATCCTCCCTCTTGCTCTCTCTCGCTCCTTCATTCTCATTCTCTTTCTCTCCATGTCTATCTCTCGCTCGCTCCCTCATTCTCATCCTCCCTCTCTCTCTCTCTCTCCCCCTTGTTCCCTCGTTTTCATCCTCCCTCTCACTCCCTCATTCTCATCCTCTCTCTCTCTCATCGTCTTCCTCCCATGTGTCTCTCGTATTCTTCCTCGCTCTTTTTCTCTCTCCTGCCATTCCTCCCTCCATTCCACTCCATCATTCTCATCCTCCCTCTCACTCCTTCATTCTCTCTCTCTCTCTCTAGAGGTCTACCACCCATTTGTCTCTCGGACTCTTCCTCCCTCTTTCCCTGCTTCTATTCCTTCCTCTCTCTCTTCTTCATTCTCTCTCTGCACCCTGTCGTTGTCTTCCTCACCATTTGTCTCTCGTACTCCTTCTCCCTCCTCTCGCTCTTGCTCTCTCACTCTCATCGTCATTCTCTTCTCTTTGTCCTGGGCCCCACTCCTGGCCCTTCCTCCTCTCCCTCGCCGGATGAAAAATCACCGTATTAAGAGGGACGTTCATCACTCTGTCCAGGGCCCAGAGTGGCGAGTGACGACACCTGACTAAAATAGATCTCCGTGACGGGAGAACGTGGAGGATTGAGCCATTATTACAACGCCACACCACACCACCAGCTTTGAGCGAGGATGGCGTCTCGTCATAATTAAATGACGCGAAAGATATTTAAACTATTGGTTCACAAGGCACTCACAACATTCCCCCCTCTTGTGTGAAAAGTGACAGCAGAAATCTAAACACCCCCCCCCCCCCTTGGCCTATGGGAATGTACATCATCCCGAAGACTGCCTTGAGGCGACTGCCTTGGATCGAAAGAGCAATCAGTGAGTGAGGCAGTTGAGGCATGCCTAAAGGCTGCATCACTCATAGCGCATTAGGCAATAACATGGTACTTGTATGGCCTACACACATTTCCACGCTCGGGGGAACGCGAGGTGCATGGCATGGCAGACGCCATCTAGGTGATGGAGAGACGGGCGCCTGAGGAATGTATGGACGCGATCATGAGATGGATGGCGAAAATGTGGTTTGTGCGGTAAAAAACTTCCCGGGTGTGAATGTGATGAAGCTGCACAGGGATGCTGTGGGAACGGCGGCCCCAAGATGGAGTGTGTTTCAGCTCTGGGTGAGGGACGGAACGGATTCAGGGAATACCACACTCAGCTCTTGGAAGGCTTGCAGCCTAAGCGGGCTGACGTAACACACACACACACACACACACACAGACACACACACACACACAGACACAAACACAGACACAGACACAAACACACACCACAAACACACACACAAACACGCGAGCGCATGGACGCGCACACACACAAAAGACACATATACACAAACACGTGAGCGCATGGACGCGCACACACACAAACAGACACACAAACACATATACAGACACGCACACACCCACATACCACACCAGATACGCACAGAGTCTCACACATAACACAGAAACGCACGTTGCTGACTCATTCGTTTTCTGACAGGACTTCCTTAATAGCATATTTCTCCTGCAATGCGGAAACACACATTTGGAGGCTGGGCGCGTGGCAGCTGTACAGTGGGGGAGGGCGGGTGGCATAGGGGGAGTCAGAGCCCCGGCTCCCTTCGCCATCTGACAGGGACCGCACGCGCACAAACACACACACACGCGTGCATACACACACGCGCGCATACACACACGCGCGCATACACACACACGCGCATACACACACACGCGCATACACACACACGCGCATACACACACGCACAAACACAAACACACACACACAAACAGGCACTTCGCTCATGCGCAACAAACAAACTCGCGACACTCTGCTCTCAGTCGTCCCCTTTTTCGACAGGGCTCAGCAGAATATCGTAACAAATCTCGACATCTTTTGCTACTTAATATTCAACATTTAAGATGATTTTACTTGCTGACCAACACATGAGAAAACAATACGGCTATGGCAATCATAGAGGTTAAAGAACAAGTGCAAAAACAGGTTGAGCATTGTAAGTAGGTGTAGCTTAGAGGGTGAGTGAATGAAAGTAGTTAGGATGGGAGGTGCTCTCTAAAGACATGGATTTTAAGACATGGATCTTGGTCACAAGACAAAAAAGGTGTTATAAAGTCAATTTCTAGTCCAGTTCTAGACTTTTTTGAAGAAAATATGTAGTTACTGCCTTTGGCTTAGAAATATAGGAAGGCATTGTTATGAATGTCTGTTGTGGTATTATTACAGGTGAGCGTTACAGCATTCATATTTCAGTAGGGGAAAACAGGCCTACTAACACTACGGAGGGAGGACGTGACCCAACTCATCGGGAGCACAGGAGAAGTGGTGTCGAGCTCAGGGGCTTTTTTTGGCAGAAAGCGGCGAAAATAGGAAGTCAATACTGGCGGAGCGAGGGAGCAGAGAGATAAAAAAACAAAAAGGGAGAAAACGTGACAAGCAGGGAGAGACACGGTGTCAGAAGAGGCGATGTTTCTAGGTCATTGATTCAAGGAGGGTGGTGTCAGGACGGGAAGAACGGGGGGGTTTGGGGGGCGGTGGGTCGGTGATGGAACACTCCTGTTTCTACACCACAGAGGGGAAAAATAGGAAAAATAGGAGAGTTAAAAAGAAAAGAGAGCCAGAAGGGGAGACAGCAGTGGGAGGGAAAAAAAAAACCAAAATCTATTCTGACTAAAAAAAGCCCGACGTTGCACTTTTCACTTTACAGGAGCCGTGAGCCGTATCCGTGAGCAACTGGGTTACAAAACTTTGTTTCTTTTTTTTCCCTTTTTACCTGCCGTGCAAGCACACTTAAATTCACCAACACTCTATGAGCACATCTGTGTGTGTGTGTGTGTGTGTGTGTGTGTGTGTGTGTGTGTGTGTGTGTGTGTGTGTGTGTGTGTGTGTGTGTGTGTGTGTGTGTGTGTGTGTGTGTGCGCGCGCAAGCCATCATCAGCTCTGCTATGACCAATGTAAGTGATGTGTGTATTATTAGGATTTGGGCTGGATGGGGTGTCAAGTCAAAGCCTAAGATCACAGCAAAAGCATTTATGTCAGTGAGTCATCAGCAGTCTAAACTAGGGGGTCAGGATTTGGCTGGTTAGCTTTAGCTAATTAGCAAGGCACTTCCTCGTTCCCATTTTCCAGAAATTGCATCAATTGCATCATTTCCCCCATGTTGATTGGTGGGTGACCCACTCTCAGCTCATGCAAGAAGGCGTCCCCGAACTACATCACCGTCCATTTTTGAACATCCAATGCCCTTCCTCAAAGTAGCTTTCTGCTCCATCTTACATCAATCAGTAACAAGGCACTTCATTGGCCAAGTAAAACGGGCGCAGAAATGAGCCGCATGAAACTCCATTATGAAATTTGGAAATATGGTTCAATTTTGACTGAATTCACTAGCCCAGCATTTCCCATTGATATGAATTGGGCTGGGACTTGCTCACTTCCTCCAGTTAGTGTAATACCTCCATGGTCGAAACAGAGCTCCAGTACCCGCACTGCATTCACAGATGGCAGCATGAACGAGATAAGACCAAAACCAAATGAATGGGGGTATAAGAAAAAGAGCGAACAGAGAAGATGATGATGATGCAGCAGTAATGTGTGACTCAGCAAGACAACTTCACAATTGTGCCCTGTGTGCGATTGCAACATTACCACTTAATTCAATGACTGAGCTAATTTGCCTGCAAGCTTGTTTTTTCCTCTTCATCGCTGCACCATCAACTTCGGCAAAAGTTCAAACAAAAGTCCCTCGTTCTTTAGCACCTCCCCCAAGCACATCACCCCGACTGTCAGCCACTCTGTGTGTGTGTGTCGGTGTGCGTGTGTGTCTGTGTCTGTGTGTGTGTGTGTGTGGAGGCAAGCTTGAGTCTTCAACACTTAAGAGTTTAAATGAGGCTCTTTAGAGTTGTTGAATGAGTGCCGTGGGCTATGGCGGCAGCAAGGCTTTCAAGTAGACTCATGAGCAGAAACAAGTTCAAAAGTTGCCTCGTCAGGTTTTTATACTGTGGAAGGTCAGAGAAAGTGAGGCAGAAAGGAATTAAGAGAAAGTTAGAGACAGATAAAGAGGAGGAGAAAAGTAAGAGAGAGAAAGAAAGACTGAGTGAGAAGACAACAGAAACAGAGTGGAAAAAAGAACAAGACTCAGGTAAGAGCGACAGTGACAGAGACGGAGAGAGACAGAGAGACAGAGAGAGACAAAGAAAAACAGACGGCAGAAGAGAGAGAGAGAGAGAGACAGACAGAAAACAAAAGTGAGCGAATAGAAGAGAAGAAAAGAACAGAGAGACGAGAACAGAGGAGAGAAAGAAGGAGACTAAACAAGCTAGATGAAAAAGAAGAGATAGCAAGAGTGAGAGAGTTTGTTTTTTTGTCTCCAGACACTCTTCTCTATGTGGTTGGAGTGGCATCTGGGAGGTGGGGGGGGGGGCATTCTGGAGCTGGTAAACAACGTTTGGCTGAGTACAAGTGCCTGGGCTGCACTGTGCCACCCTGATGTGGCACCAAATTCTGCAGCATTTTAATTGGCCGTCCTCCCCCTAAAAGCTTCCTGAAACACTTTTTTTAAAACGCCGCTGTTCAAACGAGGACAATGCAGGACAACGGGGACCTCAGTCACTCATGAATAATTCACGGCTCGGCAACTTCATAAACAGTTGATAAGGATGGACACACGGACAGGGACAGACACACAGTTACATACACACATACATACACACACAGTTACACACACACACACACACACACACACACACACACACACACACACAGTTACACACACAGTTACACACACAGACACACACAGACACACACAGACACACACACAGCATGGGCAAAAAGCTAAATGCGGATGCTTCACACAAGCCGGACCTCCGTCAGGCAATGAAAGTGGAGCAGGCATTTGGGGAACACTTATTTGCCACATCATGAACGCAAACTGCTTTGAAACACCTTAAAAAAAAGATGTTTGTAAACAAGTACTACAAAGCTCCCTTTTGCTGCAGATTCAGAAAAGTGTGTGTGTGTTTCTATAAGTGATAGAAAAAGGGACTGCAAGTAGGAGTAAGGGGATAAGAGTAAGTAGCAGTAGTCTGAAATAATAATCCCCCCCCTCCTTTGCTTTTGATAGCTATGCTGTATGAAATGTGGCCCACTTGATCATTTCCCATTTCCTTTCAGTAGCTTCGTCAGTAGGGACTGCAGTGGGCTACTGTTTTGGCAGCATTAAACAGTCAGGGTAGGTCCAAAAACTCCAGACTCCAGTGAGATACACACAGACTGCAGAGGTGTGTGTGTGTCATTTTGTGTGTGTCAGTGAGTGTGTGTGTGTGTGTGTGTGTGTGTGTGAAGGTGATAGTAGGACATGTTTGTTGTCTTCTCTCTCCTGAGAGTGTGTGTGTGTGCGTGCGGGTACATGTGTGCGTGTGCGTGTGTGTGTGTGTGTGTGTGTGTGTGTGTGTGTGTGTGTGTGTAGCGGGCTGGGTATGAGGGGCTTGGCAGAGTTAAGGGTTTGTGTTAAGAGTTAGAAGCAGCCCTCAGTGTTTGATTTAAAAGTCAAAATGGGCCACAATCAGCCTCCCAGAGCTTCAAAGGCAGCAGGGCACATGCTCTAGGGAGACAACAGACTATGCATCCCTGCAAGAGCAACGCTCTTAGGAGAGAGAGAGAGAGAGAGAGAGAGAGAGAGAGAGAGAGAGAGAGAGAGAGAGAGAGAGAGAGAGAGAGAGACAGAGGGAGAGAAAGACAGACAGACAGACAGAGACACAGAGAAAAACAAAGACAGACAGACAGATGGAGGAAGAGAGAGAGATACAGAGACAAAGACAGAGACACACAGAGGAAAACAGAGACAGACAGACAGGGGAGAGAGAGGGAGAAAGAGAGAGAGCGAGAGAGACAGACAGACAGACACAACCCGACAGAAAGACAGAGACAGAGAAAGGCAAAGACAGACAAAGAAAGACAGAGTGAGAAAGTGTTTGTGTGTTAATGAAGGCAAAACTCATAAACTTCAAAGCAAATGCCTAATCTCACCATGTGTGTGTGTTTATGTTTGTGTGTTTTTCACACTGGTGCATATCTAAATGGCACTCCGCCTGTGCCTGGCCTTCTACTCCACAGAGATGCACGGCCATCTTTGTTTGGCTTGATGCCCTTTCTCTGGCCATGTTAGTGAAGGCAAAACTCGTAAACTTCAAGCACATCACCGTGTGTGTGTGTATTTATGTTTTGTGTGTTATTCACAGTGGTGCATCTCTGAATGTCACTTAGCCAGCCATGCCTCCCTGTGGAGTACAGTAGAAGGCCATGCAGTAGGCCATCTTTGTTTTGGCGTGATGCCCTTTTCTCTGGGCCAGGATAGTGCTGGCGGTTCAAAGGGACCCATGGGAGCGGTCTGCTGGAGCCGCCAATCAAAGAGAGGCCGACACGGGCGTATCGATAGCAGACAAAGGAGCATGCCAAAAACCACACTAGCTCTGTCTGTCTGCCTGCTCTCTATGCACGCCCAGCTCTTTCATTACATGGCCCACTCCACTAAAGATCCCTAAGCACTATATGTCATCCCCCCCTTCTGTCTTTCGTTCATCTACTTTTGTCTCGCTTTAATTCTGCTCTTATTTCCTGTGTTGTCTTTTCTACACGTCTTTGTTTTCGCCCTTTTATATTCTCAGGCACATTAGTTGCCTCTTCGCTCCATTAAGAAGCATCATTATCCATCCCCATCTATCAGCACTCTCTCAATATCTACAGCAGCTAAATGCAATGGAGGCCTACCGGTGGGTGTGTGTCTGTGTGTGTGTGTGTGAGTGTGTGAGTGTGTGTGTGTGTGTGAGTGTGTGTGTGTGTGTGTGTGAGAGAGAGAGAGAGAGAGAGAGAGAGAGTGAGTTGAGAGAGAGAGAGAGAGAGAACAATGTGTGTGAGCGACAGAGAGAGGCAGTACTACTATGAGAGTTAATCGGATATTTTTTTTTCCGAGAGCGAAGCATCTGGTGGTATTTCTGCAGATTAAATGGAGCCGTAACACAAAGAGTAGGGGCTTGGTGGAGAATGAGAGTCTGTGACTTATGCAAACACCAGATTTAGGAAAATTGGTGCTAGCTCAAGCACCTGCTTATTCAAATGTCCCCCTCTCTCTCTTATATACACACACACACACACACACACACACACACACACACACACACACACACAGACACAGACACAGACACAGACACAGACACACACACACACAGCTTGTGATGGATGAGAGTGGTGAGTGGGCTGCTGTGTCCAGCTGTGTGACTTTAGTGTGAATGAATTGACAAAAAAATCCAGACCAGAGAAGCTGATGACTCTTTCTGAGCATATCTGATGGATGGTTTGCTATGCCTCCCTTCTCATTCCCGTTTGTCCTCCTAACTGTCACTTCTGCACCGGTCATAATAACACAACTTTTACATAACCCCTCTTGCATCATCAACTTGGTAAGAATCTCTTTAAGAAATGTGAACAGAAGTAAATAACTAATAAGGTGGAAAAAAAGTGACAAGTCACAAAAAACAACAATGATAACGATGAGTAGTGGTCCATAAAAGCCATGCACTTAGCCATGACTTACTGGGACAACGGATTGTCAATGACAATGAGGACAATCGGACAATGAACAATACATTATACAGGCCCCTAATTCTTCAGTGACAGTGCCGGGATGTATGCCTATGCGTGTGTGTGTGTGTGCGTGTGCGTGTGTGCGTGTGTTTGCTTGTGTGTTGTGTCGGAGTGGTGTTTGTGAGTTTCGGGTGCTTGTGTGTGAGAGAGAAGTGTGCCATGCATGTTGATATAAGGGGTCTATGTGTGTGTGTGTGTGTGTGTGTGTGTGTGTGTGTGTGTGTGTCTGTGGCTGCGTGGGTGTGTCTGTGGCTGTGTGTGTCTGTGTGTGTGTTTCTCTGTGTGTGTGTGTCTGTGTGTGTCTGTGTGTAATGTGTGTGCTCTTACCTCCTTATCCATGTCCTCCAGGTCCTCCTTGCAGAGTGTGTACAGGGGGAGGGTCTCGGACATGCTGGGCTGCCGGTGGCGTCTGGAGGGGCCTGGCTGCTCGTCATCCTGGGGCTGGGACTGCGACTGCCCCGCACTGGAAACCAGTCCACCAAACACAGACCAGTTAACACCAGCATGACACACACATGCAAGACACCTCAAACGCTAACAAATATCTCACCAGGGCTGTGTACAAATTCACAACTCATTGAACGGAGATTGACATTTTAATTATAAAGTCAATTACTGAACTTGAGTTGTTTCTTTGAGGTAGCAAGCATAACACAGAATTCCCGTGCTGGAAACCAACACATCAGTTAACATAAATAGGACTCTGAGACTCCTCAAACACTGACGATATCTCACCAGGGCTGTTCAAAAGTAAGAACTGAATTGAGACTGACTCTTGCAACTTCAATTTGATCATTGAATTTGAGAAGCATCTGAACACACGCTGGGAACCAACACACTTCATTTCAATTGAATTGGAGATGCATCAGAACCGAAGTAGAAAACATGTTAGAGAATTGCCCACACTGGAAACTAACACATCAGTTAAAAGTGTCATTCACAGAGAAACCGTTTAGTACTTGCTCTTTTTGAAAATACGATGGGTCACTCAGAGTTGTGTATGCATGCTGCACATGAATATGTTCTTCTACTCCAATTGTCTCCATCAGTCAACGAAAAAAAAATAGACGGAATAACAAGTGGATAAGAAAAGGGCATACAAAGTGACGTCAATTCATGAATTAGAAAAAGGAATACATTGCAGCACACTTTCACCTAGCAAAATACAGGTAAATAGGTGTTTGTTCAGAACGTTTAGATCTTCTATTTGGTGTGGCATGACCGAATTGGCTTTGACTGATGGTAGCCCGAACTGAACTGTGATTAACACGATACGGCCTTTAAATATTCACATTTCGAGACAGCGAGCCTTGATGTGGCCGTCTGCCACTTCTTTACAAATAGGTAATTAAAAACATACACAAGAGCTTGTCGTTAGCGTTTAAAGAGTGTTTAGAAAGACAAATGAGATTGTTGGAGTTGCGCCGGACACATAAAACACTACATGTGCCTGCCGGGAGTGCTTGGGTCTTTTTAAATGTCTCTTTCAAGGACTCTCCTGAAACGCAGCCAGCAAGCCAGGCAGCCAGACTGCCAGCCAGAGAGCCAGGAGCTGGACTTTCACCAGGAGTGCGATAAATCCAGACCAGCTGTGTAGTGAATCACTCGACATCATAACTCAATTTCTTTACTGTTCTGTCCGCTTTACAGCTGCCACCGAAGACGCTAAGAGAGGGGTTTAGAGATTGAACCTATTTTCACACCAGTCCCTTGTATATTACAACGCCATTATTACACCAATGTAATAACTACATTAGCATTATTAAATCCTTCAGGATGACGTTTGTGCTGCATTTGTTTGACTAAAGGGCTTTTGTGAATGCTCCAGGTAGACCTGTCCAACATGACAGATTGTGCTCTATTCTTAATAATAATAATAAAAAAATGGTAGAATTTTTTTTTCAGCCTAAAAAAGTGCAAAAACCAATGTGATCAAAGCAGCCTCTTTGGATTAAACAGTGGTGCTGGAAGTGCTGTAGTACATGATTTTGCCTTGTTTAAAACTAGCTATTCAAGCTGCTGTGATTGGATCTGTGTGTCACCCATAAGCATTTGACCTTATAAGGTGTAGGCACTGCATATGAGAGCCCTTATATTAACCTGGAGAGTCCACATATGGCGCTGGAAATCCTTATTTTCATCTGACATAGTGCCATCACACTAAAAGCAAGTTATACGAGACAATACTGCTCTCCTGGGAATACGGTGACTGTGTGTGTGTGTGTGTGTGTGTGTGTGTGTGTGTGTGTGTGTGTGTGTGTGTGTGTGTGTGTGTGTGTGTGTGTGTGTGTGTGTGTGTGTGTGTGTGCGCGCGCAGGCATGTGTATTTGACATCACAGACAGCGAAGGGAAGGAGAGTCAAGGACAAATGTTACGACCGTGCTGTCAGGTGCAGTAAACACACTCCTCATTTGTCGGTAAATAACAGCAGAGCTGCAGAGCCGTTAAAGTTTGGACATGAACATGAGAAGCACAGGGAGGAAAAGGTAGAGGAAGAGAAAGAGTGAGAAAGGGTAGAGAGAGAGAGAGAGAGAGAGAGAGAGAGAGAGAGAGAGAGAGAGAGAGAGAGAGAAGAAGAAGAAGAGAGACAGAGTAAGAAAGGGTAGAAACAGAAAGAAAGAAACAGGAGACAGGGCAAAAAAACAGGATGGAAAAAACAGCAGCTTCAGCCAGTCCACAGAGACTTGCAATGAATAAATCTATGAAGAAGAGGTAGGTGGAAGAATTACACATGAAAGCTCCAGACTAAAAAGGTGAAAAGATGAAGTATGAGAGAAACCAAGCGAGCGTGTGTGTGTGTGTGTGTGTGTGTGTGTGTGTGTGTGTGTGTGTGTGTGTGTGTGTCTGTAAAGGTTGGAACAATGCAGCCTCAGGATTTTTTGCTGGCCAGAGCTAATAATGAGATCTCCCAGGCTGACATCCTAATGGTGGAGGAGAGAGGAATGTATTAAAGCTGGAGATGGTGGAGTGGTGTTAGTATGGAGGTATGGGGCACTCAGCAGGCCTGCAGACCTGCTCCAGCCTCACCGTCTCACCACCTCACAGCCTCTGCTCTGGAGAAAAGGAGGAGGAGGAGGGACGACTTTTGAAAAGTTTTTTTCTTTTTTTCCCCCTCATTTTCCCCCCCCACTCCTCCCTCCCTCCCCTCTCAGTTTAATAATTTGATTTGGACTGCGTGGCGGCTCTTAGCACAGAGAGCTTTCACCTGTTGCCTGGGAGACTGCTGCTTTCCGCTCCGGAGTGGAGTCTAGCAGTCATTAAAGAGAAGCCAGCGAGCACACGCACGCACACACACACACACACACACACACACACACACACACACACACACACACATACTCTACAGTCACATTCACGCACGCACACACCCTCTGCACTCACACATACACTCGACACAAGGGTTGTTTGTCCCTATGCCAGTGGAACACAGAGTGAAGAATTAGATAACTCCTACATCCGCCTCGCTTTCTCTGTCACACACACACACATATGATGTACGGGTCCATTTATGAGTGATTTCCACGTACCTGATGTGTCTATTATCGTATGTCGGTGTTTTAAAAGTTTCTGCAAGTCTTTAGGCACTTTGTAGAGAGAAATAACTCTATAGTGCTGCTACACAGCAGTTCAGTCTACAACCCTTTAGTATCTTACCTGAATTAAGAAATAAGTTTCTGTTTGACTCGTAACTGTCCATGACCACAGGCACCCGTTTCTTTTGAACCAGTCCACATACATTGCAGACGCTCACACATCTACCACTACAACTTTACTCAATTGTGTTTATAGAGCATCACCAACCATTTCAATAACCTCTAGGTGATGCTCAGAGTGCAGAGACCAAATCCTGAGCAGGGGGATAGAGCTGGGTACCGAACCCTGCAGGTATTGACTGAATTTCATCAATGTTACTGAGTATCGACTGGTGTGAAATTCAAGTGGCAAAGTTCGGTGCCAAATTGTAGTGTCTGTGAGAGTGAGAGTGCTTGGAGCGGGAGAGCAGAGCAGTTAAAAAAAGGACCCTGTCTCTCCATCTCTCTGAGAAAACACATCGCACAGAGGCTTTACCTGCTTGCTCCAGGTAAAAAAAAACCTACATAACTAGGAAGGGGGACTGAAACTGAATCTCACAGACCCACACAGACAGACACACACACACACAGACAGACACACACACACACAGACACACACACACACACACACACACACACAATGCATGGCATGCTCTATAGCAGTGGATTAGTAGATGAAACTTCAATTCTCTTTCATGAGTCTCCCGTGTGAGAAAAGATTTACTGGATCAGACATACACCTACACCCCGCCCCCAAATCTACACACTCCCCTAGACACACACACACACACACACACACACACACACACTATACAAAGACACTAACAATATGCTCTGTGGAAGAAAAGAAGCTTAGCTAGACCATACCCACATTTTTACAAAATCAGCAATATGAAAGGATTTTCATTTTACGAGTTGGATGTGATGGAGTATCTCTACTGTTGTAGGCCTTACGCAAGCAGTACTGACATTTGGCAAATTTGACCAATGATGGCCATACTAATACTTCTAGAAGGACATTAAGAAGCCTAGAGGCACATATGCAGACTCACATAAATGTAATATAATGTCGTTCAGTTTTGATGAGAGAATATCAGATATAAGCCTTTAACTCAAAATTAAACTGTGTGTGTGTGTGTGTGTGTGTGTGTGTGTGTGTGTGTGTCTGAATGTGAAAGAGAACAGCTTGTGCTCACAAAAGCTGCTTTGTCATGCCATCTATTGTAAACACTGGCACACAAGCTGAATGCAGCCGTGGAGTCATTTATGTGTGTGTGTGTGTGTGTGTGTGTGTGTGTGTGTGCACTTGTGTTTATGTATGTGTGTATGTGCTTTTAAGTGTACGTGTTTGTGTGTATATGTGTGCATGTGTATGTGTGCGTGTGTATGTGTATGTGTGCGTGTGTATGTGTGCGTGTGTATGTGTGCATGTGTATGTGTGTATGTGCGTGTAGTGTGCTCCAGCAACGCAACTGTGCAAGTGTGGGTTTGTCCAATGAGCTGCCACCCTGCAGCGGCCATGGACAAAGAGAGCTCCTGGCTTTGTGCAGCAAACACGACCAAAGCCCCTCACAGAAATCTGCCTTTCATCAGTGTACTCGCAAGCAGCATCTCGAATGAAAATCAAGGACGGTACGGCGAGTAAAGAAAGAGAGAGAAGGGAGGAAGAAAGGAAGAAATGGACAGAGACAGACAGGCATGTAACAATCTGCACAAAAGAAATAAACTCTCTGATGTGTTTGTTTGTGTGTTCAAGGACTTGCCTACGTGCTTGATGTAGTTTTCTGATCACATCAGTATAACATGCTGGTTTCCTTTTACCCACACAACTGTTATAAATCCAGTGACCAGGCACATACTCACACATGCCCAAGAACACAAGCGTGTCTAGTTAATCCATTTTCTAGAGCAGTGTTCCTCAAAGTGTGGTCTGCAAGAAATCCCAAGCGGTCCGCGAGAAGTTGTGTTAAAATATTATTTTTGTCATGCTTCTCAAGCTACATATGCTATACACAGTGGGTTTAAATGATTTATACATCATCTTTATGCCATTTCCTAGTTAGGTTTGTGATTCTGCGCCGGATCATGCATTTACATAGGGCTCAGATGGGGAGGGGTGGGGGGTCCCTAAGGGTTTTTTAAGGGGGATGGTGGTGGTCCTTGGTCTGAAAAACTTTGAGAAACACTGCTCTACAGAAACATTTAGACATTACGGTTAACCGACAGAACGCTGAGTGTGCCGTGTGCAGGTGTTAGTTAGGTTAGTCGTGTACGGCGAGAGAGGGAGGGACAAACAGTGCGGGAACACACCGATTGCTCTACCTGAAAGACGACCGTGAGGAGGAGGACGGCCCCGGGCCCTGGCCGTAAGAGGGCTGCCTGGACTGTGACTGGGGGCCTCTGCGGATGAGTTTGCCCGTGACTGGGTCGTACGTGCGCACCTCCGGTGGGGGCGGCCGGGGTTTGGGGTCGGGCTGGGGGACCCCCGACAGTCCAAGGGGGTGGTGGGGGAAGGCGGCGGCGGTGGTGGGGGGTGGGTGGTGCCCCTGAGGAGGCGGCCTGCGGATGAGCTTGCCCGTCACGGGGTCGTAGGTGCGCAGCTCTGGGGGTGGGGGCCGAGGGGCGGAGTCTGGCTGGGGGGCCGGGTGGAGAGGGGGCGTGCCGAGAAAGGAGGCTTGAGGGTCGGGGAAGAATGCTGGGCTGTTACTCCTAAAAAGGCACACACACAAACACACGTGTGCAATAAGAGAGAGAAACATGAGGGATTAATGCTAATAGACATTCAGCCATGTCCAGACACCTACACATTGTTGATACCCTCTGATGCTCTCTGGGCATCGTGCCTGCTCTTGCATTAATTAGCAAAAATGTGTTAGTCATTTATTAGTTCAGCAGAACAATGTTATAATTTATGATAACTATACAGTAACATATTAATAACTATTGATTAAAATGCAGTAATAAATCAATATATACAGTTTATGTATCAAAACAGTGTCTGGGTGTGGTATTTCAAGGCTTTATCTATTAAATAAAATGTTTTCTATATGGTCTCATTATATTGTGGATTTCCACCTAGCACAGGGCCGTAGGGGAACATAACCACCGCGATAGATGGGGGATCACTGCACCTCTATCTCAAACACAGCCTTTCACGTCATCTTAAATCTTTTAACCAAAACCTGCTCATTGCATACCAACAATCCACCACTGTGGGCAATCAAATCAATCCCTGATCGTGTGTGTGAGTGTGTGTGAGTGTGAGTGTGAGTGTGAGTGTGAGTGTGTGAGTGTGTGAGTGTGTGAGTGTGTGAGTGTGTGAGTGTGTGAGTGTGTGAGTGTGTGAGTGTGTGAGTGTGTGAGTGTGTGAGTGAGTGTGTGTGTGTGTGTGTGTGTGTGTGTGAGTGTGTGTTCGTAACAGAGACATGTGGCATGGGCTTGGCCCGCATGCTCTGGTTCTGATCCGGCAGATCCGCAAAGCTGGCGGGATGAGCTGGCAATCTGGCAGAGGGTGTGTGTGTGTGTGTGTGTGTGTGTGTGGTGTGTGTGTGTGTATGTGTATATGTATGTGTGTGTGTATGTATGTGTGGTGTGTGTGTGTGTATGTGTATATGTATGTGTGTGTGTGTGTATGTGTATATGTGTGTGTATATGTGTGTGTGTATGTGTGTGTGTGTGTGTGTGTGTGTCAATGTATGCTCTGGCTTTGGCATGAGTCAGGGGGCTGCCCTGCCATCAGAGTCTCAGACTGCTGTGGAGCAGTGCTGACCTAATTCTGCATTCTGCATGCATTATACCCACATATCCTCTTCTCTCTCTTTGAACTTCGAGGAAGCTCTGGGTGCCTAAAGGGATTTTTCATTATCTATGCCTCAAAACATTGTGCTGCTTGCTCACTGTATCTGTACTATGTGCTGAGGTTACTTATTTCCTATTCGAAGTGCACGTTATAGAATTTATTGTTGAATGTTATTGTTTATTGTTACAACCGTTTTGTGTATGTTGTGTATTCTTTCTATTTGCGTCCCCTCTGCCGCCTTGTCATAATGCCACACACACACTCACTGTAGTCCTCCTTCTAAAGCTGCCAATATACTACTGTGCTGAAGTACTATACTGTAGATCTTTTTTCAAAGACCTTAAGCTTTCACTCTCCATCCCCTGATGTTCCGTCTCCCCTCTTGTCCCTCCAGACCTGGGTTCTTTACTTTAGCCCTCCTTTTAAGTTCTTTTAACTCTCCATCCCTCCCTCCCTTGCCCCTTCTCACTCCTCTGTACCTGGGTACCTTACTGTAATTTTCCTAAGACCACTACACCCACCTTGTCCCTCTATACCTGGGTGCTTCACTGTAGCCCTCCTTTTAAGAATTCTCCATCCCTCCCTCCTCCCCCCTTCAAGATTCAACATTCAGGACGTTGTTGTCATGCAACAAGTTGCTAGGACTGTGCTCACTTCTCCGTACCTGGGTACTTTGCTGTAGCCCTCCTTGCAAGTCCTTTTAACTCTCCATCCCTCTGTTGCTCGCCCCTTCTCACTCCTCCATACCTGGGTAATTTAGTGTAATCTTCTTCCTTAGACCACTACACCCACCTCGTCCCTCCTTCCCTGGGGTACTTTACTGTAGCTCAACTTCTAAGAACTCTCCATCTCTCCCTCACTCCCTCCTCCGTACCTGGGTACTTTGCTGTAGTCTTCCTTCTAAGAACTCTCCATCCCTCCCTCTCTCACTCGTCCGTACCTGGGTCCTTCTAAGAACTCTCCACGCCTCCATCCCTCCCTCCCTCCCTCCTCCGTACCGGGGTACTTTGCTGTAGTCTTCCTTCTAAGAACTCTCCATCCCTCTCTCCCTCCATCCCTCCCTCCTCCGTTCCTGGGTACTTTGCTGTAGTCTTCCTTCTAAGAACTCTCTATCCCTCCATCCCTCTCTCCCTCCATCCCTCCCTCTCTCCCCCGTACCTGGGTACTTTGCTGTAGTCTTCCTTCTAAGAACTCTCTATCCCTCCATCCCTCTCTCCCTCCCTCCCTCCCTCTCTCCTCCGTACCTGGGTACTTTGCTGTAGTCTTCCTTCTAAGAACTCTCTATCCCTCCATCCCTCTCTCCCTCCATCCCTCCCTCCCTCCCTCCTCTGTACCTGGGTACTTTGCTGTAGTCTTCCTTTAGGGGGTAGAGCTGCTCCTCCACCTTCTCCCAGCGCTCCAGGCAACCCCACAGCCAATCAGGGTTCACCACGTGCAGGTGTTTACAGCGCAGGGCCTGCCGCACCTTATCCGTACCTGAACACACAAACAAACACAACAACACGTAAACAACAACATTCTTTTACTCTTTTTTCATTATCTATGTGGTCTTGCACTACTATTATCTATTTAATTATTCTATGTTGTAAATATTCTTCGGTCATGTCTGCGCTGGAGAAGAAGTCAATCTCATTGTACATGTGTATAGTGTACATTGTACGTGTGCATAGTGATAATAAAATGCATTCTTTTCTGTGTAAACAACAAGAAATGTATGTAGGCACAAGACCCAACCCAACCCAACCCAACCCTGAAAGACACATATTGTAATGAACAATGTTCTAGTGTCTTCCACTTTAAAATATCTACTTAGAATCGACTGATATTAAGCTAATGCATTTTACATTTGAGAGGCCATTCACAGTGGCACAAAACAAAGCATTTATATCATTAGTATTTACATCAGTGAAAATGTATTGAAATCAACATGAACACAACAGGACTGAAGTAAAATAAAGCTCTTCTAAAGCCTCTCAACCGTCCAGCCAGTCTTAAAATATGAAATAAACAGTTCAGTTTCTAGTTTGTGTGAAACTACAATAGCTAGTTGATTTTCAACAAAGGCATCATCACCCTGATTCTGCAAGCATCTGTCTACTAGCACCAGGGAGCCATACAACAGGCAGAAGCCAAGGGAAAATGCAGCCAGTCAGTTTGGCTACCACACACACACACTGACTGACTTTCATACACGCACACACTCTGTTTCTCTCACACACACACACACACACACACACACACACACACACACACACACACACAATGTCTATACACACTAATATATGCACCCACACTTCCATGCACACCCGTTAAGAAGCATATGGGCTGAGTGTGTGCCCTTGGCTCTGGCTGTGTATGTGGTTAGTAGCAGGAACTGAAGCCTAATGAAATGATCATCTCCCAGCCAGCTACTGGCTCCCACGTCTGCATTATGGCTGTGGGGTGCAACTGGTAAAAAGAGAGAGAGAGAGAGAGAGAGAGAGAGAGAGAGAGAGAGAGAGAGAGAGAGAGAGAGAGAGAGAGAGAGAGAGAGAGAGAGAGAGAGAGAGAGAGAGAGAGAGAGAGAGAGAGAGAGAGAGAGAGAGAGAGAGAGAGAGAGAGAGAGAGAGAGAGAGAGAGAGAGGGAGAGAGAGAGAGAGAGAGAGAGAGAGAAAGAGATGGAGAGAGAGAGATGGAGAGTGTGCGTGTGTGTGGGTGTACGAGTGTGTGCATGTATTTGGCATGTATCAATACACCGATGCTGTGTGTGTGTGTGTGTGTGTGTGTGTGTGTGTGTGTGTGTGTGTGTGTGTGTGTGTCCGCGCTGCTTCAGTGAACCAACATGCTTAGTTCAGCACTGAATTTGGTGAACAGATGAACGTGCAACATGATGCACTTGAATTGGACCATGTTCGATTATGCAAAGGTGGCCCAGATGACACAGAATGAGAGGACGAGTGGAGCAGAAAGAGAGGCCCATTGGGGAAAACGACAACAACAAAGGGGTATGAAGAGAGAGAGTGAGAGTATGTATTAGGGCTGCACAATATACCAAATATATCACAACATAACAGCATACAAGGATGGTTTACTGTCACATGCATAGACATACTGGGTAGAGTACGGCATGCAGCGAAATTGGTGATTGTTAGTCTAAAAACAACATTGCAATATGCATATTGCAAAACATGGCTTAGCTGCAATAAATGGCACATTCATTTAGCTATGCTTTCACACTCCGCATATTAGGCCAAAACAATATCAGACAGAGCCATACTGCCAAAACGTCCTCCCCTATAACATTGGCTGCTCCTGTCTAAGATCCAGTGGTCAGGACAAAGCTAAAAAAAAGTTAACTATATATATAAGAATTTGTTTATTTATTCCAGACCATATAATCATTACAACATTCAGTAAAGTTATCACATATCGCACATTATCCTAATATCCTACAGCTCTGAAATAAAGTGAAAAAGTGCCCAGGGGTACATAAACTAGAAATGAAATTAAAAGTGAATAATGTCTGTGTTTTGTGGGAGCTGTTCAGAGGGGAAAACGGAGTGAGTTGAAAGCAGATGGTCAGTAAGGACTAAACACTTTGGCACGGACATGAGTGATGACAGGTCTATTCAGCTTCCATTTGTACACACACACTCACACACACTCACACACACTCAAACACACACTCAAACACACACTCAAACACACACTCAAACACACACCCTGTTTGTTATTCTCAGACACACAAACGCAAACACACAGAAAGACACACAAATGAGCACACACACATACACACACATGCATGCTCACATGAAAACTCATGCACAAGTACACATGCTCTCTGTAACACAGACACACACAGAAACAAACACAAATTAAATAAAAGAGCACACTTAACAAGCGCTCAAAACAAAAGAGCTGTGCATATACAATGACACACACACATACAAGCAACCCCTCACGCATGAACGTGAATGTGCCATCTAACCAAACTAGTTTATTTTCACTGCAGTAACAATAGCAGCTACAGCCACAGACACAATACTCTGCTTAAAACTGATGTCTGTGGCACTCACAATCTCTACAATGAAACAGAACTGACAGATGAACTGACAGACAGACAGACAGATAGATATACACAGAAAGACAGACACACACACACACACACACACACACACACACACACACAAAAAAAGACAGACAGACAGACACAGACATACACACACACACCTGTCATATGTAAAAGAAAGCCAGACAGACAGACACACACTTTCTCTCTCTCCCTGACTGATAGTCTCTGAAACTTTGTTTAAGGCAGCATGCAGCCCTCAGCGGTGGCGAAAAGCGGTGGGAAAAGTCTCTGTAATCACACGCAGCCTTGATGAGCAGAGATAAGCAGCAGCTCCGCTGTGTGCCCCCGCCCCCCTCCCCATTAACCAGGAGCAACGCCCCACAGACTACACGCCAGCCAGAGATGAAGGCACCCTAAACCTCCTAACACACACACACACACATGAATGCACACATGCATGCATACACACACACCGGACATGCACGCACACCGGACACGCGCATGCACGTGCACGTACACACACACGCACCACTACCTCCAAAGAGCTTGTCTACACACTGTTGTGTATAAAAGTGAATTACCTGGGCCCACTGTGTCTGGCGTGACAAACCCCAACAGTGGGCCCGGGTAATTCACTTTTACCACCACTGTGGAGAAATGCAGTGTCAGCACTGCACAGATGGGTGCATGTGTGTGTGTGTGAGAGTCACACATCTTTGTATGTGTGTGTGTGTGTGTGTGTGTGAATGCGAGAGAGATAGTGAATGACAGACAAAGGGGATGGAAGGGAATAAGGTGGAGTGAGATGGAAGGGTTGGAATGGACCTCAGTGTACAAGAGGCAGAAGTAATACAACACACACAATACATTAGATGGAGTGTGTGTGTGTGTGTGTGTGTGTGTGCGAGCGACAGACAGACAGACAGACAGACAGACAGACAGACAGACAGACAGACAGACAGACAGACGAGAGACAGATAGAGACAGACAGAGACAAGAAAAGGGAGGCATGTGGTTCTATTCATTGTAGACTGCTCACATGCTGTCCGTAAACTCTGTTGCTGTAAAGCTGCAGATGAATGTCCAAACATGCTATATATGTCTCTATGCGTATTGTGTACTTTCACTGCATGTATGCAAATGCAGAGGGTTGTGAGGATATGTGCCCCTGGCCTGTGTAATGTGTGTGTCCCGCTGTCTGCGTGTGTGCTGTGGAAAAGCTCAGTAATCTTACTAAAACCAAACACACACCCGCAGCACAGTTCAACATAAGGCCATGGCAGACACAAACACCCCAACCAACCACCTACCTACTTACCTACCTACCCACACCCACACACACACGCCATGGCAAACACAAACATCTCAACCAACCACCTACCTACCCATACAGACACACACACCATAGCAGACACAAACACCCCAACCAACCACCTACCTACCTACCCATACACATACACCAGCCATGGCAGACACAAACACCCCAGCCACCCACCTGCACACGCGCACACACACACACACACGCACGCGCACACCCACGCGCACACCCACGCGCACAAACACGCACACACACACACACACACACACACACACACACACAAAACACAGCTGCCTGATGGATGGACATGAAGTACAGCAAACAACTCTAAGCTGTCACTGGAATGAGAAATGCCATTCAACCCAAACTCTCTCCCACATAATCACGCACACACGCACTCTATATGCTCTCTGGCTTTGCCACTCTCTCAGACACTCACACGCATACATGTACCCAAACGAGCACTCTCACACACACAGGGCCTGACAATAGCACTGTCTATATGGTAATTAAACACTCTCAAACACTTGAGTGGCACTGGCCCTACAGCCCCCACACACACATACACACGCTCTCACACACTTTGGGTCTCTCTCATACACACACACGCTCTCACACACTCTGGGTCTCTCTCATACACACACACGCATATCACACACATTCACACTTTTGGGCTCACAGACATAATCACATGCATACACACACCACTGACTCTCATACACCCACACACACCACTCACACATACACACACACAGACACACACACCTCACTCAGACACATACACACACACAGGTTCTTAAGCGAAAGTGCACTCTCGTCCCCAGCACTGCTCTCAACCCACAATCATTTGATTGCCTGAGTGTTCTCTTCTGAGCGAGCGAACCGCCGGTACCACAGCAACCATGTGCACGCCGTCTCTCCAATCCTGTCCGACCGCCCGCCTGTGTGAACGCCCGCCTGCGTGACCGCCCACCCAGCGACCACCCGCCAACCTGCCAGGAGCCAGCGGTGTCGCACTCACACACCGCTCCCGCTGGAAGACAGAGTGCCCGCTGCTGGTCCCCATTCATCCTTCGCCGCCACTGCGGGCACACAGGCTTACCAGACGCACGCATGACTCACGGGGGAGCGGGCCACTCTAGTCCGCAGGGGAAGTAAATATATATTATTAAGCTGATTTCCACTCCTCGAGCTCCTCTGATGGATCGATAGCAGGGGAGGCTGATTGAGATGGCTGCTCTGTGAGCGTTCACTTGCTGTTGCCTTGGTGATGGAGAGTGAAGTGGAGGCACTATTAAGTAGTCCTTTTGGCCAGATGTTTGATTAACATAATTGACCAGTTGTTCCTAAAAGCCAATGCCGATAAAATAATAACACTGATGAAAAGTGAAGTGTGGCCAAGTGTAGTCTCTCAACTCTTTCACCTTTCTCACTAAGGTGCTTTGTGATAACAGATATGCCGTAATCAATTAACACAGCACTCACCTGAAGCACTTCATAAACATGCACAAACAAGAAAACCAAACACAAACTAATTTAATTGCTTTTCAAATGGACGTGTTAAATACTACAAAAAAAGAGTAAGAGCCAACTTGTCTGCAGATCTTCTTTCAAACAAACTTTGTGAACAGTCTTGGAAGGTTCCAAGTATATTATATATATATATATATATATATTATCTTACTTAAGTGTGTGAGTTAATAAATTAAAATTTGTACGTAATGGGAGAGTGTTATCGGCAACTATTCTTATTTCCACATGACGCTTGTCCTTAGTTAAACAAAAGAAGTAGGATAGGTAGGCCTTAATTTCCCCCAATAATCTTGACTTGTCAAACAAAGCAGTCCATTGTCACATTGTCCTCTCCTCTTTCAGGCTCCTTTATACTAAAGAGATAACCGTTTATGCCTCTCATATCTCCTCATGCTGTTTCTGAAACAGCCATGCTATGGTTCAGCGACAGAGAGCAACTAAAAGAGACAGAGAAAAGAGAGCGACAGAGGGAAAGAAAAAGGAGAGCGAGAGAAAGACAAAGAGAAAGAAAGAGAGTGTCGGAGAGAGATAAACACAAGAAGAAAGAGAGAGAGAAGAGGAAGAGAGAGAAAAAGAGTGACAGAGAGAAAGACAAAGATAAAGAGAGACAGACATGGAGAGAAAGAAAGAGAGAGAGAGCGAGCGACCGAGAGAGAAATGTTAAAATGTGTTTATTGTTGTGTTTGAACTTTTGGGTATATGAGAGTGACAGAGAAAAAGACAAGGATAAAGAGAGAAAGACATGTAAAAAAGGGAGAGAGAAAAATGTGTTTATTGTTGTGTTTGAACTTTTGGGTATATGGAGCACATCTGAGCACAGGGGCCCAGCGACAGCAGTGTGAGCGCAGTGTGCGCTTCTCTAATCTTCCCCATTGAAGCGTAATCGCCAGGTAAAAGCCGCTTACGGCCGCCGTCAACAACCGTCTGAGTGAACAAAGTGCTCGGGCTTTTCACAAACACCAGTAAAATTCACAATTTATGCGCCTTTGAAGCCTGTCAGCTGAAGTTTGGTTCTGGGCGATGCTGTGGACTAAAGATTTAGACGTGTGTTGTTGAAAATGTTTGGGAAAGAGAGAATGAGTTTATTTTCTCCCCAGTGGCTTACTGTGACATAAAAACACGCCCAATTTCGTCACCCCAAAACTAAAAAAACAAACAATGTCAGAGCTAATATTTTCATGTTCCAAGTGACAGTTATTAGGTACCAGAGACTTCATTAACAAGTAATTTGTACATTTGGTCATTGTACATTTTGTAAGCGTTTTAGGCATAAATTTGAGAAAAACATTACTTTCATATCATTTGCATTAATTGCGTTTCATCAAACGCTTACTGCGTTAGGATAATAACTACATATTCTGTGATGTACAGAGGAAATTAATATTAACACATTTTCAAGGTTGTGGGTTTCTGACCACTGAGGCTTTGAAATTACATGTGAGAATTGTTAAAAAAAACACAGACTACAGTCTTCTTGTACCTCTTGTCTTCTCACAATTTCAGTTCTTATGTGCAATTATTTTGAACTGGAATGTGTAAAACAAAAACAAAAAAAATCCATTATCACTCTTATAATCTAATAAGCATGCTTAGGCGGTGAATAAGGCAGCCCAGAGAGGCTTGCCCACTGCATAGAGGCCCTTCTCACCAGCTCCTAGCTAGTTAGTATGGAGCAGTGCGCAGTCCAGGCCCAGTGGGACTCTAGCCGACATCACACAGAGGTAATAATCACTCGCTCATCTCACCTGGGAGAAGACACTCACCAACTACCACATAATGAGAATTAAACACAAACACAAGCTAATACGCTCGCGCGCACACACACACACACACACTATTACACACACACACACTACTCACACATACACACACACCATGACAAGCACACACACAGACGCTCACACACTCACACAACAAAACCCTTGTCCATACATGAATATGCTACCACACGCAAAGTCAGACACAGGGCTGGACAAACACACTGTGAGACACCAGAATACATACAAAACATTTAAAAGCCCACCCACACCTACACAGTGAAATATGCACCCTCGCACACACACAGACACAGACACAGAGACACAGAGACACAGAGACACAGAGACACAGAGACACAGAGACACACATACACACATACACACATACACACATACACACACACACACACACATACACACACACAGACACACACACAGACATACACACAGACACAGATACACACACACACACACACACACACACACACACACACACACACACACACACACACACACATACACAGACACAGATACACACACAGACACAGATACACACACACACACACACACAAAAAACACAAAAACACAAAAACACACACACACACACACACACACACACAAGCATTGTGTTCTGATTGGGAAGCTGAGTTTGTGGTGCCAGTGTCTGAGGGAGCAGGGTGGCACTGCTGAATAAAACCCTCCCATGTACCGGTACGATGTAAGAGAGTCCTGAGGAGAAGCACTGATTTCAGCACACAGGATTCAAATTGTGCCTTTCAAGTTGTCTGTCTTGGAGAAAACAACATTTCCAATTCAGAAATGATTACGAATTTGTGTGGATGCGTCAGAAAGTGTGTGTGTGTGTGTGTGAGAGAGAGTGAGTGAGTAAGTCATTGTGTGTGCGTGTGAAAGTGAGTGAGTGAGGGTACATGCGTGTGTGTGTGTGTGCGTGTGTGAGTGAGCAAGTGAGTGAAAGTACATGCGTGTGTGTGTGTGAGAGAGAGACAAAGAGAGTAAGTAATTGTGTGTGTGAGAAAGACAGTGGGTGAATTAGTGAGTGAGGGTACATGCTGGTGTATACGTGTGTGTGTGTGTGTGTGTGTGTGTGTGTGTGTGAGAGAGATTATGTGATTGTGTGGCTTTGTGTATCTGTGCACTTGAATAGCAGAGAGGGGCTGATGGGTGCAGCAGTGATTTCAGCCCTAAAGCCTTCAAGCCCGGGGAGGGAGAACCTGCTGGCTTAGTCTGGCTTCTGCACGCACGCTGCCATGGCGCTATGGGTTAGGCAGCCCACACTGAACAGCGCAGCTCCACCAGATAAGGCACTTTTAATTAAAGTTACTGGCTCAGCAAATTAAAGTCTCTAATTTTTAATTTATACATCACCCAAAGTTAGAGTTTATCGAGCGTGCCGGAAAATGACCATGACTAAATGAAATGAGATGAGCGCGAACGATACGATATTACCAACGTTATGCCCATCTCCTGTGCAGAATTGCATGCGTTGATTGACAGTTCGTATGAGCCGTTTGCTTTCCCTGTATATCCACCAAGCCAGATGGTGTGGTACCAAATTAAAACAATCTCAACCAAGGGCAACAATCCTTCTGCTCAGTGCGTTTTTTTTAAAGCTGCCAGTAGCCAGTAACAGGTGGTGGGTGAGTGCCACGGTTGTGCATTTCCCTTTTTGAGAGGTGGCCATTTTGGGTCTGCCCACCTGTGTGTTTACATTTTCAGGCTTTCTAGTCTACGACAGGTTTGTCAGTGACCAGTTGGTTGGTCTTGCAAAGAATGTGGCCTCACACACCAACCACACTGTTGTGATATTTTTGAAAATGTGTCAGACATTTTTGCCTTTTTTTTTTTTTTTACAGTACTTTTAATTTGACAGCAGTACCAGTTTTGGCCATAGTACTCAATGTATGGGTATGAGCATGGGCTAGCAAATGGACAAAAGTAATGTGCAACACCTACAGAACCTGAACTGCGAGTTTGGCCTGGGGATCGGACTCACCTGCGCATAACAGGAGCAAACAAAGTGTGTGATGTGAAGGAGACCCACCTGCTCGTGCGGCGATGAGATGCGTGGTGCTCTCAGGATCCTTGGGGCTGAGCACGAGCCCCCTGGCTATGCGCGCCCCCAGCGCCTTGGCGTGGTAGAACTCCCTGGTGCGCTCCATGGGGTAGTTGGTGGGGTAGAGGCCGCTGAAGACCAGCGTGGTGCCGGCCAGCACGCGCCCCTTCAGCTCGGGCACGATCTTGCGCATGTCCGGCTGCTCGGCAACAGCGCTGGACGACGCCCCCGCGCTCCCGTTCTCGTGCAGGTAGGCGTCGTATCGGGCGTAGTATTCGCCGTGGATCCTCGTCAGCACCTCCTCCAGGTAGATGAGGTGGTCGTCGTGGTCGCGGTCTTCCTCCTCCTCGTCCTCCTCTTCCTCATCCTCCTCGTCATCATCCTCGTCTTCGTCGTCTGCCACGTCCTCATCTTCATCGACGGGGTCGTCCGCACAGCGTTCCATGGACACATCGCCTTTCGTCGACCCCTCGCTGGGTTTCGGCTGCTTGTCCGTGTTCTCAGGGCTGTCCCCGTTACCCAGCTCTCTCGATCCGTCGTGACCCGTGCTCTCGTCTTTCCTCTTCTCTCCGCTATCGACGCTGTCCTCTTTTTCTTTTCTCGTGCCCAACGCATCTCCCTCCTCTCCCTTAGACGCGGTCTGGGCCTGGGGCGGACTTCGGTCCCTGGTGTCTGAGTCACTGTCATCACTGTCACTGGACAGGTTGAAGTCCAGGTCGTTCGTCCCCGTGTGGCTTTGCGTGTTTTCTGTGCTTGCGTTCGTCCTCTCTGGCTCCTTCGCTTCCGACTCCAGCTCCGTCTCCTCCTGTTGGGTCTCCTGTGCACCCCCTGCACTGTCCGCATTCTCCCCCCTCTTCTCCTCTTCCACATTTGTCAAATTACTCCCATCTTCACCGACCCTCGACGGGCCCTCGCCCTGACCCTCACCCTCACCCTCACCCTTGACCGGTTCCGCCCCCTCCCCGTCATTCTGAGTCCTGTCATTGGCTGTGTTTCCCTGAGTGGCGGTGGCGGCCGGCGGTTGTGCGTGCCGGTCCCGCGCTCGCTTCCTGAGGCCGTTGCTCTGCTCCTCCGATGTGGTCGTCGCTGTCGTTGTCGTGGAGTCTGTGGTCTCCGTGCCGTCTGCTGCCCTGCTGGCCTGGGCTCCTGATTGGGGGACATTCAGAGATAAATCACAACCCACCTTCATACATACAGTACAGGCAGTATATGACACTCATTTATTTATTTATTTATTTTATTTAATTGATTAATTGTATTTATTTGAACAATCTTGTTTTTATGCCTGTATAAAGGGTAGGATAACGAACAATGAATGAAGTGAGTGAGTGGGTGAGAAATGGGGAGATTAAGTGGGAAATTACACCTCACCTTCATACATACAGGCAGTACATGTTGCACTCATTTATGCATGAAAATAACTACGGTGTTAAGCAAGCACTCCTATGAGAGAGAGTTGGAAAAAAGGAAATGGAGACTTGGAGGTGGGTTGTGTGTGTGTGTGTGTGCGTGCGTGCGTGCGTGCGTGCGTGCGCGTGTGTTGCTATGTGTGTGTGCAAGCGTGTATGTCTGCTGCCGGCATGACACTGACACTACTTGTGCTGGTAACTATAAAGGAACAGAAAATCTGGTGTGCGACGAGATAAACTGAAATAAATTTAATTACACCACTCAGAGCCAAAAAGGAGGCACATTTCTCAAGGCACTAAAGTGTGTGCGTGCATGTGTCAGAAAGAGAGAGAAAGAGAGAAAGAGAGAGAGAGAGTAAGAGGGGGAAAGGATTAAAAGAGAAAGTTATGAGAATTGTAATGTTTGTCTAAGTCTGTGTACATGCATTTGTATACGAGTGTATACGAGCCTAATCCACACATTATACGCTTGCAGCTGCCTGAGGGCCTTCCCGTTTGTTGGTGTATATCTGTTCAGACTGTGCACACAGGTAATTGTGCACATACCAAATGTCTATTGATACACATGCGTTTGAGTTTTTCTTACATGCTGCAAAACTCCCTTGTTTGTATGTAGCTTATGTCTTATCGTATGTCTGTTGCATTATTCCCTGCTTCTGCCTTTGGAGCAAAAAGTCAGTGTGTTCCTGACATGAAATATGCAATACAAATAACTCCAACTTGACTTTGCTTGCGGAAGTGTAAGGTGCGTGCGTGCGTGCAGTTCCTATGTCATACCTTTCCTGGCTGCCTCTCTCGATCCTGGTGGTGCGTTGATGTCCCCCGTCCCCTGGAAGTAGACATACTTCTTTACCGTCACCAGGTTGGGGGCGAACTTCCACACATCCTCGCGGTCATCGATGATGCACACCATAGAGTCACCAGACGGAAACAGGTTTCTGCATGAGAGGAAACCGCATATCAGGTCAAACATCTTCAGCCTACGCCATTAGCCTCACAGTCAGGTGCTCAAGACATCTTTGGGTAGACATAAAGTCCATGGCTATGGTTCAACTCTATGACTGCTTTGGGATTCTATATTTTCACTTGGGAAACACACACAGCTGCTATCCTAAGGAAACGTTTATGCGGTAATGCGGTTTGTGCGGTAATAGCAGTTTAGTGTTAAGGGCCATTCAGAACTTCAGAATGCTTAAGAAAGGTACTTCAATGCTTCCTTACAAAGCTCAACCTTAGTAGATAGTGAAAGACGATAGGACAGACAAACCAAAACTGAGGCCTATGTCTAGCCTTAACCTTTATGTAGAAAGGTTACCCAGAGAGGACTGTTGAGACTGGGAGGTCTGGACTTGGACTAGATCTTTGCTAGAGTAATTCATCACATGGCTGGCTGTTGGGAATACAATAAAAGCCACATCACGAACAACAGAGCAGAGTCCGCATGCCCTCCACTACAAATGACCCTTAAACGTCACCAAATGCCTCCTCCAATATTGGTCAAAATGGCCTTTCGTACCGTGACCTTACAAAGGGCAGACAGGACAACTCCGTGCCCTCCCCCAGCGCTGTTTACAGGAGCCCAGTCAGATCTGGGGAACATCAGGACTTTAAAAGGCCAAAGGGAACATCAATATGCTGAGCTCTGCTACCACAGGGCCTTTTTATCAATACTTCCTACGGGGTTATAAAGGACCCGAAGGCCCTGGACAGGAAAACAGCTTGTAATATAGATCTAAGAAATATATAGAAAAACATGTAAAATAAAAAATGTCTTTAAAACAGATCAATGTTGAAGAAATTATGGAGAATGAGCTAATGATCTCAGTTCTTTTTGAGTTCAAATATGACCAAATGTCTATCTCTCCTCTGCCAATTCACCATGGAGAAAGAGGCTGTTTATGCACTTTGGCCCAATAAAACACACTAATAACAATAATAAATAAATGATAATAAATGAGTGATAATGAATGCAGGGGCAACAAATCATGAGCCTGTCACTTTAAACCATCGCCATCGATCTGATTGCGCTTATGGTCTCAGCAGTTTGCTTGTCCGCGGGGAGTCGAGGAGGGGCCAGGGGGGAGGGAGGCTCGCCCACGGCTTTGGCCCTGAGCCCGGTTAAGCCAGGGGGGCCGATGTTCGACAAGTGCGCCTGTGCTCCTCTCCGCAGCGCTCCTCTCGTCTTCTCTCCGCTCCGCTCCACTCATCCCCCGACACAGAGGAGGCGGCACGCTCCACTAGCCAGCTAGCCGGCAGCGCTCCTACATTCATTAGCATGCAAATAAGAGCGCAGGCAGGGGCGGACGCTGGTCTCCGCTCAGCAGGACGGACACTACTGGGAGGTCTTTTAGTTTTTTAGTTTTCAGTTTTAGTTTCCACCTTTGCCTCTGGTTACCAGCTCTACATGGCTGGAGGCAAGACATGGAGCTTGGCTGCAGAGTGCTCACATAAAGGGACGGACACTACTGGGAGGTTTTTTAGTTTTTAGTTTTTAGTTTTCAGTTTTCGTTTCCACCTTTCTTTCAGATCACACAGCATCCCTCCTAAACCTAAACCTGGTGCTTTTGGTTACAAGCTCTACTCTACATGGCTGGAGGGGAGAAATGGAGCTTGGCTGGACGGACAATAATGGGAGGCTTTCAGTTTTCGTTTTCCGTTTCCACCTTTCTTTCAGATCACACAGCATCCCTCCTGAACCTAAACGCAGTGCTTTTGGTTACAAGCTCTACATGGCTGGAGGGGAGAAATGGGAGCTTGGCTTGGCAAAGTGGTCACACAAACGACGACAAAAAAAAATAAAATAAAATAATCTGTCAAGTGTAATTAAAAATGTTCTCGGTGGTCACACCTGTGTGCCTGACATTCAGCAGGCGTGTCTCTCTGTGTGTGGGTAATTACCTGGGGACTCAGCTGGGGGAGGATGCAGCTAAGGATGACTAATCAGATTACGCCATGGCAGCAACACAATTCTATTAGAACCCCCCCTTGATTTTGTCATTTTGCATAGAAGGCTAGAGAGGCGTATCCCAAAACTCATCATGCAACCCCATACAACATCGTCGTTAGCTTGCAATCTGCTTTGCTGTAAGTCTACAATGTGGAGACAGCCTAAAATGCACCGCTCATTCTACCTGAAGGACAAAGCCAAAGAAGACAAAGCCGAAAAAGCAAAACAGTTGTTACAGAAAGAAAATACCTAAAGACATATCTAAAGAAAGTCTACAGTATGTGAATGGTTTAATATGTTCCTGTACACCAAATAAGTTGTCACTGCTTATTACAAAGTTTAGCCTGTCATTTTATGGTAACGAGTATGTAATTGAGGTTACCAGTATTTTTTGAAAAGGGGTTTACATTAGTGCTCACTGATCTAGACCACCATCTGATTTTAAAAAATTGGAACATGCTTGATCGGGTCAGCTTCAGAATGGCCATGGATGTAGCAAAGAATGAAGATTAGGAGTAACATAATAATAGCTAATTAAAACATAATTACACCTAAAAAATAGCCCAATTAGTCAATGTGCAATGTGCTGACATTGTTCTCACCTTACCAGTGGAAATATATTCACAGCAATTATGCTACATATAACTGACATTTTGTCTTAAAAAAAATATGCTTCAGAAAGATTCGTAATGCACTCTAATATCTAAGCCTAAATGTCTCCAAAGACGTAGACAAGTTAGGATCAGTTTATCCCAACATGGTGATGTGTAGTGAGGTGACATAAAAAACACCAACAGAAACCCTGTTTATGCTCAATTAAACAGTGTAGCATTGGTGGGTGAGCTTAGGATTCATCCTGGATGCCAAACTTTTATATAAGCAGGGCACAGGTACGTTGTGGGAGTTCTGAGCTTATGCTGAGAGTGAGTGACTTATGCATAAGGGCATGGAGAGACGCTTCCCACTGGGAGAGATGTGCAGGAGTAACATGTAAATGGGATGGCAAGCCTCTGGGGCGATTGATCTAAAAGGGCGCGGATATGGGACCGCCGGAATGGTACTTTTTACACACCAGTCAGAAAGAATAAACACCCGAGATACTGACTGATAAAGACTGACAGACTGCTGTGTGTGTGTGTGTGTGTGTGTGTGTGTGTGTGTGTGTGTGTGTGTGTGGTCTGTGACTATGTATGTGTGTGGGCACTTAAGGCTTGCAGAGAATAATGATGCCAAAACTCCTTCACTTCCAAAACACTTGTCTTTTTCTTGCCAAGAAGTTTAAATTTGTAGTCTCTGAAAACTTTTTGTTTCTGCCTTCCTTGCTGTGGGGTGTTTGTCAGTAGCGTATGCAGATGTGAAAGGTACGAACCTTAAGTTTCCCGTTTTGGAGTAGGGGTCGATGCACTCGTCCCTGGATAGAATGCGATGGGAGAAGAGCTTCTTTTCAGGATCCAAAAAACCTTCAGAGAAGGAAACAAACAGTACAAATATTCAATCAAAAAAAAGAGAGAAGTTGCTGGAAGGAATACAAAAGGTGAGTTAGCAGCAGAAAAACAAACACACCATCAGAACCAGTTTGTTGGCTGCTTAAAGAGAGAGTTTCACATAGCGCTGGACAATGCAGATCCAAACAAACCCCGATTTCCCCACGCAAACACACACACACACACTCACACACACACACATACACTCACACACACACTCACACATACACATACACACACAATCACACACAATAACACACACACAGCCTGCAGGGCTTTCTCCACAGGCTACATCAACACCAAAGAAGCGCGCTCCTGTGTGCTCATCCCCAGAGCTTAGGCACGCTTCTCTCTGTGTCTCCTCCTGCTGTGCTGCACTTTCATTAAGCTTGCCATCCTCCTGGCTCCCCTTACAGTAACCGCTTCGACATCGCTCTGTCTTACCTGTTCATTTGAAGATGAATTTCTGTGTGTGTGTGTGTGTGTGTGTGTGTGTGTGTGTGTGCGTGCGTGTGTGTGTCTATGTATGTATGTATGTATGTATGTATGTATGTGTGTGTGTGTGTGTGTGTGTGTGTGTGTGTGTGTGTGTGTGTGTGTGTAGGTGTGTAGGTGTGTGTGAATGCATGCGTGTGTGTATGCATGCGCGTATGTGTGTGTGTGTATGCATGCGTGTGTGTTTATGCATGCGTGTGTGTGTATGCATGTGTGTGTGTGTATGCATGTGTGTGTGTATATGTGTATGTATGCATGTGTGTGTGTGTAAAGTGTGTGTAAAGTGTGTTTGAGCATGTGTGCTTTCTCCTATGTGATAAGTAAGTGGACTTTTTATGGGCCTTTCAGGAAGATTCTCATTAAAAACATCAAGGGCGGCAAACGGGTCCTTGCATCTTCCCCTTCTTCCCTTTCAGCCAGCAGTGTAGGTAGCTCACACAATTCAGATTCAAACAAAACGAGATGCTTTGAAGCGATGCACACATTCAGAGCAGCACATCCACGGGTGAACACAGTTAATTACAAGCACAAACATACACACTCATTCGCACAGCTCTTGTTCCAGAAAAAAAAAACAAAAAAACAACACTTCTCTCCCCAGCTGAGAAGCTTGCATCACTGATTTATGCAAACAGAACTGCACACTAACAAAATCATGAAATCTGATCTGTGTTTTAAATTAAGTTGCTGGGCCGGGACGTGAGATGAACAGGGACATAGACTTTAGAATAAGAATCTTGGCTGGGTGATGTACCTTTCAATACCTTGACAAATGAACTTCATTACACCTACTCATGAATCCCAATCACAACACTAGCCCTCATCACCCACATTCATTTCCCATGTTGACATATGCCAAAACATCAATAGCTACAGGGCACACACAGCTTCTTCTGTGCAAAATATCCGACACCACGTCCTCTCACACAGACATCTCAAAGCAAAGCAAACCCCCAAGAGAAAAGACAGAGACTGCCCTCTGGTGGGCGGCTTTGTGCATCCTGCGGTTTGTGAAACTTTCTGACACTGGTTACAAGGACAGGAAGGATTTTGTTCATGTTATAAAAATAACACTTTTTAAAAAAAAAAAACAGCTGTTTGAAACAACATTCCTGCATATTTGTGGCCCAGGACAATACTACAGTAAGTCTCAGAACAAGCAGACTGACAGTGCATCGAAACCAAAAGGGGAGAGGTTTTGCACTGTTAAAGGAAAGACGAGACACGTCTTGGTATGCATATAACACCATAGATATTTAGGGACCTAAAAACCAGTTGCAGACCGTGTGTGCATGACGTGTACAGTGCATACTCGGGCCTACCTGCTATGGTATGGGCATACAGTCTGCTGCCAAAGGTGAACACGTGGAGCTCGTAGAGCTTGGCGATCTTCTCCAGGAAGTCTTTGCAGTGGGGCCGCAGACGGGTATGGAGCATGGGCTCACCACGACCCAGCTGGAAGTGGAAGATTCCCTGCAGGAGAGAAATGAAATTACAAACCTGAGAGGTCATCAGGAGGCATGCAAGGACACAGGGTATAAGGATGGTTTATTGTCACATGCATAGAGATACTGGTTAGCGTAGGAAATGCAGTGAAATTGGTGACATGGAATAACAAAACCTTACTGCATGGGTATGAGTAGGGCTGCAACGTCTTAATTGAATAAAGTAGACTGCCAAAAGTTGGCGCAATCTAATCGCCAATCAATAGGTTATTGATTAGTTTTGTCATTCATAACACTGTTGCACATATTACACCACCTCACAGCTTTCTACATCTTTGGAGTAGCTACAGTATAGTCATTCTATGAGCATTTCACCAGACTTTGGCTTCTGCTAACAAGGTGGATGATTTCACTGCAGTAATGCGAAGTTGACTAGCCTAGGCATCGACTTGTACAACTCAATGAAAAGGAAACAGGGTGACTCTGTTCATGGAGACATAACCATAAGTTCAGAGTGGCAACACAACTAGAAACAACCACTTTTTATTACTAATTCTAATGTATATGTATTTGCACTAAAATATTAATTTGTATTTTACATCGAGTAATTTCACAATTAACATTTTTATACAAAATCTTTTGTTTGTCACTAATTCACCATGTTAGGGTAATTAGACTGAAATTTGCATTTGGTTCATATGAACAGAACACTATAGGCTGAAAAACAGGAGTAGCTTGCACTACTGGTTATACCATGCTCCCATAATGCTGTGTGCATATAGGTACGTCAAGATATGGGTGTACATACAGATGAGTCATATACATATACAGTCATATACAGAGCCATAATACAAGTCATAGTATGAGGTCAGGCACAAATGAAGAGTTTCCCCCTGCATTTTTCTTTCAGCAGCAGTCTGACTGAACTGCACCCACTGATGTTCTCAGGCTGGGACATTAAAAAAAGATATGCGACATTGACAAGTTCATTCATGCTGCTCAATACCAAACGGAGGTTCTTTTGGGTAACTGCACAAGTTTGTGTATTACTGAATAGCAATAAATGTTTTTTGGAGTGTAGAATAGCAGAGTTATGAACATAACCATGGTAAGCTCATAATGCAATCTTTAAATATTAAAAACATAGAAATCATTTATAGAAAAAATAAATCACTAGCAGCTGTACAACTTTCTTAAAGAACCAGAAGGAAAACAAATGATAATGACAGAAGAGTCTACGCTAAAAGGCCTCTCACAATAATGAGCTTCTCTGCTAAGCAAGTACAGCCTGTACAGATGCTTCAGTCTAACGCCTTCCACACTATAAGGAAGAGCACAGATCTCCATTCTTTTCAATGTATTTGACTGAGGCTTTTTATGTGATGTTTGTAGTCCACAGTGGGAAAGAAGCACGTCTAGCAAAGAGCACTGGCAATGCTTTCTATTTTAATGTCTACACCAGTGAGGATATAGACTCAAAGCTATGCCATAAAAAGGGAATGGCTAAGTGGAAAATGACATTACACTGAATTGTGGAAAGTATGAATAGGGGATTGTTCCATATTCACTCCACATCTATAGTTTATTTCAAAGGTTGGTGTCTACTTCCATCAGCAGGCAAGGAACTCCATTGCGCTGTGCAATTTATGTTGCTTAGAGCTACCACACAAAAGGGGCAAAAAACTGTAGTTTCTAAATATATCCTCACACAGGTTGAAGATAGACAACCTGACACAAAAAATAAGGTAAATCTTGCCAATACATGCATGCATTCTCACAATTGGGGATGTAAAGACACAAATCATCCATACAATGGAAAACACTCTTAACTCATTTATACCGGATGCTGCGCAGCGCAACATTGCACCTCCTGCCGGTTGCTGCGTAGCGCAGCTTTGAATCTCTTGCCGGCTGCTGCGTAGGGCAGCATTGTGGACTTGTATGGTATGTTAGTACATGTATTGCGTAGGGCAGCATTGTGGATGTTGGTATGTTAGTACATGTATTAATTCAAGCTGAGAGTCTTACCTTGTAAATGCAATTCATTTCATGTTTTTATGTGCTTCAGAGGCTAAGATATTTAAGTTTTAATAGACGTTGACAATTCTTAGTATTTTTTCAGAAAACCTTCAGGAGATAAGGACATTTATCATAGAATTGCATAGGTTTTTATAGGCGTTTTTTGCAGGCGTTTTAGGTGTCAATGGGTTAAGGCAGAAACCACAGAATACTTAAGCATCATCTAGTCCCTTGATCTTTTTTAAGGGGTAAAAGTTTAGAAAAGTAGCAGATGACACTAGTCAATGCATCTCTCAAAGCCCATCTCATGTAGTGCATTTAAAATTTCAACCCTCAATTTTGTCAACTACAGCATGATGCACCTGCTTGTGCATGGTTTCACAGCTTTTTTTTTTTACCTCACACTTACGCCAGTTTTTGTCAAGTATTGGTTTGTTGTTGGTGTGTGTGTGTGTGTGTGTGTGTGTGTGTGTGTGTGTCTGCGCGTGTGCGTGTGTCTGCGCGTGTGTGTGTGTCTGCGCGTGTGTGTGTGTGTGGGCATGTACCTTGTTGGCCAGACGTCTGCAGTGCTGTTCAGTGGTGTGGATGAGCGTCTGGTCCAGATCCACCATGAGTACCAGCTTCCTGTTCCTGTGCAGACGCTGCTGGTCCTCCCGGCCCAGAAGCTCCGCTTGCTGCTCCAACACACACACACACACACACACACACACACACACACACACACCCACACACCAGGGCTGATTTAAAATATATCACATATATATCACAAATATCACAATATACAATTGCATGACATACATATTGCAAAACTCTGTTAGGGTATATATGCCATATATTGTACATGTACAGAAGGACTCACTGACACTGGTGGCTTTCAAAACCAAAACTACCCCCCTTATTTATAGACAAGTAAACTTACTTATACAGCCAACATCTACTGAACGCTGGCAATCAAATCCACAATGCCAGCCTATTACCGCTAGTAAAAAATGTTCAAAACACATTTAAATGTCAAGAGTCTAAGACAACATCATACATCTTTCTGCACTTGTAGATAAAAAAAAACACTTTCTGTACCAAATATCTATCCATCAGATAAATCAGCTGAGCTGAGATTGTAAAAATTGATGTAACCACGGTTCTATAAGATGACCGCCAGAGCTTGGCTGCCACTCAGAAGGCTGACAAAAAGACCGCCAAGAGAACACTTCCGGTGTGAATGTACCTTATGTACTGGTGCGGTGGCATAGGTCACCCCTGTTGCAAGTGACTTTGTTGGTATATACAATCAAACTGCATGTGCATGTGATGAACATCCAGGTGCTTTAAGCACCGCCTCTGGCGGTCAGCAGAAATGAAATAGCATGTCATCTTAGCAGCACCAAAACCTACTATTCTTGCCATCCAAGTGCATATGGCAGGACAGAATGTTTTCCTGGTTCAATGGCCAACCTTTGGGTATTAATATATATATGACTGAAATTCCACCACAATACACCCAAAAACATTAGACAAGAAAAACACACACTTCTACATGACCATAAAATAGCTACATGTGTTATTCACATGACCTGTGACTGTTCTGCTCAGACCAGTCATCTGAGCAGCAGGGGCACATCACTGACCTCCGAGCTGACCATCAGCTCTGGAACACTGTGCACCATGGAGACGGTTGCCATGGAGGTCGGTGCTTGCTGCTTCCCATTCTTGCTCTGCAGCCTGGAGGTGGGGACACACACAGATGAGAAGAGTATAACATGGAAGAAGAGGCTGAATCATTCTTGTACAACACAAGAATCGAAAAAAAAAAAAAAAGTCTCACACAGCATTTTGTACCAATTTGCTTGTGTTTCCGGTGCTTTCACACCACTTTCACACTAAGTGTTGTCACACAGTTTGCAAAGAACAGATGAGAGGAAGGCATAGGATGGTGGGCAAGCTGAATGTTTTTTTTAAAAATCTGACAGTAAGGCATTGACAGGTCTCTGAAAGCATGAACAATAAAAGCACATTTTAGTTCTTTCTTGTCAATCTGTGTAAAACCTTTCTGTTGTACATGGGTAAGAATCATTAAAATATCATACTTTCCAGCACAAGACACTGTGTTTTTAATGTATGCATGCAAGTTGCCTGAAGATAGGCTGTGTGGGAACTTTCTTATATAATGTATATATAACATCCCCGTGTGCACGATACAATAAGCCTTACATTATCCTCAGGCAACACACTGTGGTATGCTTATTTGAAGGAGATGCTTATATGAAGGAGTACTTACTGTGCAAGATCTTTGCCACATTCGGCACACAGGCCCTTCATCACGATGGGATGACTGCATTCTTCTATCCGTGCAATGACCCCACTGCGTGTTTGTGAGACAGTCAGGAAGAATCAACGAGATGTCCAAAGGCATAGTGAATTTAAGACCTCAATGCTACCACATCTGCCACAAGGGTCTAAGACATTCTCACAAAAAAAATATGAAAGGCTGGAAGTTTTTACTTCAGTTTTAGAGGGATAGGTGGTTGCACAGTGCCAAAACAAAGAATGTTGTGCCCCCTGGTGTTGATGCATAGACTGACAAAAAAGTGATTTAAAGTTTTATCTTGGAGGGGAAAAACGCTCAAATAAGCTTGCAAACATTCTTCAAACATAAGTAATAACACATCATGAAGGTCTAACGTCAAACTTATAATTTAATTCACACCCAAATAATCACTAAGCAGTTGGTAACGTTAGGTTGTCAGCCAGCGCTGGTTCAACTGAAGGCTTTCCATAATACAGTATAACGCACCAATCGTAAAATGGAAAAAACCCTGGAAACAGCGATATATGGTAGATCATCAGTCCATGCTAAAGTTGCAAACCATTCATGATGGAAAGTCAACACTCGTCGCGTGCTTTCCAGTCGTGTAATAATGTTGCCCTGCTAAAGTCGCCCAACACTGCAACTTGTTAACTATTTTACTGTGTTGTTGTCACTTGTAACGTAAAACGTAATGTCTGATTGTTCAAGGGGACACCTGCAAAAAAAAGTTAACGTTAGTTTAAAATCAGCAATAGCTACAAGCTAGAGAACTCACGCGCGTCAAATAGGCGCACGTTATTTAGTGTTGTCCACAAGGCTGTAGCCTTGCACACAGTGTAGCTCGGTAGCTTGCGATGTAAATATGTACATAATATATCGTTACTTTCTGTCACTGACAGAAATCAAAGCATGTGCAAGGCACCCCTGCAATGCCGATACATCAACATCACCTGAACCACCCTTGACACTTAACTGACAAACTGGTGGAGTCCCAAAGGTTCTGGCGGGGCTAATAGCAAGCTAAGCTAACCTACACGCTAGCTTGCTGTGTACATGCTAACTAGCTAGCTCCCTTGGCATGCTAGCTTGCATGACTGCCTGGAACCAAAGTTAGTAGAAGAAGAATCAAGTCCCCAAGTACAATATTAGCCTTCCACTCCAGTCAGCGTGATTGCAGCTATGATTATAGTAGAAAATATACTAATTAAGAAAAGTATCGTAGGCTGTCTGGCGAGTATTACCCTAGCAAGCTACTTACCCAGGCGATATGACCTGTCCAAGTTGACAGCACAGCTCCTTCACAACTCCTGCACGATCCGATTTCACCTTCTTTTCAGGCAGTCTGTTCGTCTGTTCCTGGGCTCCTAATTCCGACTCTTCCACCGGTCGAATAGGGGCGCACAGTGCAAGTACAGAATCCACATTGACAAAGGATCCGGGCTTAACTTTCCACTCCAGTAACCGCAAAGGACAGGCTCCTGGTGGGCAGCGGATCTCCATCACTCCCGTTGTGGGGCCCTCTGAAGCTGCTGCACCACCGCCGCCTGAGTCTGCAGGGTCCTCCATCTGCTTTGCAGTCTAAATCCCCTTAAACTTCAGTCACCCGGGAATTCGAGAGCAAGTTGTTAATCCCCACATAAAAAGTGAAATAGAAATAATTCAAATGTGGCTCCGCCGTACGGTGAGAAAAGCAGTCCTGCAAAGTGGAAGACCACAGCTTTCGCACTCCTCGATGTAGGATGGTCAGGGGTTCAGGTTCGTTCGCTCTTCCCGCCCGTAAACAGGAAACACAAGTGTGCAGCGATAGCAATGTCCTACAGCTTCCGGGAGACTTTGAATTAGTTAAAGGTCCCATTATTTTTTTCTGTGTAATTTGCTAAGGTGCGTGACTATTGCAAAACGTCACTGTTATTAACACAAAAAGGTAATCGAACTAGCCTACAGTTTACTGACGGCAATACACTCTAATGTATGCAAATCTGGAAAACCTATGTCTATTTGTCAAAAAAAGTGAATGTGGCCCCAAGCAGTACAACCATAACGAGCCTATTAATTTCAAGAATCCCAGGAGACTGCCGTTCCTTCATACTAAATCATTAGAAGACACAGTGAAAAAAATGCCGACATTATGAAATCAAATGATAATGAAATCAATTATTATGATTGTTGTTGATGTTGTGTTTTGTGATTTAAGACCTTATTTATTGACAACTTTAATTGTTTTGTTGTGTCGTGGTTGTTATTCTTGATTATTACAAGACTTTGTCACTTTTGTCTAATCATAAGTGTGTTGGTCACCTATAAATACACAATTCATTCACAAAGGTTAAAAGTTCATATTGACCCATTTTTTTAGGCGAAACGTCAATATCCTGGTGGTTATCTGTTAATATTTCTGCAGGACGACAATAGAAAATTATTAGTAATAATAATTTAATTAAATGTTACTTTGTTGTCAAAAATCCACACCATTGTGAAGTAAAATATTATTATAAGGCTGTGAGCGAAACATCTCTTGACCAACAATGTCTATGCTTTGTAAAAATCATGCCAAAACTCCAAAAATCATGCCAAAATACTGAACAGGATGTATTATCTCATAGACTAGTGCTTCCCAAACTTTTAACTGCCATGTACCCCTGAAGACACATGTTCTACCGAGTACCCCCTTCACCAGGCAGCTGGCTGTACCAATTCACATTTTTGCATAATTATTGCTGCATAAACAAAATGTGAACAAATATTATGCTGGTACCTATTGTAGAGTCTGTTGCATTGTAATGGAGGTGGTTTAAATGTAAGATTGTTTTCCATTGACGTCTGTACCTGAATGATAACCTAATGCTGGTGTGAGGTAAGAACCCCTTCACACATTTATTTTGTACCCCCTTGAATTGATCACCCCCAGGGGACTTGTACCTCATTTTGACAACCTTATAGACATAACTTACAGACAGAAGCCAGTTAAGTTGTTGTGTGTGTGTGACCTGCTGTTGCTGTGGGTGTGTTTTCCGGTGTGTCTCGGGTGTGTCTCGTCAGGTTGTTCCTGAACAAGAGGTTCCCCTAAAGCTGTCCAGATAATGGTTAGTATTTAATTAGATGGTGCTGGACAATAAACCTATTAAGTCACACAGTTTAGTGCCAAAGTTGCATTTAATTAAAGTGAGATGTTTTTGTTTTTTTTGTATTTTTTTTTCTGGAACTGCTCTTTTCGAGACCTCGTGTCATGCTTTGGAAAAGCACATGTAAACATAAGGATGTTTAATACCATATCATGTATTGGACTCACATAACACAAAGTAATCTTACTTTTGTCGATTTTGCAAATGTGTCTGAGGCTAATGAGGTGTCAATGACAAATAATACACAGTCACACCATGGAGACATGTGTTAAGGCTTTAGACATGAGTCTGGAATCTGGCTGGGGTGTGTAAGACCAAAGCTGAAAAAACCCAACCTCAAGATCGGTCTACCTCCATTTAAAACATTGTAATGTCACAAGGGGACATCTTTGTTGCCAGATAGTCTCTCAAGGGTCAGCCATTGGGAAATAAAAATATATATATCTGTGGCCTGAGATTTGTAAACTGTGGCTAGTTTCCACACAGTTACACACAGTTTGTAAACTGCGATGTGTCATCTTTGGTATCAGATTGCAAGACTGCCATAGACAGTTAATCAGTGCCCACAAGTTTAAATACTGTTATACTGTTTTTCAGAATTATGGGGCTGCACAGAGCATCCAACAGGTAAGTCCAGTTTTAGATGTAATATTTGTATTTTGTCAACATTTCACCGTTGCAAGTGAGGTTGGATTTACTGTGCTTTTGTCAATGAAGTGATATAGTTGAGCCTTTCAGCTGTTGTCACAATTTTCCAAACTATGAACACAGTTTATAAATCTGTGTGCACGTACTAGTCCTAAAAACGAAATAAATGACCATTAGCCTAAAATGAAACACTTTAAAATACATACATTTTAAGATTAAAATGGATTCATGTGATTATTTTGTCTGATGATGGCGCTGTACGGAAATTGTTCACTGTCGGACCACTCTCCACGTGACCTCCTACGCACAGTGCCACTGGCCAACGAATTTTCTCCGCGAGCTGCAGACCATTTGCACCGTGATATTCGAGGTAGACGGAGCACCGAGGAATACCTTCTCGGGATAATGGTCCAGAGTTTACCCTCAATGGTAGAAATCTGAAAGAAACATGACTGCAGAAACATTCAGAGCGGTAAGGTGTTTATATGATTCATATGATTTGGTTGGAGCATGCAGTGAAATAGAAAAAGCTTACTGTTAGGTCATTACAAACTGGCAGACGACGATATCAGAGCTCAATGTCATAACTCGATAGTTATGCTAGTCAATGTCAAGAGTTTTCTCACAAGATTTTACCAGCATTACATTTGTTAAACATAAACGTGTCCATACCAATATCTGATTAGCCATGGCAATGTCTTATTACCATACAGCTCACTGTGAAAATCCTGAACACGTGAGGAAGATTTGTAAATAACACTGATATTAGCTAGCTTGTCAGCAGTTTAGGGTGGCATTTATTTTTGAGCACGAGCTGTAAGGTAATTAAAGAGCTTATATCAACAATCAGTTCCTCAAAAGTGTAACTTAAGCTGGAAAATATGTTTTTTCCAGTAGTTCAACCAGGGATAATGCTTTCAACAACCCTAGAATAACACAGTGGCTGTGTAGTTAGTGTAGTGTGGCTGTTAGCGTTGACCAAGTATGTCTATTTGCCATTTGCCATCTCTCAGTTCCATTCATAGACAGTTATACACTTCGTGCCACTACAGGAAGATTTGCTGATCTGAAATCTGTCTGCAAAATGTACAAAGACCCCCTAGGAACGTCCCTGACATTGCACCCCATGTATAAATCAGGCTGGCTGTTTGGAGACACACTGTTCTGCAGTCAGCTAATGAAAACAATCTATTTGACATGAGATTGTTGTGACCTTGCCAGACATCCACTCCCATGTCTCCCCTTGCTACAGTCTGGTTATTTCTAAAGTTGTTGAAAAAAAAATCACCACTGGATATCATCTGTTGCATCAAAAACAACCACAGAGCTATTACAAAACTTAGATGTGAGTGTGTATGTGTCATTTAGCTGAAGGGGAACAGGATACAGGAACAGTTCCCCTGAAACAATGTGGCACTGAATGCCTTGTTCAGTGGCACCTAGGCTGTGGATGAGGGTGCAGAAGAGTGCTGGTTATTCACTGCTCCTACTCACATTTTTCAAATCCACAATCCTTCAGTCTCAAGACCAACTCCTCAAAAATTAGGCCACAGCTTTCTCCACAGGCCACACATTTTATTGTCCCTTTTATTGTGCTGATTCTGTATGAATATGTTGTTCATAGTGTCATTACCGATGACTGTGTACATTATGGCACATTCACATGTCTCATTTATGACAAACCTGTGTAAATTTTACAGTTTTCACTAAGTACTGTACTGATCTTCTGTTAATATGAATGTGTTGTAGGTTCGCCTCTGTCGCCATCACCTGTCCCTTTTCGAGCGGTTCCATGCTTCACGTCAAGAACTGCTTCACAGATCTTTCAGCACACACAGGCAAAGGTAAAGCTGCTGCACTGTCACAGGACAGTAGTGTGCCAAGTGCAACAGTAGTCAGCCATATCAGCCTGACTATTCCTGGAATAACAAAAAGGGGAAATTAAGATATCAGATCTCTGTTGCAAATTTGGTCAACAAGTACGGCTGTTGAAGCAAACACTGTTGGCTGTGGTGTTCAGAGCCTGGTGTTCATGTCTGAAACACATTTCTGAAAGAGATTTAGTTAAGAATTTTTACGGGACTTCATGTTGACATAATGACTTACTTAAATGTGTTTTTTTTTTATTTGTTGAATTGATTGACTGTCTACCAAAATACGCTTTCTATTAATACTTTATCTTAGACCTTCAGGGGGGGTGGTCAGGATGTTAGTCATGTGTGTACCTGTGATGAGGGCGTCATACTGTATGTATGGCACCTGTGATTGACCGTGTCTGTCTTCCATGATGCAGAGCAGAGAAGAGTCGGGGATTTATGAAGAAGATGTTGCTGGGTGTTGCTGTGGGAACACCGGTTGTGGTGGGGGTGAAGTACGCTGTGTCTGAGCCGAGGGAAAAGAGGAAGATGAAGATTCTGTCCGAGGGTGTTGGTCGCTTCTGTAGGTCTGTTTCTGTAGGTTTGTCCAGCTGCCTATCTGTCTCTTTTTTGTTTTATCCAGAGATCAAGATCCTGGTTTTCAGAAAGTAAAAATCCTGCCAAATATTTGATCCAAACGCTAGCGACAACAAATAATCTGAGAGCCATATCACAGGCATACGTGGTAGGTTTAGCAAACTCTAGGCTACATTTTTACATAAAGACTGGATCTGTCTTTATCAAATTCTTCACCTATTAAAAAGTTGAAATAAGTACTCTGTGTTCTCCAGTTTGTCCTGGGATCCAATCTTAGTGGCCCAGAGTTAAGTAATTCTGCGGTACTGCTCTATGGCGCATCTAGGCTTAAGTGCAGGTAAACCCTTTACTTAATGCATGGTAGGGTGTTTATTTGCTGAAGCTGATTTCGGCTGGTTTCAGCACCCATGTCTTCTGAGCCGGTTGCAGGGAGTTGTTGATTAACCTCTTTAGTTGATGAGGTTAGTTGAAGAGTGTTTATAAACCTGTCATTATCTGTTTCCTCTTTGCAGATCTCTGTATGTTGGACTGGTGATTTCAGTGGATTACTGGTGGACCTCCAATGTTGCTCTCAGGGGAATGGATGAGGTAAGCTTGATCATCTAACATAGTAGTTATTGACCCTAGTTAAACAGGTCATACAGTAGGAAAACTAAGGAACTGTATCTTAGACATTATCTAATTATTTACTTTCTTAACCCAAATAGTTAATAATTGGATTTTGATCCAACGTGTTTATGTAGGGTTATGTTATTTGAACAAGAAATCTTCACTTGGAAACACCCGAAATGTGCATTACTCTTAGTGGTCTAAAACGACCACTGATGCACATCTTGTTTCCTGTAACTTTTGCCAATAAATGAAATGGAAACCAGACTATTGTTGTTGCCGCTTTTGTGTGTAGAGTATGCATTAGTTGTTACTGTGTTAGTAACGTGTAGTAATGGCTCCTCCCTCAGCATAACTTGCTGTTGTGGCTAATACTTTATGTGTGCATTAGGTTGCATTAGGTGTCACTGTAGTAGTAAATAACATGCTTGGCAGGGATGAAAATTAACTTTGCAAAATGTGAACTTTTACCAGCCACTGACAAATAAATGATAAAATTCACCAGCCAAATAATAGTAAATTATTATGTTGTGTCCAAAATGTACCAGCCACTTTAATTTTTACCAGCATGTGGCTGGTGTGTACTTCCATCCCCCTGGTACATAGTGTAAGAAAAAGGGTGCGTGGTGTCTCTTTGTTGATGCAGCAATCATACTTTATTTCAGTAAAAAACAGTGACAAAGCATGGAAACCATACTCCGGATTCAGGGGTGCTAGTCTCAACAACAAGCAACTAAAAGTTTAGCTACTTATACAGTTAAGACTCCTCCTATGTCCTTGATCAGTCTGGAGAGACTGTGTGTCTCTCTGTATGATAATTACTTTGACACATTTCCTGTGATGGTTCTCAATGGCCTATTTCCACAAGCCATACTACAATTGTTTGGTTCTTTCACATAGTTGACTTTGTCAACTCTGCTGTTGGGTGATTGTGGACCATTCTTGTTACCATAATGGGATTATCCGTAGGCAGACCACCATCTCAAAGTGGCTGTTTCAGCATTTGTCTCAGGCAGGGCAACTATAATTCCTTACAATAGTAACACCTCCTCCCATTGCTGTGGTTTTATGTGAAAGCTTCACGTCAGAGCATGTACTTACTTTCTTAACCTAAATAGTTAATATATGGATTTCAATCCAACGTGTTTATGTATGGTTTAGTTATGTGAACAAGAAATCTTCACTTGGAAACACCCGAGATGTGCATTACTCTTCACGGTCTAAAACGGCCACTGATGTGCATCTTGTTTCCCGTAACTGATGCCAATAAAATAAAATAAAAATGGAAACAATTGTTGTTGCTGCTGATGTATGTAGAGTATGTACCAGCCACTTTATTTTTTTACCAGCAATTTGGCTGGTGTGTACTTCCATCCCCCTTGGTACATAGTAAATCCTCCTCCCTTTGCTGTGGTTTCATGTGAACGCCTCCCGTCAGAGCAGCCCGGTGTACGTGGAGGGCATGTCAGCGTGCCACCAGCGGGCGGCGGACAGCATGGTGGAGGGCGCCGTCCAGAACGGAGGCCTCTACGTCAAGCTGGGCCAGGGCCTGTGCGCCTTCAACCACCTGCTGCCGCCAGAGTACATCCGCACACTGCGCGTCCTGGAGGACAAGGCCCTTAACCGCAGGTACAAAGAGGTGAGCGCTCCCGTTCCTTTTGGGTTGACCTGAGGTCCTGTGGTATGGTAAAGGGGCCTTTCACATCACTAATGAGAACTATAACAACTCGGTACTATTTAAAGTACCATTTAAATGCACTCCCCTTTCCTTTCAGGGTTGACCTGAGGTACTGTAGTATGGCAGAATGACCTACTGACACTAATGAGAACGATATCAATAACTGAATGTCATTTAAAACAATTATTTTTATGATTTTGAACTTGGTGGGTTATAGTTATTGTTATTCCTACAGTTATAGTTAAGTTATTGTTGTTTGTTCTTCTCAAAGCCTGCATTTTGGTTCTTACAGCTCACACAATGAATCAAATAAAGGAGCATGATCAGAAGATCATCGGTGTAATGAATAAAAATAACATTATCTTTCTGCTTGTAGATTACTGTAGATGTAGGCTACTAGAAATTAAGCAATTTTGCGAGCTTTCAGACTATTCTCTTTTTCATAGTTGGTTTGTTATGCTGCTTATCTGTAGGTAGACGCCCTTTTTCAGGAGGATTTTAATACGACCCCAGACAAGATGTTTCGGACGTTCGACTACGAGCCCGTGGCAGCGGCCAGTCTGGCCCAAGTGCACAAAGCCGAGCTGCATGACGGGACTCCGGTGGCTGTGAAGGTGTGTGTGTGGAGTGTGTTTGAAGGTGTGTGGGGTGTGTTTGAAGGTGTGTGTGGGGTGTGTTTGAAGGTGTGTGTGGGGTGTGTGTGGAGTGTGTTTGAAGGTGTGTGGAGTGTGTTTGAAGGTGTGTGGTGTGTGTTTGAAGGTGTGTGGTGTGTGTTTGAAGGTGTGTGGTGTGTGTTTGAAGGTGTGTGTTTTGTTTGAAGGTGTGTGTGTGGTGTGTTTGAAGGTGTGTGTGTGGTGTGTTTGAAGGTGTGTGTGTGGAGTGTGTGAAGGTGTGTGTGGAGTGTGTGAAGGTGTGTGTGGAGTGTGTTTGAAGGTGTGTGTGTGGTGTGTTTGAAGGTGTGTGTGTGGAGTGTTTGAAGGTGTGTTTGAAGGTGTGTGTGAAGGTGTGTGTGGAGTGTTTGAAGGTGTGTGTGGTGTGTTTGCTCCTTTGACACTTTCACTGCTCGCTTGGTCACTCTACTGATCATGGGGTGTTAAAACTGATCAAGTCTTTTCATAGTCTTTTAATTTGTCTTGCATTGTTTTGATCTTCCGTGTGATATTTATTAATTTGTGTAGTTATTCTCAATTTTTTTTTATTATTTATATAATTATAATATTATAATGTTATTGCTAGTGTTGGTTAAAAACAGATAGTTCTTACCGGTAACATTGATCCTGCTTGGTTTTACTTAGTGGTGAAGGAAAAAAGAAAAAGAATGAATGAAGAGGTGTGTGTGTGTGATACATTTGTGTGGTGATTTCTGTAATATGTTTGAATAACCTTTGCCAGGTTCAATATATAGACCTGCGGGATCGCTTTGACGGTGACATCCGAACAGTGGAGATCCTTCTGGACATCGTGAAGTTCATGCACCCCAGCTTCGGATTCCGCTGGGTCCTAAAGGTCAGTCTCTCAGAGCGCTTCAGTGTTTGTCATAATAGAACATGCTGTAAAGCCTCACACACACTATCCATTCAGGAACAAAAATACTATTTAACGCATTAGTTTACTCCTTAGTCCTACATTGGGTTATTTTCTAAAGCATAACCTGATGAAGGTCTAAGGACTGTGTGTTAAATAAATTACTTACTTGCAGAACAGATAGTGTGCAGGAGTCTACACCCTATTCTAAGATTTAGAGCATTGGTTACCTTCAAGGCACCTGTATGTAAAAGGTGTGCAAAGGTTTTTAACCTCTTGGTGTTTGTCAGAACAACTTGTCAAGCCGGTGCTCAACGGCAAGAGCTTATTTGCCAAATGCCACCAGTGTTCCTATTGTGAGGCTTGAAACATGAGTCATACAGTATTCTCAGCTTTCAGGCACTCAAACGGTACAATTGAAAGCCTTTAAAACATCTTTGGCTACTACAAAAGCATTTGTGATTCAGCCTTAGAGGCCTTCATCGGGGCAATTCTACATCCATAACAATCCAAACAAACAGTTTTAAGTTTTTTTGTTGTTTGTTTATTTACTTGTTTGTTTATTTTGTTTACCTCCCCTGCTCTCCAGGACCTGAAGGGCACCCTGGCCCAGGAGCTGGACTTTGAGAACGAAGGCAGGAACTCCGAGCGCTGTGCCGAAGAGCTGAAACATTTCAAATTCATCGTGGTGCCAAAGGTGTTCTGGGACTACACCAGCAAGGCAGGTGGTGTCAGAGAGTGTTGAAGGACTCTAGAATCCAGATGGACTCTAGAATTCAGAAGGACTCTAGAATCCAGGATCTTTGGTGGTCCTGAGGAGACCATGTAAACTTTCTATCATGAATGCTTGTGTGCTATTTACCTCAGTGGTCTTTTTTTTTCTTCTTCTCTCCTTAAAGACATTTATTTACTGAGAGTTTGGTTTGGTTCATTTAGACAAGCAAAGACCACCAACAAGAGCATGGCATATGCAAAGAAGAAATGTAAAGAGATATAGAGTGACGGTAGCATCTATAAAAATAACTGTACAGTTTAAATCTATGGCCATAATACTTATCTAGCCAACCTGCCACATACAGATGAATGTTTACCAGTTATGACATGCATCAAAAACCTCCCTTTGTGTAGTACTTACACAGCAACTAATATTACAGCGGTCTGTCAGTGTGTCTTTTATGTTTGTACTGACGAACTGCTCCACTTTTGTAGAGGGTGCTGACTGCGGAGTTTTGCGAGGGCTGCAAAATCAACAACGTGGAGGAGATCAGGAGGCAGGGCCTCAGCCTGAAGGATGTGAGTATGCTGAGTGACTTCACGGTCTCTCTACTTTCTCAGTGGCAGTGTTTTTAAATATGACTAAATATGGCCATATGCTTTTTGTGTTTTTGTGTCTTGTGTTTTAGACAGCAGATAAGCTTGTACGGACATTTGCCGAACAAATCTTTTACACAGGATTCATCCATGCCGATCCACACCCAGGAAATGGTAATGTGTGTGTGTGTGTGTGTGTGTGTGGGAATTGCCAACTAAGAAGCCTTGAAAAGTGTTTAGGCTATAGTGTGTGTGTGTGTTTTCTTCCTCTCCTTGTGGCTCTCTCCGTGTGCTGCCTTTATTCTTTGTTACCACAGCAGCAGGTGGTGTAGGCTCTGAGGTGGTGTAGGCTCTGAGGTGGTGTGTTTAAAAGCCACAGAGGAACAGGCTGTTGGTTCCCACTGAGGCGCACGGCAGCATTTTAGCTGTTGGTTGTTTGTTGGGCAGTGAACACCACACAATGTGCGTGACAATGGTAGCCAGATTGTTTTTCTCGATTGTAAATGGCTTGGATAGAAGCATTTGCTAAATGTAATGCAATGGACTTACTGAAGTTGATGACTGGAGTAACTGTATAACATCCTGTGTCAGGGAGGGTTTTGGTAGTGTTCAAGTTGTTCAAGCTTTCCTTTTTTTCCTAATAAAAAAAGTGCTTTGTTAATGTTTGTTTTGAGTTATAAATAAACATTTAATTCATTTGTATACTTTTATTTGCTATTCTTTGAACTGTTTGTCCCTGATGATTGTCTTTCTTGTCACCTCCACTACTCCACGAGACTAACTACATTTTGGGACGCAACACACACGCAAAGGTTGCTTCTGTACGTGACAAGGCCAAGTTGTAAACAGATTTTTTTTTTCCCCTGCTGCGAGCCGATTCTCAGAACTGTATCAGCAGAACATGCGGGGAAGCAGGGGAGCCGTTTGAGTGGCGGCCAAGGCCACTGGAAGTTGTTCTCGCATCCCAGGAAAAGAGGTTGAGTAAGCTTGTGCTTGTGTTTGTGTTTGTGTTGCAGTGCTTGTGCGGAGAGGCCCTGACAAGAAGGCTGAGCTGGTTCTCCTGGATCACGGCCTCTATGAGTACCTCAGTAAGAGGTAGGCAGTGTTGCGCACACCCCCACTGGGGCCGTGTCTTTAAGGGGCTTAAATGGATCAAGTTTTCATTGTTGTGTTTGCTAAAGCTGAGGACTAGAAATGTGTTTCGGCTTGAAGCTGTAATGACATGTAATTTGTCACTCAGACCTGTACATTGATGTGAGCTTTGTACTGCTGTAAAACAATTTATCTTGCCTTCATTTTTTATTTCTTGTTAAGCACTTTAAGTTGCTTTGTATGAAATGAAGACCTTATACATATAACTCATTTCTAACTGAACTGAAACTGAACACATGTCATTTCTTGTTGAAATATACTTGGTGTATTCCTGTTGATTAGACCGTAGTGAAGTGCTTGCCTGTTGTCCTCGTGGGTTTAGAGATAACCTTTGGGGCTGTGTGCATTGTGCAATAAGGTGGCGAACATGCTTGCAGGCATGCACAGACTGTCTTTAGCCTTGAACAGACAGACTGTCTCCAGCCTGTGTGTGTCTGCACTTTCTCCTTCTTTCTCTCTCTGTCTTTTTTTCGTTTCCCCTTTTTCCTCTCTCTGACTCACCATCTTTTGCACTCCTCCCTCTATTTCTCCCTCCTCCTCTCCTCTCTCTGATAGTGACCGGATAGCCTTATGTAAGCTGTGGCGTGCCATTATCTTGCGGGACGATGCCGGAATGGAGAGATACTCCAGTGACCTTGGGGTCAAAGGTCAGGGCCACATGTTTTGTTTATTCTGTTGCCTAGCGATGTGGTTGGGGCCTAGTTTCCCCTTTCTTTTACTGTGTATGACTTTTTTTCCCAGAACCTGTCTTTTAATGCAGTGTATTACCAGGTAAAAAAGTAATGGATACCCAAAGCCTGGAGAACTCAAGGATGAGTATTGGAAGGGCTTGTAACATATTACCTTAGATTATTTACTATGAGTTAGATGTACAGTATCTAAATTTCTATCACTTTCAGATATTCAGTTGATGCACACCTCTAGAAATAGCCAAGAAAAAGCACCTCTGTCTGTCTCTCTCTCTCTCTCCTAACTCTGATGTGCTCCCTCCCTCATCAGACTACTTCCTGTTCTGCGAGATGCTCCTGCAGCGGCCAATCAACATGCGGGAGCTGGGCCTGGGCAACATCCTGAGCCGCGAGGAGACGGCGTACATGCGCGACATGGCCGCCAACCACTTCGATAACATCATGCACGTGCTGAAGGCCCTGCCGCGGCCCATGCTGCTCGTGTTCCGGAACATCAACACCGTGCGCAGCATCAACATCGCCCTGGGCGCGCCCGTCGACCGCTACTTCCTCATGGCCAAGAGGTGGGAGGAGCCTGACTGAATGGGCTGGAGTGTAATGTAATTCAGTGAAGGGGAACCTGGCTTTAGAAACTACAATCCAGTACCACATATTTGGTCCAATCATCCACTTGTGCTGGAGTTCCAGGAGTTATTTAAACGAGTAGACACATAGGAAAAAGGGTCATTAATGTAATTCAGTGAGGGGGGGCCTGGCTTCAGAAGCTACAATCCAGTACCAGATATTTTATCATATTTTAGATATCATTTGACCTAAACTTTCAGGTTGTGTGCTGTGCTTGCTTGACCTAGTTTTAAATGGGTGTGTGTGTGTGTGTGTTGGTTTTAGTGCGGTGAGAGGCTGGGGAAAGATCCAGGCGGACGACACCAGGTTGCTGCCCAGCTTAAGACTCTTCCGCTGGCTCTGGACCTCCTGGGAGAGCCTCAAGTTCGAGTGTGCTCTGAGGTACACACACACACACACACACGCAAGCTGCTCACCAAGATGTGTGTCATAACAATAGTCTACTCTGTCGGCCTGTGTCCCATACACAAATGAGCCGAGTCTAAAACCTTTTCTCGATGGTGATTTCCATTGAAATTGTTTTTTAGTGTAGGATCAGGCGGGATCAACATACAGCTATCAACTGCCTCTGTATGTTACAGCACAAAGCTACAACCAATTAGACCACTGATTCCAATGCCGTGTAGCATTAGTTTTTTTTTTGTTTTATTGGATGGGGATTTTTCTGGAACAGGAAGAACTGAGAATAGGCAGGTTGGCCAGACTGACTTCAACACGAAATTCAGTGTAGCATCACAGGCTGTATGGGCAGGCCCAACCCATTGCTATATATGAATTTCTAAAAAATCCCTACATTTGTGGTGTAGGGTAGGATAATATTGTGGCCAAGGCTTCTTCATTCATTCTTAATCTAACAGCTTTTGTCATTGTGTACCCTGACAGGACAGAGATGATGATGATGAGCCTGACACGATCGCTGCTCCAAGTCCTCTCCTTCTTCGGCCTCATCACTCTGGACCAGGAAGTGTATGAGTACCTGAAGTGAGGGGGATGGACGCCGCTTTTACACCAAACACCCCTACCTCGTCCTGTGGACACGCATACAGCTTGCACTGCACAATGCAGAGGAAGAAGACTTAATCATGAAGGTTTCATTTGAAGCCTCGCTGAGGCCTTTTATTACTGGTGAAAGTTGAAGGGGTTTTATTATTTAAATTTTTTTTTAAATGTATTATTTTATCATCAAACTGGTGCTTTTTTTGTATTGTGCACTTTCTAAGCCCAGAGGGGTTGAAAGTGTAGATGTTCCTACACTCCCTTCAAGGAACATTTTAATTTCGCATCTCAAAGTTGAAGAAACCCAGTGAAGGAAAAAAAAAGCAGCAGCAGAAGTGGAATTGAAGAGGATGGACACTGAAAATACATCTGCCTTTAAAATGACGTTTTTCATGGTTGCATGAAGGAAAAACGTAGCTTAATTTCGTCACTGACCTAAAGTGGTGGGCCAATTTTTAGTCTTACACAAATACTTGTAACTTTTTATAAGAGGTTTAAAAGTAATGCCTAAGCGTACCGGACATCTGTAATAGATGTATTCATTAAGTGTAACTAAATGAAATAACTATTTCTTAAGTTTGTTAACTAGTTGTCCCTACAGTAGCATACTGACGTTTTATACATTGCACATGTTGTAATGTATGCCTTTTTATAGAAGAAATACCCAGGAAGTGATGCTCAGAGATTTGGGTGGTAGCCATCCCCATACTCATGTTTTATAAACTTGAACACCCCTGAACAGAATGAATAATATCACATCAGTACCAAAGCACACTATGTAATTTTTTTTTTGCTCAAGTCACAAGATAATGATAACCGGTATGTTTAGTCCATGCTCAATTAAATAAGCATGTTATTTAACCATGTGATACATTCTATTTATGTATAATGTCCGGTTTCATTTAACACAATAAAATATGGTTTAAACATTTGTTTGTATTGTATTAAGTGTATATATATATTTTTTTTTTTACCACTAATCTGGCTGCGACAAGAGGGGAATAAAATATTAATTTAACAGCAGATTTGTGAAATGATAGTGGTCATGGTGGTTTTTTGCTCCTGGGTTGTGACTGTAACAATCATGGTTCAACAACTCCTGTATCTGTATCTGACACATAGCATGGCATAGTGTAGTTATCCACTGACACACAGCATGGCATAGTGTAGTTATCCACTGACACACAGCATGGCATAGTGTAGTTATCCACTGACCCACTAGCCCTTTTAGGAGCTGAGGTGGAGAACTCTTTGCCAGACTTAAACTATCACCTAAGAATTTAAGTTGGAAATTTTAAGTGTGTGTGTATATAATTCCTTTCTCATTCCCCTGTGGCAGTCATTCATCACAGCGACTTGGTTGTGTTACGTTTTTTTTTTTTCACACAATATGACAATGACTTGGTGAAAAATTAAATATATTTTCTTATAAAATTAAAATACTACAAATCTAAATTTGGTAAAACAGAGATAATCTGATTTTCATTCGCAAAAAAGAAATTCAGACAAGTCTTGCTTATTGTCAGACTAAGACTGGTCATCGTCTATGAAACATTTTGTGATAACCACACATGTATATACTCATATACCAAATGGTGTTCATTCAGTCATTGAAAGATCAAAATGTTGTTTTCAGAAGTCAGAGAACACACACACACCTCTAAAATTAATTTACACAAGAGTTAAGGAATGTTTTTTTTTTTCAACATTTTTGTTTTAGAAAATGTTTTATGAAACATGATACAATCTTCACTTTGTTTTGGGCATTTGTAAAAAGACATACATCAAAAACAAAATTATTATTTTTGTAGCAAAACATCCCCAGACTACACTCTTTCTTTTTTTTGAGGAGTCTGGTGTCAAACACAGGAACGTAGAAGAAGTTTATGGCAGATGAACTTCCAGAAACAACGTGGCTTTAAAAATGAGCTGTGACCCTGTCAATATCCAGAAGATCCTCCAAAATCTAAGAGAGGAAGAGACGGCTCATTAGTGTTTTTAGCAGACAAACATGCAAAGTTAAGCCTTATAAAAATGATGAAAGATTCAAATCGTTAGCCTCATAGCATAATTGCCCAAGTCATATTTCAATATTATATGGGCGGTTATGCAGGATGACGCAGCAGTGGTAGGGGAGTAAAGTTCGGTAAATATCTCAATTTGGCAAAAAAATGGCAATTATGCTATGAGGCTAATGAAATGTTGGTACACTACTTAAAAAATAAAGTTTAAAGCATGATGTGCATGCCTTCCCTTTTCTGCCAGTGCCAACACATAAGATGTGACAAGTAATTTAAAAAAGAAACTGGGCTACACTGGGCTACATTATGTACTTACATTGTACCCGAGTGTTAGGTCAAGGGTTAATACATAACGTTATATGTTGTTACATGTACATACATACACAGTAAAAGGGTGACCAAAAGCTGAAATCCATAATTGTTGGGCTTTACTTTGCCAATAGAGACAGACAGCGATGGTGTGTTCTACACTCACAATATTTGAAACAGTCTCGATCTTTATTTAAGATAGATAGATAGATAGATAGATAGATAGACAGACAGACAGACAGACAGACAGACAGACAGACAGACAGACAGACAGATAGACAGATAGATAGATAGATAGATAGACAGACAGACAGATAGACAGATAGATAAAATGTCTGACTTACAATGTCTGCGGTGGTCCCGATCTTCTTGGCCAGCTCGCTGCGCTCCATGGTGCTGAGGTACAGGTACTTGTTCAGGAGCTCCCCATCCAGAATGTTCCGCACAGGGTTCTGTAGCGTCCGCCGGTCCATCTGCAACATCCTGTCCACACAGGATACACAGATGTCAAGACACGCCATCTTTTAGTGAACTATGAGCATCACTCATAACCACCTCATTACAGTGCTACTGAATATATTTATGTGGTAAATACTTGTCGCTGTTTTTTGTGAATACTGTGTGTGTGTGTGTGTGTGTGTGTGTGTGTGCGCACACATTAAAGGAATCTTCTGGGTATCTTTAGTTTCTGTGGGAAAGTATTCTGAGTTTCAGTGTCTGTACATGTGGCAGTGCATACATGTGGGTATAAATATATGTTGCAGAGAGACAGTGTGTGACTGTGTCTGTGTCTGAGTGTGGGAGGAAAATAAACTATACCTGAATGCTTTGGGGTTAAGGCCAGCGTGGTGAGGCAACATTGTGGTGAGGGCATTTTGCAACATCAACAGACGCCGGTACGTCTTCTCCTGCATGGGCAACAACAACCCAATGCCACCGTCCAGTGTAGCTGCAGGAAAACAAAACAACACACACATAAACACACACACACACACACACACACACACACACACACACACACGTAAACACATACACATAAAACACACACACACAAACAACACGGGCAAAGAAGGGCAAACATGTATAGGCCACATAATGATTCACACACACGCACGCACATACACACATAATTAATCTTAAGTCCGGGGAAGGTTTCAACCCCCTCTCTTAGATACACAAGACGAAGTGGGTTTGGCTGGCAGCCAGAAACAACCGTTAACCCTCCTGAACCTCCTGCTGGAGCTCGCCATGACTAATGAGGGCTCTAAGCACCTGCGGCACCGACAACTTCACCACATAAAAGTGTCACATTAAATCCAATTAATCCTCACACAGGTTCACATGGCAGCCACTCTGCTACAGGCAGGGGGCTGGGCGTGGGAGACAGTTACTGTATGAGCTTTAAAAATGGAGAAACTCGAGGTCGGAAAACCTCATTTATGCCATGTGATATTGTGACTCAACATGAATGTGTCAAAGTTAAATGTCTACGATGTTAAGTGCCTACATTTCATTAGTTCATGTCTAAGGAATTTAAAAAGGGAGTAAATATTCACATTTCAACTTACACAAACCCTGCTATTTAAGCATAATAGACTTCTTAATTTAAGGTAACAAGAATATGCCCTTTTATTTAGTATTAAAACCCCCAGGAAATGTTCCATGTCAAAGCTTATGCATATCTTACAACAGGTAATGGGTAAGACATTTTTCCAAAGCCTATGTGCAAAAACTAGGTACTTTGTTAAATTTTAAATTAGTAACTCATGAATGACATCATGTAATATTTTAAAGCAATACTATATGCAAATACTATTATATTAGTATGGAGTACTAGTTAATATAATAGTTTATAATAGTTTATTAATTAATTAGTTAATATGTAATAAATAGCTATATTGGTACAAAAACTTTGATGCCCCACATAGGTTGTGTTTTTTTTCAAAGCCATCCTTGCATATCCAAGTTACCCTGCTCTTCAATTATAAAAGACCCTTTTAAAACCTTTTTAAGTGTGTAATGCCCTTTGACCCTTACCGAACCATGAGATGTGCTTGTTGTCCCAGGTCAGGGCCTTCTTGCTGCTGGGGTCCAGCGCTCCGCGACAGGGCATCCTCCAGAGGGCGTTGACCTGACTGCCCACGTTAAAGTCCGCCCGACGCAGCAGACGCATGCCCCCAAAACTCTCCTTCGCTACACACAGGAAGAGAGAAAAAACAGACCATTTCATTCCTTCCAACAACCTTTGCATTTCCTGCCTTATAGTAGTAGTAGTAGTAGTAGTCGAGATACTTTATTTATCCCCAAGGAAATTAATTATGGAATATATAACCAGTGACCAATGCAACTGGAATCCTTGCACGTGACGGCTTACAGTTGATCAGACCTTTATTTTGTCTGACTCTCTAAAACATGAAAGGTACCCAATGTGACATATACCTTTGCGTTTTCTGCCTTAGGATAGTAGTAGAGACGCTTTATTTATCCTGACTGAAATTAATTCTGGAATATATAACCAGTGACCAATGCAACTGGATGCACACCTTACACCAGTAGGAAGGCCTTGAAAACATTTAAAAAGCATTTTCGAAGATGAAAAATGGAATCCCTTCACGACTCAAGTGATTGTTTACAGTTGATCAGATCTTTATTTTTTCTGACTCCCTACACCATGACACAAGGTACCCAGTGTGACACATACCTTCTGGCAGATACATGTAGACCAGCAGATTCTTGTCCCGGTCAGACACTAGAGGGAACAAGAGGACCAGTGGACACAGTAATGAGACGTTTAGAAGATGCGGTCAAGCTAACATAAACCTATGTCAGATTGTGAGTGTTGAATGCAGATAGATGAAGCCATTTTAAATAGCACAACACAAAGACAGAAGTATTAAAACAAAACTGAGATACAGCACATACCAAGGAAACCTATTTGGTTGTTGTCCACCATGAACTCTACGCTGTACACCTCTAGTGGTTTGGCATCCTGGGGGGGAAAAACATTTACAGGAACATTTAGATTTAAGAATTCAACTCCATTTGAAAAATACAATAAAGGAAATGTTAGCCTTAAACACTGTACTGTCACACTGGTGTGACCAGAATGTTGAAAGCATGAAAGTTGAAAGAATATAATGTGAAATTCTTGTTGCATTATTTTTGATAAAATGTTCAAAAACTCACACCCTTAAAGAGATGTGAATCAAAACTTCAGTCTGAATGGTTTTCAGAGTAAGCATGAAAGTTGCGGTAAAACTTTCAAGTTGAAAAGGTTAATAAAATGCATTACTTTTCTGCATTCAAGCACTAAATCAGCTTTTTTTTTTTTTAATTTAATTTAAGGGTAACCCTGTTCTGCATAATGTGAAAGGCAAACTCAATCATTCCCAAAACACCACAGAGCACATTTTACTCTATTAGCCTAAAACCCTGACCTGTGAAAAATGAGATTTCTGGTCCCATATGTCCCTGAAATGGAAGCACTAACCATAACAACCTCATCTACCAACACACACACAGGGCAAGAGGGGTTAGGGACTAGGTCTATGCATGTGTGTGTGTGTGTGTGTGTGTGTGTGTGTGTATGTACTGTTTGGTATTACATTTTAGGAAACATAGTCAATAACACTGGTCTCTCTAATCCTTTGCAGCCTATACAGATGTGTTCCCTACAGGAGGCTGTAGCATATGGCGAGCAGCAACACAAAAAGAAAGTAACCCAAGAGGTCTGTGGAAATATTAGAACTTGAACAAAAAAATCAATTGTCAAAAAAAGTCAATTATACTTGCTGTACTTATACTTATTAGACAGTTATATAAACATTGAACAAAATAGTAAAGAAACAAAAAATCTGATATAAACTCCCCCCAATTTTAGCTTTGTGCTAGCCTTATGACTGTCTTCAGACCAACCAAGAACCACAACATATTGTCCTGCCAGTCTTTCTTTTCAGACCAACGGCAGACAGGCACCCCTTAGTGCCTGGTTCCCTGTGTCTAGTTTCTAGTTTCTAGTTCCTGGTTCCCTGTGTCTAGTTCCTAGTTCATAGTTTTTAGTTCCCTGTGTCTAGTTTCTAGTTTCTAGTTCCTGGTTCTCTGTGTCTAGTTCCTAGTTCCTGGTTCTCTGTGTCTGGTTCCTAGTTCCTGGTTCTCTGTGTCTGGTTCCTAGTTCCTAGTTTCCTGTGTCTGGTTCCTAGTTCCCTGTGTCTGGTTCTTAGTTCCTGGTTCCTTACTTTGCTGACCAGTGAGAGGGTCTTGCGCGCACGCGCACACACACACACACACACACACACACACACACACACACACACACACACACACACACAGCAGCAGCCAGGCACCCCTTAGTTTCTGGTTTCCTGTGTCTAGTTCCTAGTTCCTCGTGTCTAGTTCCTAGGTCCTGG
>CM059283.1:12046283-12078783 GCA_030347295.1 Setipinna tenuifilis
CTTTGGTGGGGCTGGTGAGGGGGCTGGAGTCGCCGTACAGCATCTCCTCCTCATCGTCCACTGTGTTACTGACGGGGTGAAACAACATATCAAATAAAATCCGTAAATAATAATACATAGTAATAATATGCAATAATACAATACAATGAAACTAATACACAAATAAACACTTTTTTGTCTGCTATGGTGTTGCACAGCTTGCCATTTACATCAAAAAAATCTGTAACAATGCAATTATTGTCCTTTAAACATTCCTCGTACATAGTATATGTTTTATGTTTATATTGTACTCTTTATGTATGTACATTACTCTTTATATATATTGAATTCTTTACATTTATACTATTTTACATACATTTACTACTCCAGCAGCATATAACATGTGTATGTAAATAAAGATAAACAAAATGCATAATTTGTATAACTGTGCTGTTGTCTTGAATCCTAAAAATCCTGTGTGCCGTGTCTGGTGTACCTAATGTCCTGCATGACGAGCTCAGTCTCTGCGTTGCTCCTGAGCCCCATGTCCTCCTTGGCCAGGAAGCTGACCTTGTTCTCCGTGGTGAAGATGCCGCTGATGTCGCGGTACGCACAGAGCGTGATCACGCGGGATTGCTGTGGGTGGAGGAGATACGTCAGTACAGCCAGAATCATGGATAACTATGATTATTATTGTACATAATTTAGTACACTTTACTCTACTGTATATTGTACTATACTCTATATCTTGCACTTACTGTTGTACTTCTGATTAGATGCTGAACAACAATTCGTTACACTGTATTTATACATTTGTAATGACAAAGTTGAATCTAATCTATGACCATTTCTGTTACAGAGATCACAGGTCAACTACACTAATACAGCTGATTGAGCCATAAGTAAAACTGCAGTTGGAACAATCACAACAGGTTTACAGCCTACAGTCTTTAGTGTAATCAGAATTGGCTTATAAGGTAGTTTTTTTTAGTTTACAATGTGGTGTTTTTGTATCGTGTGCTGCTTTGGGGAAAAAAATCTACTAAGAAACAACTCATTAAGCATAACAAGCAAAGCAAGCACAAAGTGTGGTGTGATGCGGGGCAGTGGCAGAAATGGGTTGATGAGACAGCGGGAACACTGACCATGTGTATCTGGGGCTTCTGCAGGGCCAGCCTGTGGGTCTTGCCCATGTAGGAGTCGGTCTTGAGCGTAAACATGGTGACTATGCCCTCGGCAGTCATGATGACCACATAGGGGTCGGCCACAGAGCACTGCACTATGGGAGAGCCCAGATCCAGCGGGAGGAAGTGGAGCTGAGTCACTGGGAAAGGAAAAGAAAAAGAAAGGAAGAGAAAAAGAAATAGAAAAAGACAAAGACAGACAGACACAGACACAGACACACACACACACACACACACACACACACACACACACACACACACACAGGGAGAGTTACAAAGAGAAAGATAGTGGGGAAACTGATACTAAGAAGCGAGATATACCTCAGCCTGGTTTTAACTTGTACAGAAATATCAGACCTCCAAAAGGTGGGGATAGCCCATCAGTTTGATGAATGACAAGATAATTCTCTGACAAGCTGCACAAATAACAGTGTGTGATGAAGCCTCTCCACTGGTCATAGAGTATGTGCGTAGGTGAGTGGCGCCTTACCCCCCTCCAGTAGCCTGATGCCCATGGGGGACACCTGGATGATGTACTTGTTGTCCCCGATGTTGCCCGCGAACACCGTGGGGCCCTGGGTGGCGAAGCCGCTGGTGTCCAGCTCCATTATCTCCTGACCCGTCTGCAGGATCTGAGGGACGGACGGACGGAGAGGTCGGACGGAGAGGTCACATCAAGTCAGTTTGTTTATATAGCACATTTACTAAACGCAAAGTGACTGATTCAAAGTGCTCTGCAATTAGAGTCAGACCCACATGGACACACAAAGAGATAAACACATGGAGACTATATACACACACATCGCATCAGGTAATACACATGCAGACTTGAGGCACTTGAACCATGTAGGCATGCACACACACACACACACACACACACACACACACACACAGAACTTCAGATTGTGTAGTAAGTCAATTCCATTAACTTGCTGGCTAGTGAAGCGTGCTGGTAAATCCACTTGTGTTCCGGCACTGCTAGAGTGGGCTGACTGATGTTTCGTTCTGGACAAAATGTGTGTGTGTGTGTGTGTGTGTGTGTGTGTGTGTGTGTGTGTGTGTGTGTGTGTGTGTGTGTGTGCTAGAGCGTACTGAGCAGTGTTTTGCTGTGGACAAGCTGAGAGGCCTGTTGTCAGAGTGTGTGCGTGTGTGTGTGTCAACGAATGAGTGTATGTGTGTGAGTTGTGTGCGTGCATGCGTGCCTGAGTGAGTGTGTGTGTGTGCGTATGCATGCCTGTATGTGTGTGGATGTGTGTGTGTGTAAGTACGTACCATAGTGGAGTCCTCTCTACTGAGGATAAGGAAGCCATGCTTGTTTTTCTCGTCCTCTATGGCTGGCTCCTGTTTCTCTTCCTCGGGATTCTCGCCGTCTGCCTCCTCCTTGGAAGGCTGGAACACAACAGAGGAGCCATGAAGACGACGATGGGAAAAGTGACAGAGACAAGATGACAAAATGAGAGAGAGAAAGGGGTGAATAAAAGAATGAGTGAATACGAGAGAGGGGACAAGAGAGAGAGTAACAGAGGAAGATAGAGTTTAAAAAACAGTTTAGAAGAAATTGTCAGAAACAGAGGCTGGCAGTTTTAATGAAAAAAGTGTAGAGAGAGACAGAGCTTTTTCCACAGTAGCGGAGCTCACCTGCTCTGGTTTCTCCTCGCAGGCTATGACCGTCCACATGTCATGGCAACCCGGAAGTTCAAAGGTCGTGACCACCTGCGGCCTGATGCTCCTCTGAGAAAGGACAGACAGCGAGGGTGATGTTGGAGGACACACACACACACACACACATAGAGGTAAAAAGGTAAAAAGTCACAAAATGCTATACTCTACACTCAGTATCATTTCAGGGATAATTTCCTGGTATCTGTACAGCATACAACTGAAAGAATTCTTTGAATTAAAAGATTAAATTAAATTATTAAGTTAAAAAAGATTAAAAGAAAGAGGGCGTGGATGTTGCATGCTCTGTTATGTCTCTAGTATTATAAAGGTTGTGTGTTAGGGTGGTTGGGTGGGTGTGGGGATGGGTGCTTTGTGCTGTGGCATGCCCGTGTGTCTCGGGTGTTTTAAAGGCTTCTCCCACGGTCTTTGAGGGAGCCCTGGTAAACCCAGACTTTCTCTCGCACACACACACCACCTGCGGCAGACGAGCCTCACCGCCGCATGTCTTTGTGCCGTGCTCTGACAGACACACACACCTGTGTCTGACACACACACACACACACACACACACCTACATCATTGCAAAGTAACTATATACAGTGATCCCCGTCTATTATGGTAGTTATGTTCCAGAACACCCGCAATAGATGAAAATCCGCAATATAGCGAGACCATATAGTTTAAGCTTTAAAAAAACCCTCCAACATGCTGATTTAATACATTTACTGTATGTATTATTGAATTATTACTGCAATGTACTCAATACTTACAGTATATGTTACATTATAGTTATCAGAAATTCTAACTTTATCGTGCATAGTAGCATAGTGTGCATATATTAATAAAAAAAAAAAAATGCAATACAGCGGGACGGTGAAAGGTGAACCGTGATATAGTGGGGGATCACTGTACACTCATTAAAACACTATTAATGTGGCCTATGGCCCAAGCGTGTGTTGCAAAACAAACCCATGCATGCAGTGTGTTCCATCTGTGGTCGTGGCTGTTTTCTTTACTATGAATTAATATTTAATATTAATTTTATTATAAATCATTTATTATTATTTTTTTAGTAGTAAAGTCGAAAGTAAAAAAAAAAAAAAAAAGTGCGGCCCTGTTTCTTGGACACCCGACCAAACATCTCAGGGCAACACAGAGGAGCCTGATTAAATAAGTTGGCAAATAAAATACATGAAAACTCTATTTTCTCTGTGTTCTTAGGAAATGTGACGTTATCTCTTCATCTAAATCTCAGATCACTATACAAATGGAACACACTAAAACATACCAAAAAAAAACACACACACATACCTGAAGGACAGACAGAGCTCCATTCTTGCCAAAACCAGAACACACCACCACCTCCAGATCAGGCTCCGGGTTGCTTTGGAACTGCGGGGAAACACGAGAGCAGCTGTTAATAGCTAAAATACACATCCCCATTTTCATTACACTTAGCAGACGCTTTTATCCAAAGTGACTTCCAAAAAAGAAAGACATAAGCTGACAGAGATGTAGAGGAACACAGAGTAAGTAGACTACCTTTATACATACAATCACTTTCATCTGAGCTTTCATTTGACTTTTATTTGGAAACACTCTCTTCAGTAGTAGGGGCATTAAGATGTGAAACAGAAATAAAATAAATAAATAAATAAATAAAGACAAAGTACCTCCTCCGACAGGAAGGCGGGCTCTCCCATGGAGGCGTTGGCACAGGGCCCGATGTTTAAAATGCTATCGCACACCTGAGGGAAAACACAAACACCGCCGACAAATTGCGGAGCCATTAGCCAAAGTGCCTCCATTTCCCCTCATTTCTTATCTAATGCTCCGTAACAGGGAACAGCTGAAGCACCATTAAGCCGCTAGTTTGCTACTAATATCTACTCATACATCATGAAATATATATTTTACATTTTGTGGCACAGAGTACAAACCAAAGTGCTTTCAGCCTCTAGTTTCTTACTGGTATGGAATCCTTTTTTTTTTTTTAACTGATAGATACCATGCTAGTGAGACAGTAAATAAATACCTATTCATAGATCATGTATTTTATATTTTTTACAGATCATATTTGTATTTTTTTGGCACAGGGTACAACCCAAATGCTTTAAGACAATGACAACAAGACCAGATAAAATAGTGAGATTAAGTAGTCCAATAAACAAAATTGAAAAGATCTAGACATTCGTGTGCAATCACCACTGTAAAACAACCCAGCCGAACTAATGAATTAGTAGTAGAATAGAATAGAAACTAGTAGTAGTAATAGAACACAACACAGAGCCACTGTAACAGGCCACAAGGCAGACCACCATCACCAATAGGGACAGTGGCTGTGCAGAAGGACCCAAGAAGGTGACTGTACCTCAAAAGAGTAGGTGGCCAGCTGAGTGCCTGACTGGGCTTCACTACCATACACCTCGATTTCATCCAGTTCATCTGGCATGGAAGCCTTAGCTGTGGGAGAACAAAACTATGTTGAGGGTCTAAATATTTATCTACACATCTCTGTACACATCTCTCTGAAACTCGCACCCAAACACATTTAATCTCTTAAACACAGAAACACACATTTTTCTCCTTACATAAGGGTGCATGAACACTTTTTTTTTCACTTAAACTGACTCAAACATTTTATATTTTTTTTCTCTTAAACACAGACACACACACACACACACACACACACATACACACACACACACATACACACACACACACACACCTGTCCAATTGGCAGAAGAATCAAGACGCTTCTTCTTAGGGGGTGGCTCCTCCTAAACAGTCCAAAACACAAAACACACTCCTTTAGCCAATACACACACTCCTGTAGCCAACAAACTTACTCCTGTAGCCAACACACACACTAGTGCTGAAGTCTGAGGCTGAAGGGCTGGCTTTAAAAACATCAGACAGCCAACAAAAAAGCTGTTAAACTGCCGAACTCCACAGTGCAGTAAAAACTGACTGCAGGGTTTTCCCCGCAGTTTTAAGGTCTTAGTTTTCTGATACATTTCACTCATTAACAAACAAAATACAGACTTAATTTTCCTGTCTTTACAATAATAATAATCATCTTTACTTATATAGCACTTTTCAAAACAAATAAAATAAAAACAATTAGAGGTATACAGTAATGTATATAAAATCATCACAGGTTTATGTACAACAATATACAACAAATAAGTTAACTAAATTAGAAGTAAGCAAGAATTACTAAGCACAACAAGCACGGCCTAAAGAAGAGTGCACCCACTATTTTGTCGTTGTCGTTGTCCTTGTCCTCCTCTACGGGTGCGTCCTGCAGCTTCTCCGTGTACTTGAGCAGCAGCGAGTTTCCCAGCCGGGAGCCCAGGAACAGGTAGCCAGGCTCCATGGTCATCATCTGAGGAGGAAGGAGACACACACACCTTCAGACCAGACAGGCCAGCGGATGGAAATAAATTGGAAATCTACCAGCCACATGCTGGTAAAACATGAAAGTGGCTGGTGGGTTTCATACAGAAACTTTTATTTTGATTTAATGTTGAGTGGCTGGTGAATTTTAGTAGGGAGGTGGGGGAGTAAACAACTAGTATTCTCCTGCACCCTCATCCATGGCTGAAGTGCCCTTGAGCAAGGCATCTAACCCCACATTGCTACAGGAACTTTAACTAAAACCTTCTACCCAAATAACTGTAAGTCGCTCTGGAGAAGAGCATCAGTTAAGTGTTGTATAATGTAATTATTAATAGGTTACCCATAGTATTTGTGTTCGCAAGGTGAGACCATGGCTATGATGATTGCACTATAAATCAATACATTAAAGAACCTTGGATTCAAACGCTACTATCCAGTACAGGTGATTTCAACTATTAACTTCTCTATCTGGCTAAAGAAAGGTGAAAAAAGTGTGTGCGCAAGAGTACTAAGAGGAGGAGGAATAAGAGGAGGAGTGACTTACGCAGGTGGTGAGGACACTGGCAGCAGCCTTGTCAAAATGGAACGAGCGAACGCTTCTCATGCCGTCAGTGATGAGGGTCAGAACATAACTGTATGCACACAAACACACACACACACACACACACACACACACAAATACATCGAATGAGTTCCCTTCTACTAGTATAAGAAATAGCACATACTAGATACTGAACAATGTTTGTCACCTCTACAGCGAAGGTCTTGTAAATGCCTTTATGATATAAGTGTTTATAAATTAAATGTAAAACTTAATAAACTAAATGACTGTGCAAGTAACCCAAAGTAGGAAAAATGTCACTCACATCTCTCCCCCTTTCAAGGAGATGACCATCTTGTCGGTGGCAATGAAGGTGGCCTGAGAACAGTCCAGGGAGATTCTGACTTCCTCTTGCACCTCTGCAAACACACACACACACAAAGTAAGGTTACCCACCACAACCAGCTATGTGTCTCTTGACTATTTCTAATGCGTGCAACAACAAAAACAAGGTGTGAAACATATGTTTTTTTGTCCTGACTAAGAGTTTGGACACTAGTCAGTTATGTTCACTGACCTACTGGGGTCTCAGAGAGCATACAAACACAACCCCCCACAGGCAGTGTCTTTTGGTCTTTCCTGACTATAAAATGCACGATTCCAAGTCTTTACTAACTGTATAACTGAAGCTTTTGCTCATACTTCTTCACTGAGATGGTCCAGTATCATATGGTTGACATATATGAAAGGTTGAGCTGTACTGTATGTGGTGGGTCATGATATTTAAGAGGCTGTCCACTCACTCAAAGGGAAGGCTGTGGTCCCGTTGGTCTGACTGTTGAGGGAGACACCATACGGGGGAACACTCTGGTTCAGATACAGCAGTGAGTTCACAGCGAACACGACCACTCCACCTGCATGTGCACACACACACACACACACACACGGACATCCAAACAAATACAATTGGTTAGTGAAACTCAAGAACACATCCAAAAAAACGTATGTAGATGTGCAACCAATACAGTACACAAATTACAGATGAGATATGTGAAGTTTATTTTTTAAAGATATTTTGCCTTCATAAAAGCTTTGTACATGTATGTTACTGTAGTCTATGTCCTTTTCCATAAACGGAAAAGTGAAACCCACTCACCGATTGGCTTAGGCACAGGCATGACCTGCGTGCAGTCGAAGGGCAGGTTGCAAAGCGACCAGATGACCGGGTGCACCTTCTGCATGATGTTGAGGGAGATGGCCACGATGCTGCAGGTGTCCTGTCGTACCGCCACACGACTGCCACGCCCAACAATAACACAACAATAACACAAATAATACAAAAAGTTAATATCTGTACGCCCATTAGTCATGCGGAATTTACACATTTGTTCTTGAGCAAGCCAACATATCAGTCACAGTTGGACTGTCTGTATAAACTATGTACAGATGCTGTAATTCTTTAAAAAGTACTGGTTGAAACTCTGTTAATGACCATCTATGGTTAAGGTCTAAGAGTTGGATTTGGTTAAAGTATTGTTCAATAGACAGAATTGTGCAAAATTTCAACAAACCATTTATAAAGTCTCAATAAGTCTCTGTAAGTGGACTATTCAAATTGTTCAAGGTGGTACCAAATCTAACAAAAAAATCTAAATGATTTCCTTATTTAGAAGCATTCTGACGGTTCTCTCTCTGGTATGTTATGCAGGTGTACACACCCGGGCCAGGTCTGGTTGGGCTCGTAGAGGATGAGCAGTGTGGGCTCATAGTAGCCGTGCAGGAACTTCATGTCAATAATGTTCAGCAGCTTCTCATCCAGCTCCCGCACATCAATGATGTAGCTGGGAAGAAAACTGGACTTCTGCCTGCAAAGACAGACACAATGAGAACAGGTTATTTATTACATGCCAAATGAATGATGTATATTCTCAAAGTCAAAGTCAGCTTTATTGTCAAAAACTATATGTACAGGTTGCATACGCAGAATTTGAAATTGCAGTGCTCCCTAGGCCCACAGTGGACATTCTACGCCATTGTGTTGATTTTTTTATTTTTTAAGCCTACATTTCTCATTCTTTCGCAGCTGGCCTTAAAAACAGGCCACCACCTCTTATCTAAATGTTTAAATAAGAAACAGCAGCCAACATTTCCAATTTTCCATAAATTCAAGACAGAGACAAAAAAAGCTGCCCCTACAATCGATCAACCTACCCCTCTCCGACGATTCCTTCCTGTTCGTCGGTCAAGGTGTCCTTCCTGAAGGGGAGCACCACCAGCCTGGTGCCGTACACCAGCATCACCGCACAGCGATTCTCTGGGTCCACACGCACAATGGGCACGTGCACGTTCTGGACAAAGCCATCCTGAGCATGCAAAAAATAAATAAATTAATTAATTCAATTTGTCAAATGTGTCTACGGACAATTAGGTGCTTTTGTATTTAGGCTGGCACCTGATTAGGTAAGGCTGAAATCAGCTTAAACGGTGTAAAAACATAATGCTGCCTCTTAACATCATGTACAACAATTAACTCTTTTCATTCATTGACACATGCACAATATACAAACACATCAAACACATCTACATGCATGTACAATAGAGAAAGAGAATACTGTATAGGAAATAAATTTGTTTAATTAGAAAAGTGTGAAAACTGTACCCTGAGCTCCGGCTCTTCAAAGTAATGCAGGGAGAGTGTCTTCAAGTCATGTGTCCCTGGGTCATACTCCACCACTGACAGCTGTAGGTGGGGGGGGGGGCAAACGAGCAAATATGCAATCAATAACAATGTTTGGAATATCTAATCAGGACTAATAAAGCTCTTAACATTCTGCATCGCTACGTCATGTGCTGTCTTCAATACATATTCTTCATAGGACAGCTATTCAGTGGGCTTTGAGGCTACTCACCTTAGCATCTTTAAAGCTCAGCAGAAGGGCATCTCTGCTTGTGCCAACCAGCTGGACACTGGCCATAGACATGACATTGCCAAAGAGAGAGAAGGAAGCCACCTGCTCCAGCTTCTCCTTGCGACTCTTGACATCTAGATAACAAATTACAAATCTTACTATACTTGACACCGGGGCTAAGTGAAGTGGTCCTCAATTTTTTTAAAGGTAATAGGTTATATTATATTGTGTCAGCTCTGCAGTCTCATGTAGGCTAGTGTATTTCCCAATGCAACCCCATTTTCTCTGAAGGGACCTCACGAAGAGGTTAATAAAGTTGTATTCTATTTTCTGAACAGTAAAAGAAAGATTATATGAGAAACAGATCACAGGAACACTTACCTGAGGACTTTTCTGTCTGTTTCACATTCTAACAATCCAAAAAGAGAGCAAAGAAACACGTAGTTAGACCCAATATTTCTCGCTTTACCCACTGACTAAAAATTCAAGGTCCAGTCGCACATGGACCGATACCTAAAACCTTACAACTCACCTCTACATCGTGAATAATTCGGTAAACGTAGAGCTGTGAGGTACCCGCAACCACCAGGTTTTTCTCTTCACTTGATATGAAGTTACAGTACACCGAAAATTCCACGGCGGTAGGAGAGTGCGCCTGACGGTACACGGCATACATTCTCCTGCCTCAATGTCGGGACCTGGCAACATAAATAAAGGGAATGTCAATGACTATGCAGCACTGCGCATGACTGCCATTGAAAGTCTTTTATATTTAAATAACAACCTGTGCTGTATATATCTATTCATATATCTACCTGACATGTTGTGTAAAAGAGCTTGTTGGACATTAAATGTCAGACACAAAAACAGGGTCCAGTGAAATAGATAAAACTAGACAACACCAAGTAAGCTAACTAGCTAGCTGGCTCGTGAAAGGTGGTTATCAGTGCAACTGCAAACAGTAACATCAAGACAATAGTTAGCCGTAAGTAGCTTAAGTAGCTTGCTGTCTAAAACCCAAGTTTATATACATAAAAGTCACTTTATTAAGATACAAAACGCTGACATTTTCTGCCTTCACTCATTGTGCCGTGCCGGTGTTCACTTTGCACGCTAAGTAGCATGAATTAGCAGTGGCTACAAGTATACATGGTAACGTTAGCTTGGTGCATTGATCCAATGCAGTTACTCAGAACCCATTGGCCTGCATGTATGTGCGCCGTACCTATCAATGATTGTTGACGTTCTCGAAACAATAGTGTCCACCAGACAATTTCACATCAACATTGTTTCTCTTTACCAACGGGCACAACGTTACACAACGATTTCACCCTTTGGAGTGAGTAGATCAGTTTTAAATAGAATTGCTTCCCTCCTTCGCATCCATTCATTACATATCCCAGAAGGCGACGCGCGGTACTCTCAAAATGTGGCCGTTAGTGGGGCAACAGTATCAAAAGAAATGTTCCTAGGGTGATCTCGGTGTGAACCACACGAGATGTAATAATCCAATGAAAAGGTCCAACAATCACACACATAAACCCTGATATTGTATTTGATGCGTTTATTTCAAAAGCCATCATCATCATTCTAATGGACGAATAAAATATAACACATTTAAACTGTAATGAAAAAGCAGGAATTTCAGGTTTGTACATCACATTTCATTTGCATCCTTTTATCATCTCTGTTTACAATATTTTTTTCACATTCATCAGTTTAGTCTGCGCAACCAAATTTGTATGTATTAAGAGCACAGTGATATTGTCAGTATATTTAAAAAAAAAATTAAAAAAAAAAAGTTAGAGAACAAAACAAAACAACTGGAAGAAAATGGCTTACTTGCAACAAGTCACTAACCAAAAATGCAAATTCTAAATTGCGTAATTAAAAAAAAGTAATAATAATAATAATAGTAACAATAATAATAATAATAATAAAACAAAATGTGTTAAATGTGCAAATGTAGTGCAATGCCCTGTCTCTACACAGGTCAAAGGCATCCGTCGAATCTCAAAATGATCTGTCTATGAGTCATCCATCACCGATAGATCTTCTGACATGTCACAAGGTACTCTGGGTACGCCTGCGTGTCATTAAAGATGACAAACAGTGTTGGTGATGTGACTTCATCTGCCACACTGTCATATCGCAGGGGTATGCCTTGTGAAGGTGAGTTCTCCTTTAGGGGTGCAGTTTTCATTTCGTGTTTTCCGACAGTATAGTCTCCCGTCAGGACTTTGGCCATGAACACATACTTGTGTCCATCAGCGTTGGGAGGAGAGTATGTGTCCGAGACAGAAAGCGCAGAGTTGACGGCAAAGTAGACCCCCTGTCCATACACAGTGGCTGTGGAAGACAAAAAATGGTATTTTTACATATATTAATATATTTATTCTGTATTATCCTCTTCCTGAATAAGTAGATAATTTCGTGGAAAATTAGAAGCATTGAGTGGAATTTTCAAAACTTGTTTGTCTGTGAAAGTAGAAAATATACATTTCATTTAAGGAATATACCTGGTATTTAAAACATTGTTGAGGCAATATATCAGATCACTTCTTATAGAATTAAAACTGCAATCAGAATTATTCTCTCACAAACATGCGCAGCCACAACAATCCACACGCACTTAAAAATACACAATACATAGACACACACAGACAGATTAACAGACACACAAACACACGCACCATTTTTTCCACAGAAGCTTCGGTTGAAGCCATGGATGCAGATCTCCTTCACGCTGGTTTCACTGGTGCCATGGAAGAGAGTGCGCTCCACCTGAGGGTCAGTCGAGGTCTGTAGCATGCTGGCCTTCTTCAGCTTGTACTGGTTGTACAGCAGCGCATTCATCAGCTTCTCCACCTGCAAGATTGCCCTTGCATTACATCACTGGATTCCAACAGCACCCTGCTTTCCTAATTGCAAGCTCAACAAATATACATCTTATTATAAGTCTTTGAGCCTTTAGATTAGTCAGAAAAGACCACAGCTTACTGTAAACTCAACAACTCTAAAAGTAATGTACATTAAGTCCCTAAAGGACAGATGATGTGAAATGTGATGGTTCTACATTAGTGACACCAATATGTATGCAATTTTGAGTGGCTTTTATGTTTTTTAAAAAAGCCAAAGAAATGTTGAGTTTCAGCTATAGAACACAGCCCTTACTTTAACGATCTTGATTTTGTTATGGAACTCCTGGATGCTGTCATAGAACTCTTTCACCACATCCTGGAACTCATCCGAGCTCTCATCTACACGGAACACATCCGGTAGAGTAGACAGCAGGCTGAACTCTTCCTCTGGTCAAAGAAAAACAGGATGATGTCTTTTTAATGACATTATCTAAACAGGTGACAGACACCTGTTGAACACCTAATTAAGGCAGAAATAAACATGACTACTATGGCTGTGTGCTATTACCAAACAAAAGCATCAAAACATACTCATGTAAGATGCAAGTGAACACCGACAACCTCCAAATGGATGTTAAAGGCGCTCTATGTAGGACTGTAGCCAAAACTAATATGGCAAAGCATTGCTCCCATTATTTCCCCTCTATGGGTAACTCAAAATAAAAAAAACAGAATTTTGCAAGCTGTAAATGAAGTTTTAAACCAAGTTTTCATGTTTCCTTAATTTCTGGTGACATATCATGACCATTTTATGATAACTTGCCATAAATTTCTTGCATATAGCACCTTTAACATTGAACATTGAATCCACTCTCTCTCTGTACCTGGAACAACTGTGGTGAGGTCTGCAGTGCTGAGCAATTTCCTAGCGATGGGCACCGATTTCCCAGATGCTACATTTATCTCCTGCATCTTCTCAAAGTCAATGATGTAAGACTGATTGTCGAACATGATGTCAATTTTCTTCTGCCTCATCTTCCAGGCATTTTCAAAGTAAACAATCGCGTTGGGAGGGTAAGGTGTGACTACCGCTACCGGCCCTTGTGCATGCCACTCCCACTGCACCGTCCTCAGTATTTCTGCGTCTGAGGTCACATTACACATCCTCTTCACGAGATCCCTCACAGTCGGCACCGCTTCCGCGACAAAGTCCTTAAACCCGGAGATGACCGCCGTGGTTCCCTCCACACGGATTTCCACAGCGTGCTTCCTTTTGATGAGATCCAAACACCTCTGGTGATGGGCCGTCAGGTTCTTTAGGTTCCTGCTCTCCACCTTCTCCTCACACTGCCTCAGGCTCGCCTTCTTCCCCAGAGCGATTTCGGTGCGAATCAGGTCATGGGAGTAGTTGGCGAACACATAGATTTCCGCCACGTTGGCCGCTCGAATGGTGTCCTGCAGGGATGCCTCCATGGCCCTCTTTAGCTGGAAGTCTTCGCTGCCCAGGCTGGCATCCCCCGCAGTAGCCCCTGCGACATCTCTCAAGGACAGCTCCAGAGCTTTCTGCAGCTCATCATCTTCATCGACCATTGTGCTGCTCTCCATGGAGTATTGGATGGCCAGAGACAGCTGGGCTCGCTCATCCAAGCTGGAGGTTTTTTGGTCGTCTAGGGACAGCTGCGTGGCCAGGCCCAGTTCAGCATCCTCGGTCGCCATGGGAGACGCTGCAGGCCCGGTCTGAGAGCTGACCTGGGGGCTGTCGTCAGTTTGCATATCTGCTGCATCTGCCCCATCACTGGCTGCTTCTCCACCACTGGCGGTATAGATATCTTCTTCAGACATGCTTAGTGTAGTTTGACCATTAGGCCTGTCAGACGAACCGTCGGTGATGGCAGACAAAATCTGCTTTGCCTCTTCTAGGCAAGCTGGATAAGGTGAATACAAAACGGATAGTGATTACTCGTTTGATAATGATGGCTGTAATTTAGTATGCACTAGAAAGGTGTATTTGAGCACTTACATCTCTGCAATAACTCCTTGGTATTACCAGGCGGTGTCTTCAAAGTGCTAGTTGAAGCACCTGGATCTCTCTGGAAGTTTTCTTGAGCTATTATTTTCCAACCAGCCTCAAAGATGTCCTAATAATAAAAAACATCGACAAAAGTGGTACAGAAACTTCAACTTCAACAGAAAAAAACACTGCTAAATCAGAAAACTACTAAATCCAAAGCTCAGTAAGCTTATTTGTAACATGAGGTTGTCTATGAACAAATACATTGTTTTTAAAAATTAAAATAGTAGTTGTGAATCACAGTAATAGTAACAGCACAGTAGCACATGGTAATAAACAAATTAATGAGGGAAGATCATAACATTGTGTACAACTGACAAAACTCATATAGATATACCTTATCCTCCAGAGGTTCCCAGTGGATTTTGTCCATGCTTATGTACACCTGGAACTTGGTCTGCATCTCTCTCAGGATGCTGGAGCCCTCCTCCTCTACCAGGAAACGGGTCACGCCAGGATGGCTCACCCTGATGGTCCTGGTGCAGATGGAGTCAACCACGTTACGCAGAAGCTCCTCGGCCATCTGACACACCCCTGCATCACCAGTGATCTGGAGTGGAGGGTGTAGGAAAAGAAGAGGTACTGTACATGAGCATGAATTGTGGAGCACAGTCACACAAGGTTTACAAAATCTTTACAATAAATCAGTGCTGTGGTGCAGCGGAGGTATTGTCACCCCTGGACAGTTGTGAGTTCCTTTTGCTTTGGATAACAGCTCTGTGCAAAAGTGCAGTCACTATCTGAAATATTTTCTTCTCATCCACCACTGTCTAACATTGTTGCTTGCCTGAATTTAACTGTTTGTTCTGATGTTTGTTACACTTGTCTGGTCTGCCTGCCCCCCCCCCAAGCCATGACAAAATACTATTCTGGGCTTCGATACAATATCATCAACATTTTATGCAAGTCACCTTTACTAGGAACTCAAAGATCATATTATTTTGACTTTACTGGGACTTTAATCATTGTATTTTCTGTTGTAAAGTGACCTTGAGAGTGGTGAAAGGCACCAACAAATAAAATGTATTTTATTATTATTTAATACCCATCGCCATTACCCCTTTACCATGAAGGGTGCTGAGTAAAATCCTAAGTCACACAAAAGCAAGTGAGAAACAGAAAAACGGAAAAAAGTAACATACGGTTAATCCATCCCCTGTTTCCAAAGGGAAGAGGGTGACCTGGTCCATATCAGCCAGAAGCTGCTCACAGTGGATCTGCAGGTACTTCAGTCGGCCCGGTTCCATGGAGAGAACCGTTTCCCTCTGTATGGGGGTGCTGAGGAACTGAACGATTTTCATTTGTGCCTCCTCCTCCATGCCTTTCAGGGTCACCACGGTGATTTTCGCCCCACCGTCCGTTACTTTGGCCGAGCAGAAGCTGAGAGTCTGAAGGAAGGTCGACCACTCCTGGCAGTACAGGGTGCACTCGTAATGTGGTTGCACCGCTATACTGAACTCGAAAACAAGATTTCTGATCGACCTGCAAGCCTGGCTGGCCATATCTAAGGACAGAGATGTCACGGAAGCCACATTGTCAGATACAGTGTAAGTCAACAGCAACCCTTGGTCTTTCAGTGTCTGCATAAGCTTGGCTTTGACGTCCGCTCTCGTCAAGAACTCTGCCTTTGCCGGCTCCAGGGGCAAAGGAGACTGAGCAATCCCGCCCAGAAACTCCAAGATCGACACCCTGAGCTGGTCCAACCTCACCTGGTCTGGCCCAGTTAGGGACACTCCCTCCCCGGTGATGCTGAGGCTAAAGCCAGCATGGGCCACCTGTAGCTCCCGCAGCCGGCCGCTCATCTCCAGCAGAGAGAGTTTGTCGGGGTCAGAGACAGCAATTACGCTGCTCACCAGTTCCACGCTCCGTCTTGGTGCCGGTTTAGGTTTGGCACTGGCAGCTGGGGCTCCGGCCGCTACCACTGGAACTGTAGCTCTTGCCACCACCACAACCTGCCCTGCTGCTGCTGCCCTACCAGCACCGCCTACCTCTGGGGTCTTACTGATGCTGAGAGGTTTTGGTGAGGTGGGAGACAAGCTGACAGGGCTGATGGGGGGTGTCTGTAGGGTGCGCTGTGGAGAGACAAGAGCTGGACGAGCTGCCTGTGCAGTTGGGCTGACTGGGGGTGGAGAGGTCACCGGGGTAACTGGTGTGTGATCCACCTCCATGGGAACAGAGCTAGGGGTTCCATTGAGACTGGGACTAGAGGGGAGATTGTCGTCAGGCAGAAGAACGCTGATGTATGGCGTCACCTTCAATTCTGAATTTTCCAGTGTGTGGGATCTTGTTACAACTCTGTCCACCGCTGTTGAGGAAAAAAGAAAACACACTCAGAAGAATGCTACAATCTAGACCACATAATTCTAGACTATTCTGTGGTGTGCCCACATATTCTGTTTGTTTGTTTTGGTGTGTTTTCCATCATGGGGAGCAACACTTTTCAGTAATATGAATTGGACTGCCTTACTAGTCACAATCCTACATATAGCACCTTTACAATCAAAAAAATATGAACTAGTTGCCTTACATTCAAACTCTTTAAAGAAGACTCTGGCGATGCCCTCCCCTTCCATCTGCACGCTGGCCACCTCTTCCCCTCCACCACGTCCGCTCTCGAAGTACAGGCTCAGCATCTCCTCTGTGGTGCTCGGGTGGAGGTTCTCAACCAAGACCGAGTCCGTCCGCTCCAGCCTCTCCAGAGAGAGCTTAGCGCCATCTAGAGTTCTCTTCGAGACTCTTGCAGAGACGCTCTGAAAATCTGGTATTGATTTGTTGGGAGGGGGACAGTGGCAATGGTATCAGACCATGACAGGGCATAGCACATTCAACCCTTTTACATTACACAACACTTAGCAAAAGCTTTCATCTGCAGTGCCTTACAATTCAGGAAAGATAATTGAGTAAGCAGTAGTAATCAATCAGTAATCAGTAATGGGGGTATAGCAGAAAGCGTAAAGTACTAGCTATGTAGCCTAGCTTTATTGCAAAGTGGTTGTAAGTGTAATAAGTAAGCATAGGTAAGTGAAGGTAAGATGTAGAGGCGCGTCTTATTTGTTTCTTGATCAAAATCCTTCTCTGTAACTAGTCACGTCACGCACATCACAGTTGATCTATTTAGAACAATAAAGCCTCAGGGATCACCGCACATTGATTTCTGACGTTTTTAAATTTAGGCTAGTTGAACTAAAAATAAAATAAATACATAAGCAAACAAACATCAGTGTGCTGTGATTTCCCCTCAAAGGCTTTATTTATACTTTTGCTGCACATCACCAGCAACCTGGGCCACAAAGCTGTGCACTGGGTTTTCTTGAGTTTTAACTATTTAAAACAATGTTGCTAGCGCTCACTTGGAAACCTTGTACTTGCTAGGTAAGGACACAGTAGGCTCATTCTCCAAGTATGGCGACCAAATAAATATCATGAAACAAAGTACATTAGTTAATGCCTGCTATACTATCCTATGTAAAAGAAGGCCATGACACCATGTCCACTCTTTTACAACCATGGCTAATTAACCAAAATATGAGTCAGCGAACACCTGACCTGTTCTCCTTACACTTGCATTACTCTACGAGTTTAATACGTTGGCACTTATGCTTCACATAATATTCCATGTAATGAAAGAAATAATGTTGTCCATGCTTTTACAGTTATGGCTAATGGCTTGCAGTGGTTTCACCTTGAGAGAAGGGCTGAAGGAACTGGATTACAACCAAGTCCTGTCCAGACGATGGAAAGAGCACGTATTCGTCTGTGTCTACGCCGATGACGTTCTCCACGTAGAGTTGGACTAGTTCCGTGAAGGTATTAGGGTGCAACCCACGCAGCAGCAGCCGCTGAGGGTCACAGGGGGCTTTCCTCTGCACCTTCAGGGTGGCCCTGTTGAGGACATGGGGCACCTTGGACAGAACTCGAGCAGCATCTGTTGACACATTACAAGGATACAAATTCTGAAATTTACCTTGGGACAGTCAATCAATCAAAAAAATCAATCAATCAATCAATTAATAAGTCTATATATCTGTCTGTCTGTCTGGAGTTGGATAATTGCAGGCCCTTTGTTACTATTTTACAATGTAAAAGAATGTGAAAAATCTGGCACCCAAAAATGTCAAGCAGCCATCAGAGTGGTAATGTGAGTCTGGATCCAAGGGGTATTCCAGGTAGACAAGACAAGTTAACCTTTTAAAGGACTCATCTGGTTTCATTCTTGTAGCAAAACAAAGCCACAGGGTTAACGTACACAGGTGACTAAACCTGCTTTTTGTAATACCCTCTGGATGATGTAGGACAACCAAGATATGGTGACATCCACCCACCCCCAAACATACACACACACATACACTGCCTTGTACAGAAAAATCGAGATACTGGTACATCATATCACTAGTTTTGTAATTTATGAGTAGAGAAAGAACCAGGCAGGCGCAATTACAATACCCTTGGTCCCTTGTCACCAAACACAACAAGTGCATTGAAAAAGCATTGAGAAAAAAATACTGGTAGTCTAAAAATCTTTTAAATACCAATTCTATATGCAACACGACTTTGGTTATTGATCGACATCACTGAGTTTCACCTACCTTGGGCATTTTCAAATGTTATTGTAGCTTTCCCACCCTCTCTGTCCAAAGAGGCGAGAGCACCTCCCCCCGAACGCTTGTTCTCAAAGTACAGTGACAGCAGATCATTGTCGATACATTCCGGAATGTTGAGCACCTCCAAGGTTCGTTCCTCCAAGCTGTTATCCTCCATTCTGATAAACAAAGTGAAAACAAAAAAAAGATTCGACGATTTAGCTAGTTCTGGTTCTGCAACAGCATAGGCTAAGAATGAGGAAGTTGTCTATCAATATCAATGTTTATGTACCAAAACATTCGATATCTGCGTGTTCAGATGATAAAACATTCAATACTATCATGCGTATTAATAACCCGACATCTACCACGCCATGTTAAACTAATCATATTATCTTACAGTACAGCACAGTGCTTCCGGAGAATGTCTGAAGTGCAAAACAAAACTGCCATGAAATGATCTCAACTCCATATTGTCACTAAAGTACAACAGTACTTCAAACGAATGATGTGAAAAATTAGCGAGATGAGTCGACATCGCACGGCAGCTGTGTAGCCGATATTTAGGTTACACACTATTCGAAACACCATGATGTTGTAGATTCTTGTTGTTGTTGTTGTTGCATGTTGCAGGCTGTTTTCACAAACAGCCATTTCGCTAAGAAAAATACAAGCTTGCCATCACGTTATAGCAAGTTCAATCACAAACACAAACATGTTATTAATGTAATGTCAACCGTATCTCTTATCTTAACCACCAAGAGCTAGTTTGCTTTATCAAGAAGGGAAACCGAAAGCAGCACACTCAAAAGTGTGCTAGCTACATTGCATGCTTGACGTTACCCGCCTACATAACTATACGACTATTTTCATTAACCCTTTGTTTTAAAACGTGCAAGGCTATGGTACGGTATTTCTAAATTAATTGTTGTCTCCGATTTTGCGATTTATCCGACTCACTTGAGTTTACAAGACTCCTCTTGTTCAGACCATGGCGCCTCCAAAGAGTGTTTTCATGTCTCACTTCCTGGTTCCTGTTTGAACCGTCAAGTGCAAGGTTCACCAAACTCAACACTCACTAGAGCTGCGCAAAACAGTGTAGTTTGGTTAGACACTCGTTTAGAAGGACTGTGGTTTGGTTTGGTGGCCTTGTGCACAAGCATGTGTAGCCTTATAAATTAATAAATTAATTTTTTAAAGAGCTTTTTGAGATTATTTGGGTTCTGTGTCCGAAACATTGCCATTAAAACCAGCATTTATAGCATGTATAGGTCTAGGTATGTTGTGATTAACTGAAGCAAAATTTAATTGTTAGGTCTACTGGTTTTTGCTAAAAGATAGTAATCTGAAACAAGCCTGCACAGAACAAAACTTGGCTGTTTTGTTTGGACACAAGTTTGTTCCTTTTTTTGCTCTTGTGTGTGTGTGTGTGTGTGTGTGTGTGTGTGTGTGTGTGTGTGTGTCTGTGGACATTCTGGAATGATAGCTGATGACAGCAATTTCAATTTAATTTGACAGTATAGGCTACCTGTTGATAATATGGTATTGATAATATGACTGCTTGCCTTAACCATATTATTATGTCAACCACTAGCTTCTTGACCACCCTAATTTAATTCAATGCATATCAACACTTAGTTGACAGGGCCATGCTGACATAGGCCTGTGGTTCAGTCTCCAAATATAAGAAATTGTATCACCTAGCCATTTTTAACTGCTGCAATACAGTACTGCCATACATACAGACTCTTCAGTATCTAACTGGGCCAGTAGGTGTCAGCACAGCATTACTGTGATACAGCGCATAGACTTCAGGTTTAGGTCTACCGTTAGATTAGAAGTGAGGGGTCCTTGTGAACTCTCTCGCTGCCATTGCATGGCCCTAATGAGGCCACTGAGGTCTAGACCTCGGTATTTTTTAAGAACTGAACATAAATTTGTACACTAAATATTCAACTGAAAAAATAAAGAATAACGTTAAAATGTCTCCATAAAAAAGTGTATTGTTAATTCTATTAAAGGTTGATATTGTGTCTTCTGTGCCTTTATTTTAACACCTTGAGACATTTTTGGAACACACTTACGATGTGTGTCCCAGATCACTTCAACACTGGAACTTGAAATCAGGGTGTTTATTTCCTCTCTTTGTGCATGATGATGAGTGTCAGCTGTTCAGTTATTCCAAAAGAAACTTTTTCACGTGGGGGCCTCCCAGTCACAGTTACTCTTTAACTCCCCTGTTATGTAGGACACTTATAATGAATGTGCCAAATGAGTCAAACACTTCACAGCGTTTAATAACTGTCATAGAGGTTGATTGACAGTACTGGCTGTGCTGTTAAAAGTTGTCAAGCCAAGCTTCACTCAGTACTACTCACACGTGAATGACTAATGGAGGACATGGATTTTTTTATAAACCAAAGCATTAGATAACATTAATACACTCCTTTGAAAGCAGACAATCCATAACTTATACATGAGACAGAAAAGAACAAAGTACAGAAACGAACATAACAGACACTGGTGAACCTTTTATTGATTTCCTCCTCTGTGGGAATGTTGTTTTGGTGAACTAACTTGTTGATTGCTGCTGATAAAACAAACATGTTGTCCTATTTTTTCAGTTTAAACAGCACAGAAAAAAGTAAAAGCTTTGGGGTTAAAAATATATATTTTATTTAATTCCTTTAAAGTGATACAGTTTCAGACAAATGAATTTAAATAACATTTTATGTAAATATGCATGATACAATTATATCAATGATGACCCTTCATTGACAGTTTAAGAAAGCAAAAAACACATCTATCAAATATAGAAAACTGGTGATAGCATTTAAAAGGCACAGTACACCTCTGCCTACAAAACAAACAGAAGTACGAAATAAAAATAAGGCACTTCATTTAGTTAGGTACTCATCAGTCCATTGGTTCCAAAAAAAAAAAAAACACATTTGGTTCTTCAACAAAAAATGTCCCTTTGCTCTTTCAAGTTGTCAGTCAGGGGCAAGCAGTAGTGGTGCCTACTGGACGGGTTCACTGCACATTCTGTACCATCGGCCACTACCTGCACATTCACACCAAGACCTACTTAAGCTTTAAAAGCGACTGAAGTAATTCAATTTCTATTGACGAGAGGGAGGACAAGAGCAAGGACAGCAGCAAAAAGCTTTGAGTGTCAGCATTTGGGCGACTATGCAGAGAGCTCCAACAAAAAGTTGAAGGCCGCTCAAGTTTACGCAAGTGACACATTTAGCTTTGAATGGTCGGCAACCAATGGGAATGTAGTCTCCTTTAAATTGATAGGAAAGGTCGAATGTTTGGATGTTTTACTTCATGCACCACATGGGGGGCATGCCTAAAGACAACAAAACATTTACAGCAATGCTTTTTAAACGTCTTCAGTGATTTTACAGCTAGTTTAGCTTTTGGTGTGAATGTAGAAGTGTCAAGAAAAAGCAACATTGATTTCTGACTGAGAACTAAACAACACGGTGAAATGTTACATAACTGTATACATGTAGATGTTCTCAGCCATTTCACCAGTGGCCTTGGATGTGTTAAGGTCAAGTTTGAGAAACAGGCAAGTATGGTAGCTGGTCAAACGCAGAGCTGTGGCTGTATTTTGTCACTGCACATAAAGGCTTGTAGACTGGAAGCGGATGAAGGCCAGGTGACACTGGGGGTTTTGTGTGTGTGTGTGTGTGTGTGTGTGTGTGTGTGTGTGTGTGTGTGTGTGTGCGTGGGCTGTGTGGGCATAGAGCATTGGCATTCTGTCCATCGCAGCATGACTTTCGTCTCACACCTTAGACCCACTATGGTGATCACAGACATGCATGATGGCTGGCATGTGAGCACACACAGACACACATACACACACAAACACACACACACACACACACACACACACAGCACACACACAAACACACATGTGCAAGCACAGACACACAATCACAGACATGCCTGCGTGCACCCATGCACACACACACACAAGCACACACACATATGCTAGCACAAACACATACACAGGCACACAGGTCAATGATCAATAAACACACACTCATACACATACACACAGACAAACACACACACACCTGCCAACTAAAAGACACACAGGCAAACACACAGATATGGCAGACTGTCAACACACACACACACACACACACACACACACACACACACACACACACACACACAGAGCACACACAGCTACCATCCCATTATTGTCATGGCCATCTGGACAGTGCGAGCAGGTCCAGAGAGAACATTGGCCTCGTGCCAGCCGTGTGAAAGCTCTGCCAAGCCATGGGGAAGGTTCACCACGACTCGAGTTTCTTAAACAACGACTTGAAATGCTGCCCAATTTTAATAAATCACACACCAACCATCTCACAATTGTGTCACTGTTTTACAGGTACAGTTTTACAGGTGTAACTGACAAAGGTAAGGTAAATTTAGAATAAACACATTGATTGTGATCAACAATTCAGTGGAAAAATCCTCAGGGGAATAGAGACCCGACCTTTTTTTTTGGCCCCCTCTGAGAAAGCGGATGTAAGTATCTTCCTGTTTGTGTCCAGCTTTCTTATCATCTTTCCTCTGAACAGGATTCAAGATATGTGCAACATTCCAAAATCTGACCCTTCAAGCATTGCAAAAGAATGTCAGTGCAAGAGAACATTCCAGAATTTGATTCTTCAGGTTATCCAGGCAAAGCCTGAAACAACGGCACAAGTCAGGTTGAGTATTCCAACCGGATCATGAAATCTCTTGGCATAATCACCTGTTCTGTGTGAACTACATTGTGTTCTTCCTCCTGTGGTGGTTGCTCGAAGTTAGTCACAGTGGGAGGATTACACAGCAAAAAAACGTCGACGGGGGCAAATTAGTTAGCGATCGCAGCTTGTGTCCCTCGCCCACCTACGTTGGGGGTGAGACCTCAGCTCCCCTTGAACAGCTTGATTTTGTGTTTATCCGCCAACAGCAGGGTAACATTGTACTCATAATCTCCGTCGTGGACGCCAGTTTGCCGGAAAGCGCCTCCCACGTTATTCTCCCAGTAATGGTGCCAGTTGCCGTACTGGTCAGCTCCGAACCCATACACATTCACCTGCACAAACACAGACAATGCAGTTAAGCTCAGTACTAACTCAACCATCCCCATACCTTTTTAATTAATTAATCCTTATTCTTTAATTTAGTCTTTAGCATATAAAAAGATAAACAAATGGAGTGAAAAAAATCCTCATTTATAAAAATGATGTAGCCAGTCATACATGTAAGGTTGTGACAGATCAGCTAGACATACTGTCAGTGAATCAATCAAACAATCAACCAATTAATCAATTGGACAAACAGTCAGTCAATCAATGATGATAGATACCCTTGATGATATACCCTTATACAGACTGTCACCAGTATTTTTGTGGTCAGTGCTGTAATCCGTGTGATGTTGTGGTTTTTAATACCGTGATGGAAAATGCTGCACGTGATGTGAAGTACAAGGCTTTTAGCTCACGTTTTTAGCGTTAAGGACTCCACACACAGGTGCCAACATGACTGCCACACACCTGTCCACCAACATTTGATTACCTTCCCCTTTGGCAAGAAGGTATTGTTGAATGTGCCAGTACTGACAAATTCACCCTAATCATAATTGTCAACACAGTTTGCAACTGGTGTGTGGGTGTGATAAAAAACACAATGAAAATCAACGTGATTAAATGTCCAAAGCAGAGTGCACAGACTATTATTGTTGCTGTGCAGAGGCCTTTACTGAACTGAACAGATACATTTTTTAACAGCATGTGTGTGTGCCCTTGGTAGCCCGACCTTGGTGCTGACATTATCTAAATGTACCAGTGGAGCCCTAGGAAGACTATCCACATCATATGCAGGGTGGTCCAAAAATACGGGACACATTTTAAATGCTTATATTATATCTTATAGAAATGATACAGAATACCACATATACTTGTTGCAAAGCTGACATTCAGGTTAATTAGGTTAATTTGTCTGGACACCATTCTGGAAGCGAATGAAAAACGTCTAAAATAGAGTAGGGTAGATTTGGAAATCATTTTTTTTATAAAGAAGAATTTTTCAAACTAAATGACAAAATGACAAAAAACACCTAAATGACAAAAAAATATGAACAGGTGATTAAATTGTGTCAGTAGAAACATTTCAAAGTTATAACTTGTGAAATACAGGAAAGCTGTCTGTGATTAAAATTTGTGATGCGGCCTCTCCTGCGTGCTTACCGCAGTGCGTGCTTATTGTAATCATAACGCAGCTTAGCTTTCATCCTCCCACTGCGCTCCCTGATATGGGGCAGACTTTAAAACAAATTGCGTATATGATCAAACAATACTTTAGCAGCCTGTCGCCGGGCTGGCCTCACGGCCTGGAAGGCAGGACAGGGAGTTGATGGTTCAGGCCAAAAACGGGCTACCGCACGGTTACACAGCCACTCCCTTATACAGACTGTGTCACCAGTATTTTTGGTTGCATATGTAGTCAAAGAACAAATTGCGTATGTAGTCGAAGAACACTTTAGCAGCCAAAGATCCATCATGAACAGCAGCTTTTCAGACGTCGCTTCACTGTTCTTTGCATTACGGCACGTTTAAGGTTGGACTGGGTTTTTTTTTCTTGATGGCACCACCTGTCTAACAGAAGTTGGTAACAGCACGCAGGCACTGAATTGAGGCACTGAACTTTCGCAGTGGTGCTTGTCGCTTATAAAAATGCTGTCTACATTTCTTCTGGGCTTTAGGATAATGATGGAAGTCTATGACCTAAAATAAAGTATTTTGGTTTAAAACTAATAGTGTCACAATGCAGCTTCTTGATTGTAATATGTTATTTATTACATTGACTGTGGCAATGTCAGAATTTGACTGTGGCAACTATAGTGATAAAAAACATGAGAGTGCCAGAATGAAAACCTGCAAGAGTAAAAAATTGCACGCTCACCTGGTCACAGACATGAATGGCAAACATGAGGGCGAGGAAGCCTGTGGAGGGGTATCTGCCGTGGCCTTCCAGCCAAGTGTCGTACACGTATTTGAAGAAACTGGGGCTGTACACCATCACCTGCAGGAGTTCACAGCAGAACAAACCCTATATCACTATCCCTGCAGTATTAATCACATTAATAATAATAATAATAATCATCATCATCATCATCATCATCATCATCATCATCGTTTTGTATTAATATTTTTCCATGTATGTACTCCAATACACAATATATTCTATAGTTCATTTTAGAAATACTAACAAAAATGAGTGTGAGAATGAGTGTGTTTTATTTAGGATATACAACAATTAAGAAAATATGTCAAAATATGTCAACTGTGCACCAGTCAGCTACCTGATGGGGGCTCACCTTGTCTCTGCTAGCTCTTATGTTGGCCATGACAGGTAGGTATGTGCTGTGGGGGAGACACACAAAGACACCACAAGCAGTCAGCCATCACTGATCATCACAACTGCTCAATGACAAATCCCAGTCACATTGTCCTTCCGTCGGATACTTTTGTTTGACAGAAGCGTCTTTGACAGAAGCCGAGACAAAGCACAGCGCTGTCAGGCAGCCAGAATCGTTTGGAGCGCCGCGTGTTTCGCTTTGTACGGCTGATCGCTCTCATCTGGATCTCTGAGCGAAGCCCCCCCACCGCCCGCCCCACACACACACACACACACTCGAGCAATCTCGGTAGTTTGTGATGGCACTGCAGAAGGATCCACTTCTCATGCATCCAATCAGACAGACGGGGCTGCTTAGAGCTCTTGGACAGCTTGAAGCGTAACAGGAGGTGTAGAGGCCGGATGATAGTGTTTGGTAAATTTAGCAGCAAGCCATGGCTGGAGCGCTCAAGTGCCGTTACATATGAATGCTCCCAGCAGCACTTCAACATGCTGTTGACCTAAATACTATGTGGAGTGTTTACTAAACCCATAAAAAAGGGCTATACAGTTTGTACCTCGAGAATGACTTTCAAAACTTCTACTCAAAAGCACAACAAGATTGTTGTTTGCTTGCTAGTTAAGTGACAATGTTCCAGAGTTTTGTTACAGTAGTGAATGTATACTATGCTGCAAGAGATTGCAATCAACTCCTAATTGGATTATACAGTACCATGCTATGCCTACACTATCTTCTAACTCCTTCAAGGAACTAAATATGCATTCAGTCACGATTCTACCCCAATCCCAAGACCAAGTCTCTAACTATTAGGCCAAAGCTGCCCATTTTTCGGTAGATGGCTCCCCATAGTTATTACACAGAGCTGGTTACAAAGCAAGCATTCTGCCTTCGTCTCACCACTCATTATACCACTCCAACTTAATGAACTGTTTCATAGAGGTGAACCACGGGATAGCCCTGACTCACTATTTGATGGTTCCGGTCGTGAGGGCACTGATGATCCACTCCAGGTCCAGGGTCTTGAAGGGGATGAGGATGAGGCAGGTCTCGTTAGCGAGGTCCACGGCGCTCTCGGGGTACATGACGTGATGGGTGGTACGGTGCCCCACGTCCTTCTCAAAGCCCTCAGTGCGGGCCTGGTTCATCCTGAGGACAGGAGTGATGGGACACAATAATAGATAAATCAGTAAATGATACATAAACTTTCATATGCACAAATATATATGGAAAAAGTGACAACTAGAAAACTAGATTTGGCACAAAAACATCCATGCCACTATGCAAGTCAATAGAAATGATGTAAATACATACATAATACTCTGGATTTAGATGTATTAGCTCCGGGGATGAATAATTCATTAAAAAAACATGAATATGTAAACGTTACAAAGCTTTCAAGGAGTAAAAGATTGATAACATTTTAAGTTATTACTAATTATTACACGATCATTTTTCATGATTAAACCGTATGTTAGCGGTATAATACATCCCTTTTGTAATGCTAAATTTATCCATTACAACACACAATGATGTGCTTAACATACACACACACACGACTATTAGCATGGATATTACTTGTTGAAACTAATTAATTCTATTCCTACAAGCAAAAGCACTGAATAGAAGCAATATTCTAAAATCCCTGCTCTGCGGGCTATCTCTCACCACCGAGGAAGACGGAGCATGCATTTAAATTCACCCAAAAGAACCCACACCACCGAGTGATAGTAACGATCCATGGCAACGGGAGTAAAAGGCCATGCAGCAAACATGGACAGGTACGAAAAAAAACACTTGTCCAGATAAATGAGTGCAGCTTTGGAATACATATGTTTTTTTTTTTCATAGATTATTTTGGTCCAAGTGTATGTTCTTTTAATGATCATGGGTTGGAATACATATTTTTTTTCTAGGTTATTAAGGTGAAAGTGTGTATATTCCTTTAATGATTATACACATGAACATTTGAACTGTTCTGCCCCATCCTTCAGCAATGCACCTGGTGCCTTTCTACCTCTCTATTTAAAGATCAATAACATTAATGATCATACACATGAATATTTGAAATGTTACTCCTGCACTGCACCTGGTACCTTTGTATGCTCTGTATCTTTTAAGGCAGAATTTAAGGTGGCCGTGCTTACTGTGGGACTGCACAGAATGGTTTTCAAAGGTGTGTATGAGCGGCTACTAACACAGCAGATGATAGAGGGCTAACGCTAGGACAATGAGTGGACATGTCCCTTAGAGCAACCTTTACGTGATTAGCCTAATAAGTGTTGCCTAGAAAGCTGATAAGAGAAGTGTGTGTGTGTGTGTGTGTGTGTGTGTGTGTGTGTGTGTGTATGTATATGGGTGTGTGCGTATATCCATATGTGTGTGTGTGTGTGTGTGTGTGTGTGTGTGTGTGTGTGTGTGTGTGTGTGTGTGTGTGTATACGTATGTATGTGTGTGTGCGGATATCCGTATATGTGTGTGTGTTTATGTGTGTGCGTGTCTGTGTGTGACACAGAGAGCAAGAGAGAGACCTGATAACGAAGTCACTGGCGTCGATGAGAGGCCCGTAATGAGAGTCCTTGAGGTTCCCAGAATTCCCCACCACGGAGCAGGTCCGGCAGCGGTCTGGTCCCGAGTCCATGTAGAATTCCTTATCGGGAATGATCTGGAAAAGCTTGTCAATCACCTCGCTGTAGTTGGCTGGTTGCCTTTCAGCCTGTAGCCACTGTTACAAACCACACACACACACACACACATACACACACACACACAAAAAGCAAGCTTGTCAGAGAATATAAATGTGAGGGGGATGCATTTCATTATAGTGATTTAGGCATTCTGCCAGAGCAAAGCAGAAGTAATATCAGTTGACACTGTCTATGAGCTAGGCAATCCTTCTCAAGTAAAGCTGTGTTCCTGTTACACGAGTATGCCTGGAATGCGATACAGAGATGCTCTGGACTAGACTGTACTGCCGTGCCGTGCCGTCCACAGGGTGAAATTCTGGGGCTGAGCCAGAGAGTGTGAACAGGTCAAATCACAGGCCTCTGGGCTAGGTTAGGGCTAGGTCATCATTCCATGTAGGTAGAGCATGTTTGAACATGTCAGAGGGAAGTCTACCCCTTAAATAATCTACCTTTTGGCAAAATTAGCCAGGTCAACTGAGGGTGAAAAACCACTTGTGTAACAGATGCTATAATGTATGACCACCGGGGATTATTACAAAGTATTCATACCAAACCCAAGACCAGCACACAAATGTAAATTCCTGTTCATGCAAAATGTAAGTCTCCAGTACGGCCTTGGCGGTAGAACGTGATTGCTGCAATTACATCAGCTGATGTATTTTTTTTAGTGCTGCTGCTTAGAAGACTGACACACAGACACACACAGTGGCTTGGGCTTGAAAGTCCCAATACTCTTTTAGAGTTTTATCTCTGCTCCTGCACAAACACAAACACAAAGAGAGGCACACACACAGATACCCTTACTCACAAACACACCTACACACCTGCACACACACACACACACACACACACACAAACACGCCCCCCCCCCCCCCCCACACACACACACACACAAACACCTACACCCACCCACACACACACACACACACCTACACACAGAGTTTCTTAAAAGACCCATTCCCCCATGACATATTTCCAATTAAATCCGAAGCGACAGGTGCCAGGCTTGATCACATTTGGAAGAGGCAGGATAATAGCCTTGCAAGTCAATTCTAATTAGAAGTAATGTGTGTCTTTACCAAAAAGAGGATGGACTGCTGGAAGGTGTGGAGGGAAGAACAGAGAGGGGCGAAGGGGGGGCGCCTTACCTGCCACCACCTGTACGTATCCTCGGGGAGCAGGCTACCCTTCCTGGACATCAGAGGGTGGAAGGACTGATTGAATCTCTCGGCGAACCAGGGGTCATCCTCCAGCTCGGCCAGGCAGCGGCGGCAGCCGCACGGCCCCCTGGGAAAGAGGGTGTCGGACAGGCGGAAGGCGTACTTGAAGAAGTAGCCGGACGGGTCCCGGAGCGTGTAGTTGAACAGCACCATGGTGAACGTGATGATGCACAGGAGCAGGGTCAGGGCCTGGAACTTCCGCAGCTTGAGAAAAACCATGATGGCAACAGGGAGGAAGCACGGCGTTCCGGATGGACGGATCCCAGAGGGGAGAGAGTGAAGGGTGGGGTGGGGGTGGAGGGCTGGTGGTGGTGGTGGGGGGGAGAGGGGTGGAAGCTGAGGAACTGGAAGAGTGTCACAGAGGACAGAGAGCTCAGGAGAAGTGATGGGGAGCAGACAGCATCCAGGGCAGAGAGAGATCACATCGTGCCTTCACGCCAGGGCTGTCCACAGCTCCCAGACTGCAAGCTGGCGAAAAAAAAAAAACACTCCAACTCTCGCGAAGCCAAACCCCACACTATCGAAATCTGCACTGCGCTCCAGAATAAATCCACCGAAAATCCCTGCCACAGAAAAAAATCTGTGATTATACCTGTAGTTGGCAATAAGGGCTCCTCTAAAAAATAATTAAAAAACAAGTGGAAAAAAGTGCCTTCTGTGTTGATTCTTTCTCCCTCAGCTGGTCGCACTGAGCCTTTCCCAACACTCAGGAGATTTACTGACTGCTAAACCATCATTAATCATCAATCCAAAATAGCTGACAGGGGCCAGGGCACAGGCGAAAAAGAAAAAAAGAAAAAAAGAAAAAAAAAACACAATTCCTGCGCCCACATCACTTCGTTCCCAGTCCAGCCTCGTCTGGCCCTCCCACTCGGGGGCCCGAGATTGTATCAGTCAGCCCAAGTTGCGACCGCGCCACCGGGCATTTCTTCTCTGTTGACTTAACGGGGGTGGATGGCCGATTGCTCCAGCTCGCTCTGGATAATCATCCACCTAGAAGGCAAACAAGCATGATTAGTTGGAAGTTCAGGGCTATGTTTTTTATTTTATCACAGTTGGCCTACAAATGTCCACACACACACGCTGATAAAAGCGAATTCTGTTCAGATGGAAGCCCCCACACATTTAGACTCACTATAGTCCAAAACACTGATGGTAAAACACCAGAACCCAAGTATTATCTCTGTTTCCAAGACCAAATGCGGTCATACTTTATTTGGATGGTCCTATAAACTATGGTGGTATGGTATGATGATGATGATGGTGGTGACTATAGATGCTGAGACTATTATTAAACTATCTGTTGAAACTTTTATGTCTTGTGTATGTAAGTGTAAGTAGGATTGGTCTTTGGGTTTGATTTAGGTGAACTTAGTAAACAATAAACAAAATTAGACCGAATTTCAACAAACTATCCGTAATGTGTCTTGTGGGCAGACTATCCAAACAAACTCTTTCCCACTGATGAAGTCTAAAGTGTGTTTTTTTTCTCTTTAAAGAGACAGAAATCACAGCGAGGACTTTAAAACGGAGGCTGTTGCACAGAAGGTGTGATGCCTGTACTGTCAGCACCCAACCCTGGTAGATCTCTGGCTCAGCGTGTCAGGTAAATGGCCACGCTCCCTATAGGGTGTGGTGACAGATGAGGTCACTTTCGCAGCAGTGGACATGAGGAAGGGGGCATTTATTATGTGGGGTGACATGGCATCTGCATTTATTATAGTAATGGTGAGCATGTGGCAGTGTGGCACTCAGAGAGGGGTGCCGAGGGCGATGCTAATGCAGGGTGCTGGGTGACACACACACACACACACACACACACACACATATGCACGTACGCACACACACACACACACACACGCAAGCACGCATGCACACATACACGCACACGCACGTATGCACACACACACACGCACACACACACACACGTATATTCACACACACGTTCTAATGCAGGGTGCTGGTTCACACACAC
>CM059283.1:12083783-12146283 GCA_030347295.1 Setipinna tenuifilis
AAGATATTCCAGTGGTGCAGGGAGGGGGAGAGAGGAGGGGAGGGAGGGAGAGATGGGGGAGAGAGGGGGGAGGGAGGGAGGGAGGGAAGGAGGGAGAGATGGGGGAGAGAGGGGGGAGGTAGGGGTAGACCAGGCTGGTGGGAAATGTTCCTGTGCTGAGTGCAGCTTCCTACTCGTCTAGGGTACTGGGTACTGGGTATCGTAGTTCGAATTACAGGGGGTACTGAGGGGTATGGTACCCCCTGATTAAGACCCAGTACCCCCCAGACAGACAAAAATTGCAGGCCCTGGGGGGGAACCAACACATTAATGTAATTCATGTAAAATGTAAAAGATAGCCCCCCCCCCCCCTTCGTCCAAGTAAAAGGTGGCACCCTGCCCCCCAATTATGGAGGGGTAATTAACACTCTGCTGGGTATTGTCCATTGCTGCCAACTCTGCTCTCTTTAACCAGGTTTCTCCTGCTGCATTTCAGATCCATTTCCTCCAGCCTCCCCCCCCACCCCCTCCTGAATGAGACACTTTCATGCTTTCATCTGAGAGAGGATATTTAGTGTGTAAGCAATGGGGAAAACTCCAATATTCAAGGCAGAGAATAAGATATGCCAGTGGAGCAGGGAGGAAGGGAGGAAGGGAGGGAGGGAGGGAGGGAGGGAGGGAGGTAGGGTATACTAGGCCGGTGGGAAAGCTCCTTTCTGGGTACAGCCACCTATAGTCTGGGGAATTAGTCTGGAACCAATGTTCTGCTTTGTAATGGAGACATGAGGGATGAGAGGAACGAGAGAACAGCTTTTTTTTTTTTTTGGATTTGTAACCTTCCCCCTCTCCTGAATTCCTGTTGGAACTTCCTCAAGGGAAACAAGGCTTTTGTCATTAGCTGCCAGCTCTTCTGTGTTTTTTTTTTCTTTTTCCCCCCAAGGTTTTCCCGCTCATTTCAGATCCATCAGATCCCGCCCACCCAATGACTGCTGAGGTGTCAATACCGGCTTCAGCAAGTACAAAATTCCGACACGTCATGTCAATGTATTTAATCCCAACTATTTAATCCTGAAACATCTGATCCTAATATGGACTCACATCATCAGACAGGTAGTGTTAAGTGCATAGGCAGAGGGAATACACTGCAAGGTCGAACGTCTTCATTAGCAATAAAGTCAATATACTTGACAACCACCCCCGTTGAAGTCTCCTGGATTTAGCTACTCAAATGTTGGCGGTATGTGTATGGTATTGTCACTGTTCAAAGGGGTCCTTGCATTCCCCCTAAGGCTACGGTCAGGAATCTGGCGAATGTCCTTTGAAGAAAACATGCAATTTAGAAAGCCCTTTGGGGCTGCTTTTGATCAAGCTAAAGGTTAACTGTGGAGCTGTGTCCATACAAAGAACCACTTGTTGGCAAATGCTTTCTCTGAATTAGAAAAAGGGAACTACAATAGCCGCAGGCTTTAAAAAGGATTGCATGAAAGGGAACGGGAGAATTAAATGTGGCCTTAACACTTTTTTTTTCATTCACACTGTTTTTCTGTCTCTGAGTCTCTGTCTCTGTCTCTCTCGCTCTCTTGCTATCTTTCTCTCTCTCTCGTTCAACACACAAATGTGGTGAAGAAATAGCTATTGCAGTCTTACAGTTCTTACAATTACTGTGAGTCTGCTATCAAGCCCTGACGGCAAAGTCTTTTTGCTATTTGCACTTACATCCTGTCATAAAATATTCAGACAACAACAATAATAGAGCAGTTTTAAGTTCGTTTGACCATAAATACGTTTTAAATTAGAGGTACTACAATTTTGGAGCGTTTAATTATTGTAGATTACAGTAATTACCCTAGCCATTTGGAGACTCGAACATTCTGTTACAATCACTCAAATTACAACCACACCTGAAGAGAGCTAGGCCTGACACGAGAAACAAACATAGACTTGGCTGTGTCGAGTATTTTCAGGCATATTGTTAGACTGTCTGTCTGTAGCCTTCGGTACATGCCCACAACTTCTACATGGCCATGGCACATTGTTAGTAGTCTATTGTGTGAAGTATTTACTGTTGAGGTTATTCAACCCACACATGCTTTTCATAGTGAAGAATGATGTGGTTTGACAGGGATGAATGGCGACCCTTTAAAGCCCAGTGGTGGATATACCACCTGGGAGACCTAAATCATCCAGTGAGCGTTTATTTTATTTTATTTCTTTTGCTTTGGCTTTGAATTATTATCTTTTCCTCTGATGCCATGAGATAAAAAACATTACTACATCTAACCCATGATCAAAGATCCTGTAAAAATCCATCCTCATAATTAATGAAGATCATTTCCAGCTGCCCATTTTTACCAAGTTACTAGTTACGCTCCCAAGTTACGTTCTCTCTCTGTAGACATTATAGCTGAACATATGGGAGCATGCAATTAAATGAATATTCTGAGCACTTCAAGAACAACTAGTGTGTATATCACTCACTCATTTACAAATGACTATTTGCATGTCTGTCACTACATTCCGATGTCATAAAACGCTTGGAGGCACATTTAAGAGAGGGGATGTTGCAGTATATGTATATATATACCTTTCCCAGCATTTAGAAATAGACCTCTCCTGCTACAGCGTTTGTGGCCTTGTCGGCCTATTTGCAGTGCGCCGGCAGTTAGTGTGTTGTGTAATTGCTGGTTTTAATGGCAACCGCCAGGGCTTCAGGCCCATCAATGGCAGTAATGCCGTAATGTCACCATTACACTGACGCCGCTGAGGTGTTTTGTGCTTATGGCCGTTATGAAACGATGCGTGGGTGAAGTGTGTGTAAGACATTAGACGAAAGACATTTTGAAATGATAGGTTAGTGTGCGTGTGTGTGTGCGTGTGTGTGTGTGTGTGTGTATTTGTGTGTGTGTGTGTGTGTGTGTGTGTGTGTGTGTGTGTGTGTGTGTGTGTGTGTGTGTGTGTGTGTGTGTGTGTGTATGTGTGTGTGTGTGTGTGTGTGTGTGCATTATAGAGTATCACTGTGTCTGCATGTATGTGTGTACGCTGGTGGGTGCTCAGACATGTGATGTTTTTATTTTAAACAGCAACATGTCAATCAACAGAGAGTTGACATCTCATTACTTCACAGTCTCTAATAAACACAGACCTATATTTCGTCAGTAACTACTGATCTGACATTTAAGGGAAAATAACTTAAAGTGCTGGTACATACGGCATTTAGGGCTGTGATCCAAATCTGAAATGAAACCCACACCAACCCAACAGAACAAAGATCCTCATTGACATCTCCGTAAAACAAACTCCATTGTCAGACAAATAACAAGACAACTGTGTCACCACAAGGGTGAGATGTCTCCAAAAAGAATACGGTGCTGATCGAAATTCACTGCCTAAAATTTGCATTCAAGGACAGCTAGAAACACACAAACACACACACACACACACAAAGAGAAAGCGAGAGAGAGCGTGCGCGCGAGAGAGAGAGAGCGAGAGAGAGAAAGAGAGAGAGAGGGAGAGAGAGCGAGAGAAGCAAACAAAGACACACAAACACAAACCTCAATACCTTCTCTTGAGAGGCTCCACAAAAAATACAGCCCCAGGGATTTGTCACTGTTGATGTATTAATTTGTCCCGCTTGTGACAGAGGTAGGTAGAGACTCTTAGAGACAAAAGGGCAGTAGACATAATAGGATTATGTGCAACTTTCCTCAAGAAGGCTTACTGTAGCTTGGGCTTTCAGATCACTGCAGCTGAACGGCATGTCACGGAGGAGGAAGGCTGTTTATTGACATTTTGCTGTCTGGTATGTGTGATTTCCTACACGTTTGACCATTTCAAAACACTAGTGAGAGAGATATTCAGGGAAAGGATGCTACAGACAGACAGACAGACAGACAGACAGACAGACAGACAGACAGACAGACAGACAGACAAACAGACAGACAGTCTGACAGACAGACAGACATACAGACATCTGACAGACAGACAGAAAGTCTTGGAGCTCATGCACATATTTGTTGTAGTTCAAACAGTTTTTGAAATTCTTTCTTTACAGTAACATCCACAGTTTCATGTCTACTTCAGCCAGAAAAAAAGCGATAGAGAGATAGACACAGAAACATAGAAAGAACAGCCAAGGGTAAAACCCAGCAATACCCATAAGGTTGACTGTGTGAAGATAGAGACAGATAGAAAGAGGAAAATAGAGGGAAGGTAGAGAGCGAAAGAGAGAAAGAGAGAAAAGGAGGAAGAGAGGAAGGAGAGCAGAGGGTAAAACCCATGCCCATAAGGTTGACAGGGTGTAGATAGATAAAGAGGAGGATAGAGGGAAGGGACAGAGCGAGACAGAGAAAGAGAGAGAAAGAGGAAGAGAGGAAGCCTTGGGCAAAACCCATGCCCATAAGGTTGACTGTGTGTAGATATACACAGAGAGAAAGATAGAGGAAAGGTAAAGAGTGACAGAGAGAAAGAGAGAGAAAGAGGAAGAGAGGAAGCCTTGGGCAAAACCCATTCCCATATGATTGACTATGTGAAGATAGAGACAGAGAGGAAGATAGAGGAAAGGTAGAGAGAGAAAGAGAGAGAAGAGGAAGAGAGGAAGCCTTGGGCAAAACCCATGGCCATAAGGTTGTGTAGATAGATAGAAACAGAGAGAGGAAGATAGAAGGGAGGTAGAGAGTGAGAGTGAGAGAGAGAGAGAGAAAGAGAGAGAAAGAGGAAGAGAGAAAGCCTTGGGTGAAACCCATGCCCATAAGGTTGACAGCGTGTGTCCTGGGGTCTGTGGTAGCGCACACCTGGACAGTTCCAAACCGCTGAACAGGTGGCGCACAGTTTCTGGGCCTCACAATTAGGGTGATGGCTCTGCCTCTGCCTCTGCCTCTGCCTCTGCCTCTGTGTGAGCCATACATCCTCACTGCCTCTAAAGCGTGACAGCTAGCCACCACTGCACAATACACCACCACATATAGAAGAGAAGGAGGAGGAGGTGGAGGATAAGGTAGAGAGAGAGAGAGAGAGAGAGAGAGAGAGAGAGAGATAGAGTGAGTGATACAGAGACAGAGAATTAGGCAGAGTGAGTGAGAGAGAATAACAGAGAGAAATGAGAATGTTAAAGAAAGAAAGAATGAAAGAAAGAAAGCACGAAGAGAGGGACACAGAGAGGGCAAGTGAGAGAGAGGGACAGAGAGAAAGAGTAGGAGAGAGGGAAATGGGTATGTTTGTGGAAAGGGCGGGGGTGGGGGGTGGTTGTGGGTGTCAGGGGAGCGTTGACAGAACGGTTGCGGACTAATTGTGCAGTATTAGCCCTGTGGGACTCTGTCACGACCGACGTGTCACTCACAAAGCAGAGCGCCAGCCTTGAGCCTTGAGCATGTTTCACACCTTATGCTAAAAGGGCCTGGATGGCGACAACGCCGCTCCTGTGTGTGCGTGTGCGGCGCGAACAATCAATGTCTCTCGCAGGGGAGAGGCAGAGGCAGGAGAGGCAGAGGCAGGAGAGGCAGAGGCAGAGACAGAGGCAGGAGAGGCAGGAGAGACAGAGGCAGAGGCAGGAGAGGCGGGAGAGGCAGCGCTGCAGCATGGCATCTGCTGAGCGGAAAAAGCACTTCCACAATCCAGCTCCTGCCTGCCTGCCTGCCTGAAAGCATTGAGGGGAATGACAATTTGGAGGTAGCGCTATGTGTGTGTGTGAGCGTATGCGTGTGTGTGAGTGTGTGTGTGTGCGTGTGCACCTGTTTGAAAAGGTGTGTTTGTGGGTGCGTGCGTGTGTCTGTTGGAAGATGTGTGTTCGTAATGTTTCGTGCGTGTGTGCGTGCATGAGTGCATGAGTGCATGAGTGCATGCGTGCGTGTGTGTATGTGTGTGTGCATGTGCACATGTGTATGCTTGTGTGTGTATGTATGTGTGTGTATGTATGTTTGTAGGAGAGGAGTGTGTGTGTGTGCATGTATGTGTGTGCGTGTTTTGTGGGAGAGGAGTGAGTGTGTTTGTGTGTGTATGTGTGTGTGTGTGTACACGTGTGTATCAAGGACATCACATCTGGCCATTAAAGAGAGAAAGGAGAGATGGGGGGATGGTGAGGTTGGTGGTGATGGTGGTGGAGGATAAGGTGAGTGAGAGAGAGAGAGAGAGAGAGAGACAGAGAGAGAACACAAACTGTCACTCTGTTCCGAGCTCTTTGAGAGGAGCGTGTGATCCTTGAATGGTCATCAAAAAGGGATGAAACATCTGCCACTATTTACGCTCTTTACATAATGCATTCCTCTTCTTCATGTGGGCCAGCTGCAGAGAGCTGCACATTTCAATTTATTTCTTTATTTATGATAAAATGCACACAAGCACACACATAGGCACACACAACCACACAGACACAAAGACACACACACACACACACAAGCACGCACAGGCACACATACACACACACACACGCACACACACACACACGCACACACACAGACATACACTCCTACAAACACACACATAGGCACATGCACACACAGGCACACACACACACACACACCTACACAAACATACATACACACACACACAAGCACACACATAGAAACACGCAGACACAGGCACAGGCACACACACACACAAACACACACACACAGATATACACAAACACACACAGACATACACACACACACACACACACAAGCCCCTCACCCCCACTGCACAGCCAGCTGCAGATGATCATGGCCCAAGTGGGGATTTGTTGGCAACCAAACTGCAGCAGTGTTTTGACTAAACTCAACTGACGAGAGTCAAACAACACAGTGGACTCGGTACCTGGTACAAAGTGGTGTTCATTACCCACAATTCCCCTATCCTCTGACTTCTTAGGCAGCGGTGGCGGGGGGGTGGTGGCGGTGGAGGAGAGTGTGTGTGTGTATGTGTGTGTGCTGTCAGGGGACAAGCAGAGGTGTCTGGAATGAAACGGAGTGACTGACTCGGGTTTTTTCAGCTGGCGGGCGGGAGGTCTTTATATATTTATTTTCTTGTCTCCAAATGGAAGCAGATGAGGGGGTCCTGTACAGGAAAGGGGCCCACAGACAGCTCTGTGCATGGGGTGTGGGGGTGGTGGGGGATTGGGGGGTGCTTTTTGGCGCGCCACCTCCAGCCGTCTGCATGCCAGGGCTATTGAACCATCTCAGCTGGCCCGTTTTAGACAGCCACCATCTTTGCAATTCACACCTCTGTACTTTTTTTCTCTCTTTCTCTCCCTCTCTCTCTCTCTCAATCTCTCTCAGACACACACACACACATATATAGACACATATACACACAGGCACACATACCCAGGCATGTACACAAACTCTCACACATACACATACACTCACACACACACACACACACACACACACACACACACCACAAACCACAAGCTGTTATCGGTAAGTAAACGTCAGCCGTGCCTTTAGAAAACAAATGCACTAAAAATGCACTTTTGTAACAGTACTACAGAGTCAGCACCGAGGAGTGGGTCTGGTCTGGTCTGGTCTGTCTGGAGTGAATCAGCTCTAGTTTGTAGCACGGCTGTGGACACATACATGTAATTTAAGACCCGGCCCTGGAGACACCATGCTCGCTTTCTCAACATGCCTCTTTTTTTTTTCCTAGGTATCACTGAAAAAAAAACACCACCACCCCAACCACCACCACTCCGGCTGGAAAGAAGTCCTGCGGGTTTTTTGGTCTGTAGCCAACTCTTTAAGTGGAAACAGAGGGCGAATCCAGCGAAGAGACTGAATCCTAAAACACGTCCAGAGAGAAGAAGAAGGAAGAGCGGGAGGGGGTGTGGGTGGGAGGGAGGGATGGAGGGAGGGAGCGAGGACGAGAGGGAGACATAGTGGGAGGGAGACGGGGGACGGACGGGAAAGGAAGAGTGCTCGGGTGCGAGTGCGAGGGGTTAAAGGAACTGGCACGGCTCCTTGAAATAAATAAAAAACGTCTGCAAATATTTCTCTGTCAGCGCCGGGGTGTATGTGCCGGCCTCCCGCTCTCTCCCGCTCTCACTCTCTCTCATCCCCCACCCTCTGCTCCACCAACGCAGCCGACCGCAGCTCCGAATAGTCCGGGGCCTGTATGGAGCCTCCTCTCCTGACAGCAGCGCTATGCAAAGCCTAGTGGGTAATCATGCGCTGGATCACACTGGCAGACGCCATCGTGTCTATCCTTTTTGCTTTTCTTTCTTTCGTTCTTTTCGTTTTTTCTTTTTTTTTTGTGGGGCAGACAACCACGGCCACAGCGGCTAGCTACACGGCTGCTCTGGTGTGTTTCAGGACGGCTAGTCTTTAATTAAAAGCACCCATCATTTCCCCATCACAGCTTCTCTCCTGGCCTGGACAGGAAATAAGAGAGATGTATGCCTGCCACACACACACGGGCGCGCACACACACACACACGCGCGCACACACACACACACACACACACACACACACACACACACACACACACACACACACACACTTCACCTTTCCTATTTTTCTACCTAATACTTTGATCTTTCTGGAAATAGACTGTAAAAAATCAGGGATTCGTTGACCCCCCGGGCAAATGCATAAAGCTTTCTGTCATAGACAGAGAGAGAGTAGGGGGGGGGGACAGGGAAACTGGGCACTCCTATAGCTGGATCACATCAGAGTTCAGTTCCAGAAGAAAAGTCAGCTATCTAGTTTTCCCTCCCCATCTCACACACAGATGACCCAGTGCACAGCAATTTGTCACCATGTACAGCCAATATTCAGAAATGATGGTTATGTGGTACAGTACCACTTTTCATACTGGAAGAGTCTCAGTTATAGACTGAACTTATATAGTCACACAATAATGTAAAGCTTTGATCAAAGAGCACACACCGTAAAACACCTACTACACTTCTATGGAGAGATTTCTTACCTCCCGCAACATCTGTGCCATCAAAGAGAGCTCAACAGATGTCTGGATAGTCTAAGTGGCCAATGAAGTATTTATGACGGCGCTTACACGACTTTGCAGAAAAAACACACAAGTGGAGAAATAATGTGGGTTGAAAGTCAATAATATCTGAGCTGAGAGAGACGTATCGCTCAATGAAAAGCGTTTTTTTTTTTTTTTATAGAAAATCTACCTCAATAAACCCCAGTTGTTTGCGCAACATGGCTTTCAGACGGAACATATTTTCAGCGCAAGTCGATAGACTGAGCAGCTTGCGTGAAACGCTTGCAAAAATTCTTTCTCAAGAAGTCTTACTGCCAAGCCCACCGCACATGAAGAAACCCACAGCAACGATACCGAAGTCTCACAAAGCCAAGGCTAATTGCTGCGATATTGATGACGAATGGAAACACATTCAAATCTTGTTTTCCACAATTTGTGTTACAGCTTTGCCACACATGTAAATGTCGTGTCAAGACAATTTGAGTAGAATAACTGTAACGCACTAAAGGGGAACATGTCGTTTTTACCTTGTCAACTTTAAATTCAACCTGAGTCAGTCTCTCTACATTACCTTTGTCAGTGCACGTAGCCGCAACAAAATAAACGACATATGACACAAAGCTGGTCTGCATTTCGCTTCAGATTTTTGTTTGTTCTTCTTTTCTTGTACATTTCGTTTTATGACAACATGCCTCTGCGCTACAAAAGGCTGAGATTAACCAGAACTTGAGACAGTTATTCTGTAATATGGCAACTAAGTGGAAAGGCAATTTCGTCTATCCATCCAGCTTAGTTTATACGATAGCTCGTATTTGCCTGACCAACAGCATCTAAATAAGGAAATACATTTGAACATTTCCCCGCACTGGTCTACTATGGAAAGATGTTGGTACTTACGGGAAATCTCCTCCGAGCGCATGTAGATGAAGCAAAACCGTTATCTTGGGTATTCAGTCTGTCAGCGATGCGTTTAAAATTCTTTTGGCATTTTCTTTTAAAAACACTTAACGGCAAGGCTGTCAGAGTGACTGAGCCATGATGTAATTCAGTAATTGTCCTTGAAGGGCAACACAACACACCCGTCTGTCTTTTTCCTCTAACACACGAACGAACGGCTCCGTAGGGAAGATTCACAATGAATGTTCAGCAGCTTTGCGCTGCATCAAACAGTGGAGTCAACTGCTCGCTTACAAGCGGGTTCAAGCAGCACTATGTCCCACCGTGGCCACGTGGATTGAAGGGAAACAGAGCAGTGACGCCCCTCTCGTCCCTGTCAAAGTATGGGATAGCCCATGACACGCCGATCTGTTCCTCATTAATCTTCACTATTTGCCTGATTTATACTTAATCTTCATCGCCATCATCACCAGACTTATCATGTTACAATATAGCCATGACTAACTGCTAATGCGTGTTAGGTTAAGAAGTTCCGTGTCGCCCAGTCATCAGTCATTCCTATCACCACTTTCAAGAAATAATTAATGTTGATTTATTACGTGGATTAAAGGACTACACTTTAAGACTTGCTTTCGGAGGCGAGGAATTGCGAGCTTGGAACAATGACCTTCCTTTGTTAGAGTGCCCCTCCTCACCACCCAATTTAATTGAAGGTGACGCCGAGGACAACATGGTACTCTTACACTCCTGTGATTTGTTAGCTCCTTTGTCTTGACCATTAGTAACTGTTGATGTGAACCAACTACAATTGACACGGTTGACCAATCAGCGTCCTTCCTTTTGAAAGACCTACAGGCCCATTATTATGCTAGCCTACATTAGTGACTGTTTTTTCCCCCTGTATTCTTTGTCTTTTTTAAAAAACCTCAACAGTGACTGACAGTTATCCAACAATTAAATAAACAAATAAATAAAGTATAACTCAAAATTTCACTAGTAGGCCAGACTTGAATCAGGAAGGTCTGGAATCGCAATGATAGATTTGCAACCTGGTTGAACTGCAGTGCCGGATGGTCATGAATAATGAATAGAACTGATCTGAGGGGACTGTGTCTACATAATACATTGAATACATACATACATACTTAGACAGACAGGCACATATTCGCGAATGGCTAAAAGAGTGCAGACATGTTTCCATGAATCATAAATGGACTTGTGTATTTGATTGAAGACCCAGTTGTCCATGCCAGCTACTGCTCGCCAGTAGATTCAGATGCTGATGTGGTTTAATGACAGCGCACACTGAATACTGAATGTGTAATTGCAAGCTGTAGCTGTGGCTAGTACCAGATGCCTTTAAAAATTGGCCCCAGCATTAATACATGTGCAGCAAAGCTACGCAGTGACCCGCCAGTAGCCTGTTAGTGACCAGGTATCTGCTTGTCAGGCCTTGTCAGAATTCAACAGCAGTATGACATATTAAATTCAGATTCCTGGAATTCTCCAACACCATGACTCACCCTCATATATTTCTCGTGTCATTGAAACCCATCTCAGTTCTGTGTTTGTGTGTGTGTGTGTGTGTATGTCTTTGTGTGTGTGTCTTTGTGTGTGTGTGTGTGTATGTCTTTGTGTGTGAGTGAGTGTGTGTATGTGTGTGTTTCTGTGTCTGAGTGTGTATGTCTTTGTGTGAGTGAGTGAGTGTATGTGCATGTGTGTATGTCTTTGTGTGTGAGTGTGTGTGTGTATGCGCGCATGTGCAGGGGTTTGTGTGTGTTAAAATTACCTGCTTTTCCATTTGGACATTTCCACAAAAGTACAGGCTGTGGCTTTCGTTCGGTTTATTGCCCTGCTTTGGTCCACATTCTTCCTCAGTGATGAAGACAAGACAGGGAAGACCGCTCAAAAAAAGCGCTTGCTACAGCCAGGCTCCGGTGATGTACAACATCTCTTTTTTCCCCCTAGTCACACTGTCAGCTCCGCTCAAAGTTGTGTTTCGCCACAGCACTTCATCAGGGAACTCTACTGAGGCTCTCTCCTGGTTCGACCTAATTTTTTTGGGTTACAAATCAGCAAACAGAGGGAGGGCTATGTGGCTCTGTGGGAGAGGTAAGAGCGATGATGTTGAACTTTAGCATTAAGTTTTCAGTGTGTATGTATGTTGTATTCAGGCATTTGTGCTTGGTTTAAGCTTTAAAATTCATGAAAAGTGTGTGCTGCTGACCAGGAAGCAAGCATAATAGCCTATAACTGTGATCTAGCTCCATCCTTTTTGTCAGCCTTCTTTAGGAGTTGGTACCCCTACGGAGGAGTGCCAAAAATAGGGCAGGGATGTCCCGGTTCTTCTGGGTCCAGGTATTAAATTTGGTAGAGGGATCGCCTAAAAGTGTGTCCTGCACTGCTAAGAATCAGCACAACACCCATCACATTACATCACATTTAGCTGACACTTTTATCCAGAGCGACTTACAGCAAATTAGGTAAAGGAACAGCCCTCATGGAACAATGTGGGAATAGATGCTTTGCTCAAGAGCACTTCTGCCATGGATGAGGGGGCAGGAGAGCACTAGTTATCCACTCCCCCCACCCACATTCTTCCTAGGTATGGGATGTGAACCTGCAACCCTCCGATTCCAAAACCACCTTCCTAACCATTAAGCCCCAGCTGCCCCTACCCTTGGTAGGACCTCCCTATACGGGAGTAGCCAGACTCTTTACACAAAGTTAAAAATGAAGTGAAAGTCTGGCCATGCAGCAGGCTAACTGTCAGCAGGCTAACTGTCAGCAGCGTGAGTATGTAGAGGCAAGAGTCTGTCATAATCCAGCACGCTGTCAGACACCTCCATCAGAAAATCCCCAGTTATCTGGCTTTGCGGTGAACAGGCCCTCCCCAGGCCACCCCCCCCCCCCTCCCATAATATCCATCTATCTATCAATTCCCCTCTCTGACAGGGGTTTACGCCCCCTCCATCTGACCAGACAGTATCTTACGATCTACTGGCGTTAACTCTTCTCTTCTCTTCTCCTCTCTTCTCTTTAAGGTCGGATCTCTGCTGTGCTTTGGGTCGAGATCCCTGTGGTGAGTCGTCAGTCTCTTGTCAGGCCTCCGCGTCTGTAAGCACTAGAGGCTAAGCCTCTTGACGGCCTCTCCTCACAGTCATATTTTTGTCCCGGCTTTTCAGCGGGCTGGACTGGAGTCACTGCACGAGACGAGTAGCACGTTAGCTCGCCTCGCCATGCCTCAGTCACACACACACACACACACATTCACACAAACACACACACACACACACACACACACATACACACACACACACACACACACACACACACACACATACACACACACACACACACACAGATTGCCACATCCAGGAGAAGCGCTGGAACACTCTCCACCCTTAGAGTCCCTTAGAGGACGATTCGCAAAACACAGCTGTGCTTTGGCACTTCGTCATTTGTGTTCATTTCCACTGAATTCCTTCTCCCTTGTTAAGCGTGACTTTGACTGTCCATCGGGGAGAACTCCAGGGGGAGTTACCCCCCCCAACACACACACACACACACACACACACACACCCCCTTAACACGCTCTTGCCAGTGGTGAGATGACTGGATATGTCTGGATATGTGAATATGTAAACCGGTCATACTGTTGCCAACAGCTGAGAGAAATTGATTAGTCTGGCCCCCTCTGTTGCCCCGCAGTGTTGATAGACCATCTTCCATGCAGCTTTGGGGGTAATAGAGTTTTAGAATAGAATATTGGTTTTCATTTAGATTTCACAGATCCAAGGGCATTACATATGGATCAGCCGAGGTCTCTTTCTCCCCTGTCTTCCTCTCGCTGTCTCTTTCTGTCCCTGTCTCGCTCTCTGTCTGTCTCTCTCTCTCTCTTTCTGTCTGTTTCTGTTTTCTCCTTGTCTCTAGCATGATCTGAAATTGCCTGAAGGTTTGCATGTCTTCCTCAGATGCAGTGCATGTGTCATGCGCCTGGTGTCTAGCTTATATGTGGAATGACAATAGCTGTGAGTGAAGGGAAGGATGGAAAGAGACGAGAGCGAGAGATAGAAAGAGAGAGAGAAAAAGAAAGAGCGAGAGATAGATAGAGTGAAAGAGAGAGAGAAAAAGAAAGAACGAGAGATAGATAGAGAGAAAGAGAGAGAGAAAAAGAAAGAACGAGAGATAGATAGAGAGAAAGAGAGAGAGAAAAAGAAAGAGTGAGAGAAAAAGATAGAGAGAGAGAGCTAGAGAGAGAGAGAGAACAAGCGATAGAGACAGGCTGAGACAGAAAGAGAGACACAAAACAAGACAGCAGTGTAATTCTCCCTGAGATGTCTCCTCTCCTCTGTCTTTATTTATTTATTTATTTATCTGTTTGTTTGTTTATTTATTTATTTCCGGTCAGCGCTGAGTGCGCATGCCTGGTCCCAGCCGAGGCGCATGTGTGTGTGTGTGTGTGTGTGTGTGTGTGAGTGTGTGTGCGTCAAATATCAATGTCTCCCAGCGTGGAGCCAGCGGGCCTCGGGCTATATCCTTCTCCGTGCGAAGCCAAGGTCGCTGAGCCGAGCCTGAACGAACCAACACATCCCATCTCAGCCCACATCTCACATCTCACCACCACACCACTACACCACTACACCACACCACACCATGCACAGGGATTACTGCCTGTCAAATCACTCGCTATTGCTATGGCCAGCAAGCAAGCGAATGCCTTCCTCTCCTTCCTCTTTCTCTTCCTCCTTCTTCTTTCTTCCCCCCGAAAGACAGCCAGCCAGCCCCTTCTCTTTTTTCTTTTGTCGAAACGCATCGTCAGAAGTTCAAAGAGATGCTGCTGAGATTAATGGACATGTGATGGAGATCGCTCTTCCCTATTTAGGGGGGGCTGGGGGTGTGGGGGGTGGCTGTGTGTGGGTGGTGGTGTGTGTGTGTGTGTGTGGGGGGTGGAGGGGGGGTGGCTGGGTGTGTGTGTGTGTGTGTGTGTGTGGGGGGGGGGTACGGAGAAGATGGTGCCTGCCTGTGAGAGGACCCTGAGAAAAGTCAATAGTCTTTAATGAGCGTCAGGAATATATCAAGCAGGGAGCCCATTAGGTCATTTCTAAAAGCTGACTTCCCCCCTGACTAAGATGCCCAGTGGTCTTTAGCTGGCTATATAAAGAAATCAAGACATATTGGATAGAGATGCCTTGTGGAAAAATTGCAGATGCTGTATCATGTACCTGTATTGAGTTAACCCGTGCTGCGAAACCCTCTTTTTTAAACTGATGAAATATTTTGATATTTTGGTATCTGCGATAGGGATCTGACAGTAATCCCAGTGCGACCCCAATGTTAAAAACAATACAAAATGGCAGCTTTGCGAGTCTCAGGGTTCCTTTCTCTTTAAATATTCTTTTTGTGTTTACAACCAAAAAAAAGAATTACAAAATACAATTTCATGTTCCACTGCTTAGTGTAATACATAATTCATCTGACAAATTTGTTGTTCGGTTGGGTTCAAAATTCCATGAAATACTAGGTCGCAAACAGTGCATCGATAAATGCGCTTTTTCTTTTTGTTCTTTCTCAAAATGTTGTTAGCGAGCTGTGAGACAGTCCCAGCAGAAAGACAAAAAAAAAAAAGAAACGAAACCTTGGTCATGATGGATCAGTGACAAATTGTTGTTCTATCAGCGCGGCGGTGACTTCACCAAGGTGTCTCTGTGGGAATCCGTGGCAGCCCAGAGAAGGCCACGCTTTGTTACTGCGACAGCAACCTACTGGGATTCAATCCCCAGGAGCTAAACTGTGGCTCTCCGCATACCGAAAACGCCCTCATTATTTCCCATAGTCCCTATGGAAACAGCCACCGTCTCCCTCTCTCTCTCACTCTCGCTCTCTCTCTCTCTCTTTCTCTCTCTCTCTCTCTCTCTCTTTCTCTCTCTCTCTCTATCTCTCTTTCTAGCCCCCGTTACGGCCCAGTCTCGCATCGTCCACACAAAAACGGGGAACAACCGAATCCGACGTTTAATCGCATGTTTACACGCCTCTTCTGTTAGCAGCACATCATGGGCTGCGTGTTTGTGTTTCACAATCAACTGGCTGCGAGGGGACTACAGACCTGTAAGCAGACGTCGCCAATTTGGCAAATTCCCCTACCCTCGTGTGGGCGTGTGTGGATGTGGGACGTGTGTGTGTGTGTGTGTGTGTGTGTGTGTGTGTGTGTGTGTGTGTGTGTGTGTGTGTGTGTGTGTTTGTATGTGCCTGAATAGAGGAGGACCCCTAGACGCACTCTAAAGATGGGATTATCGAATCGGCGTAGCCATGAGGAGGACGATCACTCCTCCGAGACTCTGTCTGCTACATCAAATCTTTGTCCAATTAGAGACTGCGCTCGCAGATGTGAGGGAAGAGGCATGGGGGAGAAAGCGAGAAAAATGAGAGTGAAATGGGAAGAAGAAAACAAAGTACAGAAAGACAGAAAGACAGACAGAGACAGAGAGACAGAGAGAGACAGAGATGGAGAGAGAGAGAGAGACAGAGAAACAGAGAGAAAGTCAAAGACCAAGGAGATGAAAAACAAGGGGAGAGAAAAAAAGAGGAAGCAGACGAAGATGGAGGACAGGTCTGGTCTCAGCTACACACAGCACTGCACTGCCTGCCAGAAGCCAGAAGAGAGAGGAGAGAGAGAGAGAGAGAGAGAGAGAGAGAGAGAGGACGCAAGAGGAGTCTGGGTAGCCAAGTTAGGGCCAGCCCGTTTCAGCAGGGACCTATTCAGCACAGCAGGAGTGAGAACCAGCCTTTCGCTCCAATTTGGAGCACAGAGCACACTACTGAGGTAGACATTCAGGGCTGTTGTTGGGAGACAGACAGAAAAAAAAGAGTAGAAAATAAAACCTTGGATTTCAAATCGACTCTCCCTGGATTTCGCCTTTGAAGTGGGCGCCAAGTGCTTTGCCATTGTTGTCGCTAACACGCTACAGCCAAAATTAACATGGAGGCCCCTGCTATTTTCAGTAAATGAAAGGGGGATTTTGAGGGGGTACTTCTCTCTCAAACCAGTGTCTGACACAGCCTCGGTGATGTCTTTTGTGACACCGTTTAATAAGAAAGAGAGATGTAAGTTGGTTTGCAGTAAATGGGAATGGGCAACCAACACAACCAGAAGGACCAACGCACTCTTGGCTGTAACTTGCAAACGCTCTGATGTCATTCAGTGGCAAGACTCGGCGGTTAGAGTCACTTTACACTGTTTGTTTTATGACGGTTGAGTCATCATCATTCCCGTATGCAATGTGAGCAGACTGTCTCAATCAATGGAAAAGATTGTTTGTTTTTAGTATGTGCAATAACTTACAAAACAGAACTCAGATGGTTATTTTCAATGTTTTACAATATCCATCTTGTTTCTCTCAAATAGATTAACATGCCCTGCTGATCCAAATTGCGTAGTCTTTTTCATGTTGTACAATCCTATAAAGCCTCATTGGTCAGCTTACCCATGCACCTGGAGTGTCCTCCATCTACTTCAAGATTTAAACTGAAAAGAAAGATTGATTAGTCTAAGAAAGAGACAAAAGGTACATTAGACATTGAAGACACAGAAAAACACGAGAAACGGCATCTGAGTCACATTTTTAATGTTTCCAGGAAAAAAAGTAAAGCAAACTCAGGGTGTGAGCCAGTACAGTTCTTGTTTCACTCTTTTCAGGGAAAGTGGTAATGACTTAGTGGTGGGTGGTGGGCGGTGGGCGGTGGGGGAGCAGGCATCTTTGGTGTTGGGGCGGGTGGGGGGGGAGCAGGCATCCTTGGGGCGACCTCTAGGCTTGACTCAGCAGATGAGGAGTGTGAAGAGATGAGACAAACAAGCATTACTTTTCCGCTAATGAATGAGCACAAAATTGGCAACACACCCCCTCACATATGCACACACACACACTCACATACACACATACATACACACACGCATGCACACACACACACACACAGACACACACACCATCTCTCACACACACACATACACATACCACCCCGCCACGGCACACACACACACACAGACACACACACACAGACTCACACACACACACACCATCTTTCTCTCACACACACATACACACACCACCCTGCCACCGACATATACACACACACATACACACACGCACACGCACATGCACACACAAACACACACACACACACACACACACACACACACACACACACACCATCTCTCTCTCACACACACACATACCACCACCCCGCCACCGACACACACACAGACACACACACAGACATCATCACTACCCACTCCTACACAAACACACACATGCACACAGACACATCACCACCACACACATCACCACCACCTCCACATCTACTGCAGCTGGTCTCTTGCTGATAAAGCAATGCCCTGAATAAGAAGACGACACACAGATGGAGTCTTTCAAACACCAAAGTGTGTCCTACTTCAACCCCATAAACTTTTGGAATCTTCTGGGGGCTTATACATGTTTGGCCCTGGCCATTGGGTCATAGTTAACTCTAGACTGTACATAAAAGGAGGAATTCAGGGGGAAATGAAGTTTGGGTATGTTAAAACATGATAACGAGTTGGTATGTTTGGTGGGGAGCAAAACAACACTAACCTGTTGCATTCAGAACTTTATTATTTTTATCGACAAGGCTTACCATGCTAGTGGTTGGAGCACAGAGGGAGGTTGAAGACATCATTATTTTTAATTGTTAAAAAAAGCTCAAAGTAGCTGCACATTTCCTTGGTAGTACAACAAGGGCTTTGGCATTCAAAACAAGGCATGAAAACCTTACTAGTTCTCAGTGCCTTGTTTTGAAAGACATGGCCCTTGTTATACTACCAAAGAAGTGTGGACCTACTTTGAACTGTTTTAATGGTTTAAAAATAGCAACATCTTCAAGCTTCCTCCGTGCACCAAGCACTACCATACTGAGCCTTTAAGATAAAAACAATAAATATAATAAAGTTTGAAATGCAACAGGCTAACACAGTTTTGCTCAGCAAACACAGCAGCTCATTATCATGTTTTACCATGTGCAAAGTTCATTTTACAACGAATTTCTCCTTTAAAGATAAATGACTTGAATGTTTGAGTGAATTTCTGGTCAGTCGATTGCAGCCTGCAGTATTTCTCAGTTGTTAATATTGCATTTAAACAGAATGATTGAGATATCAAAAATGCAATTAGTGTAATTTCATGTTCAGTGAATTGTGAAGCTTTCCTAACCTCAGCTGTTAATTTACAGCATCCCGTGTGGATGGATGATCCTGCTGGCTTTAGCAGTTCACTGAAGGTGAATCGGATGCCTAACCAACAAATGGACCTGTTTAGTTCTGTTTGTTCTGGGGTTTCCATGCAACGCAACAACAATGCTTCATTACCTTCAGGAGGAAGGGCTTGCCAAACGCTTCTCTACCTGACTGTACTGTTAAAAATGACCCACCCCCACCACACAAACACACACACACCTCACATCAGGTGTCTCTCCCACTATTTGCAGCAACAGTCAGTGACAGTTCATTGTCAGTTTCATTAACTGGACAAAATGAACCTTTTGAAAAAAAAAACTTGGACATGAAACTTACACAATGAAGCCATGAAACCCAGAGGATACCTTTTTCCCAACCACCAGCCAGCACCAGCACCAGCACAGGTCATGTGCCTGTGACAGTCATTTAGAGTGCAGACAGAGCCGTGTGGACCTCCTGGGGCCTCTGCAATTGGCAGCTCAGAAGCAGTGCCTTGACAGGTGGTAGTTTAAGTACTCGCTAATGCTGTCAGCATGCCACAGCTTTCCGGGGCTCTTTCTCACCCAGCTCTGGGGCTTGTGTGTGGGGGGTACAAGATGCACCCCCCAGCTTCGCCACCACCCCCCCGACTCCCCCCTGCCCGGCGAGCGTCTCACTTGGAGAGGTTGAAAGGTTCATGCCAGCACATCATCTCCCTTTTCCCCCGGAGCGCATCATTCCATCATCTATCTGACAGGAAGTCTCGGCGATGGCATCTAGGGGCGGGCCATTATGGCACCTAATCACTCGCGGCTCCTCCCGCTGTGCCCGCACCCCCCCCCCCCACCCCCCCCCTCCCCTCGGTAATCATTAGGCATCAGGCGGAGATTTGTCCGAATCAGCGAGTGCAATCTGCGTGAAGAAGAAGATCGTTTAAAGAAAGAAGGAAAGGGGTGAGAGAGGACTGCTTTAAAAGGAGCCCGCACACTCGTTTTACCTTTTAAAGTACCTTTAGTGCTTTTAACTTGGATGTACACCGCCCTGCAACTATGATGTGCACCTTGACCTCTTTTTCCTAAAATAGGAAACAAAAACCTTTGACTTGTGGGTTTGGACGAGCCTTTTGGACCACTGTTTCCCTTCCCTTCACTTCATGCAAAGAGTCTTGAAACTCCTGGTAGGCATATGTTTATATTGTGGAGGGTGGGTATCAAAGCAAGTAGAAGAGGAGTAGAAGAGGACCGTAATGTAGTACTCGAGCGAAATGTGATTTTGAGACACTAGCCTGGCTACGTTCAGGCCTGGGGCATTAACTTAAAACTTAAAACTTCAAGCGTACTGTTACAGGGGACACAGTATTTCCTTGTGGCACCTGTCACTAATCAGGTGAGAGTGCTCCAATGAATGTTCCTCCTGGGCTCCTGGTCAGGTGTGTGAGATCCAAATGGGTTATAAACTTTAATCAAAAGAGAACTCACATACCTATTACTGATAATGCAGTATTACTTTCTATTTTATCCCCTCTATGTTCCGTTTTACCTCTGAGATTAAAAGCAGTTCTCATTCCATTCGTCTCCTGCAGCCGCTGTGCTGTGCAGAGTGTTTGTTTTGGCAGATGACCATTGAAAAAACCCGGCCTGAACCCACACATCTATTCCGCCGTGATTATTTAATACTAATGTAATGATAATGGCCTAGGATGAAAATGGCAGGCGGCAGTAATGAATATGCCTTTGCTATGACAACATTTCAGGTGCACTCTGAGTGAGTGGGAGACAGAGACTTAGGCCAGCGGTGTTCATGAAACATTCATTCATCGGCCACTGTGGTATTTACCGAACACAAGCCTTCCATTTCAAAAAGGACATAATAGAATATTGAACTGTAATATTTGATTTAGATGCCATTTGGCCTTGATATGTTTTCCTTTTTTTATATTGAGTGGCTCAAAATGTTTATTCATGGCAGAAACCATTAATGGACTAGAAAGGGATAAACCCAAATGGACCCTGACGACATAAAATGAGCTTTGGATGTAATCTTCCCCGTGATTAATGGAAATGCTGCTTGTAATGAATGTAATGAAGGCCAGAAACTTAATTAACGATTAGTGGAACATTTGTTTATTTTTGATTGTGGTATTTGTTCGTGGGCTCGGATCACATTTATATTCCTGGGCTGAATGGACTTTGGATTGGGGGGCTGTTTCCGAAAGAACAACAAATTAAATCCTGGGAATAACTTAATCCCTATTTGTCATCTCATTAATTAACATTCAGATATGACCAAGCCCTGCTTGTTTGGGCTGTAGGTGCACGGCCCTAACTCCTCTGTATGTGAAAGAGCTACTCGTATACCCTGGGGTATTCTCCAACAGGCACACACACACACACACACCCACACACACACACACACACACACACACACACACACACACACATACAGAGGCTTGCATTAACAAACAGAATGGCTCCAACAGTACTCTCAACTCACACTGTGTTATGTGAAGAGGAAGAGAAGAGAGGCACATCACCAAAATGTTTAATTCATGGGCCAAACCCACAGAAACACAAAGCATGCAGGGAAATGGGAGTGGGCGTGGGGTAGGTAGGGTAGGGTGGGGGTGGGGCGGTGGGGGAGTTAGTGCTGGTATACTTTGTTTCCTGCTTGTCATCACACCTGCCTGCGAGATGGTTTACATTAACTAGTTTCCTAATTCCCCATTATGTTTATCTATTATCAACACTGTCGTGAAGGCCGTGGTTATGAAGTCAGTAAAAACAAACTCCAATATTTTGGCATTGCTGCAGCCTCAGCACAGGTTGAGGCTGTGTGTGGAGCGCTTTACAGTGCCATCAGCAATTACTGTCACACCGCGCGGCCCGGGAAAGCTCTTGTGCAGATAACACACATTTCTTTCTCTCACTTCTGTCTGTACAAAGTGTTTTTTTTTGTTTGTCATCATTATATGGTAATTATCAGAATCTTCACTTTCTTCACGACAAAAAAAAAAAATTGCCTGCCACTGGGGGAAGGCTTTTTGCAAATGGGAGTTTATAACTTTTTAACACCTTCCAAAAAAAAAAAAAAAAAGTAAAAAAAGTGCCGGCTTGGAAGCTCTCAAGACAATACCCCACCCACAGGAAATTTTGAAATGCTCTAAAACAGGCACACTGCCACACAAAATGGAGAGAGGGGAAAAAACACACTTAAAAAAAAGAGGTGTGACAAAATAAATGGGAAAAGAGCTGGCGGTAGGTGAAACTAAAACACTCCGTTACAGCTGTGGAGAAGACTTCAAGGCAGGTTTGACTAGGACACTTGGGAGACGCCTGTTTTATGAGGCTAACCAGCAGTCTGTATCGGATCCCCACAATCAGGGTGAAAAGAAACATTCTCTCTTTCTCTCTGCTCTCTTTCTTTCTCTCAGGTCTCTCTCTCTTTACCTCTCTCTCTCTCTCTCTCTCTCTTTCTTCTCTCTCTCTTTCTCTCTGCTCTCTTTCTTTCCCTCCTGTCTCTCTTTCTATCTTCACCTCTCTCTGTCTCTCTCTCTCTCTCTCGCTCTATCTTCACCCCCCCCCTCTCTCTGTCTCTCTTTCTCTCTCTCTCTGTCTCTCCCTCTCTCTCTGTCTCTCTTTGTCTCTCTACCTCTCTCTCTTCACCTCTCTCTCTCTTTTCTCTCTCTCTCTCTCCCTGCTGTCTCCTCTGTCTTTCAATTAAACATGTAACATTTCCCTAGAATCTGTGCACGGAGAGGTTTGTTCTCTGGCGTGTCTCAGAAAGAGTTAGTCCTTATATTGCCCGATGCACAATATGTTGAGCGGATCACAAGACTTAATATAAGCCGCTGAGGAAATTAAGGCTTTTTCGCAGGCATTTGTAATTCATTTATGCCTTTTCTTGCCCCCATCTTGATACGATTATGTATTTATGAATGCCTACTCTTCAAGAGGAAGAATTTATTACTTTTCTTTGCATCAATGCAGTAATACATAATTTGTCAGTTAACTGCACAATATAACATACAATTTTGCTTTATCGTGTTTACTTTGTTTTACCACTGCATTGTCATTCCTCATTGTGTAGATACTGTAGCTCTGTGTACACAATCACAGGACATCTCGTAGAATTATTCATTAGAATGCATTCTGGAGTGTACAGTAGACTTCATGTAACGCCTATATTATAGGGTGGAGGGGCATGTAATGTAAAAAAATATATATAAATGAATCCAGAACATAATAATTAATATTATATGTTTCGCACTTCATACATATTCTATCTGTCAAGATTTAAATATTTATGATTAATGTTTTTCAGAGAACATGAAAAAACTTCTAGAACCACTCACTCATTCACTCACTCACACTGTAATGCAATTTTTATCCGTTGCATGTAATTACATCAGACAGACGTACATACATTTACACGAAACACGTGTGACATAACACATAATGTATACATCGCACGCCTGCCATTCATAAGGAGGCGTTGGGGCTGTACACACACACACACACAGCATGGCCTGGTATCTGACAGGCCTTCATGCATGTTGGATGAGCCATTCCCCATCTGCGCCGAGCCGAGCTTGTCCAATCATGGTGAATCTTGCGGAGGGCACTCATTTCGGTGGGGAAAAATGCATAAATCACAGTGTGATTGAGCACGAAAGGCAGAGCGACTCCATTTGCCTTCTGAGAGCTGAGAGAGAGTCGGCCTTGCATTTGTGCTCATCTTGTTATTTTGCGCTGTGGTAATTTCACCCTGAGCTGAGAGAATCTGTGAGAGGTGCATGTGAAATTCCCGGCAACGAGAGTTTACGATTCACCATCAGCACACTGCTCTGTTGACTCCTGCTGTATGTCCTTTACAGTAACTTCACACTATTCTACAGATGTGATTAATAGGGATTTATAATATCATATTGATATCGATATACCGACAGAATACCTCTTTAAACGGTAAAGGGACTGCGTTTATATGGTGTGTTTATACCTAAAGCACTTTACACTGAATGCCTCACACTCACCCATTCACACACACATTCACACACCAGTTGTGAAGGCTGCAATGCGAGAAGCCACTCAGCACACCAGAAGCAGGATGGGACTCAGTGTTTTCCTCAAGGACGGTGGCACAGCGGTTGAAAGCACCCACGCCATGAATGGGCAAGTCCCCATGGGGACACAGGTTTGAATCCAGCCTGCGTCATTTTGCAACAATACCCTGTCTCTCGCCCACTCAGTTCCTGTATGATCTTCACTGTCCTGTCAAATAAAGGCACAAAAGGCAGAAAAACTACACTTAAAAAAGAAAGTAGGTGGAATCGACCCTTTGGTTCTCTACAAGAGAACGGGGCAACAGTGGTGTAGGAAGCATCCATCTAGCAAGGGTCGTTGGGTCCACTCCAGTTCCTCCCAGGTCAAAGTTTCCTTGAGCAAGACGCTGAACACTATACACAGTTAAAGTAGGTGCTGGTGGGCCACTTGCATCAGTGTACGACTAAGTGTGTGACTGTGAGGAAGTGAGTGATAAAGCGCTTTGGAGTTGCTCTGCTGAGTGTGAGGAAGTCTTATATAAATGGTCAAAGGAGCTGAATTGTAAGCAACTAGACTTCTTTCTTACAACTTAGACTACCATAACCTGGATGAATGAGAATATTCACAGACATCTTACATAAATGCAGTCAATTAACCAAAATTTCATATTGCGATATACATGGTAAATTTAATGACATGTTTACAAATATATACAGTATATTATATTACACATAACCTATTTACAGCAAGGGGCCCAGATCACAAGTATTATCAGAACAAGCATGACCTGATGTAGAGTTCAAGCTGTAGATGAGGATGTGAGAGTTTATTGCTCATTATGGTTTAGAGTGAAGTTTTTAGAAACTTTAAACACAGTGGTGAATAGAACTATTGTCAGAACATTTAAATTGTTATTGCCACATAACACGTATCGTGACAGTTTGTAAGTCCACAGTAACTATTTACCTCCTGTCTTTATTTACCTATCTTCTTTGGTAATCATTTGCCTGCCTGTGTCCACATTCTCCCTCTGTCATATTATTTGAACATTTTACATGTTTATATAATAAAACAAGGGAACTAGCAGAACAAAGACAATATTAGCTTTACTGCAGGCTTTTTTTTCTGGGAGGGTGTGAACACGAACCTGCAACTGTACTTTTAACATTTTTTTTTAGTAAATATCTTCAGCTCCAGGAGAGATATTTCAGGAGCAGTCACAATAAAGACAAAAAAGTCAATACAATGCAATATGATGCCAATGCCCCTTATGCAGACATACCAAGTCTCCCAGACGTTTTGTGAGTGTCCCGCATGTTGATAACAGCTCCCTGAGGACCATTAAAAGGGATAAAATATAGAATTTGGAGCAGGCAGGCAAATGCACACTTGAAGACTGACTGTGGTGTGTGTGCATTGTGTACCTGAGAGAAGCATGCACACGACAGAGTGAGAGAGATAGAGAGAGAGAGAGAGAGAGAGAGAGAGAGAGAGAGAGAGAGAGAGAGAGAGAGAGAAAGAGAGAGAGAGAAAGTAGGAGAGACAGATAGAGAGAGGGATTGTGACTCCCCTTTTTGTGACCACTTTTTAAATAGTTTTTAGACTTATGACTTTACCCTCTGGTTGACAAATTCAGCCTAGCACAACTGAGGCTGAGGCTGTCAGACACATATAATGATGCTCATCTGGGTCAACAGTTGGCACAAGGTCATGTGTTTAATTTTCATGAGAAGCAGGATCTGTGTAGGATGTTTTGTGGTGTATCAATATGGGAGACTAATGACTGGGCATCAGGCCACCATGCCCTGTGACTGCTCTGTAGAATTTAAACCCAGTTTCTTGGCCTCTCACACATTTTTGCTGGCATACTCATTCTTTTTCTTTAGGCGCTCCAGTTCAACTGTCCTGAAATTCACCTTGAAATGATCGCTTTCTCACTTACTTACTCCCTCAGTCCAACTGTGTTCCTGACTGTGTAAATTACATAAGCTTGTTTTATTTACTGTAATCCAGGAAATATGGACAAAGACCTTTATTCAGTGTTTTCATTAAGGACTTTTATTCATTTTTTAGTCTATTGCAACCAGGACTTTTGCTATCGCATACCAGTTCTGCATACTAAAGTCTGACTTGTTTGGACACAACTTTGTCTTGTTTGAGTGCATCTTACTGATAGGGTTACCAAGCGTTACCAAGCTTTTTCAGTTACAGTAGGTCTTTAGTGTTATCCTAGGGGGAGGAAATTTGTCTTCTGCATTTGACCCATCTGGCGGGTAGTATACACACATACATATGGAGGTGTGAGCTGTCCCACACTCAGAGCACATATACCCATACATACCCAGAGCGGGTATGTGGGCTGCCATTAATCCAGTGGCCATTTGGGGGTTAGGTGCCTTGGGCACCTCATCTGTGGCTGTGGATCATGTGGGGAGAGCAGTGTAAAGGGGGGGGGGGGGGGTCACTTCAGGCTGCAGTCTGAACGTAGCCTTAGTCACTTGTCACCACGCCTGTGTTTGAAGCAGGGGCGATTTTAGCATCTGGTCTTTAGGGGTGCCCGGCCCCCAGTGCTTATCACACAACACTATTATTATATATAATATATTATTCATTTTGCACTAAGCCAGGGGGTGCCGAGCAGTTTCACGGGGGTGCCTTGGCACCCCTAAAAATGGTCTAGATTCGCCCCTGGTTTGAAGTCAAATCAATATTGACAGGCACATCTCTACAGTCTCATCTCTACATCTCTGCCAAGTTTTATGACAAACAGGGAAGTTACTAGTGCATAAAACAATGGTGCACTGTTTACTCGCTGTAAAACTTATATTATAAAACCCTCTAATCAAACACAGCAATCCAGTTCAGTTAGTCACTATGACTATGTAATCACCCTCAGGATGCGTCTCGCTGTTTTACCTTGACAAGCATGCCTTTTAAATTGAATCCTTAATCGAAATAATCTAAAAAAAAAAGTCTCCATCACATCTCCAAGCGTGACACCTAGGCGAGGCCTCACACAGAGTGACGTGCAGCCATTGCATCCTGTCTGACATCCGTCACCGCCTATTTACCTTTTGTCTTACTCTGACGGTGGCGGCGAGCGAGACAATTATAGCCATGTGCTGGTCAGAGATAAAAGAAAGGACTGGCAATAGGGATGTGTCTCCTGTAGGTGAAAGACTGTCATTCCTTTTTTGTTATCTGTAGTTCACTTTAGAATCTCACATGTGACATATCACATATGAATTTATATCAAATTAGGACTTTATGAAGGCTATTTAGCAGGTGTTCAATATTTCAGGACATAGAGAGAGGATTTTGACACAAAATGAAAATATGAAGAAACATCCTCAACACCAACAAGAAAGACTGTCATTCCAGTCACTGCTAATGGTCAGTCCATATGGCACATAACGCACTTAAAGGATATGGTATTTTTCCATGCACACAGAACGCACAACAACAACAACTGTATGACAATCCATTCTTAATCACTGTGACAAGCGCAGGCTGTCAGGTGCCTCCATAGTTTTGCCACATGAAAATACATCTGTTGGCTACTCCAAATGAAATCTCACTACACTTTAAATAATGACAATAAAGACCTCTACTACTACTCCACTACTACACTGTAAACCCGGATTGTCAATACAACTCAAAACTTTTGATGTAACTGATTACGTCAATAGTTTTGAGTATATTAACTATATATTTTAATTTAAGTTAATTTAAAAGTTTAAGTACATGAATTTTGTACTTAAACTTTTAAATTAACTTTAATTAAAATATATAGTTAATGTACTCAAAACTATTGACGTAATCAGTTACATCAAAAGTTTTGAGTTGTATTGACAATCCGGGTTTACAGTGTACTCTACTAATAGTGCCCAGCCAGAGCATACAGTATGCAAAAGTAAACTCTGATAAGTTACATGTTCACATAATTAAATAAACACAATTGGAACTGATAAGTTCCAAATTCACCAGAAATCATCTGCAATAAAGTGTAGTGCCAATACAGTGATCCTGCTTACAAACTACAGACTGTGGCTCAAAAAACACATTTTTTAGAAAAAAATGTTTGGCTGAACACTGGCAAATATGTTTCTGACATCACTGCGTATCAGAGGGTTCATCATGACTCTTGAATGGGATGCCTTCTGTTTGATGAGGGAGTTTGGCATATGCCTGTGCTGAAATATATGTCTATTTCCCCGGCCAACAATAAGAGCTATAGCTGTGAAGTACAAATGTCCAGCAGCTACAACGGCCCATCTGTGCAACAAGCCATACATGCCCAGCAAACTCAACCCAAACTGGCAAAGCCCACAATGAATCATGGGACGGTAAAATCACTTGATTTTATTTCCCGCAGTTAACGTAAGGGCTGCCTAGAGGAACAGCACTAGTGATTGTTTCCGCGACATGAACATCAATGATCCACCAGCCTGACATTGGCATGCTCTGCTGGCAGTAAAAGTGTGAAAAACAATGCTCTGACATCATGTCATATGGAGAGGTGAATAACACTTTTTTCCCATTAGCTTAGTCTGGCAGATAGTGAATAAGTAACATTTTCTCTAAAGTGGATTTAAGCACAGCTGATACTGTCCAAACTTCTGCACATTAGTGTATAACAAAAAAAGAAAAAGTAATAGAATAGAAATGCAAACATAACATAAAGACATACGAGACGAGAGCAAGATGTTCCTCCCAAATGAATAGTACAAACATTTAGCTAAAAGAGGTGTATTAGTGAGTTATGTCTTTATTTTTGGGTGCTGTTTTAGGTGGCTCAGTGACTGTGCCGTTGCCTCCATTGCTGCTGTTTCAGCATAATAATTGTGCCGTGCCTAAAGCCAGCCCCATAAACACACTGACGCTACATCTGGCATGGGACAAACTTGACTCGGCCTGCAGCTGGTCCAAATCCCAGATCCCAGCTCTGTCGACACCTTTGGAATGAGCTGAAATGCTTAACTGTGTGTGTGAGCCAGGCATCATTGCTCAACGTCAGTGACTAACCTCGCTGCTAGTGGATCCAACAGAACCGCGTGTGTGAGAGGCAGAGAGTGTGTGTTTCTCCACAATTCCACCACTCAGGCCATAATTTTATTTGTTTAAACACAATTTTATCTCATTGCTAACCGGTGGGAAGTCGTAACAAAGATCTTGGAAAGTACTTCCATTGCCTCTGATACTGATCTTTTGTACAAATAGAAAGATATGTCCGTTATGTCATTCACTGCGTGCACATGGATGAGCTTAATCCGATTGGAACTGTATTGAATTTATGTGCACAGGCTAAAGATCGTATAGGGACTGGAATGTGTTCTAACACCACTTGTTGAAAGGACTACAGCCCTACCTAACATAGCGGAGTCAGTCAGGTCTCTGACCATTATCTGATTACACAAACTCCATGTTCACTTGGATTTTAGGACAGACCACCTGCTGGGTAGCAACATCAGATTTGGAGAAATCCAATACGATCCTACCATGTGCACGTAGTAATTGACAAATGAACATATGAGTTGTAATGGTTTGATTGGTTAGAGCACCATACATGGCCCTGGTGCATGAAGTCCACATCTATGTTCAGCATTATGCTGTGGTAGTTAAATCTAGCACCAGAGATAGAACTACACATTTTGGGTGCTATAAAAGAGTACTGTGCAAAAAAATAGTGTATTCAAAGAATACACCACTAAAAATAATATTATAAATCAATTATTACCCAATTTTCCTGAAGGGACCTCCCAAAGGGATTAATAACGTTCTATTCTATTCTATTCTCTTCTCTTCTATTCTATTCTATTCTATTCTATTCTACTCTATTCTATTCTATTCTATTCTTTTCCTAATATTGTCCTCAAAGGGTCCTTGTCAATGCTAGGCCCATAAAGCACCATAACTTTCCCACCTGGCAGCTCCCCTACCTATGCATGATGCATGATGCTAACAGTGACCACCATGCCCTTCCCACACTGCTGTAAACACAATAGAACAGTGGTTCTTAACCTTGTTGGAGGTACCGAACCCCACCAGTTTCATATGCTCATTCACCGAACCCTTCTTTAGTAAAAAATAAAATATGATTTTTTTACTGGTGCACAAAATGAACCGTGCATTAACATCACCTTGTTCAAATAACAAAACCAACACAGTGCATGAACTCACAACAACTTACCTCAGAGGCTCCACCGAACCCCTGAGACCGACTCACCGAACCCCTAGGGTTCGATCGAACCCAGGTTAAGAACCGCTGCAATAGAAGAATCTGCCACTCTTGCCGATGCTGGCAACGGCAACTACCACACCACCAGTCAGTGTGAAGCTGGTCTAATGCTCTTATGGCCGATTCGGAGAAAATCCCTGCAGCCAGGCTCACACACTCCCACTCGTGTGGGAATCCGTCCCTAAAGGGTAGGGCCTGCTGCTGCTATTACAGAGAGGAGGTTAACTCCACATGATGGGCCAGGGATTGGGCTAAGATTGAGCTAACAGTCACCATCAGGATGCATTACAATGGGTGGTACACACTGGGTGGTCATGTGTTGTATGGGGTTCTTCTTTGAGTGAAAGATATGTTTGTGTGAGTGTACGCATCCATAAATAGTGAGAGAAATGAAAAGAGTGTGTGAGAGAGTGAAACAGAGAGAGAGAGAGAGAAAGAGAGAGAGAGAGAGAGAGAGAGAGAGAGAGAGAGAGAGAGAGAGAGAGAAAGAGACAGAGACAGACAGAGACAGAGAGTTAGAGAGGTAGGAGCACAAAGAGATTAAGATTAAAAAGAGAGGATTAAATTTGGATTAACAATGTAGGACTATCATAAAATACATATTTATTGGTTGTGTTTGTGTGTTGGGGGGGGTGGGGTCATACATAATTCTCATATCTGAGAGATTACACTGCTTACTAGTTATATATGATCCCATTTCAGGATACACACACGTCATCAAAGCAAATGTCACAGTCATGCGGTGCTACTCTAGGGATCAGTTCTGGTGGAATAAATGTATGACTCAGTTACACTTTATTTTATGGTCTCTCTTACAGTGCACATCAAGACGTACAGTGTAACTAACTTTGTAACAACATGTAACATAATGTACTTACACAAGTAAGCGTTAGGATTTGGGTTGGTGTTGGGTATGTACTGTACAGTCAGTGTAACTACATAATATAACACGTTATTACATTCAGATACACTGTAAAAAGGAACCCTAAAATAAAGTGTTACCTTTTATTTATAATGCCCACCCCCATCAAGTACAGTGTAACAAAGTGTATAACAAAATGTTTGGTTATCTACTGAACCTTAGAGTTAGGGTTGGGGTGAGGGCTAGGATTAGTTCAAGTATGTATTTACATTGTAATTACATAATGTTGCATGCTGTTACATGCTGTAGATACACTGTAAAAGGGACAGTTAAAATAAAGTTTTACCTATGATTCTTATGGTTTGTGGCAGTGTACACTACTGTGCATCTAACAGTTAATGCACTTCCCCTGTGCCCTTCATTTTAATCAGTAGGGGGAATGACCACCTGGTACATTATTACTGTCCAAACCAAGAGCACGGCCTGAGGCCTGTACTCCGCTATGTAAAGGGGGACGATGGGGATACATGGGGCAACTTTTTGAGCAATGTTGCCAAGCAACAACACGACTGGCCCTTAAAGTTTCGAACAGGATGATGACGAAATATTGCCCGCTGCGGATCAAAGTTATCCTGAAAAAAATAAAATAAAAATGTTGCCAAGTATGAGCGATAAAGTGCCCAAACGACATCTGTTAGTAGCGTTGCCTGGCAACGTTGCTCAAAAAGTTGCCTGGCCAGTGTATCATCTTTAGGGTGTTTGTGGATAATACGGCACTTAGATAGCAGAAGTTAATGCACATCGGAGGTGGTAATGCAGCCGGGAGCCAAAGCAGCTTTTATGGATTTTAGTTCTAGCTGTCACGGTGGACGTTTGAATACATTCAGTGCTTCTGTCTGCATGATCGTAATAATATACACGGAATACTTGCACCCACACATACATATGCACATATATACACACAATAATGAACACGGGGAATACTCACATACACACATACATTATGCACATACGTACACATACTTACACACACAGGGAGTAATTCAGTCACAGCTGTTCATATGTAATATGCTTCAGTTTTTATTAAAATTGAATGTCAATAATAATGCAACTGCTACCGCACACCACACACACACACACACACACACACACACACATGCATACATGCATGCACGTATATGGCACATATGCACTTTGATAAATATACATACAAAACCACACACACACACACACACACACACACACACGCACGCACGCACACACACACACACACACAGCCTTATGTGAAATGTATGTCAGGGCTAAAGCATATAGGACATGAAACAGAAAAATGTGTGTATGAGACACATTCCAGAGCTTTTGCTGTGGCAAGGTATGCCCTGATACTCCAGAGAGAGAGAGAGAGAGAGACAGAGAGAGAGAGAGAGAGAGAAAGAGAAAGAGAGAGAGACACACAGAGAGAGAAAGAGAGACCCAGAGAGAGAGAGACTCACAAGAGAGAGGGAAGAGGAAGAGAGTAAAAGAGAGAGAGACAAACAGAGAAAAACAGAGAAAGAAAGAGAGAGCATGAGAGAAAAAGAGGGAGAGAGAGAGAGACACACACACACACATATACCGAGACAGAGAGAGACAGACCGAAAGAGAGAGAGAGAAAGAGAGAGAGGGGGAGAGGAAGAGAGTGAAAGAGAGAGAAAGACAGAGCAAGAGAGAGAGAGAGTATGAGAAAAAAAGAGAACGAGAGCAAGAGACAGACAGAGAGTGAGAGAGAGATAGAGAGGAAAAGGAGAATGAGACCTTGATTGCTGGTGCTGCTGCTAGGATTTCCTCCCAACACTCTTCTCAATTTAAATGATAGACAGACGCGGGACGTGCTGTTGAAGGTCTCGGAAATGTGTGCATTAAACTATTTGTACCCCACCGCCGAGGAAAATATGCTAAACACACATAGAGCACCTGGACCACAGCGCTCGCACATGCATAATGCATGGCTTATCTCAAAGTCACCGCGCTGATTTTTGTCAGCTGTTTAAAAGCTGCTTTCATTCAGGTAAAGGAATGTGACCTGAAATCTTAGGATTTTATTTTATAGGAGGGAGATAGGAAATATTTATGTATCTGTTTACCTTGGTAAACAGGGTACAAACGCTTTGACAGAAATGCACAATCCGCTGGCAGAAGTGGCTTTGTTAGAAGCGAGACGTCTCTCCTCCTTCTTGTCCTCTCTCCTTCAGAGTGACTAACTGCTGACCTTGTGTCTCTGCCAAGGTTTTTAAAATTAAATTCGTGGAGGGCAGCTTACATAAACCGCTGTGTTATGACAAGTAGTTAAACATAGACAAAAAAAATAAAAGGAAAATATATTAGATATTATGTTATTAATATTTTTCAGCACTGAATGAATCTTTTTTTTATTCCCTTAGGTTTAAAGGGTAGGGGATACCCTAAGGGATGTTTCCTATATGTTTATGTGGCGACTAAAATTCCCACTACAGTGGGAATGCATGTGTTTTTTAATACATTTATGTCTGTGAAAGTGTAATAAAATATTAATTAATCATTTTTTTAGATGTTCCTTTCACTTAGAACATAAATGTTGAATGAATGTCACTGACCTGGATGCAGCTTTGAAATGCTATTTAATATTAAATGCTTGCAATACAATGTACAATGTGGAAAAAAAAAAAATAAAACAGAAAGAAATAAAACTCCAGGTCTTTCTGAAGAACAATTTTACCCTCCGTCACCAGCACCTCAACATGGCCTTAAAAAAGGTCGGCAGGAGCAGTTGTCACTCTGGTCTCCAGGAGTCTGACAGGGACAGGAACTGACATCAGACCAACCGTGGACTAGCCATCAGACCATAGACCAGAAAAGGCCAGGAAGAAAAGACCTTTAAAAAAGGAGAGCCTGTAAGGCCTTCATATTAGCAAGCTGGAGAGAAGCTTCTATTGTGGTAGATAGTAGGTTGTGTAGTGTGCTGTGTATTAGCAACCTGGAGAGAACCTTCTATTGTAGCAGATAGTGGGTTGTGTATGTTTTTTTCTGGCCTCCCTGCCCAAAAACTGCAAATGAAAGTTAACTACATAGCTGTGGTACATGATTTGTTCTGTACATGGTCCCTGTTAACTAAACTAATAAAACTACATTAAAGTAAACTGAACTGAACTGAACTGAATAAAGTAATCTAAACCTGCCCCAGAGTCTCGGAGACCCGCCCAAATGAAGTCTCCAGTATATCCAGTATTATCCAGATGCAGTGTTAATTGTCTAACTGTCATTACTGACATTACTGGAATGTGAACTTACCACTACACAATCCTGAGAAGAAATAGTGTGTGTATAGAAAGTGTTACCTCTGTCAATGTCATACAAACCTAAACCACATACTACTTACGTCACTGTTTACCATTTAATTTTTAAAAGGTTAGACTTTCATAGCAATTCCATGTGTACATTTAGCTCAACATTTTATATTTTACAATGCAATTTATCCTGCAATTTTATCAGGAAGGTCCCAATGAGATGGGACTGCCCAAGATGGCAGCAAATTGAAGATACATAGAACATAGAACTAGGTGATGTGATGCCACCCCTTTAGGAGTAACCCTCAACACAGTTTTATTCAGCTCCATCCTGCGTTTAAACCACTGCATGCTGCTTTAGATTAGTCTATTTGGGCTTTAATCTCCAGACTCCACTCTCACAGCAGATGAAGCCAATAGTTGTCACAGAGCCCCCGCTCTCTCCAGGAGAGTGCCTGATGTGTTTGTACAAAATTGTCCTGTAGCTTGGGTTAAGGAACAGCAATCACAAACACATTCGGTTTATCTTTCTCCCTTTCTCATCACGGCAGTAAAGCCTTCAGGAGGCTGGGCGAATCGAAGTTAAGGTTACAGCTGGAGGTCATGCAGCCACCTGTGCTTTGAAAAGCAAGCAAGCGAGCCACCACGCTGTCCGATTGTATTAAGAATTCCCCCCCGTGGCACAGCAAGAATGAAAAATGAAAATCGGCATTTCTTTTTGTTTTTGTTTTTTGTTTGTTTGTTTTTTTCTAGACGTGAGGCACTGGTCCATGTGAGAGCTGTCTCTCTCAGGAGAAAGTTCGTTTGACCACCAACACTGTAAAACCGGATTGTCAATACAACTCAAAACTTTTGATGTAACTGATTACGTCAATAGTTTTGAGTACATTAACCATATATTTTAATTAAAGTTAATTTAAAAGTTTAAGTACAAAATTCATGTACTTAAACTTTTAAATTAACTTTAATTAAAATATATAGTTAATGTACTCAAAACTATTGACGTAATCAGTTACATCAAAAGTTTTGAATTGTATTAACTTATCCGGGTTTACAGTGAAGACACAGACAAGGCACAGAAAAAAGTGCTTTGTTGTTCACGTCGGATTTAACAAAATAAAAAACCTCCCTGGAGAACAAACATGGGGCTTGAGCTGGAAAAGACTTAGAAGACTTAGTGTCAGTGTCAAGAGCACTGGACCAAACATGGCTCTCATTCCTTAGAAAATATAAAAGTGTATCAAAATACAACAGAAAATTACATGAACAAACATGTGGCGCACCTCAAAATGAATGTGTTGCATGCTTATTTAGTTGCATTTATTGAACTATAATGTATAGTTTTTGGACATTTAAATGTACACATAACCTCTTCCTTGACTTCCTTCCTCTTCCTCCCTTCTTCCCATGATGCAACTCTGTACCTCTCCCACAAGCTCAGCAAAGTGACCAGCTACAGCAGAACAGAAGAAGTCTTGACCTAGACCCTCTTCTCACACACACACACACACACACACACACACACACACAGAGGGATATTACAAGACCGTTATCCAGGGGGGAGGGTGGAGGGAGGGCTGACCCCTGGGGCATTGCAGTGTGTGTGGGGGGAGAGTGTGCCTGGCCTGGCCTGGGCTGCATGTGTGCCTTGACGTGACGTGACGTGGGCCTAATGGCATTAGCGTGGCCACCGCGAGCTGCGCTTGACGGCCGGCGACAGTGATGCGTTTTGACTGCCCAGGGGCTTGAGAGGTGAGGCGAGGGATGATCCTCTCTCTGCTTAATGGGATCTGAAACACACTCTGAATGCCGAGGCTCTCTCTCTCTCTTTTTCTCTCTCTTTTTCTCTCTCTCTCTCTTTTTCTATCTCCTCCTCCCTCCCCCTTATCTCTCTCTCTCTTTCTCTCTCTCTTTTTCTCTCTCTCCTGCCGCTCTCTCTCCTCCCCCCCTCTCTCTTTCAATCTGTCTCTCTTTCAATCTGTCTCTTTTTCTGTCTGTCTCTCTCTTTCAATCTGTCTTTCTTTCTGTCTGTCTGTCTCTCTCTATTAATCCTCTATTTCGCTCTCTCTCTCCCTCTCTTTATCTATTGCTGACTTTCTCCATCTTTCTATCACCTTTTTCTCTCTCTCTCTCTCTGCCCCCCCCTCTCTCTTTCAATCTGTCTCTCTTTCTGTCTGTCTGTCTCTCTCTATTAATCCTCTATTTCGCTCTCTCTCTCCCTCTCTTTATCTATCTCTGCCTTTCTCCATCTCTCTATCACTTTTTTCTCTCTCTCTCCTCTCCCTCTCTCTCTTTCAATCTGTCTCTCTTTCTCTCTGTGTCTCTCTCTATTAATCTTCTATTTTCTCCCTCTCTTTATCTACCTCAGCCTTTCTCCATCTATCACTCTTTTTCTCTCTATCTCTCTCTCTCTCTCTCTTTCACCTCTGTGGACTCTGAGCACTTTAGTTTTGCACACAGCGACTGGCAGAGACTGACCAGTTGAAAGGGAGAGTTCAATAATTGACTTGGAATCTGGTAGTGTCGGTCGGTTACTGCATCAAAAGCATGACTGGCGTAGATTGTCAGTAGAAAATATATGGATGTTTTTCTAGAAGGTTCAGTACCTATGGGATGATGTGAAATCAAATGCTCAAAGACTTCCTCAATTTTTTTCCTGTCAGTTCTTATGATAGATTTCAGTTCCTGTTGTGTGTGTTCAGTTTCTGTTTCTATTCAATTTCACAATGGATAGCCCTTGGGTTTTAGAAATGATTATTTATGTGTCTGTTTGTGTGTGTGTGTGTGTGTGTGTGTGTATGTGTGTGTGTGTGTGTGTGTGTGTGTGTGTGTGTGTGTGTGTGTGTGTGTGTGTGTGTGTGTGTGTGTGTGTGTGTGTGTGTGTGTTTATGAGAGGCCGTATAGGCCAAAAATAGAAGCTACTCTCTTACACATACTATCAAGCTCGCTCTCACATACTATCAGACCTCTCTCACACACTATCAAACTACTCTCACACACTGTTAACCTACTCTCACACACTATCAAACTACTCTCACACACTGTTAACCTACTCTCACACACTACCAAACTACTCTCACACACTGTTAACCTACTCTCACACACTATCAAACTCTCACTCAGGCATTATCAAATCACTCTCGAACACTATCACACTCTCATTTACACACTATTTGTATTAAGTTTTAGAAACCTGGACATTATATAGAGATGTGTAAAAGTGACTACTGCTTAGGGGCCAAAATAGGGGCCAAAACCATGTACGTGTGACTGCAAAGTTCCCAGAATGAGGGCTGAGTTTGATAGTGTGAGAGTGGTTTGATGGTGTGTGAAAGAGTTTGATAGTGTGTGAGAGAGAGTTTGATGGTGTGTGAAAGAGGTCTGATAGTGTGTGAGAGCGGTTTGATAGTTTGTAAGTAAGAATTTGATAGTGTGTGAATGAGTTTAATAGTGTGTGGGAGTAGTTTGATAGTGTGTGTGAGAGGTCTGATAGTGTGTGAGAGAGAGTTTGATAGTGCTGATGTTTTTGGACTATACGGCCACTCATATGCGTGTGTGTGTGTGTGTGTGTGTGTGTGTTCTTTACATACAGTTTAATACATAGGCAGCACTGTGGTATGTATACGATCTATACGTATCCATGTCCATGTACGTACTTTATGTAGTGTGCTTGTCTGCAGTCAGCAGCAGCTCCTTTCATGTCTTTGTATGATGTGAATTGATGTGACGGCACATAAATGACTCATTCTCTGGGACCCATATAAACGCACCTTCCCTGGGAAATGAAATGAAAGGCAATCCATACCTGGCAATGGTGGACCCTACGGGCAATGTTTCAGAGGCTAGCTACTTCTAGATGTTTGAGGTTTGAGTCACATGGGCCAGAATGAACACTTGTTAATAATAGAAGTCAACGCATTAATGCAACGTGCTTTGTGAGCTTCTAAAGGCTGCAAAGCAATACTTTCCTCCTTTTTTGCGCCGCACTATAAATCACCTAGCAAACACACACACACACACACACAGACACACACACACACACACACACACACACACACACACACACGCACACACACAAACACACACACACACACACAAACACATACACACAGACACACACACACACACACACACACACACGCACATTAAATATACATACAGGGTGTCTAAAAGCCTAGACCTATAAGGATTTGTAATGCTTTTTATCATTTCGCAGGTAACCCCGGAGGAGGAGAGAGATTAAGTCATTTTGCTTTGAAGACATTATGCAATAAACACATTATGTAACACATTTCCAGACTATTCTGTAATCCTATTGTTTTTTCCCCTATGGGTCAAGACTTATGGGGACACCCGCTATATATGTAAATCCTGTCATGTCAACTATTACCATGTTATTATATATGAACGATTGTTCTAGTAGGATTTTATACATACAATGCATCTGAACATTTTCCATGTCAGGTCTTCATCATCATCATCATCATCATCATCATCATCATCATCATCATCATCATCAGTACTGGCTGAGCATGCTGAGGTCTGCCATATACTGCTCTCCATACATCTGAACCTTTAGTATTGTAGTTCTTCATCATCATCATCATCATCATCATCATCATCACCATCCATCATCATCATCATCATCATCATCATCCTGCAGGCCAACTGAAAGCTGAGTAGTGGTTCAGCATGCTGAGGTCTGCCACAGGCTGCTCTCCGTTTCCCTGACTCCTGGTGACTCATGGGCTTACGCCTGAGGAGGATCAGGTCGTTCTCTCAGACGCCCTTGTAGATACACTCGTTAGTAAATTGGATGACTGCCATTCCAATCATCGCTTAATTGGGAGGAGCTGGACCTTGCCGAGTTCACAAGTTTAAGTATGGATCCCTCCCTCCCTCCCTCCCTCCCCCACGTCACGCTATTTCTCTTCAGCCCCAGCCGAGCTGAGCTCCGCGAGAGTCTGGTGGGAGACGTTATCTTAAAGACGCAGAACTCCATTAGGAAGCACGAGGCGGACAGTAATGCGACTGCACAGCGGAGCAAAAGAAAACCAGGCCTGGCAGTTTACTCAATTCTGTTGTTAGTGTTACAGAAGAAGGCTTTATGGATTACAAATTGTTTTTTTTTTATTTAGAGAGAGGTAGGTAGGGAGACCCATCAGGTAAATAAACATTTCATTTACCAAAATATATCTCTGAGATGAAAGAAAAAACAGGAAAATTCCTAGTTGTGCAGTCAATGTCATTAAAATAGGTTAATCGTTTAGCAACAAAATCTATGTGCCTTACCAGGGACAGCCCTGGGGAGGATCTGAAAGTGATGACGTTGAACATTAAATTTGAGTATGTATGCTCCATTCAGGCATTTGTGACTGGCTGAGGGCAGTTCCAATAGTTTTAACGTTTACAGAAAGATTCTGCACATCAGGATCCAAGTGTATACCTCTGGGGTGTTGCCCGACTCGTAGCACAATAAATGTGGAAGAAAGTGAAAAGAATCTGGTTCACCAGGCTACCAGAAAGCAAAGGACTGTCCCCATAAAAACAGTCACATCTGCTGAAATGTCCTGTGAGAACCTAACAGTGATACATAACTGCTGCTGGCATCCTGAAGAGCTGAAACTCTGACAAGTGCAGGGCTGCAGCAGAGGGTAAACACTAATCAACGTCATTCACCGACCGCAAGTTTATCCACCTCTCAAAACAGTTTATCCATCCATCATACCCTTCCACCCACCATTATTCACCTCAGAGTAGGGTATGAACCAGCTACAGCATTTAACATTTTAAAATCACATTAGAGTACACCATTTATATTGTACACTACAGTATGTGCACTGTAGGAACCATTTCATGGTGACTGGAATTGTTCCAACATACAGTATATTCAGTGTTTACCTTACTGTGAGTACCAAATGAATAGTTTCCCAATTGATTATTGTTATCACAACAAATCTTTCCAAATGCCTTTTGTTTCTTATTTCTGTCTCCCCGTCTCCTGCACTGACTTATCTGCACCCTCCTCCTGTTTAAACATTTATCCACACGCCCCGTAATGAGCCCTAGCCTACATTTACCCTGCAATGGCATCTCAATTCATCATTTGTCCTCCAGTTAAGAATCAATTAAGAGGCAATTGTGTGTAATTACAGCGAGCGTTATGGGGTAATCAATGGCACACCCAGCGACCTGCTTCTCCATTATTGCGCCCATAGATGGACTCCTAACCGTCACAGGAAATGAACGCTGGTTAGAGGGTGCCGTCGATACACAAACACACCTTTTGCTTCAACGAAGACAAAAGAAAAGAGGGATAATACAACAGTGTGCTTCTTTGTTTTTGGCCCTTTTGTTTGTTTCACCCACCGAGGGGTTACACATAAAGGAGAGGTGAACAGTGGGAAGAGCCGGTCTGAGGGGCTGGACAGTGTCAGATTGATTTTTCTTTATTGTCCAGTACAGCAGGTGGCGGAGAGACGTCAGGGCGAATTATGGTCCGAGTTGTTACAAGACTTTAGAGTTACGCCTTTGCAGATGTATTTATTTAAGGCCTACTGTGACACACACACAAACTTGCACACCAGGCACACACACACATACACACACACACTCATACACAGGCATACCACGTACACACACACACACACACACACACACACACACACACGCACACACACACACACACACACAGGTATACCACATATGCGCACACACACACACACACACACACAGGCATACCATGTACGCACATACACACACACACACACACACAGGCATATAACGAATGCGCACATAGACACACACATACACAGGCATACCACGTACATGCGTGCACACACACACACACACACAAGCATACCACATACGCGCACACATACACACACACACACACACACACACACACACACAAGCATACCACGTACGCGCACACACAAGCACACACATATACACACACACACACACACACAGGCACGCATGCACACACACATACACACAGTATTCTCATGGAGTACGGAACATACAGACTTTGACAAATACCCATACAAAAAAAGAACCACAGCAGAAAAACAATGTTTCACTTTCTTGCTGCTCTCACCACAATTTTCCGCTCACACATAAGATATTAAAGAAGGGTGCAGGGAGCACACCTTTATCAAAAGAGGGTTCACGAAAGGGAATCTTTTATCTAAACTCCCGTACACCGGGAGGCTAGCATTCCCTTTATCTGGCCTGCCAAGCAAGAAAATCTTCAGAGGGATAAACCCCATTCCTCTCCATAATTTAATACATCTGAGGTCATTTTTTCCTCCTTGCAACGACTCCATCTTTGTTCTGTTGAAAGCGCAGTACAGAGCAATTGTGTTTACTTTAGCTCTACAGACCAATTTGGTTGGTTGTCATGAAATAGAAAGAACAAAGACTGTGCATGGGTCTCAGTGTGGTTCTCTCTCTCTCTCTCGCTCTCTCTATTACTTTGTTCATGTGTTCATGTGTGTGTGTGAATGTCTCTCTTTCTCCTCTCTCTCTTACACACACACCTTGTGTGTGTATGTGTTTGAATGCCTCTCTTTCTTTCCCTCTGTCTTTGTCTCTCTCTCTCTCTCTCTCCCTGTGTGTGTGTGTGTGTGTGAATCACAGCCAGGTGCCTTAAGGCAGCAGTAATATTATTATCCAGCAGTGATACACCACAGCAGTGGAAGTCAGCGCAGAGGCCCAGCTATCCTTCTCTAAATTGGTCGCAGAAATGACTGTGATTACCCTGTTGTGTCTGCTGAGAGTTTACACATTTTTTGGGGTTTCACAGAAGAACTCGCTTGACATCGCTGGAGCCATTTTGGATTCTGGTGCTCCCCTCAGAGCTCCTATCCTATCTTGCACTGTGTTTCTACACTAGTTTGGGTTTTAAGCTAAGACTTTAATGGAAAAAAAGATTATATAAAGACAGCAGATGACTATTTTCTTGTCAGGCTTGACATTAGAGGACACCTATATACTAATATTTACAGTAAGACATTTATTGATTGTTATTTATTATCTGCCTTAACAATAGAATTCTCTTTTCTGATTGGCTGATGAGATGGGCATTAACTTTGTGTAATTGGCTACCTTTGAAGTAGGTCTCAAAAATTTAAATCACCATTCCATATCAATGTGCTTATGAATGGTAACCATAACAACTGTAATAGTCAAATGTTAAATGCTCTACTTTTTCTTATGGGATGCTATAAAGTAGCAAATCAGCCGTTTATTTTGGTAGTTTATGCATATAAAGTTACATCATAAATACAAACAGGAGATAAAAGGGATAACGTGCCTTCGAGATGACCAGTTCCGTGGAAGTAATGACTTGGCGGAGGCAACTTCCCAAGTTCTTCACCTCCACCTTGCCATTATTTCCACAGAACTGTTCACCTCATCAGCCATTATTCCTTACACATTGGACTAAACCGAAAAATGCATAAGTTGCACAATAACTGTAAAAACTTGACAAAGTTTAAAAAAAAGTGTTCCTGTGCCATCAGATACAATGGTTAGTTGGGGTTTCTTTTTTTACAGACTTTTGCAGGTGTCGTTGCAGCTTCGTGATGTTCTTTCCAACCAACGTCTCTTGTGTAGTCAGTAAAAACCCTTAGCCCCGCAGAACCGTACAGTGAAGGATGTGCCTAGTCTGTGCAAAACACATTTTAAAAAGATAGCATGACCCTGACAGGTGACAGTTTCAGCACAGAGTAGTATATATCCAAACTTGTGTTTTACTCTCAGACCTTCACTACACTTCACACCAAATGAGGACTTCTACTCAAAATTATATATTATATAAAAAAATCTCCCTTGCAGTCATGCACAACTGTCAGCCTTCTGCCTGGAGCTTCGGGCTTAGGCGAATTGCAAGCACAGTGATACAGTAGCTGCTTAGCGCTCAGTGAACATCTCATCTCTTTCTCAGAAATTTCACATCCGTGAGGCCGTTATTCCTTCTCTCGGCCTTCGACATTACACTTTCAATCGATCAAAAAAAAAAAAAAAAAAGACTTAACTCATTTCCTTGTGATTAAACTTCATAAAAAAGTTTCCTTTTTCAGTGATATTTTTTTTAAACATGGCTGGGTTAGCAACACAGTTCCGCTCTGTGCAGGAGACTGTGTCTGTTCTCACCAAAGTACATGCAGCATACATTATGCAACACTAATTAACATGAGCAAAGGTGTGTAAGGAATTATGTTATTATTTGCGGTCATGGATGAAGGGTCTAAGTAATGAGAAGGTAAAGGGTTTAGTGGGGTTGTGCAGAGCCAAAGCCTCACATGGCTTTGCACCATATGATATGCAGTGCTGTGAAGTGCTGGCTTCAAAAAGTAAAGGTCCAACCTTGAATGAATTGTTTCGACTTATCAACTTTTTTTTTGGGGGGGGGGGGGGGGGGGGGGGGGGGGGGGGGGTCACTAATAAGCTCCTACATACCTGGCTGAGGAGTTGTGCTTATTAGAATCAGCTGGTTTAGCTGCCACAAATATGTGGGATGGACTTTTAATCTCCGAAGCCGGGTTTTTCCACCTCTGTAAATATGATGCATGTCTTGAGACTGTGATAATCCTTTAAACCATTGCTGAGAAAAAAAAAATTGTTAGGGGGGAGTGTTTGAGGGGGTGGCATGGGTGGAATGACTATCCCCCTCTGCCAAAGCCTGTCTTTTTTTCTTTTTCTTTTTTTTTGTCTGAAAAATGTGAGAGAGGCACATCCAAGAGCTTTTGGTTCAATTTCTTAACAGGAGTCAGATTTGCACCTATTTGCTGTGTGTGTGTGTGTTGTGTGTGCGCATTTGTGTGTGCATCTGCAAGTGTGTGTGTGTGTGTTTGTGTGCACATGTGTGTGTGCATCTGCATGTGTGTGTGTGTGCATGCATCAGTGATTCTTAGAGCACAATTTCTAAAACTATTAATACTTTTAGCAAAATCCATCACTGACTTTGTAAAACTAATATCACAAACTCTGCTTTGCACCCAGTTTGTAATTTCAAACACACACTTTGCAAAAGAGTAAACACAATCCACTCTTTTTGCACAACTGTAAACACAACTCACTGCCTTACACTCAACATGATCAACGCACTCCTAGCAAAAACTATACACCTTGATGCCTATTATTTACACTATTCTGCCAATTGTCTGACAACAGTGTCACATGAGAAAATCACTGTAGATAATTAGTTCACTTTGCAATCAGCCTGAGCAGTATAAATAAGCCATAGGTAAGCTTTCTGGGTGGAGTACAATGGAGGGAGAAGGAAGACTGAGAAGAGTAAGAGTTAGAGGAGGGTGAGGAAGAGGATGTGGAGATGAAGAAACAGGAGGAGCAGGAGGAAGAGGATGAGGATGATGATGAGGAAGTGAAGTGAAGAAGCAAGAGGGAGAGGACAATGAGGGTGATGTGAAGGTAGAGGAAGAGGACAAGGAGGTGAAGAGGCAAGAGAAGGACAAGGATGGGAACACTTTGTGTTTGTACAGATGTGTGTAAATGAACATTCATACTTGAACTTTGAATTCCTGTGTGTTGAGTTGGAGCCCTGTGTATAACCTCAAACTGACATACCTACACATACACAGAGGAACCAAAAGCCAGATGTGTGAAAGCCAGTATAAAAACACTATTTTTACAAAGGTTTGCAAAGTTAAGCAAGATGTGTTAGCTTTTGCAAGGTATCTACAATGTTTTGCAATTTTTTTTATTTGTGTGTGTTTTTGTGAGTTTTCCAAAAATAGCCAATAGGTACAAAAAATTGTGCTTAAGCGATCCCGAAAAAAGCTGTGAGAGGAGTCAAAGTTGCGCCTTGCTGCTGGAGCAAAGTAAAGTAAATCAATGTCAATCCCATGCTCAAAATGGAGGCATCTGCGCAGGAAACTGGGCTGCCGACAGAGTCTGCCCCAAAGAGCACCGTCGACTCAAACAATTCAGCCCGCGGCTCTTCTAATATGAGCAACAGGGAGTGCATTTACATATAGATGGCCTACATGTGTGTGTGTGTGTGTGCCTGTGTGTGTGTCTGTGTGTGTCTGTGTGTGTGTCTGTGTGTGTGTGCGTGTGTATGTCTGTACAGTGTGTGTGTGTGTGTGCTTGTGTGTGTGGGTATTTGCACGCATATGTGTGTGTGTGTGTATGAGCATCTGTATGTGTGTGTGTGTATGTCTGTGTGTGTGTGTGTGTGTGTGTGTGTGTATTGGTGGTGCTACTCATGACACATAGAAGTTAGACTGACATGAGTGAAAATGAGGTGCATTCGCCTTCCCAGACACAACAATTCTGTTACAATTACCGCAGATGCCACTTCAATGCCTGGGGGGGTTAGACCCAAAGAAACCTGGTGTAGTCTTGAAGCCCATTCCCACTGAACAGCGATACAGCCACAGGATGATAAAACGAAACGTGTTAAAAGAGTAGGACAAGTCCAGCTGCGTTTCAGCAGAAGGACACTAAAACCACGGGGGTTGCTAACTGGATAGAAATGTAGTCGTGGTCTTGTGACTAACATATCTATGTCTGTACGCTCTTGCTTTCTTTCTCTCTCTCGCTTTCTCTGTGTGCGTGTCTCTCTCTTCTTCTCTCTGTCTCTCTCCTTCTTTCTTTCGCTTTCTCTTTCTGTGTCTCTCCTTCGCTGTCTCTCTCCTTCTTTCTTTCTCTCTCTCTTTTTCTGTGTGTTTCTCTCTCCTTCTCTCTGTCTTTGGTGGTTTCTCATTAAGCTTTTATATGAACAAACACACATATACACAAACGTTTGGTACAGCATTCCCCATCTTTAACACATATAGCCTATATAAAAAGAAATCTGGCCGAAGTGTAGAAAAAGTGTCATTCCACGCAGGCAGGGGCAGTCTGCATGGTTTCTAATTAAACGGGGTCATGTTCTTGGCACTGAGACTGTGCATTGGGTGGCGAAGAAGCAAAAAAAAAAAATTAACACTATTCCCCCACTGCTTGATGGCCTGAAAAATCTCCCCGCTTGCTTGCATCTCCAGCTCGACTAATGCTGGTCATGTAAGGTTTTTTTATCTGGAGACGAGAGCAGAGCTGTGTGCGTGTGTGTGTGCGTGCAATGCAAAAAGAGAAAAAGAGAGAAAGAGAGAGAGAGACAGACAGAGAGAGAGAGAGAGCTCTCCATTGTATTTGCCAGCGACTTAATTGGATATTTTAATGAGAGAAAGCTGGCGTGCGTTATAGCTTTTGCCTCTGTGTGTGCGCAGCATGTCAGGCGACTCAGTGCGGCTGCAACAGCGGCGAAATAAACTCACATCATAATTAATCCCACTGGCATACCATCCGCCGATGCCACCAAAAAGTGAGGGCAATCAATTATCCCCGATCCATTCCTCCTGCGCGCACGTTCCGGCTGCATTTCTAGTTTTTCAGTTCAACTGGGCATTTTACTGGTAATTAAAAATAATCGTAACATAACTACATCCCTCAGATGGTGTTTTTCTTTTTCAGTCGGCTGTCCTCCGAGGCTCTCTCTCGCACACACACACACTGCACACAGGGGATGGTAGCTTATTACATTTGCAATGGAGATGTGATGGTGCTGTGGTGTGGTAATTAGACGTGTCTGTGTTCCCGGGGAAACCCATGGCGATTATTCTGATAACCCCAGTAGAGGCATCTGGGAGCAGTGTATTTATAATGGAGGACGGCATGTGGGGCATGTCGGGCATGTGGGTGGTGACCGAAGGTGAAATGGACTAGCCTCAAGTACCTCTGCAGGCCGGAGAGAACTGCCAAGAGGAAAATATCACTCTTTATAGCCGTCTTATCTTTGTCGCTCAGAAATAAACAACATTTTATAGACTTCTGATGGGCCCATCACCCCCTTAGGAGAAAAAGGAGGAGTGGTAGACTATTTTAAGATCTTAATTTAAACTTAGAATGGACATATATATCGAGCTTTACTGGACAATGTTTTTTTTTTTTTGGAGTTTAATTTAAGAAGTAGGAGACAAACTTACTCAATTCTCCTAACACCGCCCTAAAGATACACATCAGGTTGATATAAGATCTTATTTGTTTCTGAAAGACAAAGTCGAGGCACTTCTGAGAAGCAATATTTTCCCCTTATCCATCGTCTTTACCTCTTTCATTGTTAGTATGGATTGCTTTTGATTGGGTGGCCTGAGGCAGTGAGCCAGATGCTGAGAGTCATACTAAGCAGAGGGGCTTTGTGCCAGCTTATGGCGGTGGGACATGGGGGGTCTTGTGGTCACCCACAGGATGCTTATGGAATCCACAATATGCACTGGCATGCAGGGGCACTGGGGACAGGCACACAAAACAGTTCAGTGGGGGAAAGATGGAGGTTAATTGTGCAAATGTTTTATATAAAATATATATGTATAAAAATATATATATATATACAAATATGTGTGTGTGTGTGTGTTTGTGTGTGTGTGTGTGTGTGTATACACACATATGTGTGTGTGTGTGTGTGTGTGTGTGTGTGGGGACAGATATAGATTAATGTTACAGATTTTATGTTCTCTTTTTATGTGAAGCACTGATTATACAGTAGGCTGAGCAAGGTTTCAGTGCAACTTCATACCAGTGTCCCTACTTCTTGTGACATTTCTCATTGTCTGGTGAGATGTCAGAGCTCTAACTCTAACACAAATGACCTTGAGCTTGAAAAACGACCCAAAACTGAAGCTGGAAAGCGATTTTAATGCCAACTGTCAGGCAAATATGTACTTTTTTTTTTCAGACCGCACTTTAATTTAATAATGAGCATAGCGCAAGGTCAGCCAGACTATTCAGCCTGTGAGTAGTGTCCATGGACACACGCGATCCCTCCCATTGACTGCGAGCACATCTCCTCTTGCTGAAAGCAACTCACGTCTCTGAAAAGGAGCAACTCAGAAGTGCATAGATGGGTGAAATGAGGTATTTTTGGGTGAGCGCAAATTAAACCAAAGCGCAAATCCAAACTTGGATGAAAAGAAATGAAAACGGAGCTTCTTGACATTCACCCAGACAATCACACTCTCCATTTGACTGCCATCACCAAGTAACCATAGTAACGACATCAAGGCTCTTCCTTCTTCAGATTGTATGAAGATAAGCAAAAAAATAAAAAGTGTTTACTTGACCCTTCCCTCTAATGTAGGTGCCAAAATGTATCAATTCCATGTGAAATGCCAGCAGCACAATTATTTTCTTGCCTTTGTATGTGTGTATAAATTTACAGTCACAGAGTTTGCAGAGAGGAAGTTGTGTGAACAGTTTTTTTCGACTTCTTTGAATAGTCTTCTTCAAACAATGCTGCACACAGTACAGTGTTGGTAATGGGCAACCTGGTTTCTGAAGTTACAATCTAGTACTACACATTTCTTTCTTAGCAGTCATTCAGTAAATCAGCTAATTTTAATTAACACAACTCTTCAGCAAGGTAGCGTTAGTTATTGGACTCACCTGTGCTAAGTCCACAGGTAAAACCAGGTGACTTGGAATCTGTGGTACTACTGTAGGTTGCAGTTTCTGAATCCAGGTTGCCCATCACTCTCCACTATGTGAGTAGTGAAGTATGAGAGTCTTGAATCACTCTGAATGGCCTTATTCCACGAGAATGACCACCTCACTGAACATTATCCTGCGTATTAGAATAGAGAGTTAGAAACTTCTAACAGTGTCATATTTAAAATATTTTGTTGTCACTGCATAGCCTCTGCTGGCAAAAATAGTTAATCACGAAAATGTTTAAGTGTTGTGTAGGAGCGTGTCCAGCTGCTAAATAACTCATCTTATTGTTGATATTCCGTTATAAGTGACTGGACAACTTGCGGAGTGATATGAAAGAAGCACAAACCCTGTTGCCATTGACAGTGGTCATTATGCTTTTTCAGCGGTCATTATACAAAAATACTTGACTTCCAAACGTTGGAGTGGCCCATTCAAGGTCAATTGGACATTTAGGGTCATGAGGCAACTTTACTGAGTCACACTCAGGCATGTGTATTTCCTAACTAAAGTGAGTATTTGGGTGTTGTATTTGACCAGAAGTGTCAGTCCCAGCCTTAAAAAATAAAACACCCTGCCACATGTGTTCCTTCTGCCTGTGCACTTAACACAGGTAATATCATCAACTAGCTATCTGTTTAATGATTTGTTAGGATAAGTTGGTTGTTAGCAAATTGTTGGATCAATTGGATCAAAGGTTTCTTAACTCTCTGTGGTTTGACACCTCTGTATTTGAAAACAATTTCAGTAACTTACAAGCTTCTCTTTTTACAATTTACTGTCAGCTGGTAGTCTGAAGGGAAAACACTTACTAGGCTGTTCACCATGGGTGGTAGAGAAAAAAAAGGAAAAAAAAAAAGACATTGAAATTATCCCACTCCATTCACCCGTGAGTGGAACACAAAGTGTTGGTATCTGCTGTCTAAACGGTATGTAGATAATAGCCTCGACCGAATGCAGTTCTAAGTCTTTTAAAGGATAGATTTTTCTTGGAGACACCGCTGGAGAGGTCATGATCAATGCGGAGAGTGTGCACAAATGCTTTATCAGCATGCAGACATTTAGCTAGTAGGTCATCCATACGCGCACACTCATCAATTGTGCGCTCCCTGCAAGGCACAGGCTTAGCTGATTCAAAGCCGCGCTGCTTCACAGCTGGGAGTGGGAGAGCTGGATGTGATATTTCTGTGCCTCTGCGCCCTTTTGAGCTTTTTTATCGGGCACTGGAACTGGAACTGTGTGGCTTCCCTTCCTGTGCTTTGTGGAGTATGGTTGGGGCTAGCAGTGAAATAAATACCTTGTCACAGTGGTGGGGACTCCAGTTTCCCTTTGCTGGAGGCTCAGAGGACTCACAAGTCACGGCGAGGCGAACCTAAAGGTTTCTGTCCTGACAGTACATTAATTTCTGCAGTCTGCAAGTCGCTCCCATTTAAATCCAGCAGGGACTCTCGTACGAGAGTCAAAAGCTCTGCTCCCAGGGAGAGCTATACACTATAGCATGTGACAGCTGAAAAAGACTCTAATGTTACACAGACCAGACCAGCGGTGAACTGCACAGGCTTTGCAAGCCTGACAGGTTGCTGGCCGTTTAGTACTGTTGTCAGGGACACTGCCAGGGGGACGGATCTAAAGGCCCAGTATTGACAGCGGGCCCTTTGAGGACATTATTAATAATATTATACTATATAGAGTATAATATTATACTATTATTAATAATATTAGGGGTATTCATTCATAAATAATGGAGGGAGGAGGCCTGCACACTATAAATGTTTTCAAAGCTTATGTAATAGGCAAAAGACAAGACGTTTTTTTGAATAAGCCATCTGCTAAGTGTAATGTAATGTAATGTAATCACAGGGTTGTTGTTAGGCAATTCTGAACATTAGGGACAGGCCCGTTCTATTGTGAGGCGTCAACTAACATGAGTTTTTTGAGGGAAAAAGGGAATTCCAAAGGAGAAACGAATTCGGGTGCCTTACCGGCCAAGCTTTTGGTGCATCAACTTAGTCCTTATTCCCACTGGAGATAAGAATAACTCAGCAGAGGCAGAGATATGGAAATCAGAAGGTGGGAAAAAGCCTCATTCCATTCTCTCTATGCACAGACTACATCACAGACTGGCTGTGACAGTGTGGACTACTGTAGCTGTGACAATCTTAACGAACTTAAGCAAGCCAAAATGGCTGCCTCATTGAATATACAATTAGCTACTCTACAGAGGGAGAACCTCTAAAAACCACAGCGCATCCAACTTTGCATTAGGGTCACGTCACGTTGATGCAAATAGTGTGTCAAGAGGTCTCAGGCAACAAAGGGGCTGTGTAAGCAAGTTACGCATCCTTCTTTATCAGGCATTCCCCTCTCGGACACTGACAAAAAAAAAAAACACATTATGCAGCGCTTTGTCAAGCTTTTTCAGTCATGTTCAAATAATATTTGTGAGTGCTTAACCACTGCTGATGCATATTTCATGCACATTTAATCAATGTACTTTTCAGAATTATGTTATGATGTTTTCCCTCAGGCCGAACAGAGCAAAACGTTTCAACCCACTCTCTGTCGGAAGTCTTTCGAATAATCCTGATGATCTCCACAGGGAGGGGAAAAAAGACGAATGCAACTCTATGAACATACACAATAACATCACTAGACACACACTTAGGTTGCGGATTAACACACAATGTGTTAATGCTGTTGTGTTGTGTTAACAGTTAAACAGCTATGTTGTGTATAATTCACACTTTGAAGCTGTTTGTCAGAATAAATGTGTCTTATAAATAGGCAGACACAGATCAATTAACCAGTCAAATCCGGTCTCAGCGTTTGATATGCAATACGCTTTAGTTTTTTTAATTGAATGCCAATAATAATTCAACTGCTCTGTGTGCCAATACACCAAACACACACACACGCACGCAAACACAACCCTATGCCAAGAACCTTGCAAACACACACTCACACACTCACACACACAGACAGACACACACAAACACAACCATATGCCAAGAGCCTCACAAACACACACACACACACACACATACAAGCTCAAACTCTCTCTCCCTCTCTCTCTCTCTCTCTCTCTCTCTCTCTCTCTCTCTCTCACACACACACACACACACACACACACACACACACACACACACACACACAGAAACACAAAACATCAATTTGCTGCTCTGCGGTACAAATTCATTTTTGGACTTTTGTGGGTTCAACCCTGCTTGCGAATTCAACATGTGCCTTTCATTTCCACACAAAGAGAGACCCGCATAGCGCAGGGGGGTGGAGGCGATCTGAGATTCAATTTTCCGAGCAGATTGAAACCCACCATAGATGTCAGCACAGAAAAATAACTTTGGGGACGGCTGTGAATGAGGACGAGAGCGAAAAGCGCGTGTGATGGAGGGATGAGACGGCCATTTGAGACAGAGAAGTGAGTGATGACAGGGACCGCTATCTCCTCACTTCAAGCCGCTAAAAAGACAAAACAACAGCACTCCAACCGACCGCCCAACCGCCATACCAACCGACCGCCCAACCGACTGACTGAATGGCTGAGAGTTATAAAACAACAAAACCTCTCATAAAACAAGTTACTCGAGTAGAAGTTGGAACCTATCTGGAACACTCCGGAACAAGAACTGTAAACTCATTTCAAACGACTCACAGGGCCCCTATTTTGCACCGGGCTCAGCAGGCTGTGAGGTGTGACACAAATGGCTTTTGCTAGGCAGGGACCAGGGTTATGGGCCCCAGTTGCCCTTGGTGCCTACAGTACGTCCATAATGTAGCAAATGGTCTTGCACTCTTGGGGGGCCGCTGAGCTGGGGCTAGCTGCAGGGCAAGTGCCATAAACATACGGGGCATGGGGCAGTGGGGCATGGGGGAATGGGCCATGGGGGAGTGCAGCATGTGGCAATGGGGCAATAGAGACCCAGGTTTGAATCTTGGTCATTTGTGGTCTATGGTCACTATGGTCATTTACCAGTCCCACCCAATCTGCTTTTCTCTCTCTCTCCTACTCAACCTCCTGTCTCATTCTTCACTATGCTATCCTATCCAAATGAAGACAAAAAGGCCAAAGAATTATCAATAAAAAATTGACTTGTACTTACCTGTGTGCAAGTGTGCAGGTGAAATGTGTTCAGGCACACTGTTGCACCACTGACCAAGAGTGGCAATCCTTTAGAACTGTATCAACCATGTCCTGGTTAAGTTGGCACTTACTGTAGCAGTCCTTTCAATTTGATGAGGGATGTATGCTGCAGACCACTGTCGAATTTCTCTGTTTATATCCTAGTATCCACCTTACCAGTAAGCTAAGATATTGATGTTTGAAAATTATGAATATGAATGATATACTGATATGAAACAAGTCATACCCTTAAGTCAGTATGTAATTAATGCAACTTATTTTCTGGGTAAAGTCCACTTCTGTCCAAATGCAATAATTCCACAGGCATAAGGTAACCTCGACTGCTGGCCAGTGATTTTAAGGAAGCAGCAAGCGTGACACGTAAAGCTGTAAACATACTGAAATCATTTGTAGGCCTGATAGCCTATACCCACTAACATGAATGATAGCCTATACCCGCTAACATGAATGATAGCCTATACCCGCTAACATGAAGCACTGATAGCCTATACCCGCTAACATGAATGATAGCCTATACCCACTAACATGAAGCACGCAGCGCCTTTTGTGTTCGCCAGACATTCCATTCTGTGAATGTAGCCTATGAAGCGCGTGAAAGTGTGAGTGTGAGGGGAGAGCAGCGTGCATTGGAAAGCAGCTGTGGAAAAGCTGGATTACACTTTATCTGGCCAAAATATGATAACCAGTATTTCTATGTCATTGTTATTCTATGTCCTTGTCAATGTATTGCGAAAGAAATGAACAAAACAGCCTACTTTGTTTGTATGGGGAAGGAGGGGGGGATCTTCTAGTATTGGGGAGGATGTGTCCCCCCTGGTTCCTGTGCCAGTGATAAAAAAGAGAATGTATTTGATGAAATGAAGTTCAGATGTTTGGATAACAAGTCATGGGAGACATTACCATATTGGCCTCAGGTTCACATAACATATTCATGTGGCATGGTGTGTGTGCTGCAGAACTCTGTGATGGATCTTGAACGTCTCTTGGATACAAACAAGGATACATTACTGCACCTTTCCAGGCAAGATGCTGAAATGTGTGTCAGGACGTGTCTGTCTGTGTGTGTGTGTGTGCTTGTGTGTGTGTGTGTGTGTGTGTGTGTGTGTGTGTGTGTGTGTGTGTGAGAGAGAGAGAGAGAGTATGTCTCTGTGTTTGTGTGTGTGTGCATGGGTGTGTGTGTGTGTGTGTGTGTGTGTGTGTGTGTGTGTGTGTGTGTGTGTGTGTGTGTGTGTGTGTGCGCGTGTGCTTGTGTCATTGCCAACTCAGAACTCAGAGCCGGCTTTTTCCCAAAGATGATCTTGCATGCGTTATGCACACACGAGCAGATTAGTTTCCTCTGCAGAGAGACATTCCCGTCGGTGTCCCAGTCTGGACTTACGTGCCCCATAATGGCCATCTGAGTGAATGCAACTGGCTTTTTAAACGAGAGAAAGAGAGAGCATCATGTTTTACTGCATGTTACATAAGCACAAAACACATCCATGATTAATTAAGCAAATCACCACGACCACTTTAGATCATACGCCCAGTGCGCAGACTATTTTTCTGCCACGTAAATAGCAAAAGTGCACCAGATGCATTCCAAAAAAATCCAAAGATCCTCATGGCATGATGCACTTGAGGCCATGCACTAGAGCCATGCATTCCCGCGGGAATCCCACAGTGGCCCGACGCAAAACACTGCGGCACAGGACACATTTTGAAAGCTCATTGCAGGCGCAGGTGTGGGCGGGACTACACAGTGCGGGAGTGGGTGGGTAGGATGAGAAACTGTAGTCAGGCGCAGACCTCTACCAAGGACTTTACATTATGAAAAAAATGAGCTGTCTTTCTCTACATACAGGTCTTCTCTGGTTGTTTGCCTGCAGCAATGTTTTGTTTCCTTGCAGTGGTCAACTGATGTTGCTTTAAAATGTGCTTTATAAATAAATTGACATTGACATTGGAAAAAAAGTATAAAAATGTACAGTAAATCTAACCAGATGATGCCCTGTATGTTTTAAATCTTTTCCCTTGGCCATTTTGTACACAAAATACACTAAAACATAGATATACTGTATATATTAGATTAATATGCAAGGACGGAAAGGCTAATATGCAAACTTTGCAGTTATGCACATACTGTATTTATTTATTTATTTATTAATTTTCATCCCTCCACATCCATTTCTTTGAAGATTTAATGAAAATAATAGATATGCAGCAGGAAATAGCACCGCTTACATTAGCACTTTCAAGCGTACTATTTTTGTTAATATTTCGTATATTTTTCTTCATCAACAGCAAATAGGGTTGCGAGTAGGAAATGGGAGAAAGGTCAAGGCAGTTGTTGTTCAAGGAAATATTGTTCAAGGAAAAGATGACTCTGTAAAATGCCAACAAGCTGAACCAGAAATTCTGGGAAAATGTCACTGGTGGGAGTTGAAATGTATAGCCTGGCTAAAGCCTGCCTACGCACTTCCACTCGATCATCATCTTCCTACAGTGGTAGTGTGGGTTTGCTTCCATTGACATGGTTGTCTCCAGAAGCATCGCAGTGGACCAATCAGTGAACAGAGGGTGTTTGTGAGTTATGAATTGTAGTGCGTAGAGAATCTTATAGGCAGGCTAGTTGCATACATCACGGTTGGGAAAAGGCAGATCCAAAAGCCAGCGTCTACACCTACAGGAAGAAAACATTTCTTAATACAGCACATACGGACCCTCATATCAAATACAGTGTAGTACGAGGGGCTGTTTTTGTAGACCAGGCTACTTGAAATTGTGTATAAAAAAATTGCACTTATAAGAAAAAAACTTTTAGGTTTTTGTTAACAGGTTTGAGTTTTTTTCTTTTCTTCAAACTTTGTGGGATGTGATTGCAGCGCAGTTTAGGTAAGCGTGTGATTTTGCCCTTTTGTGTACCTTCTCTATTCCTAGATCATTAGGTCTACTTTGGAATGTTAATGGAGGCTGAATGGTGTTGGCATCCTGTCTGTCACTTTGGAGTTGAACATTTTAAACATCTCTATTTAGTAATCTGCTCCTGAGGTTTGTTTCTTCTTAAATTGGAGACCAATATTGCGTGTAATGCGGTAAACTTGTCTTATTATGATGGAATACTTGAAATCTTGAAAGCCTGGCAGCAGTGGCGGAACAAGTCAGCGCCGGGCCGGGGGCGGGGCAAATGACCGGGCCCTTTATTAAAGCTTATCATAACATCATTTTAGGCTACAAAATGTCGGCAACTACATTTTTTCTTTACCAATTTCAACACTACCGGGTGCAACTATGTTATTTAGTATATAAAGTGCTTTGTGAAGGTATGAGTGACCTTTGCGACGCAGACAGAAAGTTTATTATTGGTTTTGATTTTACACGAGTTTCTGCAGACGGGAGATTAACGTGACTAGGGCAAAACTCCGTCAGCAAGTTCATATTCATTCTGTGCATAGTTTAGCGTAAGGTACACGGAAGACACAACTTAGTTTAATATGCATGGAATGTAAAGTCAGTCTGACATGCCTCGTATGTGTGCCTTTACTTTGTTTATTGATCTTTGTGTGCGATAAGATCGCAAATGTTCACGAATGTTCTAATGGTAATTAGCAGACACTCCACGCCTGTGAACATTGTATTCTGTCTAGCCTGCTACTGCTGTCAATGATTATGCATGTATTTAGTTCTTATATACAGTCTATGGTATTTAGCCCATCGACTGTATGATTTAGCCTGTGTAACGTGGTGCAGGGGCGTCGCTAGGTATGTAGAACATTCGGGGCTATAGCCCAGAAGAGTAATTGTTTTGTGGGGGGTTTTCCCACGAGAAATTTTGAAAATTGGGCTGATAAACACGCAATTTTAACATAGTTTAAGAATAAAAAGGAAAGGCCAACTCCATGACTCACGGGCCATGCACAAGTAGTTCGATGTTTGCATTAAAGATAGGATAGCCTGTGAACGTCTCTTCTGCCAAAGTGCACCACATACATCAGCAGCCAAAATGTGCACGCGTGCTGCAGGCTATGCTACTTTTGCTAGTTTTTCTATGAAGGGTCAATCTATATTTACAACACAACGATTAACTTGAACTTGAAGATGAATAATATGAACATACGTGATACGTGAACTACACATGAACAATAAACACCAGTGAACAAATCTAGTGAACTTGAACAACACTGCCACGCGCCCGCACACACGGGTAGACCACACTTAAAATGTCAGCTACACACATGGCGAACAACAAAGTACATTCATGGACGCCTACAGAATTAAGTTGTAAATTAACAGCAATCAAAAAGACTACAACCCCCTGCCATATTCAACAGATTATTACTAGCTAAATAGGTTTACGCGCGCTGTCAAAAGTTTGTTAAGGTGGTGCTAGCTGTCAGACAGTGACTATAGCCTATCATGCTATGAATTTGACGCTAGTACAAGTCACAATAAGTAGACGCTAAATCCTATGTCAAATGATTTCAGATTCAATGAAAATAATATTACTTGTGACTGTCTCGGTAACTAGTGCCACGGCAGGCATGTGATAAAGGAAACCATCTGTCCTACCTTAAGTTGGTGTAGCTATGATCCATTTGTGTTCTTGCTAACCCATCCTGACATCTTACTTAGTTTATTTTCACGATTGCAAGTGCACTTGTTTTTACATCAACCGTTCTTTTATTGTAGGCCAAGCAACTTTTTATATTCTGTATGCGAGCAACCCTCACTGTTTGAGCAACCAGAACTCTGGATTCACCCTGTTGTGCATGTAGCCTGCGATGTAATTCTTGACTGATGTATCATTTTTTCGTGAGAGTGGCGGAGGGGTAGCCAAGTGTTTGTATAAACTCTGTACATTAAATTGCGTTCAGTTCTCTTACACAGACGTCTCTGCCTCTCTCAAATTTCTTTACGCTTTGTCGCCCCACTTTTATGTTTATATGAGCTGCCACTCATGTTAACTTCGTAGTAAAAATGCTTGCCAAGTGACGGATGACGTTACTGACAGTTGATGACGATTTTACCCAAAATACACCTAGAAACAGTATGCCATCCCGGGCCCCCCCCAAGGCCCGGGCCGGGGGCGGGCCGCACCCCCAGCACCCCCCTAAGCTCCGCCCCTGCCTGGCAGTGTACTATCAGTAACTAAATGTTAGAATATTGGTCATAAGACTTTGGAGACTTTGGAGTAAAGACTTGGATCTTTACTTCTTATCTGGTGTCCAACAGTAAGAGCTCACAGGATTTTAAATCCTGTTTTGGGAGGCTTATAAATGCATTATATATAGGACACACTCTTAGAAAAGAAGGTACAGAATTATACTTTCACTTGTCACACCAGCAGTACCCTCAAACGCATAGATTTGTACCCCTACTGTCCCATTATTTCTGAGAGTGTAGGGGTACAAATCTGTGCCTTAAGGTACAATCAGCAATAATGTACCCCCAAAGGCTAATATTTGGACCTTAAGGTACTGATGTGCACCTATTCTGCTAGTTGTAACTAGTTGTAAAACAGTGGTTAAAAAGTACAGTTATGTGCTCTTGAGGGTACTGCTGGTGTGACAAGTAAAAGTACAGTCTGTACCTACTTTTCTGAGAGTGCACCTACACCTAGTATCAAGATATTAGCTCAATGTGCTTGCAATATGTATTTGCTGCAAATGCAATTTTCCAGTATCAGGGAAATGCTTTGTCTCCACCTTAACCACCCTACCTTGTGTGTGTGTGTGTGTGTGTGCGTGCGTGCATGCGTGTGTGTGTGTGTGTGTGTGTGTGTGTGTGTGTGTGTGTGTACCTATGTGGATATGTGAAGTCAGGACACTGGTGAGTTCACATATTGTACACCTAAATAAACTAAATAAATAATCTAGCAAACTAGTATCAATTAGGATCAAAATTCCCTCTATTGCCAGTTGGTGGCGCTATTTCAGTTTGGGCAAGTGGATATCATCATATTATCATAAACAGCCTGGGACAAGTGTGTCAAAATGATTCATGTGTGAAAACACACAGATTAAAACTTATTTGTTCTTTTGCCAGCTGGTGGTACTACACCAGAAGGGCATATTGGTTATCTGGATTTCAACATAATCATAGCATCCAATAACCTCAGAAGTTTTATACAAATCTTTTAATGCACTGGAACTTAATACCACATTTCCAGTTTATGTGGCGAGATAGTGAGACAAGGAAAAAAAAAGAAGAATAATCTTTCGAAAAAGCAATAGGTGTTCGCACCTCCAGTGCTCGGGCCCTAATCAGCATGTACATTTAGGTGTAAAAAACGTTTCTCTTGAACTTTTATTAACATATAGCCTTAAAGGATGGATATAGATAGCAGATAATAAATTAATCTACAAGCATGGAAAGGATAACATGCAGACATTGCACCTATGCACATATATTATATTATACTGTATATGCGTGCATTCATCCACCCACACCCATTTCTTCAAGTGAAAATAACAGGCATATAGGGGAATGAAATCACTGATTAAATTAGCACTTTCAACCCCCCACATCTTTGCCCTGCATTTAGAGTAAGGGACATCCTGTTGATATGCTGATACGCAGATTTAAGCACTTATTCTGGACAAAGTGGAGAGGGGTGTGTGCATGTGTGTGTGTGTGAGAGAGAGAGAGTGTGTTGTGTGTGTTTGTGTGCGTTTGTGTTTGTTTGAGTGCATGCACACACGTGTATGTGTTTAAGAGATAGAAAAAGTGTGTGTGTGTGTTTGCATGTGTGTGTGTGCGTGTGTGTGTGTGTATGTGTTTGCATGTACGCATATAAGTGTGCGCGCATATGTGTGTGTGTGTGTGTGTGTGTGTGTGTGTGTGTGTGCACACTATGCTGTGATTGCTGTGCTGGTGGGGGGAGGAGCCAAGAGGGCCTGAAAGCTCCTACACTGCACTTCCACGGCCCCCATCAGCTGAGCTGACAACTTAATCTTCCTCCCTACTTCTGAGAGGACAATAGGCAGCCCACTCTGACTGACAGGCACTGAGGGGACGGGGAAGGAGAAAAAAAAACAGTTTAAATCACACACTCGCATTTTGCAGTTAATACAAAGTCGAGCTAAAGACTTACTGAGTAATTTTAAAACGCTACAAAGCACTGTGCCATCTTGATGAAGGTTGATAAAGCTGCAGAGTGTTGCAGATTTTTTTTGTTCTTCTCCTTGCTTTATAGGTTTCAGTTTTAACATGAAATCTCTCAATGCTTTGTTCTTCTTGCTAATGCACTTTTTATGCCTTGTTTTGTTGAGGTCCTTTTGTGTTTGCACAAACACGTATTAAGTGACAGCTCAGCCCTACCCATTTTTATATGCTTTATCTGAAATTTACATAATGCTGAACCACATACAAAATCCTTGGTTTATTTGTTTACTGTGAAACTTAATTAATATAATGTAAGAAACACATAAGTATGAGACATATGTATGAGAAATACATTGTATGACAAATATCTGAGAGTGGCTATTATCATGACTAAATCATAGGAGCTGTGAGTTTATACACGTTTTTAGTCTGCCTTTCCTTCGGCCATGTCAGGGGCATCATCGGCTTCATACTGGGAGCGCTTATGTTGTATTTTTGAGTCTTTGCTGTTCACATATGTATTGTTTTGCTCTCATGAAGGTTTAATCAACAGCATGTACCCAACAGGGGAAATTTCTGTGAAGAATCTTCAGTTGCCAGGATATTTTCCGCACTTCCAGTGGCAAGGTTTGTTTGTTTTGAATCTTTTTTTGTCATCTGACTTTCCTTTGAAACCCTCCAGGCACCTCCTGCCGAGTTAGAATTCATTTAGCACGTCTTCATTTTTCATCGTTTCTCTCTCTCTCTCTCTCTCTATCTATCTCTCTCTCTCTCTCTCTCTCTCTCTCTCTCTCTCTCTGTCTATATCTATCTATCTCTCTCTCACTCTCTCCCTCCATCAGGTTTATGTTTCTCATTTAATTTCAGGGATAATCAATAAATAACCAACACGCAGACGCCTCTCCTCCCCTCCTCTCCATATGAGCTTATTACAATGAATTGTCCTCGACATAATCCACTTTCTAAAATAGTGTTACCGGAGTAACCACTACAGCTCAATACCTCTGTAGATATCCATGTAGACTACCAATGTGGAGGTTACCCAGGCTGCTTCGGCTTCCTGAATAAGATTCACAGCAATCAATGAACTACTTTCAAACATATGAGAATAAAGTGATTGCATGCTCCCAGAGGAGGGCTGTTTCACACTAGTGTTTCCTGCTGTCCAGGTCAAGTACATGACTAGCTTTTTTATACTGGGAGGGTTTATATATATATGAATTTAGATTGATGGACTTCCAAACATTCTTCAAACATAATGATAATAAATGGTAAGTTTAAACGCTTTTTGATAAACCCAGTCTACATGAGACCCTGTAAACACAATCAAAAAGGTTATAATGCATTTATAAAGCTTTATAATTATTAAAGTGAGTATTTACAACTATTTATACTTACTGCACTGGTAAAGCATTACAATGTTGTTATAAGTCTTTACCCCTTTATGTGACACAGTGCATTATAAACCTCCCTTGACCTTTCTCACCTCATCACGGTTGTCATTATCAAAACAGCTTTAGAATGCACAGTGTCACCTAAAGTTGTACAAGCTTATAACATAGCATTATAATGCTTTATGAGTGCAGTCATGAGTATGTGTAAATAGTTGTGAATACTCATGTAAATCATTATAAAGCTTTACAAATGTACTATAACCCTTTATTAATGCGTTTATAGGGTCTTATGCACACTAGGTTCATAGAAAGTGTTTAAACTCTATGTAAGACATCCAAAATATTTTAAAAACCTCTATGGAAATGTGGACTAGCCTGTGCAATAGGGCAATTAAACTAGTAAAAGGCTATGGCCAATGTGTCTACTGTGTGGTAAGAGGCCCCAGTCCAGTCCACTCCAGACCTTCCTCCCTCACAGCCACAGCTGCTGGCCTCCCTATGCGCGTTGCCCTTCGCTGTCCGAACGGACAAAATTATTATGTAAATGGCCATCTCCTTGGCCAGCCAACCACACCATCATCAATCAGAGTTTGCGGGGCGGGAGGGTGGGGGGCTGGGGGGAGGGAGAGGGAAAGAGGGAGGGAGCGTGGGGGTGGAAGTGTTGTTGTTGTCGTCGGTGGTGGCGGTGGTTGGTTGGTTGGTTGAGGTGGGATTGTGGGTAAATAAGGCTAAAATCTGAGACTCTCTACAGGGGCCCCCAAGGACACGTGGCGAAAGAGTGTGTGGGTGATGGAGATGGAGGGCAAAAGATTGCCAGAGGGCCTTGAGAAAGAAAGAGAGGGACAGAGACAGAGAGAGGGAAAAGAGTGGAGGGAGGGAGGGAATGAGAG
>CM059283.1:12151283-12161283 GCA_030347295.1 Setipinna tenuifilis
ATATCTGCCCTGCCACTCAAACACCCTCCATCCCTCCCCTCCATCCCACCCTGCATCCCTTTACCACTCAAACCCCCTCCATCCCCCCTCCATCCCCCCCTCCATCCTCTTACCAGACAGGCTTCATGCCCTTGTGCTCACCCAGGAAGTCCCAGTCCCACCCATTAAACAACCCCCCCGACCACCCCTTGATGCACACTCACACTCGCACAGGCGTACACACATACACACACACATAGACACACAGGCATGCATGCATGCACACACACACACACAAATCCACACACACACACACACACTCAATCTCCTTCTCACAGTACCCCTCACACACACACACACACACACACACACACATATACACACACACACACACACACTCAATCTCTTTCTTACAGTCCCCCTCACTTAAGGAATGACTCATACCACAGAGGAGCAGAACACTTGTCGGCTGGGTTGAGTGGAGGGTCAGTCCAAGGATTTCAACCTTTTCTGTCAGTGCTGCACCTTCTGCACCAAAACAGCCAGTCCTCAGCACTTCTGTGTGATCATTTGGACGCGGTGTTAAGCTGTCTACAGCGATACGGCAGAAACCACGGGAGTATCCTCTTGTACCCTGCGGGGGGACTTTCGAGGGCCGTTGGCGGAGGGGTTTGGGGGTTGGGGGGATGGCATGTGACACGAGTCATCCAGGCTGGCTCACAGCACAGAAGGAGTCTCTTGCTTTCTGGGTAGATGAACAATGTTGACGTTCAATGACATGCTAAATTCAAGGTCAAAGTCTATTTCAATGTCTATCATTAAATAACATTAAATATCATAAAAAATGGTCTTTTACAGTTTTGATTTGAGATGTTTTTCAATTCAACGTTTTCAATAACATCATTAACTTCAAAGAGGAAGTTATGTTCATGCTGATCATACTTAAAGCTGACATTATTGCTAATGTCAATGTCAAAGGTCAAGGTTAAGGTCATACGTAAATTGTATTTTTTAAGAGCTTGTGATTATTACTCTTTTTCTATTCTTGGTTTATTTTCAGGCCCATCATACTGAAAGCTGATGTTACCCAGTAAAGTTAGAATGACACATGTCAACATTTTTGACGAGTGGTAAAAACATTCCATAAGAAAGCAAAATTTGAAATGAAATCATGTTTTTTTTTCCGCCAGGGAACCTTTAGGGGGAAAAAAAGGCAAGATAAGCAGGAAGAGGACAAACTTGAGGCTTGAGTTTGAACTGGACTTTTGCTGAGACAATAAGGAGGGGTATTTACAGCCAGCGCGGTGTAATTTAGAACAAGTTAGTAAACCAAATTTTGATCTCATCTCAATCTATTCTTATCTCAATTTATTTCTCAAGAGGGCTTCTTAGGAGAAACAGTTGAAGTCTACATAAGTACGCAAGAGCTATTTTGTTTTTGCTGAGACAGAGCGAAAAGTTTTTTTCTTCTTCTTTTTTTTTAGAAGGAGTAAATCTTCCTCTGGGATAAAGCTGGGCATCATGCAGCACTGATCCCACGCTCAGTGATGTCAGGCTCACTTGACACGTTTGACAGCCAGCAAGCCTCATGGGAGGGGAGGGAGGTTGTACCCGAACAGCAGATGCATTTCAGACAGGAAACTCTCAGGATTAATAATCAAGATTTTATTGGTGTAAGTACTACACGGTGGAATGCTTGGTCATGGCAGCCTAGAGCTGCTCAAGATGCTGCTGCTGCTGCTATGAAAGCTGTGAAGCTGCAAAATTAAAGCTGCATAAGAAACAGAAGTTACACTGAAATTGCTGCCAGAGAAAATAAACATACCGTACACGCAAGGAATGGCAAATCCGCCTTATCCTAAGCAGATCTAAACAGGTGGAGCTGGGGAGGAGGAGGGAGCAAGAAAATGCTGCCATATTGCCGGACCTGTCAAATTCAGCCCAGCAGACCATATATTGGAACTAGCGTGGCACCAGGGGCAAGAGCTGATTGGTTCTCACAACCAATTAACAGCGTCACTCAAAAATTTCCTGTTTCCATTATAGTAATTTTACTATAGTATGTCCTATAGTAAATATGTGGCAAAACTACACTATAGTAAGGTGTTACACTATAATATTTTAACACAGTAAATATGTGACAAGCTGAGCTATTTCATTTCATTTCATTTCATTTCAGATGTCTTGGACTAACAATAGATACTAAATCACCACACAACAGACATCCAGAAAAAGACAACAATGCGTGAATTCAAAGGACTCCATGTTCCTGTATTAACTTGGTCATTTCTTACTCGCCGCGTTGGCAGTCCTCAGACAGCATCAGAGACATTCTGTACCACCAGATCAGAGTGCTGCTACTAGCATCTACAGCAGTGGTCCCCAATTATTTTTCACCGAGAGCCAAATTATGTACAGCAAGTGAGGCTGAGGGCCAACAAATCCAAATATTAGCTGAACCCGGACCAGATCTGGTACGTGGGCCGCCATTTTGGGAACCACTGATCTACAGTATGCTGGACATCTCTACGCTACAGGAAGTAAACATTAAACATGTTCCCATCCCATGTGTTTCATTCTGCCTAGGCACTTAAAGGGTAACTCCTGGACCTTGGGCTGACTTTTCCCAGCAAAGATGGCAATGACAGGAAGATGAGGATAAGTATAGTGCTGTAAAGTGACAAAAGTGACAAAAGCACCCTGCATTGCATTTATGGCAGAGTTACCCTTTAGCTCAGTGGCTGTCAAACTGCAGTACGAGTACCCCTAGGGGTACCTGGATCCACTTTATTGGGTACAAAAAAAAATCTGCAAATGAGTTCTCAACTTCTACTAGTATAAAGATTAAGTATACATTCTATATGTGAAAAAAGATCTTACATTAAAGCTATACCCTATACAACCCAGTTGGGACTACATTATTATGTATCATATAATATGCACAATTATTATGGGAAAATGCTCATGGGGATACTTGGTAGGACAGAGTGTCTCAGGAGTTACAAAGCAGTTAAAAGTTTGGGAACCACTGCTTTAGCTGTTTTCTCCAATTACCTGATCTTTGATGAGTTGTGCTAACTAGGATCAGCCACTTCAGTGATTGGTGGGAACAAATGCGTGGCAGGATGTGGTGTCCTAGCATGTGGCTGGCTGGTCATCCACCCTGATCACTATCAACAGCCATCCCAGCAGCTGTAGAGGTGTCTGTCAGACTATTTGTCCATCATGCATCTGTCCATCAGCCTCCCTTGTGTTGTGAACTGCTAGTGTCACTCAGAAAACCCACAGGCATGACAGCTAGATTTTTCTAGATTATTCCAGGGTCTAAGAAAGGCAAAATATCAGAACGGGGAAAGGGGAAAGGAGAAAGGGGGAAAAGGGGAAAGCCTCCAGCGAAGGCTACAGGAGGAGGATGAGTGTGTGAATGTGAGTGTGAAGGCTCTATTCTTTAATATGCTCATCCCTCAAAAGAGCTTATCCTCTCAGAAAGCCCTGAGTATACGGCAGCATCCCGCAGAGATTGTTGTAAAACACCCCATCAGTAACGAGGCATAAGCCATTCTCAGAGCCGACTGCCATATTGATCTGGTTTTACACCCCAGTCACGGTGGGATGCTGATTCTAGGGAGGGATGTCACAATGACAAATGTCACAGCCACACAAAATGCAAAGTAACAAATCAGATTTATGTGTCTGTCCCATCGTGGCAACACACTAAATTGGTGTATCCTAGCACTTTCTAATGGCGTTTTCTAATGATACCCACTGTTAAAAAGCCAGACTATGCGCTGTCTTTGTGAGTGATCATCGAGGTATAACTGAATACCGCTGCTGAGTGATTTCTCATTGTAATTTAATCTAAACCTTTTTCCAAAAGGTTTCTTCTGGCTGATAAATTTGGACATGAGGTAAATATTAGTTCATCCATCCTCTCTCTCTCAACCACCAGATTTTGTGCCATTTTCAGGAGTTGTTTGTGTCAATATGCTTATAAATGAAGAGCAACAGTTGCTGAAATTTCATTGTAAACACAGCTCAAAATTCTCATTATTACTACCTGAAGTTGAGCAGGTAGCTGGTTACCTAATGACTGCATGGGCAGAGGTAAAGTTTGCATATTAAAGCCAATTTATAGCTCAGGCATCAAGCGTCACCTGACACACAAACAAAAAAGAAAAAAGTTGTTTACAAATATTCCTGTGCTGCAAAACATTACTAAACAGAAGATAACGTGTGGTTACTATGCCAACCTGTATGAACCATGAGTCACTATCCAATTAGAGTACGCTACAATATCTGTGGCGGTTACATTTTGTGGTGTACATGACAAGCTCTGTGACACCCTAGCAGACAAAAGTTTAGTCTCTTTTACGTCATTGTGTCCAATGTCTCTTGTCTCCTGCAGTATCGACTGGCCTTAAGGTGGCCAAAGGGTGGCCAAGGCTAATTGCAGAGAAGTCCAAACATCATGGCAGAAAAAAAATGCTTGAGTGCGTAATCCTCATTTGGCATACAAGGAATATGAAAAGATTCCATGGTTGTTGATTAGAGGAAGAAAGCAATATATTCCAAGAGCTTAGAAGTAATGTAGGAATGAATGTGGTCCACTAGATTTAATCTACTTCACTTGAATTCTCCAGTGTGCCGTGAATAGGCCCAGTCATTAGTCTCTACCTCGAAACTATTGCTTCATTTCTTTCCCTCTTTCAGACACTGTGCTTGACGCACTTATTGCAAAGACTCATTAATATTTAATCTGTCTCTACAGCACAATAAAGATAAGAGAGAGAGCTGCTCTTGGGGTCTAGGCATGCAAAAGCTGGGGGTCTGTTTTTACCTGATCTGTACTAGATTTTGTCTACCTTAAGTCTGAAATCTCTTCCCTTTTTCATTGTTTTGACTGGCATGATGTAAAAAAATTCAATAAACCAGTCTACGGTTATATCTAAGCATTCAATTATCAACAAATCCCTATTATCCCTACTGTATGCAGATAATAGCTAGCCCTAATGAACTTAGGTATAAAATACATGTTCAGAATATGTTCAGAATTATGCAGCTAAATGACTGTTTACTGTAAACAGACAGAAAGAGAGTGGATGGAGGAAAAGCACATAATTTCTCCAAGTTTCATTTTGCCAACCATACAGACACTGCCCATAAGCTTGAGTAGTGATCATCTTTGCTGTGAGGTTGTAATCTCTTGTACATGCCTTAGGTGGGTACCCTTGAGACATGCGGACTACTTCAAACATTGATCTCTCTTCAAACTCTGCTTTCGTCACAGTCTGTCTATCCATCCTTCTGTCAGCTACAAACTGGCTCAGTCTCTTTGCCCTTGCTTTGAAAAAAATAATAAATAATAAAGCCCCACCAGATGTCAAAACAAAAGTGTCCTTCAAAAGAAAAAATGTCAATCAGCGTCAACTTTAAAAAAAATATCAGATTAAATTTTGGGCCGGCTAATTGTATATCAGCGCAGTCAGTGCAATGGCACCCTGAACTCACCTTTGATGTCACCACTGCCTCTGGTGGAGTCAGGGACGTTGTCAAGTGACTTTAGGTACTTGGAAAAGGGGTATAAAAATGAATATATTATTATTGTTATTAATATTACATGTTTGTATGTGCATGTGTGTGTGTGTTTATGTGTGTGTGTGTGTGTGTGTGTGTGTGTGTGTGTGTGTGTGTGTGCGTGCGTGCGTGTATGTATGTGTGTGTGTGTGTGTGTGTGTGTGTGTGTGTGTATGTGTGTGTGTGTGCGTGTGTGTGCAGGGTGGTAGCTGAGGTGCTTTGAGGACAGGCCAGCTAAGCCTCCAATGTCTCATCATTCTATCCCAACGCCTCTGGATGAAGTCATGCTAGGACACATTTGTCAGCCACAGGGCTGCTGAGGAATCCTTATAAGGATGCTACGCAGACTGGTACTATCAAAGACCATCCTACCAAGACTGCATTTGAGACACTATGTGCTGTTAGCCATAATTCCCTCCATCATGGCTAATGGCACTTTGTGTCATGTATCAACTATGAAAATGACATTGAAAAACAATAACCACACACACACATTACTTTGCAAATGTGACACACTTTTATGTTGATTTTCAAGAACTCACTCACTTTAGTTTATTTAGTCCAGAGAATGTTAATATAATGTAAACTAAACTTGTCATTTCAGACATGGGGGAAAAAAAATCCATTTCGCATTTTCAGAGATGATAAATTGGAAAGGTTTTTCTGAGGTGAGACAATTTATTTCATTTCACAGAGACTTTCCCTTATCAGTGTCAACTTGCTGTCTAGTGTAATTGGGCAGGCGTTAAGAAAGGGCCACATCATGTCACTCCACGTAGTAGCTGGCAAGCTGTCAGCGTCCACCTTTGCGATTTCCATTTTCGGAGTCCTGCCCGGCATGGAAATGACTTTAAGTAAGTTCCCACAACTGTAAAAAATAAATAAGAAATAAAAGAAAGAAAAAAACTAACAGCCTATGTCTTCATCAAGCAAACTGTATGTTGGTGCCACTGTTCAAAAACTGAGTGTGTATTTGCAGGTCTAAGAAGCTCCTGCCACACTAGTCATGTCTTCACTGTCAGGCTCGGGCAGGGGAGGGATTTCTTTAGGCCAATTCTACCTAATGAGCTCAGCTGGACCTCAAGCTGAGCTGGAATATACACACACAAAAAAATAGAAAGCACTCGCACGCCCTATCTCTTAATAATAAAGATTCTTTAAAAAAAAAAAACAAATCCAGACAGTGATTCAGATCACCCCCAAAATGTCATAATTTCTTCACTGGCCAATATCCAACCTACCCAGAAAATGCTATGCAAATCCATTCATTCAAGTTGCTAAATAATAAACAACCAGACCGCTGGCAAAAACATAACCTCCTTAGCGAAGGTAAAATAAGGTGATTATAGACCTTTAGTAACGGTCTTTCCATCTAAGCTGTTGCCTGATTATTTAGTGATAGGAGTGAAAGAGTGAATTTTTATACCATATTTTACTGTTATTGTTATTCATTATTTAATCACTTATTGTTATTTTGTTATTACATACATGTTTATAAAAAAGTACTACACAAATGTGTAGTAGTAGTAGTAGTCATAGTAATGATAATAATAATAATAATAATAATAATAATAATATAAAAAGCTGTGGACCTCCATGTTGATGGTGGTGCTAGACATTCAGTATGAACATGGCCACTGACTGAAAGCAGCCCATGCAAGACTAGCCTATAGGCTCTCTCTGTAAGAAGTGGAGCAGCCTTCTCCCTCTCTCTGCCCCAGTGTCCTTGTTTTCAGACAGACTCCAGCTCGTTATGAAGTGCCTCAGAGGTGACGTTTAAAAATTGCCGAAAACAAGCCCGACTGAGATTAAAATCGGAGTTGCGCTATATGCAAATGAAAAGTAAATGTAGCGTGCAGTCTGGCCTCACAGAGATAGGTGGTTCCGCTCCAAATGCAAATGGCATTGTTGGTCACTTACACCTGGGTGCAAATAACATCCGCCTTTAAAACAAAAAAAAAACATTAAACATTAATGCTTTCAACAATGCAAGCAAGCAAAGCGGACATTTTTTGTGTGGAAATTTCTACACCACCTTTCAAAAATCTGCTACTGCAATCACATCAGAGTGATTTTATGCAAATGTAAGCAACAGCTTTTTACAATTGGCCTTCCCAAACAGAGGTTATTACTCAGTTCCACATAGTGTAGTTGTCCACTGACACCTAGCATCTGCCTTAAAAACCTTAAAAATCATGCATATTCCCAAACAAAGCAAACAAACAAATGAAATGAATGTCACCATGTGTAAAATAAAAATGAGTTAATGTTGGTTGCATTGATGTTTTTGACATTTATAGAGAGACAGGATCTGTTAGACCCAAAGTCAAAGTGAACTTTATTGTCACCCAGACTTTGTGTGATGACGAATGTGCAGTTGAGCAAAATTGCATTTCTTTAGTGTAATCTCAGTGTGCAACCAAATGGAAGGATGAGAGTATGTAAGAAAAGCAACAAACAAGGAACAATACTACAGTATAGACAACAGAGATAGTATAATATAAAACACTAACGGCTAGCAAACCTAATACATGATTATATGGGTGAGGGCTATTGTTACGGCCTGCTGGGCCTTGCGCTCATTCTGCTTAATCATGCAATGATCTGCTGGTGGTGGTTAGTGAGATCTCTATTTTTCTCATAATGCACTCTGGGTGTCTTAAAAAGCCCTCTATTAATGCCGGGGTTGTATTTCTTGTTATATAATAATACGATGATAAAATGCTAAAATAAGTGAGCACTGCAGGTAGAAAAAATAGCAGCATAAGACATAAGTCTGAGTGTGTGTGTGTGTGTGTGTTTGGGGTTTAAGCTTTTCTAATGGGCCGATGTCTTTGTGCACTGACAGTGGGAGTTAAGCAGCCTGACGGCCTATGGGGAGAATAAAAGTGGGGCTGAGTCTGGTGGTGGTGCTCTGCATACTGTAGTAGTAGTGTTTGCCCGTCGGCGAAAGATTGAACGCTCTGTGTGTGCTGGATAGGTGGAGGAGACTCTGATTATCTTATCTTAGTTTAGACTTGGGGCTCGAATGAAAAGGGCTGGCTGGTTTAAAGGCAATGCATTCTGGACCTGAAGCAGTGCATTATGGTACGGCTTCTTCACTTCATCTTGTCCATATGTCATTGTATCGCATAGTACTACAACCTCAAACTGAACTTAAACTTAAGCCACTTCCTGTTTATTGCTTACTGTTCAGTGACAATGTCTTGACAACCACCCCCAGGTTCACCTCAGATTCGTGGGGGTTTGTATTTGTGGGTCTTGTGGTACAGTATCTATCTGTCTCTCCGTCCATCTGTCCATCCTTCTTTTCTTCCTTCCTACCTTCCTTCATGCATTCGTTCTTTCCTTCTTTCTTTCTCCCTTTCTAACTTTCCTCCCTTGCTTCTTTCTTTCTTTCCTCCTTTCTTTAGCTTTCTTTCTTTCTTTTATTCCTCTAGCAGTGTATCTCAAAGTGTGGGTCCTTGAGGTTTTTCCTTGTAAGGGAGAGAAGTGGTCCTCGGTGAAACGCTCTGAGAAACGCTGCTGTAGAGGAAGTTGTGGCTGGGACAGGACAGGAGTATTGACGTCTGCCAGTGCCTGCCACACTCAGAGGTCGACTTTAACAGTTTTCCCCTCTGTCTGCACTGCCCTTTGTGAGTCACACACACAGTGCGGTCGGTCTGCAGCACTCCTTAAATCTTCTCCCACACACACATACCCACAGACAGACCCCAGCAGCAGCTCACTCCTCCTCCTCCCCGTCCTCCACCTCCTCCTTCTCCTCCCCCTCCTCCTCCTCCCTCCTCCTCCTCAGAGATCCAGAGCCAGAGCCAGCTCCAGTGCCAACACTTAATAGAAGCCAAAAGCCGTGAGGACATCTGATGGTAGTCGAGAGAGACGTGTGTCATTACTTTTCACTGTCCCTCCATTTCACTTCTAAATACCACAGCTGCTTAACTAATGAACTCATCACAGTCCAACTCCCCAAACTGGGGAACTTTTTCGTTCTAATTTAAAAAAAAAAAGAAATAAATAAAATTCTGCTGACTGTCTCTCCTTTTTAATCTCTCTCTCTCCGACGCCTCTTCCCGGTATGTGTGTCTGTGTGTGTCTGTGTGTGTGTGTGATTGGAATGCGTAGCAGGTGGGCGAGCTTGCTCGCTCGCTCACTTGCGAGCGAAGGAGGGCCGCGGTGATGGTGACAGCCGCGGTGACGGTTACGGTGACAATGACATGACGGTGACGCTGACGGTGGCATCGGCGTTGACATGCAGCGGCGGGATGGAAGTTAATGGCTCTGCCGCGGTGACACAGTTGGCTGCTTCCTGAAGTGCTGCTGCGGTGGTGGTGCTGCGGTGGTGGTGATGCGGTGGGTGGTGATGGTGGTGGGTGGGCGGCTCGTCTGTTTTGACTGCTTCTCATGTCGGCGTCGCTTTTGCTCACGCCAGGAGGCTGTTTTCATGCTG
>CM059283.1:12163783-12238783 GCA_030347295.1 Setipinna tenuifilis
CGCTCACAGATGCAAGCACTACATCTCTTTCTCTCACTCTGTCTCTTACACACACACACACACACCTGCGTGCACACACACACACACACACACACAAACACACACAGACGGACACACACATGCAAGCAATCTCTTTTTTCTCACTCTCTTTCTCATACACATATACACAAACACATACTACTCTCCCTCTCTCTCTCTCTCTCACACACACACACACACACACACACACACACACACACACACACACACACACACACACACACACATACACACCCACACAGACACACACATGCAAGCAATCTGTCTTTTCTCACTCCCACATATAGACAAACACATACTACTGTCTTTCACACACACACACACACACACACACACACACACACACACACACACACACACACACCGATAAACGGGGCACATCATCGCTTGCTCTCCCACCCACCATAAGCCACAGGCGGAGACAGAGACAGAGAGGCCGAGACAGGCCTCAAAGGCACAAATTGCACAGTGTACACACTGACAAATCACAGGATCAAAGACCACCGGCAGGAAGATCTAAGTGTTATTCCGACTCAACCTGCCCTCCCTGCCCTCCCTCAACCTGCCCCCCCTCCTTGCCCTCCCTCCCTGCCTGCCTGTCCACCGCCATTCTCCCTGTATGTGTGTGTGTACATGTGAGCACAGTTCCCATGACACCACCTCCCTCCTACCTATCTATCTATTTGTCTATCTGTCTAAGACATGAAAGAAACCTTTTACGGGATAGCAACTGGAGGTTAAAGCCCTCAGGGCCATTCTTAATGTGTCCGAAATGATTAGTTCCCGTCAATAACCCCCACCCCACCCCCACCCACCTGGCAAATGTTTTTCTGTGTTCGGAAAAAAAAACACTACAGCAACATGACAGATCTGTTGTGCGTTCGTGTATAGACAAGGAGGAAGCAGGGCAGACGGAGGCAACAATTACGGTAATGGCCGTGATGCATATATGCAATACCCCGAGTGCTGTGTTTATGAATCTCCCTGTGCCTTTGACAGCACAAGCGGTAATCACTCTCCATCCTCCTGCATGATTACGGGATAAATGCGTCTCCTTAAACAAGTTCCCTTGCTGCCAGCGCTTAAGATGAATCAGCACAACATGAATTTAATGCAAACTCTGACAGATGAAGGCTATTGTATGAGTAGTGAGAGGCATAAGACTGCACAAGTTGAGATTAAGACTAAGTCAAGGAGATAAGGTGTAAGGAACTGGACTTAATTGTGGAGCTTGAAGATGTTTCACCTTACAGTACATCCAAAAGGCTTCTTTGGTTCTGGCCTGATGGTAGGGAACCATAGCTATATCTATATCTCTGGATCACTGTAGGTGGAGCTGTAGACCACACCCCTCATCACATGACAAAAGGGTCACATGACTCTCCTGTCAAAGCGGGAAATAATATATTTTGCTCTAATCGCATTTCATTTTTGCTTTGGCTCAGCCAAGTTCCCACACGAAAATGTTACAATGGTCGATACAGACAACACAACAAGTTCTTCCCATGACTGGCCTCACAAAATGGCGATTCGTACCCATAAACCACTGCAGAAGCAGTCTGTGACGTCACGTTATCAAGCCCTATTGGAATGAGAGTCATTGTGGTCACATGATTCAGAGAATGGAACTGCTCAGATGGTGGAGAGCAGTTAAACCTTCTGGGATGATATCTCAAGGCAGAATCGGTAAAGGGTCAAGAACGAGTCCAGACCAAAACTGTTACTTTTGAAGTGGAGCTGAGACTTTGAAAGTCAAGACTTAAGGCCAGATGTACATACATTTGTGAACACCCTTTTGAGTGTCTGTGAGCAATTGAGTGGCTGTGAGCAATTGAGTGGTCATCATGGAATGAAAAAGGAAGCAAAAATTCAGTGACGCAGAAGTCTAGCTGCCAGGGACACTCTAGTCATTCAAAGTTGGGGGTGCTGAGTGACATTATTTAATGTGGATGACGTCAAACCAAAGGCAGCACAAATAGTTTTTGAATGAGCAAAGTACCCAAACAAGGGCACTTTAAACAATTTCAGACAAGCGGATACGTTTTCCATGCAATGCCATGAATTTGCGCTGCCTGGTTAATACCTGCTGTGATGGAGTGGAGAATTCCCACTGCAAATTACATGTCTGCTTTCACCAGCAGCTTTCGTTCATACAGGCGAAGAAATAGGCATCTCCTCCCATAATTTATGCTTCATGCCCACACTCCCATGGAAAATCCCAGGTTTGCATATGCATGCTACAGAGAAGCGTTTTTTTTTGCGCTTCTTCACTTCTACCGCATGGTATTTGGAGTTTTAAGAAAGTTTGCTCTCTTTGTACATACCACGACATGTGTTTAGGTGCTTTTTGTGGGAGAATTACACCAATAGTGGGTGCTAATAGCTTTGTACATCTGGCCCTAAGAGTCTTTGGAAAAAAGCAAGACAGAGTTGAGTCTTTAAGGAGTCCGGACGCAGATCATAAAAACAAGTCATTTTTTTATGACCATGACTTAATACCATGGCAGTTACTATTTCACAATTTGGCCTACAGTTCTGTCAGCCAGAGCGGACTCGAGTACGACACTGACATAGAGCAGAGGGTCGGAGAGTTGATCGGCGAGTAAATGAACGAGTTCTTCATGAAGAGACAGCACAAACAAACAAACAGACAGACAGTCGAACGACAGACATTTCACGGCCAATCAAACACAGCCTTGTTTATTTCTCCCTCCACAGTAACACTCGGCTTTGAGCTGGCTGATTTGAAAAGTAGGCCGAAAATTGTCGGGCTCGGTTGCTTTCATCGAGTGTCTTCATTGGTTGTGCAACCTCTGTCTGTTGCAATGCAAAATCCCCATGCAGAACAAATGCCAGACTCCTTTTGTCTCTCTCCCCAGAAAGCCCGCCTGCTTAAAATGAATTGACATCGCCTGTGCTGTGTGAAGCCCACAGGCAGACTCTTTTCCTCATCCAACACTGTGTCAGTGTGTGTGTGTGTGTGTGTGTGTATGTGTGTGTGTGTATGTGTGTGTGTGAGTGAAAGAGAGAGAGTGAGACAGGGAGAGGAGGAGGGACAGAGAGAGAGAGAGGAGAAGGGAAAGAGAGAGAGAGAGACAGGGAGAGGAGGGGGGGAGAGAGAGAGAGAGACAGGGAGAGAAGGGAAAGAGAGAGAGAGACAGGGTGAGGAGAAGGGACAGAGAGAGAGAGAGAGAGACAGAGAGATGAGAAGGGAAAGAGAGAGAGAGTGTGTGCGCACTTGCACGTGTTTGTGTGAGTGTGTCAAAGGCAGTGTGTGTGTGTGGCGGGGGAGCAGGGCACTGAGAAATTAAGCTTTATCTCGTGTCTGATGCAACCTGCTTTGTCAAAATGCATTACTTTGGTGAGCGGGGATGTAGGTGGCACCGGTGGCATCGCTCGTTATCGCCACACGGGCGGGTAAATAATGTGCTCGCCTCGCCACAAAGGAGGAAGCTGCTCTTTTGCATGGGGAAAAAATAAAGCAGGACAGCTGAGGAAAACTTTTATTGATCTCTTCATTAAATCTTCCGCCACAGGGTTATGTCGGCGGGAAAAAAAAAATTACACGCCGCAGCATAGCAACATGGAATAGGCCCTTCCACTCTTGTAATAACTGGAAGACTTGTTATAAAAATCTGTGTGATCAATTTTGTCGTGAGGTGAGGGAGTGTTAACAATTAAGGACACCAGACAAGTGTGTGAGTTAAAGATTCTGATGTCCTGTCCTGTCCTGGTCGTACACGACACATCACATCAAAGAAATGAAAGCCTGAGGGACCTTGACCAACTAATGCACTTTTTTTTGTGCTGACAGTGTTCTATACAAATCCTATATTCAGCTTTCACAGAGCAAAAGGTACACCTACTGCATGATGTTTTTGTTGCAATGCTCAAAGCGCTTCAAGTTGAAATCCATTCAACTTCTAGAGCAGTGGTGAGCTCATCAATGTCACTTATCTCTCACTGGCCAATTAGAATTAAGGAAGGGCCAAGACACAGCCAACAACTTACTAAGTGGTGATGCTTGTGGTAACTTATGTAAGGCTGGATCTGTGTAATTTATATAAGGCCCGATCTATGTAATTTATGTAAGACAGGATCGTGGGGGGGGGGGTCTAGATGGACCAAAAACAAGCTGAATCAGGTGTTTCACGCCCTTTAGTGTTAACGAAGGGTTAAAAGACTAATTTTGTAGATCTTTCTTTCTCTGTGGATCATGACGCGAAACACATTAATCACCACTAAGTCTACACTCAAGAATATGAAATACTGTATGTTATTAACCGCTTGACTAACCAGTTTTTGATTTCTTTTAAAGCACAGTGTGGGGTTGTGTGTCGTACTGTATGCGGTGTTCGGCTGTGTCAGCATAGTGAAGACAGTTGGTAAAACGAGCAAGTTTTCTCCTCCTTTTTCTCTCTTTCAAAACACCTTGCTCAGCCACTATTTGACTGAAATACGTTCGGATGCCTCTAGCCTGTGTGCCACTATATTCCACCCTTGCCACTTCTGTGTGTGTGTGTATGATAGAAAGTGTATGTGTGTGTGTGTGTGTGTGTGTGTATATATATGTGTGTGAGTTTAGAGATAGAGAAGAGAGAGTGAAAAAGAAAGAGAAAGAAGAGAAAGAAGAGAAAGTGAAAAAGAAAGAGAAAGAAAGTTTGTGCATGTGTGTATGTATTTATAAGAGAGAGAGAGAGAAACAGAGAGAGAGTGAGAAAGAGAGAGAGTGCCTGTGCCTGTGCCTGTGTGTGTCTGTGTACGTGTGTGTGCCTGTGTGTGTGTGTGTGTGTGTTTGTATGGTGTATATGTATGTATGTGTGTGTGTGTGAGTAAAGTTCAGCTCTGCTCTGCTAGTGCCCTCAACAGAGCCAGGCTGGCTGCTCGGTGTCTGTCTTCAAGGTCCTGACACTGACTCCGGATGAAGCCCCCTCTCCTCTCCCCTCTCCTCTCCCTGCTCCACATATGGCTGTTTATTTGAAGTGGCAGCCAGTGCTCCGGCTCCCACCACCCAGTCAAGGTTGTGCGCAGTCTCTGATAGGGAGAGCTAATCGTGGGGGGAAACTCAGAGCATCCACTGCTGTAGCGTGATGACCCATGATTAAATAGGCCAGAGATATTGTTTACCAACAACAGCAACAATGACAACAACAACAACGACAACAACAACACACAACAACAATAAAAGACCTCAGTTGTAATATCTGTGTAGATGACACCAAGCATTAGATCCATATTTATATATTATTACAAATAATACACTAACAATAATAATGATAATATGTGTGTCTGCATGTCTGTGTTATAGTCATATACAAGGCTTAAATGTTTTAGTTGGTATCATTGTTAAAGATAATTAAGGAAATGTATACAGGGCTGTAGCCAGGATTTTAAAACTGGGTTATACTGAGGTCCATGATGTGTGCACAAAGCAAGAGCCGAAAGCACAAAATTTCAACATATTGAAATGAGTCGGGGTGAATTACACATCAACCACAAGAGAGCCATTGCTGAAATTACTTTTAATGGTGTTTGAATTGAAAATCATCTCGTTCATGCTCTCTCACGCTCACAAGATACAGACGTAGTAGAGGACCCAATCCCACCAAGATCCTCCTTACCATCCCACCCTCTTTAATTTCACAGTTATCCATGGCTAACAGTTGAAAGTTGAAACTTTCCACTCTATTGCTTTGGCTTATTAAATGATTTATTTTTCATTTTTTAAATTTTAACAGCTTTATGAAAGTGCACTGATGGTTACCACGAAAAGCCACTTGCAGTGTCTATTGGACTGCGTTCACTTCCCGGAGTCACGCACTCATTCGCTTTTGTACACGCACACATGAAACAGTCACAGAGGACACAATATCAACATTTTACAGAATCAACAATGCACCTTTCACAGAGACCTTTTTAATGTTAATCTTTATTCTTTTTTTACCAAGTTGAATATTTAGCGTGCACATTTATTTTCAGCTCTTAAAAATTACCCAGGTCCAGCCCTCAGTGCCCTCATAGCTGGCTACAGATATGAATATATACATGGACTCAATTTGGGGCACAAAAAGAGGAGAATAGTCATAAGTAGGTAATAAGGTAATAAATAATAAGTGGGTCTTTTTTTACAAATTAATTCCCTTGATACAGCCACACAGACCTGAGATTTTATGTGAAACAAGTGGTAACTAGGTAACACTTAAATTGGAATAGTCTGCCCACAGAGGCAAAACAGATGGAATTTGTTTGTTGAAATTCTGTTTTATTTCGTCTATTGTTTACTGATTTATTGCCTTAATCACACCCAACCCCTAACCCAAACCTTAACAAGACTTTCAACAGATGGTTTATTCATCTATATTCCATTACTGTATACTCTATTAATCTATGATGCTTAGTTAATCTATTGTGCTTAGACTACCCAAGTAAAGGGTGTGTGTTTTTTCAGTAGAAATCTATTTCAATGCAGGATAAGCCTTATGTACACAACCACCCCGACTTTGACACAGACACAGACAGAGTTTTAACAGATGGTTTATTAATAGGTTTAGCATCTGTAGTTGGTCTATAGGAGCATCTATAGGACCTTCCAGGAAGAGGGCAACGGTCTGCACTGCACTATGATTTTGTGTACACGTGGACTGCACATGTGCATTAAAGCCTTGGCTCAGGTTCAACATCATCTCATCTGTTTAGAACACAAACGCCTCATGCTGTTTACTCGTTTGGCTTTTATGAGTTTTAGTACTGATGCACATTTTCAGGAGGAAATGACTGAAGACTCTGTGATAAAATGATTGTTTATTTATGTCAAGCTAAGGCAAATCATGACTGATTACATTGCCAGTGACATTTTTAAGGCAGGTACACTGCTGCTGTTTAGATCAAGGAGTAAAAGTGTTGGAGGAGCAGAGAAATCTCTTGACCCAGAAATGACTTTCTTTGATGTTGATTTAATGATGGGAAATTGACCTTTTGCATTGAGAAATGTGTTTCCACAACAGTAAAACTAGTACACTTTTTAGAAACAAATTCATGAGAGGCCGTATAGGCCAAAACTATTAGTTACTCTCTTACACACACTATCAGACTCTCTCTCTCACAAACTATCAGACCTTTTTCACACACTATCAAACTACTCTCACACATTATTAAACCACTCACACACACTATCAAACTCTCTCTCACAAACTATTCACAAACACCTGTAGAGCTGGGCCAGACTTATGCTGGTGATCCCCTACAGCGGCACGGCAAGCTAGCTCGCCACGCCGCCTCCCCTTGTGTTGCCGGATCGCTACTAGGGGTGGGTGTTCTCTGAAGTGTATATAGTCTTATCGGGGAAGGTAAACGAGTTGTCAAAAAATCTTAACTTTCATCCATTGTGGCTGCTTTATTGTACATTACATTCTACACTTCATTCATGAAGCTATCAAGGGGCAAACGACGTGCCTAACTAGCTATTACAAGTGCTTGTATCGTTTCCAAACTGTTCACGTAATTTGTACATTTGCACAGTTCACACAGATCTGCCGCTGTAGTGGATCAGCCGGGTTAGGCCTGACCAGGGTCTGACCTGAAGCCGGTGAGAGAGTTCTGATAGTGTGTGTGTGAGAGTCGCTGATATTTTTGGCTTATATGGGCTCTCATACAAATTTATTTATCCATTCATTCATCCATTCATTCATGGTTCAGTACCATCTCAGCTACTCCTAATATAACCAAACACGTACATTTTTTAAAACAAATTCACTCACTCACTCATCCATCAATGCATCCAGAGTTTTGACATCTATTATTATTGGCCTGTGATGAAGCTTTAAAATGCTGACTCTCATCTCTTTCATCTTGTATCAGCATTATGTTCTCAAGCCCATCCCTTTGAACAGGGAAGACTATTTATGAACGTACAGATGACACCCATATGCTGACACACATTTAGTATCTCACACACGTTTCAGATTTACCCACAAAATAACAGTCATGTTCAGGACTCAGGTGCTATAGGTATCCCAAATGCTACTGTATGTGAAGTGTTTCATGATGTATTTTGAAGTACTGTATGCTGTTACTCATTCTCCTGTTGTAAGAAGCAGAGTCTTGTGGGCATGAGATCTTTAACCGACTTCATGATATTTAAATCCACAATTTTCTGATATTCAGTGAAGTCCATTTCTTGCCTTTGTTCGAATTATATTACATAATGTCACTGGCTACTAGAAAATCCCTGAAAAGGACAGATCCACTCACATGCCTTTCAGTTGTCAAGATGTTCTTTCCATCAAATGTACCCTTATAAAAAAAATCCAATTTGTGATTGCGGACAAGCTGTTCACAGCTCCATTTCCAAAATACCGCTCTGGCTCATGCACATTTTGCCTCGCATGCTTCAGACACCAAAGCCAGGATGTAGGTCTATCAGGGGGTAAATCAATAAGTACAAGTTTCTTATGCCTAAGGAAGATTTAATAAAGATACAACTATATAAACTTAATTTCTTTGTTGGGGAGATCCCTAGATATTGTCACACATACAGTTTATTACACTCCCACACAGTTTATATTAAATATTTCTCGCAGTTATTACTTGGAAATTACTTTGCGATTGGATCAGGCAGATTTGACACAGTGAATAAATTTAAAAAGGGGGGACCGTGAGGACATATATTATGATGTAATGCCATGTCTTAGAATGCCCCTTGGCTGCCTCTACAAGAGAGAGTACACACCATTTCAAGACAGACTTTGATTATTAGTTTCACAGCTGCTTCTTCCACAGGGTTTCGCTTTTAACATTCCCAACAACGTGAAGCGTGGCAGAAGTAGTTTGGAAATGAAACGGAACATTCAGCCATTATTTTTGTTTTTGTACCACTGAAAAGGTCTACATATAAGGCTCTAGTATATGCCTCCTCTTTTAAACTGACTCCATTTACTTCATAATTTGTTTCTGCTAAACTGCCTGTCAGTATTACATGTGCTGTGTAAATACCATTGTCTTGCCTACCACTTTTGTAATGAGGCCTTCACAGTGTTGCACAGCAGAAGTGATTCTGTGGTATTTTAGCACCTAAACTAAGGGAAAGCCGAAAAACACTTGAAATGCAAACATTTGTTTCCTTCACCGGTTTCCATTTGGCCAAGTGTCTTTAACACAGGCCAACTCCTAATAGCATGAATAAAAGCCTCTCTCCCCAAAATCAAAGGGAATAAAACTCCATACCTGTGGTTACACCTGTGATGAATGAAGCACATTTGGAGTAGTGACAAATAGAGGCACTCGCGAAGGCTTCGCTGACAACTCCATCAGCCCGGCCGATTACATCAGCATCCAGCCGGCTTGTGCCAATTACACTATCACTCATCTCCCTAAAGCAATTACATTACAGCTCATCAGGGCCACTGACGGTCCCCTCTTTTCACTTGCAACTGTTGTCACGGAAACTGCCTCCATGGCAACCACCCATCTACGAGTCTGTGTGTGTGTGTGTGTGTGTGTGTGTTGTGTGTGTGTGTGTGTGTGTTGTGGTGGGCTAAGGGTTTGGGATTGAGTGAGGGGCGGGTGAGTATAGATTGGGAGTTGAGATTCCGTGACCTGCGGACGACAGTAATGACAGCTTGGGACCAGCCGGTCCCTTTCCGGATGGACGCAGCAGAAGAACAAATGACATGTTAATTAGAGTTGTGTGTTAGCCTGTGTGGAGTGTGTGGGTTAGGTACGTGTGTGTATCTGTGTGTGTGTGTGTGCGTGTGTGTGTGTGTGAGAGAGAGAGAGAGAGAGAGAGAGCAAGAGAGAGAGAGAGGGAGGGAAAGAGAAAGAGAGAGAAAACATTGGACAAGATGCAAAAATAAAACTAAGAAAGAATGCTCAGAGAAAAATATGTACTTTTTGAAAGCCATGTATGAACGGGTACATTTACCCCTCGCCCCAAACACACACGCATACACACACACACACACACACACACACACACACACACACACACACACACCAATTTCATAAACATTTTCCAGTCTGAGTCATTCAGTAAAGGCCAGGATGCCTCTGATCAACAGGAGGCAGGAAGGGCAGGAAGAGTTTAGGAAGTGACATCGCAGGTGACATCACAATGAATGACCTAGCTACAGTACGCTGCGTGAATGTCTCTTAACAACCAGTGACCTCTGGTTGGCTTGTGGTGATTTGTTTCGTCAAAGCCCTTTAGCTGAAATAGTCATGGCAGGGTTTTCCTCTTTTCAATTCTGCAAGCAATTACACGAACAAGCAAAGTGCATGTTTTATGAGGTGACCTTAAAAAAAATTCATCTCAGGTCAGGCTAATGGTTATGCAACAAATACACATGTCCTTTCAAGTTCAAGTTCAAGTTCAAGTTCAAGTTCAAGTTCAAGTAATTCATTTGTTACATACATAATCATAGCAGTGTACAATTGACAGTGAATGTGGGAACTTGCAGTGAAATGTGGGAAAGATAAAGGTAAAGGTAATGTTTTTTTTGCAAATGTAAGCTCCCACCTGCTGTTATGTTATTTTATTTGATAGACTATTGCAAACTAAGAATTGGATCATTTTAGAGGCACTCTGCTCATGACTTCCAGCTTCTCCACCAAAAAAAAAAAAACCCCAAAACCCTTGTGCTCTGTTACTGTGACAAGGTGTTCATATTCAATCACAATTATGGGCTATTAACACACAAATTACAAATTAAAATCCAGATGATTTCCATTCCTAAATGTCTAACATAAAAATGTGGAGGACATAAAAGAAAATGCCCAAAACCTACACTGTGTTACCAGGTCCGTTAAAATACTTTTTAAATCTGTTAGTCACCATTCAGTTCTGTTGAAAATCTCTAGCTGAGAGTGCACTGAGCAGTCTGCTGCTGTTGTGCTACAGGGTCACCTTGGCTTGCAGAGAGGGATGGAGTGTGTTAGCCACTCTCGCCCCACACTTGACCCATTTTGGCCAGCCGCTTTAAAAGGGTTTAAATCTCAATTCCCCAGTCGGTATCTTCAAAAGTAGATGGTTAAAAGGGGGGGATGCGGAAAAGAGAACCCATTTTAGCTGTCCAGGAATTAAATTTACACCGCTACTTAAAGTCGCTGGGCCTACTTTCACTTAGGACCACTGAGACAGATTTACTAGGTTACTAGAAAACGGGGGCATGATGGCAGTCCCAAAAATTAAGGCTGGGTAATAGCACTGCAATAGTTTATTAATATTAGATCACAAATACATATATTGGCAACATAGCCATTGTCTTATATCACTGAATGCTGTAAATTGCACATACTTGCACTTTGTTATATAGAGACAAACTTGCACTTTGTTATACGTATATAGACACAAAGTGTCACAAATATGTACTTGTTCACTGCATAGTGCACTGCATAGGGTGTGAGTTACAGTGTTTTCTTCCCTACATAGCGCACTATATCGTGAATGAGTGAACTTTTTTATTCATCCACAGTGTCTTTTATGTGCCATAAAATAAAAATAATAGTATTGTGTTTTCATTCCTAGGAAAAAACATATTTCTCAGTGTTCGCTCCTGCTTGTGTATCTGCTTTGCTGTAATTCTACTCAATTTGTGAATTCATGCTACTCAATTTGTGAATTCATGCATTTTCCTTTGGCCATCATCTATCTGTCCATCTGTCTATCCATTCCGTCCTGTCTTTCTTTCTTCCCCTTCTGTGTTCTACCCTTCCCCACTCCTGTTCTGCCTCTTATAACTGGGCCGGCTCCAGGCTGCTGATTCCACTGCCTCCATCTGAGCTGGGTGCTGCTCCAGGTCCTCTTCTGCCACTGGAGAGTTCTTGATCTCCTGCCACCATCTCTCTCTTTCTCTCTCTCTTTCTCTCTCTCTCTCTCTCTTTCGCTCGCTCGCTCTCTCTCTCTTTCGCTCTCTCTCTCTCTCTTGTTCTCTCTCTTTGTGCCCTCCATCTTTCTGTCTGTCTCTTTCTTTTCTTTCTGTTTGTCTTTCTTTCTCTGTGCATTTCTTTCTATCTCTCTATCTGTCTCTCCATCTCTGTCTTTTCTCTTTTTTCTCTCTCTTTGTCTCTTTTTTCCTATCTTTCTTTTCTCTTTTTCTCTCTTTGTTCAAGTCCTCTAGCTCTGCCTCTGTTCTCTGTTCACTGTTAATATTTATATGTAAATAAACACCACAGAACAGGGGAAAGACTGAAGAACTGAAGAAATAAACACAATAGAAAATGACAGATTTAGTGAGATAGCGACAAACTTGTCTTTTCTGTCTGAAATGCGGATAAATAAGAGGCACACTGCAAGATGGTGTCTGACATAACCACTAACATGATGCCAGAGATCAAGAGAAAAGTAAGATGTTTTTCATTTCAGAAAAAAAGGGTTATATTAATTGCATTTTTATCATAAAAACAACTATAATACGTTTTTTTTGTAAATAAAAAGCTGAGTAAATATAAATTGTGAATGGCTACACATGACGGTGAATGGATGTGAATAATCTGTCACTTACAGTATGTTTGGTGTTTTTTTTTTACCAGTGTATGTAGATAGATAGATAGATAGATAGATAGATAGATTGGTCTAGGGGTATGATTCTCGCTTTGGGTGCGAGAGGTCCCGGGTTCAAATCCCGGACGAGCCCCCAAATGTTACAAACTGTTGTCAAAATGTAACATTTATGACACAAGTCACCGGGCTCGTAAGGTCTAGGGGATATTTTATTTACAAAACAATAAGGAAACATAAGACAAAAACGGTAAAGGGAAACCAAGGGCCAAAAATGGGGAATCAAAAGTCCAAAAAGGGGAGAAAACCAGGTGCCAGGTGTAGCGGGATGCGACCACCAGGTAGAGAGAGAGGGTTATGTCGGGCTGCCACCCCGACATATATACGAGGGTCCATCAAGGCACCTGAAAGATAATTAAGGCAGCAATATGGACAGAATGTGACAGAGCCACCTAGGGGCAGGAGGACGTAACAGATAGATAGATAGATTATTACTAATTCTTGTGAGGAAGTAGTGAGTTTTTTCCTTTGTGGCTGAAATGAAATGAGAAGTGTTGTGGTGTGGGATGTTGAGGGAGAGAGAGATGGGGTAAAACATGGGTCAACATTACAGAAATAACACAGCTATTAGTTGGCAGATTACTGGTTAGTTTGTGTATGGAGCTGACGTAAAACTATGCCAACTCAGCCCATTAGTTGAGAAATCATCCAGGCAGAGGAAGGATTGGAGTGCTGGGATGTAGCTTTCAAGTCATTTCACTTTCACTAAAATGTGGACTAATGTAACGTTGTGTTGATGTGTGTGATATTTGCACATTTTCCAAAGTGGTGGCTTTTTCTGTGACTAAAGACTTGGCCAAATTTGAATATATTCAGTTATTTGTAAGCTGATGCTCCCTGTGTGTGCTGCATTTTTGTTGTTTATGTAATTGTTCTATCCAGTGAGAACTTATTTCATTTATTACCCAAATGAACACTCAGACACAGAGCCAGACTAAACTCTGCATTTTACTTGCAACTCATTCGAACAACTACATCCCTCAATACCATCATGCCTTGCGTATCTCTTACGGTCAGCAGAGCAGGACAAACATAACAGTAATATATTGGCTAGTTGAGTCATTTAAAACTCTAGGGTGATTGTATGGGGTTATAGGGTAACCAATTACTGTGGTTCACACTACTGAACCAAGCACACAGCGCCCATTTAGACCACAATAACTGGCTCAATCCAATCTGGCAGATGACCTTTTGAAGGTCATCTTTCAAATCAAGCATCAAGAAAGGTTATTTAGTGGCTTCATATGTGACATGGTTTGTTGGCTCAGTTGATTTTCATACGCAATCATCTCAGAAGTTTGCAAATAATGGTCTGAAAAACAGAAGACATCCAGGGGCGAAAATGCATCCTTGATGCCTGATGTCAGGGGGGACCAACCAGACTGGATTGATATGATAGAAACTCAACAGTATCTCAAATAACTACTCGTTAACTACAAGCATGATAAGCTGAAGACTATATGTAATCAACCAATCAGTGTTGGAGTAGAGAGTAAATGCATGTAAACAGTTGTATAAATACCCACAGCTTGTGTTAAATACTCCTCACAGATTTCAGTTGGTAATTGCTTTTGAGGTTTGATGAGTAAAACTAGTCTTTTCACTCCACTGCGCAGATTTCATTTTCACAGGAGGTGATCAATACTCAGGGCTATTTTGTCTGGTGTCAAGGGATGTCAAGGGTACAGATTTCACCCCCCACCCCTCCAAAAAAAAGAGATGAATCGATACGCAGCAATGTCTTGTCGGGTTAAAGGGTTGAACTTTAGACACACACAGGTGCCTCTCAGCCGTTTGGTAGTGCGCTGACACGGAACGGTGCCCTTCTGTTATTAGTGGATTTTGCATGGCTTTCCTTCAATCTGCTTGGAGGTTGGAAATGGATCACTGCTTCAGGTAGCAACCCACTCCGTAGAGTGTGGTAGCGGCATTATGCTGGGATATTGATTAAAATCAGAAAAAAGCAAAAGGGGTTGGTGAGTGTCTTGCATTCCATTAGTCTCCTTTCTTTGTTTTGAGTCCTCCTGTGCATTCAGGAGGGAGGACATGAAATGCGAGAGAAATAACTGAATGCAAAACACTGCACAGATGCGTCGCTGTTTTTTGGCATCTTTGAGGTCATTAACAAACAGCCATTGTTGTAATTATCTTTTTTTTTTTCACTTTGATTACTGAGATCTGGGTTTTAATTCCACCTGAGCAGAATTGGTGCATAAAAGGGGGGAAAAGCTTTTCATGTGTAATTTCAGATAAAAGCACTTCTAATTAGCTATGTCACATTCAGGGACCATGACACACTTTGTTAATGCATTGCATGGATTTACATGCTGGATATAAATTCCCCTGATCATTCAAATGCATGCCCCTTTTAACACAGAGAATAGAAGGTGTTCAATAAATTGCCTGAGTTGTATGTTGTAGAACATACAGTAAACTGATTTAAAGGAGCTCTATGCAAAATTGTGCACACTAGCTAAAAATGAGAGCTACAAAATGTCCGGCACTACTGGACTATAGCAAAGCTTGTCCTGTGCATTTCTGTTTTGTGCTCCTTTGCCAATCTGTCGAAGCACCTTGAGCGACATCCTTTGTATGAAATATATAAGTAAAGTTGACTATAAAGTATAAAGTAAAGATTATTATTATTACCTGTCCTGGAGAAGTTCAACCAATCTGGCATTGGTCTTCAAACCTTTTTGCTTTACACCACCCCAATCTTTCAAATGAATCAATAGTGCAGAACTTTGATCTGTTTCTTTGATGATTTTTTTCTAGAAGGAACAGTACGGCCTTAGTTACAGAGCATTTGATTACCTGCATAACTGCAACTTACTGCGGTGGACAAGTACTTTGCTCTTTAGTCAGGTTTCTCAACGTGACCATTAGGCCCTACCTATCTTCTTACACGCAGTTGCTTTGGAGTTCTTCACACCAGTAATCTGCAGCAGCTTCTGACCCTTGAAATTACTACCTTGACCTGCGCAAGTCCTCTTTGGCAATGCACACAGAAGCATCTGTCCTGAGGGTTGGCACGATATTAACACGATTGTTAAAAACAAGTGTTCATGTTCACAAGTACGTGTACCAGTACACTTTTTAATTAGAGACACCATCGTTATCTCTAGTTGTAATTAGACTGTCACAAATAGACAGTAATTACACCGTTATGACCTCCGAGGCCATGGATGTGGTTGAACATAGCAGTTGCTTGATAATTAGCTAAGGGTTTCATATTTCTGCAGCTAATGAAATAAAAGCAACCACGTTTATCCATTTACAAACACAGGGCCTGATCTATAAATGTCTGTGAATATGAGCGCTAGGAGAACTGTAACGGGAAAAAATATGGCGGAAAAAAATATTGCTCGGTAATAATGTTACCGACTGCTGGAAGAGGTGAAAGTTTTGAACAGCGGCAATACAATGTTGGCCAGGGCTACAAAAGAGTCTCCAGAGCCAAGACAGCTGAGGTGTGGAGGCTGCCTCACCCTGCCGCCGCCTTAACTGTGTTACAAGTGACCCCTATGCAGTGGGTAATGTTGTTAGCAGTGCTGCGATGGGAATCTCCACTAATGAGGACCGTAAAGCAATTGTGCCGCTATCTGATAATAAAGCAGCAGGCTGAGATGAGATCAAATCACAGCGGACCATCTTCAGTCAGCAAGCCAACACATACTGTACTGCAGGTTTGCAGCACTGACGGACTGCTGGCCATTTGTTGTAGCGGGTGGCTGTATGATTCATACTGTAGGCTGTTGACTGACCCTCATGCTTGCTGCATGTTGGTCGTTCTTGTGCCTGTCAGCAAGGACAAAGCTGGTGAGGTTGAGCAGCCTGGACAATCGCAGAGCCAACTGCTCTAGCAAATGTAACAACCAAAGTCCTCAAAAATATGTTATTGTCATATGTAGTACATGATTACATTATTACCATAAAAAACAGTTTGACATAAGACTATATATCCTACTAATTTGTGTATCTATCAAGTAAAATAACTGACTTAAGTGTATAAAGAACAAAAAAAAACCCTTTAACTCGAATTACTGATACCCCTAGGGGTATTTGGCCATCACAAATTGTTCAGGGAAGTGTTTAAGGGGCTTAAACTAAGTTAAAAGGCCAGGCAGTATTATAAGAACTCCCGCTGGTGAGCTAACATTATGCAGAATATACAGATTAAATGAGGAAAATGTGCCACTGCTCCCTTGAGGGTTGGTAATGGAGTAGCCTACCTCAGGGGGGATACTCCCACCGGGACTCTTCAACTGGTGTACACATGATCGAGAGCTGCATTAGGAAGTCCAATGCCCATTGGCACAGAAGTGTCGTGTCCCCTGCTGCCACCCAACGTTCAGGTGCCCTAGCTGTTTTTCAGCTGTGTATTTATTTAGTTATTTATTTTGCGATTTCAGGGAGTACAATATCATATTTTAGGAAGGTCTGCTTTTGAATTGCATGTTGGCATAAACGGTGTGCTTACTCTGAACCATTTGATCCACTGAGATAATTACCTACAGTATACTGTATGGTTTACCTTTCAGGGCCCAGGCCCAGAGGTCAGGTAGGGGTCAGGGCATGGGCGCTGAAAGGTAAACCATACGGTTTGTTAATTTGGCTCTGGAATAATAATAATCTGATCAATTAGGTCATCACAAAAGTGGGTGATCAGTGATACAATTATAAAACATGTTATGTATGTCCATGACTTGGCTAGGTATACTATGCCTATGGGTTGTTACACCAGCATCCTTTAAGCTGAGTACAAATGTTCATGACATAACAGTTTGCTCAGTGGACCCTCCAGCCTCATGGTGGTGTCTCAGGCATCAACCAGCTCACTGCATGACCCTGACGATCAACAGCAGCTGACAAATGAAATTCAGGTCACGCCATCAGTTTGTTGCAGGTGTCAAGACACACACACACACACACACACACACACACACACACACAAATAACACAAACAGTTATGTGTACAATGCACAGTACACACACACACACACACACACGTGTACAAATGTACGGCAAGGACACACACACACACACACACACACACACACACACACACACACACACACACACACACACACACACTTACCTGTACATTCTTTCAGTTAGCCTTGGTTCACAAAAAAACTCGGCAATAACAAACGAAACACTGGTGTTTTTCCTAGAATTTTGTTGTAACAGCAGTGCTGTGAACTGAGAAGCCCAACCATTGTAAAGGCAAGTGGGCTTTGGGTACTTACACAGTGTGATAATGACAGCCATTTCTAACACTACATACACCTCACAAACAAGTCACAGCAGAGAAGAACAACACACTGACCTTTAAAAATGATCATTGAAAATTCAGGAAAATGTCACCATCTAGTGATCAAAAAAAGAAAAATGCACTGAATCGTCACATCAGTGAAATTCACCAAAAAGCAACAGAACCGGAGACCAGGTAATTTCACAGTAACATTGTTGTAACTGATGCATGAAATGCACACCCAGCAATGTTAAATATACAGTAAACTTGTTTTCAATACAATTTCATGCATTTTTTCATGGACCCCCGACCCCCCCCCCCCCCCCCCCCCCCCCCCCCAACCCTGCTATTTTTCTCTCTTTGGGTGGTACTGGATCCTAACCAGAGGGTACCGTACCCCCCGGTATAATTCAAACTATGGTTTTACCCAGTGTCCTTGATTCCCTACATCTGTGCCAGTGTTTCTTAACTGGTGCGTGAGGACCCAAAAGTGGGTTGCTGGTGCAGCCTGGGTGGGGGGTGAAGCTGAAGCCTGAGAAAGAGCCAGGTGCTTGAAACTAAGATAAGATGCTACGATAGTAATATCACTGGCAGCTATATTAGTCGGTGTGCAGACAACTTTCTTTTTTCGGTCGCAGAGCTTGTAATAAAAAATAAACAAATATTTTTTCTTAGTTTTTTTATCTCATGACAGACTGCTACATAAGTGGAAATGTAAGAGAAAATCCCATTCATTACAAATCAGCTGTTGACTTTATGATGCGTGCTTGTTATAGGGATGAAAAAAGCCTGTGTGTGTGTGTTAAGATTTTTATGGTACTGGTGTGTGTGTGTGTGTGGGATGGAGTCACCGAGTTGGTTTATACATCTGGGTTGCAACTTACTGGTAATGGGAAAATTGAAGGTCCCTGGGCTATACCCATTAAGAACCACTGGTCTACGCTTTGCACTGGTAGGCTATTATTGAGCCGAAGCCCATTACTTCTTTTTGCCTCAGAGTAGTCTTTCAGCTTAAGAGAAAATGCTTGACATTATGCTTGACTTTTTCTAACTTTAAGCTCTCTGTGTGTATGAGGTTTGCCTGAAAAACTGGTGTACTTTGCCTAAAACACTGAGCTTTATTTAAGGAATGCTTTATTCTTATTGGATAGCTGAACAGGGGGGGAAATCCAGTGTTTCATCAGTTTGACAACATTTCCCACCTCTGAAGAACAAAAGGTTTCATAAAAAGAATGCAAGGCCTGTCCCAAATAGATTGTCTGTAATATCACCAGGAACAATTTGGCGGTTTAGGAAAATAAGAGGGGCTATTATTTAAAATGTTTCTTTTTTTCAGTGTAGAATCTGCAAGTCCTGGACATTCGTGTCTTGTTTGCATCCAGTGAGGGACATGTGAACCATTACAAAATGCTTAGCGACCTTCAGTTGAGAAATCCTGTACTAGACCATTAATTTTCACTTCGATCAGTGTGGCTGCAAGCTTGCACATCAAATAAGAATACCAGTAAATGGCGACATCTAGTGGTAAAGAATTTCTGTGACAAACCAGTTACCAATACTTATACACAAATGGTGTAGGCCTAGTCTGCTAAACCAGCCCCTCGTACTACACTTCATTTCGTACAGAGAGTCTGGTTGTGCTTCCACTGACATGGTTGTCTCAGGCAGCATCTTGCCTGACCACTCAGCAAGCATTTTTTTTTTACTGTTGGCATAGACTCTGAGAAAGTTTAAAGTAATTAGATCTGCCTTTACCCAATGGCTAACACTCCCTCTGTTTGCTGATTGGTCAGGCAAGATGCTGCCTGAGACAACCATGTCAAGATCCTCTGTACGAAATGCAATGTAGTAACAAGGGCCTGGTATACCAGGCTAATGTAGGCTTACCTGTATGCAATCTACAGTATATGCACCAATGGCACTGTTTCATAGACAGAGGTGTAAAATACATCATTTAACCACGACACACTAACTAAAATGTTTTACATCTCAATAATGAGAAATGACAGCTGCTCACACACAGGCTACCCATGCCCATGTGAGTTACTGACATCATACCTTATCACCTCACTACTTATCGCTCACATACCAACATGTAGCCCTCAGCTTGACATATTTGATATTAACATGCAGGCTGCGTCAGACAGAACCCAGAAACAAACATCGCACAGAACTATTCATGGTCAAATGAAAGAGAAACTCTGATCGGTTTAAAATTCATCTTGTTTGACCTCGATTCAACAAGCTTAATTACTGCTGCTGACCCTGATGTATGTTACCAGTGGGCTATATTTTTCTCTCACAGGCGTTCAATAAATCTGAAAGCCTTAAATGATTTAGGAGATACAGCATTTTACAAAAACGGGGAAAAACATTTAAAATGTACCGTCTGTGTCCTGAAAAAATCACTTTGTCTGCCAAAGTAAGTATGTATGAATCAAAATTAGGAAGTTTTGTCAATAATTTATAATGTATTATTAACAAAACTTTAACTTCATCATGTTGGTTCCTGACTGACCACAATGACGAGCCATCATAATTTACAGTAGGCCCAGTTGGTGTCATAATATCCACTCCTGTATTTCAGCTGGACGAGCAGGTAGAATGTAGAATCTCTGGAAGTAGGATACTCTGTCAGTGCATAAACAGGCCACTGGACGCCAAGCACTGATCATCATGAGTTATCGGACTCTCAGAGCCAAGACCAACAAAGCATTGCACACACAGGCTGATAAAACAATGGAAACGACAAAACAAGGCAACTGTAATCTGTTCAGTTGAGTGCCGAGTTTCCTTTATTTATTCATTCATTCATTCATCACACACAACCTCAGCGAAACAAAAGAGAAAAATGATCCTTACAGTTGCAAGGTTTCAGAACAGCTTTTAATAACCAGCTATTAGTTTCTATGGCAGCATTTATTAAGCACCTTGAGGTTAATAGCAATAGGAATGAGAAGCAGTCTATCATGGCATGAAAAAACAAGCGAGCAGTCCCCGCTAAAATCCAATTAACATGGATTTGGGAAGAGACGGTGTATGAAACATCCCACCACTTGTCAAATGGAATATTTTGTTGCATCTCAGCAGGTTTTTTTTTTGGAAGCGAAAACCGGGCTAATTGTACTATGGAGAAATCACATGCAAGCTATTTTGTTGCAGGCTGTGTGTTTACACCTCTGATGTGTGCTGCACTGCCACTTATTTCATTAAAATGAGTTATAATGTAACTGTCGAATCAGGTCAAGTCAAAAATGGAAATGGCAGAAGCTGCTCACGTCTGCATTCATGCCTATAAAACACACTTAATAAATAGAGACAACACTCTAAAACTGTTAAAAAATACATTAAAATGTACACAAATACAATTACAACACTGTAAAACTGTTACAAAGTTCAGAAAAAGTTCACACAGTTAAAAAGGAGAATAAAAAAAAACACACTCATTTCACTCATCACTCACAAACACCTCACACATTGGCTCTGACAGACGTACATATCCTTAACCAATGCCAGCGTTGTTGAGCCAGTGAAAGTAAACAGCCGTCTCCCAGCCGCTGTGCCAAGTCACAGCCGAGTGTAGGATGTTTACATCTACTCAGCTCTCACAGTTTCTCTTTTAGATCGTCCTTCCATCCATCCATCCATCCATCCATCCGTCCATCAATCCGTCCATGAAGACACCAACTGATGGGCAACAAGGCTAATAGCACACGTGTGAATACATGACTATCTTTGGGAAGGTATCATGTCCCTTTCCCTCCTGGTGGGATTTCAGAAAAGGTATGAAGGTTTGTCTGCCCCAAGACTTCCCCTGTCAAAGTTCTACGTGTCATCACCAACACACTCACTCAAAGCCCTTAGAGTGCCATAATCATCATCATAAACCTGCCACTCAGCTAAAGCAGGAAATTACGCCAAGATATTAAGATATTTTCATACAAGCTAAATCACAGATGTAAACACATTAATGTAGCTTATGGCCCAATGTCATCCTATTTACAACATCATCCTAAAATAATTTTATCGCCACAACAATTGTAATATCCTATTGACTACCGAAAACATCAAATTATATATCTGCTTCCATTCTGAACTTGTGCTGATTGGTTGTTCCAATTAAAGGAACAAAATAATTACAGTTTACGATCATAAATGTACTCTCAATTTTATTGTGGTAGGGCTAGGACATATTTTGATATTGCATTAGATAGAATAAAATATCCATTCATCGACTGATCGATACATTCATTCATCCATCCATCCATATGTTGGGAAAAAAAAAACAGTTTGAAGGAAGAATTCCACTCATAACAGCAACGCTACAACAACAAATGCAACTTTGAACCACTCCAAAAAATACCTGTTAGCATTTGAAAGGGAGGATGAAGTGTGGAGGAGGATGGACATGGTGCACAGTAAGAGAGAGGTAGAGGTAGGTGTTGCTGATCCGTGAGGTTAAACAAGGCTCCGGCGGACGCAAACATCTGACTGAAAGCCAGAGAGTGTGTGACACAGCTTCCAATCAGGGATGTTTACAACCACAGATAACCCACTGGGATTGGAGGGATGCAAGTTCGAATCCTGTACCAGTGGGGAAGATATGGGTGGGGACCTGAATAAGCACAGTGCTCTGCACCCGCATCCACAGCTGAGGTGGCCCTGGGCAAGGCACCTAACCGGGGATGCTCCAGGGGGATATCATTACAACAGGATCTCAAGATGATGACGTTAGCATAGAATAGAATAGAATAAAATAGAATAGAAAAGAAAAACAGAACTTCATTAAGCCTTTCGGGAGGTTCCCTTCAGGGAAATTGGGATTTCAGCAGTAAAGCACCAAGTCACAACACAGACAGATAAAAATTACAAAAAGTATTGCACAGGTTAATGAATAAGGATCAACCATGTCTGCATGGAGCAGTGGTGAACATCTGGTTTCAGGTAGAAAGGATGCATTTATACACACAAATACATGATGTATTATCAGTCATTGTTTTGATACTTAAAGATGATTTAATAAAACACTTTTGTCACACTGATCATATTGTTGAAGCACTTGAATGTAATTGTCTTTAAAAAGCAGCCTTGACTTTGGCTTGGCTAAGCTTGCTGTATGTCTTGTATGGGATATCAAAAGACATATCATATGAAATAAAAGCTTAGGCTGTATAACTGCCTTGCTGCATTCAACAGATCCAAATGTGGTCTCAGCAGCAAGCAGCATGATCACATTGGGAGTGGCATGTTCCCACACCCATTGTGCTCCGAAGAGAATTGAAAAGGCCTTTCTCTGAGGGTCAAGGACGAACATCTCGATCAGTCAAAAACAACATCTGCTGCTCAATAGTTACCCTAATCGCTAATTCAAATGGAGGTTTTGATTAGTTACTGGTAAAACAAGTTTATTTATAAAGTTTATTTATATGTAAAGCTATTTAAAGTACACACAGGCTAATATAAAATGCCAGTTTAATCATTAACGCCACCGATGCGGTTATGTTTCGGTGTATTTTTTTTGTCTGGCCAATTTTCATTGAACAACCAATAAATTAGCCTGTTTGGCTGCACTTGTGTTGACAGTTGGAGACATAGAATTCTGGCATAGAATTCTGGCTCATAAAACACTGACAGGGGGTCACGGATTTTCAACTGCCCCTCTTGTTTTTTGTTTTTCTTGTTCACCTCAGTGATTAACAGTTCAAGTAGAAAACTGTTCACCACCTCCCCATACACACACAGATATACACACACACACACATACAGTACATACATACACATAGTTTAAAAAATATATATATATAAATGATAACTTTTTGCAATATTCAATAGGTTGCATGCTTCAAGGTTGGCCATACGCAAGGTCTGTGGTAAAAATGTAAGCCTTCGCTCATCGACACATCATGCCAGCAGCACTAGGCTAGAGGTCATGGAGGTCCTCGGAGGCCTTGTTCTCACACAAAGATGGCCCCAAACCCCTTGGCCCTGGGCAGATGGCCTTTGGTTTGTTCAGCGGCTGGATAGAGGGAGCGTGAACACGGGTGGTGAGCTCTGCACTGCGATGAGGCGAGTGAGAGGCAGAAGAGGGATAAGAACCTGTCATCTGCACTTTGACTTCTGACCTTGGTCTGGCAGCTGGAGGGTAAGGGATGGACTCGTCACAGTAGGCTGCAGAGACTCTAATGCAAGTTTTTAATCGACATTTTAGACAGTGCAGGAGAATGGGGCACAAAAGGAATTGTGTATGTATGTCTATATATATATATATAGTTGTATATACATTGACATTGCCACTCAAGCTAACCATAACGCGAAGTTTTATGCAAGAGAAATGGTTTACTTTTAAAAAGTATACTGAATACGGTCCAGGTAGTAAACAGAACATCGAAAACATATTGCAACATACTTTCATGCATATTTACTTCATATGTGCAACACCCATTTGCAACCTCATGTTGACACCACTGCAAGCTTACAGTTGACTTTGCCCAGTCATGCCAACTCGGCTAAATGATCACATCAAGAGTGAAAACAAAAAAATAGAGTCGTAACCTTTCATTTGGGAGATTTCCCCTAATGGAAATAGTGCTAGTTTTTAATTTCTGTAACTTCTTTAACACTTTGACTAGCGCGCTAGCCAACAGAGTACTAAATATCCAACTTAAATCTCGGTTAAAATCTAACTACGCTGAAACAACACTCCAGGTTGTCCTTGCACTGTGCAGTTATGTAGTCTCGTTAAACGAAACAACGTGTACAACTTTTCTGCTAGTGTTTCTAAAACTTGACCCTGAATCGACTAGCAAAATACATACCTCACTTGGGCAGGCAAGCATTAGCATCCCCGCTATCCTTCTCTTTCAGTCTGTAGCATACGCTAACGTTGCTCTGATGGATAAGAATTATTAGTGACCTCCATTCATGCGCCGAGACTTCAGAGAATGCAAGGGCAAAGCGTCCGCAAAACCATCAGAAGGAGCGTCTTCAAATGACAGTATTGTCCACTCAAGAGTCTTCCCCTGGTCCACCTCACTAGGTTCGTTTCTCGTCTTTAATATGACCTTTAGCCATTACGATACAACACTAGAGGGGCAGTGGTGTGACGTAGCTTGATGCAGTCGCGAACGGGCTCTGATGCAGCTCAAAACCCGGAAGAGGTCTCCATCAGTGTCCGCCATGATATTTTGATATTTATGTTCCCACAGACATGCATAAAATTACTGATATTCCCCTGGGGTTGTAGAAAAATTATTGGTGGAGAGCAGGGTCAGTTCTTTCAGGTGTCACTATAAAAGAGTCATGTAAATGAAAGTACATGTTATTTTATGGATTTAGCTTAAGCCTACTTTTCTTGAACTGGAAGGGGGTAAGAGTAAATATGACTTATTATGTGCATTAAAATACCCCCATAGCGTAGACCGACTTAGGTGTGATCTGATAAATGCCCACATGCTCATGCAGTGATTTTACACTGTTTTACTTTCTTTCCTGGGTACAGCCTCTTCTTAATGCTTTCAGATCACTGACAAATATTCTCAGAATAAAAAGTATTTGGTAGACTGAGCAGCAGTTGTGTACGGTTTTGTGGAACTATTAAAACTCGGTGTTAACCTCAATTGATGGCATTTCCCCACATTCTCTGCCTTTTGCTAGCCTTAAAGAAGTGTCCCACCAAGGTTGAGTACATATAAGTATCTGTCGCCATCTACAGGCGCTTTAAAGAAAAGGAAAATGCTTTCACTCTCAGCTAAACTCAGTTTTAGTGTACCAGAGTTGTATAAAGTAGAAGTACTGTTTTGGATGTAATTACAACACAAGTAGTACGGTACTACGCAGTTGCAACTGCATAATACCATACTACCAGTGTTGTAATTACATCCAAAACAGTACTTCTACTTCTACTTTATACAACTCTGTAGTGTACAGAAGCAACGTAGCCTATATCAAGTTCTGGTAGTGAAACACTTACATTCTGATGTAATCTACTGTGTTCACTCCAGATTATCACAATATAAGCAAAATCGTGTTTATTTAAAGAAAGATAAACTGACACACAGAATATCCCATTATTCCACATTAACTTATTGGCATTAATAATTCAGTGTGGTTCCAAATTATTGATTGAACTGAGTAAGTGTGACTACGAGCAAAATTTGTCATCCCCCAAAAATACACATAAATGAAACTGAGGAAACTCACGTTGAGATTAAAAAAAAGATTTTAGAGAGGATTAAGGCAAGTTTACTCTAGCAGACCTTATGTACCTTATATCTAAATAATAAGCTTGTGGTTGGGCACTAACAAGGTAGGGGACCTAGTATTAAGTATAAGTAAAGGAAACACAGTGCTTCATCAAAAAAATGTTTAATACGTGGGGTGAGAACAAATCCATTGGCATCACCTGAAGTTTTGTTTTGTTTTGTTTTGTTTGATCCTTTTTAAGATTCTGTTTTGTTTTTGTTTTAATTGTTTACAACAGAGGCACTTCCTATTCAACAAACCTTCTTTTATGCTATACTTTCCAGTCAAAAATAAAATAAAATAAAAACAATCAAAAACAAAAACACAAAACAAACATGATGTATACGGATATATGTTTTTAGAACAACCCCAAAGCAAATTTGGCCTACTCAATTTCAATGGCAAAATATACATATATAAAAATAACACTTCTCTTGAACGTAACTACTGTGAATTGTCTCGATGTTAATTTAGTATTTACAACATGACTCCACATTTGTCACCTGTGGACAAAAGTGCTCACTGCACATATAGCATGGACATAGTTTGCAATGCATGCATACAAGCCAGCATTGCTCGAGTGAATAGAATAAAAATACAGTAAATAGTGAACTTGATAAAAGGTAGAAAGGCAATGGTGTGGAATTCCAGATCACAGGTTTAGTGCTTCTGCTACTTTTCTTTCTTCAGGAATACCATTTACCTGTAAAACAAAAAACAATTTAGTAACAAAACTGAATAAAATATATTATACAACATCATGTTAAAGGATAACTCCACTTTTTTGGCAACACGCTGTTTTTTAATCCATTTAGCTCATGTCTGGATGTGGCAGTAGCACTTTACCTATAAGCTAAGCATAAATCATTAAATCGGATTGGACCAGCCGCATGCTAAAGGATTTGGAAAATTAGCCTATTCCCCCAAAAAGTGGCATGTTCCTTTAAAACAATATAGTATATGGCAAACATACCATGATTGTTGTATACATGTTATAGAGAAGAAGAAGAATGCCTTATAAACCTTATACGTGTCCATATAATATATGTATAACATACTGTGTTTATCTGGAAGATACTCAATGCTCAATGTCCATGTTAGACAACGTAACAAGCAAAATAGCTCAGATATGTACTTGCCTCCAGCCTTCGAAATGTCGACATACAATAATTATCTCCTTTGTTAGCAGTAAATAAATGGATGGAAATTCATGTTAGTGACAGCGTTACTAGTTTATTTACCTGGGTGTAGTATAGCATTAGTCATCATTATTATTTAATAACTTTTACTAACCTGGAGGTTGCTGTTGAGGTATCTGGACTTGATTTTGTAAATTCCTGAAAGGAAAACAGACCTTGTTTTTTGACTAAATTCAAAGAAATAATCTCTAAACCTAACATTTAACCACTTTTTTACACTTGTCTCTCAATAGACAACATTTTTGCCCACACTCTGTTGCTGTACACCAATCGAAACACAGTTACTTTCAATTTAAGTTTCTGATTAACCACAAGTAACTACATTCCTAATTTAACATCAGAACCTTTTGTCCAGCCAATTAAAAGCCTGGTACCACGAGGTCACAGAAATACAGAAAGCAGCCTCTGCCGTGAGATTGCTGGTCCAAAGATTCCACAGGTAACACTCTATTTTACAGCTCCTTTTTCAGTGTATCAATATGTAACAACAATGTAATAGTATGTATTAACAACACTGTCAATACATAACACTAACGCTAACCCTAACCCTGCGGTACAGTGTAAGTACATAATGTTACATATTGTTACACACTTTGTTACACTGTGCCTATTTGATGTAACAGGGACAGTAAAATAACGTGTAACCGATTCCGTATCCCACAATCCCTCGGGTGCTGTGTGTGTGTGTGTGGCGTGACACTCACGTCTGCGTCTGCATGAGGGGCGTGCTGGTGGTCTCGTAGTTGTCGGGGTGCAGTGGGGGCACCACCTCCCCGCTCACGGGGTGGAAGACGGGCAGCGTGGACAGGGGCCAGGAGATCTCTCGGTTCTTGGACATGCCCCTCAGCTCTTTGGAGGACTTCTGGATAGAGCTGTGGTGCACCAGCTGGATGCTGGAGGAAGGCAATGTTGTAAGGGGGCGGGGTTGGGGGATGGAAAGAGGGCAGGGGAAGGTTGGGAAGTCTTAAATATTTGACAACAGAGTGACCGCACACCTACTGGTCAAGGCCAACATGGTGCTGACGCAAGACGTGCATCAGCGTTGGAGAAAAGCTCCATGTACTGTATACTGATTTTTTATTTATTTTAATAACTAACCACCCTAGGGTACATTAGAAGGCATTGGAAACATGATGTACAGACTTTTTTGAAACACTCTGTCCTGAGAGAGAAAAAAGAGAGCAGGAGATAGACAAAGCATGAGTATACCTTTGTGAAACAGATAAAAGAGCAAAGGGTGGTGCACCACTGGAGGAAGAAAAAAAAAAGGGAAAGAAAATATGACAGAGAAAGCAAGAGAGAAAACAGAAGAGGAGAAGAGGGGGAAAAGGAAGCAGCAAGAGGACAGGACAGAAATAAGCAGAGGTGAGTCCAGCTTTTTTTCTTTCTTTCTTTCATCGCTCATGCCCTGCTATTAAAGTCAGCTAGTGTGGTGGCGTTCCAGTCATTTTAAGAGTGGCATTCACTTCGCTAAACCTCCCACTTTAAGCAGCTGCCAACAGGATGGCAAAGGTGGAAACACAGATTTTTGTTGTTATGAAAGATGGATATGAAGATGCACAACGAGGAGGTTTGGAGATGGCATGAACACTAAAAAAAGCAAACCAAACAAATAATAAAAAGTAAAATAAAATAAAAAACCTATACATAACCTACCCAAAAGTGACCAAAAAGAAAAAAAGAAAAAAAGGAAACAAATTATTAAATCACCAAAGGTCCAAAACAAGGAGGCCGAGGCCACAAGAGAAGCAACACTTACTCTGGGGTTTGCATGTTTCTTTTTTCCCTAGAAACAAAACAAAATTACTGAATTAAAATTCTAATATTAATAGCGTTGAAAAAGACATCCACACAAATGTGAATGAATCAATGAATAAATGAATGAGGAGGAATGGCTTTATGGTTCGGGATGAGGGGGTGGGTGGGTGGGTGGGTGATAAAACACAGACACCTTAAGACAGGAATGACAAATGTCTTTTTTTTCTTTCTTTTTTTCCCTCCAGCCTGTTGGGTGATGTACAATGGTATGGGGCTGGAGGAGTTCGTACGACAGATGTATGCATGTGTGTGACGACACAAACGTTGATGTCTGACATGAATGTGTAAATACATGCACCATGTCTATTCTTCCAGACGTCTCCGCAGACAGACAGGTGTGCAGACTATGAGTGGGTGTGAATGAGGAGCTGCTTTCCTGTGACGTTACTTAAACTGTAACCTCCCTCTTCACCTAGAGTCAAGGTTTCTCCCTACTATGCAGACACTGATGGCTATGAACACCACATAACTGTTTTTTTTTTCTCTGGCATGGTATGCAATTAGATTTGCTTAAGCTAATCGTATTCAGGACCTCAACGAACATCCAACATCACTGATTGTGGGTGTTGGCTGTTCTTTTGTGTATCGATCAATGTGTGTAATGTGTCAGTGTGTGAAGTGCGAGTGCCAGGAGTGTGTGTAAGTTTCTGTGTCTGTGTGTGTGAGTATGTGTGTGTGTGTGTGTGTGAGTATGTGTGTGTGTGTGTGTGTGTGTGTGTGTGTGTGTGTGTGTGTGTGTGTGTGTGTGTGTGTGAGTACGTCTGTGTCTGTGCCTGTGTGTGTGTGAGTATGTCTGTGCCTGTGTGTGTGTGTGTGTGTGTGTGTGTACATCCTCTCCACCCGAGGCAGTGTGTGACAGAGTGCTGACAGAGGAAGGCCCAAACTTACACCCCCTCGCGCCGGCAGCACATGGCGTAGCCCAGCACGGCGAAGAGCACCAGGGCCACGGCTGAGGGCACGGCCAGCGTCACCACGAAGTCCGAGAAGTAGTCGCGGCTCGGCAGCGTCTCGGACGGCGGGTCGTACACGCCGATGTCTGGCAGAATGCCTGGGCCCGGGTGCGGACGCTCCCGATACACCGGCACCACCTTAGTGATGTCCACCTAGCAGGACACAACGGAGCAGAGAAACAATCGGGTTATCAAACCAGTTGGAAACCTAGCCTGGGCCTGCCCTGTCTGTGATGCTACATTGGATTTCGCGTTCAAGTCAGTCTGGCCAACACCAGCCTATTGTCAATTCTTCCTGGTCCAGAAAAATACTGAACCAATGAAAAACGGATCAAATAGGAAACAGTGATGTGATTGGATGTAGCTCTGCCCTGTACAGAGAGGCATTTAAAAACTGGGAACTTCCTGTCTATGGGAGGTTTGCCAGACCCTGCTCCATCTATGAGCTTAGTGCGGTAGCCAGGCTATTTGAATCCCATACCAGTAGGAAGAATGTGGGTGGGGTGGGGGGTGAATTACCATCCCTCTCCTGCAACCTCATCCATGGCTGAAGTGCCCTTGATCAAAGCATCTAACCCCTCACGTTGCTCCAGGGTCTGTCCCTGTACCTAATCCACCCTAAGTCGCTCTGGATAAGAGTGTCAGCTTAATGCAATGTAATGTAATGTTATGTAAAAAATGGAGGGATCATGGTCCAAGCATAAACTGTATAGGGTGGACCAAAAATACGGAACACATTTTACGTGCTTATATCTTGGATTATAAAAATGTCATAGACTAGCAAACATATTTGTTGCATTGCTGACATTCAGGAGTTTACAGACCTTAATTAAAAACTTTGAATGAGTATGTGTTTGTGTGTGTGTGTGTGCATGAGTGTGTGTGTTTGTGCATGAGTATATGTTTGTGTGTGCGTGTGTATGTGTGCGTATACATGCTTACTCACCAGATTGATTTTGCACCAGTCGATGTTGAACTGGGCGCGGAACTTCTTGTCGCAGCTGATGGCGGGCTCCATCTCCTGGCTGCAGCGCAGCTGGTTCTGGGGCGTCTCCACCTCCCGCAGGCACGACGAGAACGCCACGTCCGCCCCCACCATCACGTACACACTGGGGACACACGCAGATGCATAGGGCCATCAGTACACACACAAAAGCAGCAGCACACCCACGCACACACAAACGTGCGCAGCACCTACACACACACACACACACATAAGCACCAGCACACACACACACACACACACACACACACACACACACAGAAGCACACAGCACATACATATACACACACACACACACAAACACACACACACACACAGAAACGCCAGCACACACACACACACACACACACACATACACACACAAGCGGCAACACACATACATACACACACACAAACACACACACACACACACACACAGCAAGCACCAGCGTAATACACCAAATGGCGGAGAGGTTGACATGTCAGGTGACATGCACATGAAACTCATAGAGTGCACATTCAGATACTATTCCCAAAATGTGAACATCAGTGTCACACTCTAATGTGTCACACTAAACTCAGAAAGAGTGGGGCAAGGGTAGACACACACATACACCCACGCACACAAACACACACATACACACACACACACGCATGCTCACACACACACACACACACAGACACACACACACACACACACGCCCACGCGCATACGCACACACATGCATACACACACGTGCATGCACGCACACACATACTGTACATACACACACACACAGGCACACACACACACACACCCCCCAGGCAAGATGCAGAATGTCGGTGCATATGAGTTTTGTTCTAGTCTGTGCATGACTGGAAGCTTTTATCTTCCTGAACGGCAGTATGAATAATTAACAGGCAGCTTATGTCAGCCTGTCAGGGGCTTCCCCACTAGGCCTCCAGGACTGCAGACAGCTGTAGTTAAGGTACACTTTGCTAGGGCCTCAAGAAGAGCTCGAATGCAGGGATGACATCGAGTGGACAGGCTCATCATATACAATGAGTTTCTCTTGTAACAGCAACATTGCCTAAAGTGCTGAACTGTAGTGGATCTATTTTTGTGATTTTTGTGACTTAAAAAAAAAACTTATATGGTCTATATAACATATAGATTTATGTTCTTAACCTTACAATTTCAACTTAAAGAGCAAAATAAAACTCTCTCTTAAATGTTTTTGCATATGTAGATGTGTGTGTGTGTGTCTATGTCTGGACGTGGAGAGGTGTCAATCTGACACAGTGCCTACCTCACCTCACCCCAGAGTTGCATTTGTGTGTGTGTGTGTGTGTGTGTGTGTGTGTGTGTGTGTGTGTGTGTGTGTGTGTGTGTGTGTGTTTGTGTGTCCGTATGTGCCTATTTGTGGCCATGGAGAGAGGTGTCGATCTGTCACGATGCCCACAGTGGCCACCACTCACGACTCACGACTCACCCTTCCTTGAGGTCGTTGATGGGCAGTGGCACGCGTCCTCCCCGGTCCAGCGCCGAGGTGATGTTGATGGCGTTGAGCCTCTCGGGCTGCCACACGTTCTTCACGGCGCCCAGGAAATCTCCCAGCACCTCGCTGGCCAGCATCTCCTCCACGTTCATGTTCCTGATGTAGAACTCTGCCTGGTAGGGCAGTGGGAACTCTGCCCAGAGAGGAGGAGGAGGAGGAGGAGGAGGAGGAGGAGAACGGAGTGCTATTTATTTGTTATATTTTATTTAAATGTATTTATATAACGTTTTTTCATGTTTATTCAATAGGGACCGTCACGTCAACCTGCCAAAGGTCCAAAAGATGGAAATTAGCCTATATGGCTATAATCTTTGGTATATTTCCATCGCTTTTGATGTTTATTAATATATGCTGTCCCCGTTTTTCAAATAAATTAACGTCAAACTTTTAAAACTTAGAGACAAACAGGGGAAGTAAAGAGGTAGATGAAGAGAGGCAGGGACAGAGAATTGAGAAAAAAACATTCTAGAATGGGAAAAATGGAAGGGCATTAGAATGACAAGGCAACGGACCAATCAAAGTGGAGAGAGTGATGCGGAACAAGGAGAGATGCATTATGCACATACATAATGCAAGTCTGCAGGTACATTATGCAACACCCAAAAGATAAAAAAGGCTGTTTGTAAGCCTTTGCCACTCAGCTCGGAAGACCATGAGCGAAAAAAAAATGCATATCCCTTTTTGAAAGGTGATTGAAAGACTGAGATCAGTTTTTTGCCAGGCTGGCAATGTTCCCACAAATTTACATGGGCACATTTACAGAAATGTCTATAAATGTTTACTAATAATGGATGAATATATAAATGAATGAATTACTGAATGAATGAATGAATGAATCAAGGAACAAAGGAATAAATGAATGAAGGAATGAATGGACAAGATATATTCGCTTTTAAGAACTGGTTAATCAATGATTACTAAAACATTACGCCAAAGGACTACAGTTGAAAATTAGCCTGCTGGCTACTTAAATGGGTACATTTACAGAAATGTTTATCAATGTCCACTGTCACTGTAAAAAATAAAGAAAGAAAGCAATGAATATATAAATGAATTAATTACTGAATGAATAAATGAATGAATGGACAAACAAACGAATAGATGAAGGAATGACGAAATGAAAGAATGAAGGAACGAAAGACATAAAATCGAGCTAGCTTAGCCCCTAGGTGTCGTAGCTTGTCTGACTCGTCATCCAGTGTTTTCCCCCCCACTGCATCATACGCTGTGCCCAGCCTCACAATGCGACACAGCCCTCAGCCCTGAGCCTTCACTGGACTCTAGAGGCCAGAAGCAGCAGTGGGCACAGCAGCAACAACAACACGGCCATCTCTTTTCTTTTTTCCCCCCCTGCAGCATCTGCTGTCTGCCATGCAGTGACATGACGGAAAGTGAAGTGCGGGCGGTCAGTGCCAGATGGCTCTGGCCGTCGGGGGGAGGGAGAGGGAAAGGTCAGCGTTGGCACGAAAACAGCTGGCCCAATGAACGCAGCTCAGTGGACAGCGTCCTCTGTGGCTGCTGCCGTGATCACTGACATGAGGGATGAGGAAGTCTCGACAGTGTGACAGCACAATGTGGTACATGACACGTTATACATCACACGACAATAAATATTCTAATTTCTCTAAAATAAAAAAACGACATCTGTACCACCATTCAGTACTGTTAGAAATGAGTCTCAACAGTTTGCTATCACAACACAGTACATTACACGTTTTACATCACACAACACACTTTTCATTCCTTTAAATATATATTTTTTATCTATAATTTATTATCCAGCTTGAACAAAAACCTGTGCTGCAGAGAACCCTTGCTAGTCTCTTTCTCAATGACTTGGAATAAAAATCTAAGAACACTGACTACAGTTAAGAGTAGCTCTCTAACTGACAGCTCTAAAAACAAATTAATATTATTCTACAGTACATAACGGATTATTGATGTGATGACGCATGACCTATCTTCAGATATACAGTATGTTGCCGCTCTAAGATGGCTGCAATGTTAATGCTGGTGGGCCCTTCAAGAAGGATACTAGTATTGTACAAACCATTGCCTTATAACACACATATCATAAAGAGTGAGATGAAGAGTTTGTGTTAAATAATGTGAAGAATAGTAAAAGCCTTTGTAAGCCTGTAAGACCTGCTAAATGGGAGGGCGTCACCGGTGGGAATCGGTAACTAATACTATACCGAGTCAACATACCAAGACTCACCTTCGGTTGCCATGATGTTAATGACCAAATTGTTTCGGGCCGTTTCGAAAGTGCGTCTGTTGTAGGCCGTAATCTGCAACACATAAGGGGTTAAAGGTTAAGCCCGGCTCAGGGGTTTGGGCGGCTTACAGGGCGGGCAGGCACGCACGGGTTGGGTTGTGGTCGTGGTCGCCGACGGTGGGCTTGTCGGAACCAGATGCAAATGCGCAGCGTGTCAAAGCCAGAGGAATGAGAGCGTGACCAGCATGTTAAAGCCTTTGGCAAGCCTACTGAGCAGTGCTGGGAAAACTTGTCAACAGTAAAAAAAAAACGGGCAGAATCACAGATTTACATGTCACTCCTCTTCTTGGGCTGTAAAGATGGTACCTGCAAGGCCGGTGGGAACTGTATTTATTTATGCTTGCATCTGTGTTTGTTTGTTTACATTTCGTTTGACATGACGAACGTTCTGCTTTTGTCCAACGCAATGGATTTAAGATTTCATCCAAGGACTGAATAAAATATTCAAGATAGGCAGCTCTCCCCTGATTTTAGTCTTTAAAAAACTTCACATGACTGTTGGGGGTACATAGCATGTAGCGGGCCCAGGCTAGGGGGGACAGGCTAAGCCGCACATGATTTCTATCTAGTTTATAGATTCTGGGCTACCCTGAAGCTAAACTAAAACAGTTTTTATACAGTGAGTATAGTAAAGGAAAGAAAATGTATCAGATCAGGAGGAGATCATTGAAAGTTACACACACACACGTACGCACACACGCACACACACACACACACACACACACACACACACACACACACACACACACACACACACACACACAAACACACACACCATTGTTTGACAAAATTTGCAGGGCAATTCCTGAATAAAACAGGTCCACCCACCCACTGTTTGTGCATTCAGTACAAGTCGTTTCAGACATCCACAAAACATTCATCCACATGGAACACTGTGGTGTGGAGGAATCAGGCGGCAAGGTTCCAGGCCAAACAATTTCAGGGGGAGGGGGGCATTTTTTTCTTTTTAAAAATTGACATTCACAGAATGATTTGGACAAGATGGTCGTGCCCAGAACCTCCAATTTTTTGCCTTCATCTGGTCTGTGAGGATATCTATGTGTGACATGGATGTCTATGTGTGACACAGACAGTTTGTCCAGTTCTCTCATATACAGTCCATGTTTCAGACGTTAACATGGAACTTGAAACGCTGTGCTGTGTAAGAATGTCCTGCCACTACAGTCTGCTCTCCTGTCCTCCTATGCTGCTCTGGTTTCTGTTATGGCCAGTTTCTAATCATAGGGTTGACCTATCAGCCTCTTCAGACAAGGAGATGCATGGCAATCCTGCAGTGTTTGACCCCTCAGCAGTCCCTCACATTATAATGTAGTCTGTGATAGTCATACCAAATGTACTTTACAGACTTGACTTGACCCGATATGCGAATATAAGCGATATATAAACATTCATGCTCTCTCTCTCTCTTGCTTTTTTTCTCTCTGTCTGTCTTTCTTTCTCTCTGTCTCTCTCTTTCTGTCTTGCTTTTCTTGTCTCTGTCTGTCTGTCTTTCTTTCTCTCTCTCTCTCTCTCTCTCTCTCTCTCTCTCACACACACACACACACACACACAAACATCCATACACTTTATTTAATTCCTTAATAAGTTAACAAGACATTTTCTGAATAGCTTCACGTATTTAAGCAGTTCTACGACCCATTACGTGTTTTACAAGTAAATGATAAAAAACACATGCACACAAACACACACACACACACACACGCACCTCTATGACAGTGGGCTTGCCAACTTGCTCCGCCGTGGGGGATCCGTACAGCACCCCGTCGCTGTGTGGGGTCCTCTGGATGTAGCGTAGCCAGCCGGGCCGGTCAGGGTAGCCCTTCAGGTTGGTGTTGAAGGTGATGGGGTCATTGCTGGAGTCACCTGAGGGCAGTGCAGTGAGGCATACAAACCAGAGTGTGAATTAGCTCCCCATAATTGTGGGGTACTACATTTTACAGGGGGTTCTACGTTTTACATTAATATGCTGGTACCCCCCAACCTGGCTATTTTTTCTCTTTGGGGGGTACTGGGTCTTGATCAGGGGCTACCATACCCCCCAGTGTAGCCAGCCCCCAGTGGACTGAAAAGCATCATTTTTCAGATAGTTGTGAAGGCAGCACTAAAACACAGCTGTGCCTTATGTGTGTAGTCTACAGTATGCCTCTTCTGGTGCTGCACTCAAAGCAAAAGCAAATAAGGACGAAAAAGGACTCTTTATCCATACTGGTTTACATTCATCTGCGCCCCCCCTGGACAAATACACAGTTTATGTAAACTGTCTTGACTTCTTGTGCGAGTCCTGTTTTGTTCTTCCTACCATCATACAATACATACAACACATACAGTGTTTTGACTTCATGAATGGCCTGACATACATAACTCAGGCCATTCAATCTTCTTGAACTTGTTCTTACAGGGTTCTTACTTACATAATATTTATACAAGACTGTGTTAGTATAGCTTCAATAGTAATACTATAGGCAGTGTTTGAACACATGGTCTAACATTCATTCAAAGACACACGTTCAAGCATCCTCTTTAGTGTCAAGCTGACAAACGTTCAAAAGACCTATTTATTTTCCAACTCCCTTAGAGTTAAACAACTGAGTTTTATCATTGTTGAATACATTAACCCAATCTACAGGATCTCAGCACTTCCACAATTAGCTTAGCATAAATCATTGAATCAGATTAGACCAGTAGCATGCTAACTAAAGTGTAAATGTTCCTTTATAGCGGAGGGCATTGATCAGAAGAGCAGGCAGGCAGGAAAGGTCTGGCCTGAGGTACAGAACTCGTACCGGCTTTTATGTACGGGGCGAACTCTCCTTTGAAGTACTCTCTCTCCAGCACGTGCACAAACAGCACACCGGCGGATGGGTACACGTTACGGTCTCCGTGTGCTCTGGACAGGATGGTCACCACTGGTTCAGACAGACAGACAGAAGAAGAAATTTAGCCACAGCACTTAACGTATATACATTATTATTTGATCCTCTGAGAGAAATTAGTCTCTGCATTTTATCCCAATTTGGGAATTAGTGAATTACACAGCACACAGTGAGGTGAAGCACACACACACACACACACACACACACACACACACACACACACACACACACACACACACACACACACACCAGAGCAGGGGGCTGCCTGCCTGCAGCAGCACCAGGGAAGCAGTGTGGGGTTAGGGTTAGGTGCCTTGCTCAATGGCACTTTGGCCATGCTCCACTGGTCAGGGATTGAACCGGCAACCCTACGGTGTCAAGCATAGCCCTAACCAGCAGGACACAGCTGCCCCAATTTGTTAAACAGCATATTCTGGGATTTACTGTAAACCAGCAATACTGAGATTACTGGGATCAGTGCTGTGTCCCTTGCACCGCAGACGTAACTGAAGGCAGAGTTGTCAATCCCAGCTTCGGAAAGTAAAAACCTTGCCACATATTTCCAATCTTTTTTCTGACTGGACCAGCTAATCCTAATGAACACACAAACTATCAGGCAGGTAGACTGACTAATTAGTGAAATCTCCTGTGTAGAGTGTACAGGCAGAAGGAACACATGGCAGGGTTTTTACTTTCTGGCGAATTGTCACAGAATGCAGAATCCAGGTCTCAGTTTATCCAGACTAGCTTCCTGCAATGTCACACTGCTGGAGATTAAAGATTACTTAGAGGTTATGTGTGGATCTCTGGCCATAATAGTACATCTACAACGTAGTCACAAATTATTTGTACATGCTGAGAAGCTGTCTAAAGTGGAAATGAAATTGTGGATATTAAAGAAAGCATTTCAAAAAACGTTTAAACTGTAACAGATATGTGCTTGGACGTTGCTACATCTTTCAACAACACAACAACCGTAAGCACACTGCTAATAATGTAAAAGCCTTTTCAGGAGAAGACAATCTGTCAAAGTGTAGAAATATTTTTGGCCCCACTGTATATATGCAATTATTTACATTTTTTAACAGTATGTACAGTATAATGTACAAAACTGTCAGTGAATTAGGACTAGTCTAGTGATATACCTGCATTATATTTTTTTCTATCACAACTCACTTTATATTTATATATTACTGTATATTACAACTATTTTGACAAAGAAGAAAATGATAATATAAACAATAAAAGCATCTATCTTTGTCTAAGTCTAGAAGTGCAAGTGTGTGGGTGTAGGCGTGTGCTGCTTTATCTTTCAGGTCGCTGGTTGGCAGTGAGTGACAAAAGGCAGTAAACACCAAGCAGGCAGTGGGTGAGTCACACTCTCCACACAAACACACACATTGGCACAACACACACACACACACACACACACACTGTACAGACACACACACACACACACACACACACACACACACACACACACACACACACACGTACACACACACACACACACACACAGTCCCCACCCAAATTTTCCTTCTCACCTTACACAAAGACTTCATGCTGTGTAGTGCACTCACTCAGGGACACACGCACACACACACACACACACACACACACACACGCACACACACACAAACACACCACATACAAACACCCTCCACATCCAAATTCTCCTTTCTACATTATACAGACTCTCTGCTAATGAAGAGCACCCACTCAGAAAGTATAAAACACACACACACACACACACACACACACACACACACACACACACACACACACACACACACACATCCAAATTCTCCTTCCTACCTCAAACAGACTCCCTGCTGTGTAGTGCACCCACTCAGAAAGTACATGCACACAAACACACACAACTATTCCTGATGTAAGATTTGATTATAAGGAGCAGTTTTGTGGTGTGTAAGACTGTGCGTGTGTGTATGTGTGCGTGCGCATGTATTGTGTGTGTGTGTTTATTTGTTTGTGTGTACGTGTGCATGCATGCGCATGTATTATGTCTGCGTGTGTGTGTTGGTGTGTATGTGTATGTGTGCATGTATTGTGTGTGTGTATGTGTTATATCTGTGTATCTATTGTGTGTCTCTGTATATGTATGCCTGTGCATGAACTGTGTGGGTGTGTGTGCATGTGTATGTATGTGTGTGTGTGAGCTCTGTTAGGATATAAGCTGTGGCAGGGCATTTGATAGTGGCTGCTGCTGTTGCTGCTGTTAAGCTCTTGCTGCCTCCAGCCAGGCATGCAGCCTAAGTCTCATTACTGCTCCATGCCTGGCCGCCCTGCATAGGGAAGCTGTTTCCCCAACATCTCACACAGCTCCACATAAGCACACACACGCACACACAACACACACACATGCACACACACACATATGCATACACGCGCACACACACACACACGCATTGCCCACACACATGCACACACAGAACACACATAATGCACCACACACAGGCACATACATACACACAGACATACATACGTACACAAACACACACATACACACACACACACACACACCAAGTGGTTCAGAAAAGAGTCACCATTCCACATACAAGCATTAAAACACACCAGGGGGATTAGTTCTGGAGGCTGGATTAGATGGTATGTGGAATGCTACCCCCCACCCCCCCACACACAACATACATACACACACACAGACACACACCACATGCGCACACACCCGCACGCACACACACACACACACACATACATATCTAATTTGTAAATCAATTTTTTTTTTACTTGATGCAACTCTGCTGTACTGTGCATAATCTTAACCATAACAGATTCACACTGAACGTTCCCAGCACACAGGGCTAGACCAGGAAGGCAACGGCGCACACATACACACATAAACTACAGCATCGCACCGTAATGATGACTGCTGGGACGTTACGAGCCGATTGATTTCTGTCTAACCACAGTCATAATAGCTCCTATATCATCAGACAGCATCTAAACAATCCGCACGGTCAGTGTCAGTGTCAGTGTCAGGGGCAAGCGCTTGGCAGTAAAACCCTATCAATCTGCACAAGATACGCGCCGACAGATACTGCGTAAATGTCCAAGGATTAAAGTCCACGCAGTCGTAAAATACTACCGAATGGTAAAAATGTTATCAAAACATAAATGCTTTCAGGTTTGACTACTACGACACAAAACGGTTATCCGATAACGACATGCGTAGAATTGAAAAAAGAGTATTCTACCACCTTCAAGAGGCTTCTACTTTAGTTTATAGGCATGACACACTGGTAAAAAGAAGATGGTAATGTATTCATCAGCAATGGTGTCTCAACTCTATCTATATCTATATCTGTATCTACTGAACTAAATAAGTGGCAAAAAACACTCCACTTTTTGGGGAATAGGCTCATTTTCCAGCTCCCTTGGAGTTTAACAGAACTTGACTCCATTCAGCTGGTCTTCGGATCTGAAAGTAGCACTTTAGCTGTTAGCTAAGCATAAATCATTAAATCACATTAAACCAATAGCATGATACTGGTCTAATCCCATTCAATAATTTATGCTAAGCTAATAGCTAAAGTGCTACTGCCAGATTCAGAGAACCTACTGCCAGATCTGAGGATCGGCTGAATGGATTCAAAAATGGTAAAGCTTAACTGTTTAACTGTAAGAAGGTCGGAGAATGAGCCCAATTTCCCAAAAAAGTGGAGTGTTCCTTTAAGAACACTCAGCGATCGGGTAAAACAACCTGTGCAGAGATAGTGCCACAACATAACCCATTTATTGAATACCATTCAATTAGGCCTTCCAATAAAGATGCAGCAACTCAGTGTAATCAAAAACAAACAACAGACCCATCAGTGCAGGGTTAATTATTCATGTAATGATCATAGGCAAGGCTTAGGTTATTGATCCACACCCTTTGGTATGAGAACGCTGCACAGATGTGTCCACTGAGGGCTCGGTGGGGCAGGCCAGGCCAGGCCAGGGAAGGACAGGCCAGCACAGGACAGATGGTGTGTCTCAGGACACTGTGACACCCAGCTGGCCCCTCTGTGGCCTGACCCCCCCCCCCCCCGCAACACACACACACACACACACACACACACACACAGACACACACACGCACACACACACACACCCCGCGCACGCACACACACTTTTTAAGGGAGGATGCAGTCATTTTTATGACACCCTGTCCTCTTTCTGCAACACCCATTTTGCTATCAGTTGTAATGGAAATATCTTGATGTTTTTTTGCCTAGTTCCATGAGGGCTGTGTTGCTACTGGGTATAATTATTGTTGTAGAATCCTTTAGCAAAGGCCGTCATAGTGAAAAATAACAGTTACATGCCAAGCTATGCACAGTATGTCCCACACAAACAACCCTTTTGCGAGCAATAACTAAAGAAGACAGACAACGTAACTGTTTCTTTTTCTGAGAAAGCAGGCAACACCTTCAGCTGTATGGCTGCCATGAGCCTACAGGTGACCTGACCAACACTGTTTAATGGCTCAGCCATTAATGGTTAATGCTCAATCCACACAAACGGTGAAGTGAATAGTGCCTGTTCGGCGAGGGCACACGCCTTCCTTTTGACAGATACCCCCCCCCCCCCAGGACCCAGCACTGGGAATAGCTAACCCCAGGTTTATGCTTTCATAGGCCCGACCTTGCACATGACACCTCCTGGATTGAGAGAGAGAGAGAGAGAGAGGGAGAGAGAGAGACAGAGAGAGGGAAAGAAAGAAAGGGAAAGAGACATAGATATAGAAAGAGAAAGAGAGACAGAGACAGAGAGAGGGGGAAAGAAAGATAAAGAGACACAGAGACAGAGAGAAATAGAGAGAGAGAGAGAAATAGAGAGAGAGAGACGGAGAGAGGGAAAGAAAGATAAAGAGATACAGAGAGATATAAAAAAGAGAGAGAGCTTAATGTCACTGGAGGGAAAATGCCTATACTGCGAGCATGATGGGATGCTCCCCTTACCAAACTGTCGAATCAGCTGAAAGGTGCTCTAACTAGGTACAATTGACTCAAGTACTTCCAAATGCTCTGAGCCATCGTGACTTATAGTAATGCTATGAGGCACAAATCTCTGGTCTCTGAGTCCAAAGTTCCTCTAACTGGAAGTGAAACTTACAGGGCGGTAATCAGACCGCTGTGAGACCAGTGCAGTCTCATGCCAAGATGACTGCAAGTAGCAACAGCTGATTTTCATCATGGATTCGGTTGGATGTAATGTGAGGCTTCCATGCACAGGTAACAACCAATTCTATTGACTGTAAAGGATAACTTGATAAAAGGTAGCCTAGTGGCTGACAAAGTAGCACATGACCTGGATAGTATGGTTTATCCAAGATAGGTAAGATTTAGAATTTCAAAATAGTCAGTGTATTCAGAATACACAACTTCGACTTTAGTTGGAAGTTCATATATTTATTGGATTAGTTGTTACGTTTTAATAGTGTATTAGGCTTATTCAAACAGTAGTCCTGTCGAGCTAGGGATTTACGTTCAACAGAGGACGTCTTTTAAGTTGACGTTAGAATTCTGAACAGCAGCAAGTTCAGATGCATTAATAGGCTAGGCAGCTAATTAGGCTATGGACTGACACAAAAAACGTTAGCTGAGATTTTTAGAGGGGGACGGGTCAACACAAGGCAAACTGTCACCACTCACCATTGGTCTGGAAAGGAGACCTGTGCTTATACTCGAGTAAAGGCTGCATTTGTCTTTCCACCCCCGACACAACGCCATGTTTGACATCAGAAGAATGTGCCATGCAAGCTTTTGTGTACACAGATACACAAAACAGAAATTAACATAATGGACAATTTTATGGTTTCCAACGTCAAATTAATCAGTGGTTCCGTTTTGAATGCAATCACTGATATAATGTTTTCCAGTAGCAAACAAAATGTATCTTAAGTTGTAAGGCGATACATTATTAAACGTTATCTGCGAAAGTGAAAACTGCATGAAAAGATATCACATTGTATCAATTCAAAAAATAGAAATGTTACACCTAGCGTTTTAGAACTAGGGTAGAAGACAACCTAGCTATAATTAGCTAGCTAATGAACCGAGATGCGCCGAATTAACATAAACCACTCGATACACACGACACAATGCTTTTCAAGAAGAAAATGCACGTTTCCGTTACATAGTTGTCATGATTGTTAAGCTTAGCTTGGCTCTGAAACAATAAGACCGTGCAGTGTGCTTAAATTATTCACGGTTCAGCCCTATAGCTGGCTGATGCTCCGGGGTAGCTAACATTAGCGAGCTACTATTCTAAACGATGACTGGCAGCAAGCTCAGTGATGGCAGCAAGCTAGCTAAGGACGATGAGGGGAAAAAAACATCAACATTTAGACTGCATCGGTCCGAATCGATACATACCAACGTAAAGCCATACGACAACGCCCACAGCGTCCATGGTCAACTGAACAAATGTTGAAATATTTACACTACGATCTATATTATTCGTTGAGGACCACTATTATTTTGACAGCGATACACATCCTCCTTGAGAATTCCATCCACCGCCCTATTCCAGCGCAATGTGTGGGCAGGACGCGCTCTGGTTGGCTGGAAGCGACAGTGGAACATCTGGCGCAGATGCTGATGTGCGAAGTGGCTGCAGGATTCCTGCAGAAAAAATACGAAATTTTCTATAGGAACATATTACTCTAGCAGGCATGTCTGACAACGCCCAGATGCATTTCACTGGTTAGTCGAAGTTCTTTGCAATACATACTCAATGGATATATAATATAATATAATATAATATAATATAATATAATATAATATAATATAATATAATATAATATAATATAATATAAAATGCATTAATAAATAAATAAATCAGGGTTTTTGGGTACTTAAAAAAAAGTCAAGTGATCCTCCTGTCTTATGACAGGGCTGATAGTGATGTACAATCAGGTAAACGAAGGGCCCCAACCATGAAGCTCTAAACCATTCAGACTCCTCCTCCTTCCTGTCAATCAGCTTAGGAGTGAACAGGACAGCTTGATAAAGTCTATTAAAATATATTCAACCCCCTGTGGAAAAGCTGAGCAGCCAGATGGCGACAGAAAGACCCGTAACACATGGACAATAAGACGCCACTGGATGGCCCTAAAGAGGCCCCCACGTTTGTATCTGAAATCTTTCTGGTGACTGTGGACCACATTATCATCCTCCACACACACACACACACAAAAAGATGTTGAAACATTAACTGGTTTCGTGTTGTCAGGAATTTACTGCGTGTGAAGGATAAAAACAAAATGGCATCTATCTCCTGCCCCCTGGTGCCTGGGCTCTTTCCCCTTTTTTAGGATTATTTTTGGGTTGCTTAGCAACATCAGGACTGTACTGATAAAGACAGGGTAGACTATGAGTCAGTAGGTCATTTAAAACCCGTTTAAGGGTGGAGTATTCTATGTCTGTCATCAGAGTGCCACATATCACACACAATTATCCACAGCACTGCAGTCTAGTGTACAGACTCCCTCTTTGTCTCTCTTTCTGTCTCTTTCTCTCTCTGTCTCTGTCTCTCTCTCTCTCTCTCTCTCTCTCTCATACACACACACACACACACACGCACACACACACACACACACACACAGAGATAGAGAGAGAGACAGAGAGAGAGAGAGAGAGAGAGAGAGAGAGAGAGAGAGAGAGAGAGAGAGAGACAGAGGGGAAGAGCACATGCACACACCATAGACTGTGTGTGTGACACACACACACACACACACACACACACACACACACACACACACACACACACACACACACACACACACACACACACACACACAGAAAACACAAACTTCAAACTTATAATTGTGGTTATTTGGTTATATTATTGTGTCTTTAAATTATAATTACACAGATTTTTTGCATTGCATTCCACTCACTTTTGCATGTGAGGCAGGTGGTTACACAAACACAAATCTCTTCACATATAAGCATGTTAAAACTATCTATTTAAGTCTCTTTATGTGGAATAAACATTTAGCTCTTTCTGGAATACATTTATACTTTAATAATCTATACATATTACTTGTAATCACATGTTTATATGTTTATACCAAATGATTTATAACATCCAATCTGTCTGCTTTGCAGATGCGCCTACATGCCAAATAATTAACCTGAGCGCTATCGTAGTTGACACGTGTTTGTGTTTTGCATAGAACCTAGCAAGGAAAGTTAATGCGCTGGTATTTTTTCATTAATTAATTATATATTTTTTTTGCCAGACTGCAGTTCGATGCAACCCCCTCCGTGCAGATTAGCGGAGCGAACCATCGCTATAAATGGGGTTAAACACCTGTCACATGGGCGAAACTGTGGCATATAATAGTCATGATTTCCGAGGAAAAGAAATGTCGTGGTGTTCCGTAATAAATTCACTTGTATTTGGTGATATGAAAAGTCATTTTGAAGAGCAAACCGAAAGTCATTGACGATTTTACCATACGAACACCCCTATTACCAGAATGGCAGCATCACCCATTGCCTGCAATGGCGTTGTCTGGCAGTGTGTAGACCCCGGCTTGTATGTCAAATTGTTTCAATAGGATGGCGAAGTATCGAAGCATTGGTCCAGTGCATCTGCCCAGTCTGTAAAGAAACGTGTTCGAGAGGAATGTAGTCAAACAGTCAAAGGAAAAAAATATCGATGAGTTGTCCGCAGAGCGATGTTTTTTTGCATGAGGCATTGGTTAAAACATCAATTTTGAACGAGGCAAGGTAAGTGACTCTTTTGTTTTGAACATTGTAGCAACAGCTATGGCGTGGCATAAGTGACAACTTCTGCTTTTTTAAACTGTCCAAATCTTGTCACATTGGGTGTGTTTATCGAGTTAAAAGTATGATGTAAAAGCCAGTTCACATCATTTTATTTGTGGATGGAGCTGTCATGCCATGTCTTGTGCAGACGTTTGGGCTTCGACCCTGTGCGGTGCATAAGCCTCAGCACGATGTGATGCGTTGCAGTTTTGTTATACTTATTTCATTCAAGTTAAGACCACCCTGCTACTGACCGAGTCTGCAGGGTTACAGATTTTCGTGTCGTATTTAACGTAGGATTGACTTGTTGTTGGGATTTGTACCCGTAATTTATTTGCCGCATTTGCTGATTATTGCAATTTGACATTTCGGTGACACGCATGTGGTGAACAGTGGCGACCAGTCGGCCAGTGGTATATATGTCTTTCTTGCTAGCTTTTTTAAAAGAAACTAAGCCTTTGTTTTCAAATGAAATGCAAGATAATGTGGTGTCCCTGATGTAGGATACGCTAAAAGCTTAGAAATAAAAAACGTATAGGACTTGTGTCTTCAGACAAGGTTGCTGCCCCTGTCTGTTGGATGTCTTTTAAGTGGAACTGAACGCAGGTGTTATTATGAATGTTGGGCTAATATGAAACTACAAAGTAAAAATAGCGTAAACAACACAATACGGGTGTTTACATGATCTCACTAGGGCACGTTACCCTTTCAGAGGAGATGTGCCTTGAAATTTAAAACCGTGAGTACAGACATTGTAGTGCTCCATTAATAAATGATATCAAAATATTTGCGGACGTCTTGGCAGTTAAAGAGGATATCTACCTCGTCGGCAAAAGCTGGATACTGTGGCTAGCAATAGATAGAGTATCTGGACCACACAAAAAGATTAAATTCTTATCGGCATTTCAATCATGAAGTCTGAAATGCCTGATGACGCCACTTTCAGTGGTTACAAAATCTTCTAAAGCATTGCACTGCATCATGTGCCCCCTGTATTATGGAGTTTAAACGGCTGGCTTGCCTGAAGTGATGGTCTGCTTGCGTGGGGTCGTTCAAAAACAAGCCATGTTATCACAAGTGGCACTCCCGTTGACTGTGGCTCAGCCACTTACCACAGTCTACCACAACCACTGGGCTCATGGACAGTGAGCGTTTCTGTTTATGAATGAATGTGTCATAAATACATTATAACTGTAATGTTATATCCCCAGAGCATCGCTGTTATCCCCATATATGAACAGATGAAGAAAGTATGTCAACAGTATGCTTAACTTGTTTATTTCTGCATGCTTTTTTAAAGGACTCCCAAGCGTTCGCGACGCAATGTGAGACCTCAGAGAAATGACAGTGATTTGGAATGGTACCGCTGAATTAAGACCACTCCCTTGAAGCCAACATGCTGAAGACCGAGGCCTCCACGGAGAGGACTACTCTTCGGAGCGCTTCCCCACACAGGAATGCCTACAGGGCGGAATTCCAGGCTCTCAAGAAGGCCTTCGACCAGCCTCGCCCGGATGACGACCCGTCCAAGCCGAAGGACCCTGACCGCGTGCGGCAGCCCAGGGGCCGGCAGTACGGTGCCCACGTCAGTCGGATCAAGGACATGTTCATGCAGATGGGCACGGAGAACTCCACCGCCACCAAGGGGCGAAGAGGCGACACGTCCCCCCAGAAACTCACCAAGCCCACCAACTTCGTCAACCGGGCGGACGGTTCGGTGATCAAGCTCCAGCATGCCGCGGTGGACCGCTCTGGAAATTCCAAGTTTTCCGAGACCAGGAAGCTGTTCGAGCAGAATTCCCGGGACACATCCCAGTCCCCCGTCTCGTCCTTCGGCAGGGACAAGAGGGGCTCCCACGAGCACCTGGACGACTGGAGAGGGCCTCGCTCCAACCGGGGCAGCACGGACTCCCTGGACTCGCTCTGCTCCCGAAACGAGGCCTCCTCCCCCACGGTGAGCCAGCTGAGCGCCGTGTTCGAGAGCGCTGACCGCCACCAGCACGGCGGTCCTGGCCCGTTCCTCCGCCGGAGCCACAGCGCGGGCCGAGCGCTCTGCTCCCCAGACGGGCAGCACCATCACCACGGCGACCTGAGCGAGGACGACAGCAGCTTGCGCCAGTCGCCGGTGCGCGGCGTCTACAGGACCCGGATCGGTGGCGGTAAGCTGCCCGTCTCGTCCTCCTCCGAGGATCTGCTCAGCCCAAGCCCCTTGGCGGAGACGGCGGAGCAGAAGAGACTAGATCGAGAGCGGAAGCTAGGGCAGAAGATCGAGGAGGCAGCCAAGGAGAATGAGGATGACGAGCAAAAGGCCTCGCTGAACTCGGACAATGGAGTTGATGGAGTATCAGATGAGAAACTAGACGACCAGACGACTGCAAACGCTGAAACTACTCGTGCGGACTCCCCTCAGGTGAATGAGAATGATGTTAGCAAGGCTCCCCAGGAAACTCCAGAAAGTCCAACCGCGAAGCCACAGGATGAGGCGGTCATGGAGAACCACCACGACGAGGATGAAAAGAAGACGTCGCGGACTTCCGAGGAACTAGCAGAAGAGGCCGATGAGGAATTCTGTGGGAACGAGAGGGTGATTTTTAATGCGGACGGAGACGCTTGCTACCAGGGCTGGGGCGAGAGTTGCACAGACGACGACATTGACGATGACGCCAGCTACGACCCGGGGTCGGAGGTCACCGAGATCCCAGGCCTGCCGGAGGAGCCTGAGGAGGAGGTGCCCCAGGGGAGGAAAATTCGATTCAGCACGTCGCCCATGACGGTAAGTGTATCGCCGGCCGTCGGCCTCACCTCTCCCTTCCGTGTTGAGTGCACTATGACATTAAACAAATGTGCTCCGGCGAAATTGATGTCATAATTCCTTTGACCATAACCCTCCGCAGCCATTAGCTCTCTCGTCTATATCCCTCCCGCCATGGGCCAGCATGCTCTTCGCTTGGACATACAGCCCACAGATAATGTAATCATCCCCTGGCATCAATTTGCCTGTATTGATTTGCTGAAGGTATAACTTCAGCCAGCCCCCGTATGCGTTGCAGTGTGTTTTGGATAACGAGGTGTCTGTGTGATGGAGGGGTCTTCAGGGGGCGTCCTGCTGGGAAGGAAGTGTGTACACAAACACTGAAAGTCATCCTTGTTTGTAGCTCTTTTTTCCTCATGTGATTCATCATTTCTTACTCCTCTTATTACACTTCACATCCAGACATCCTGAAATGGCTTTTTTTGTCAAAGACAAACACAGTGAAATTCACTGGCACATGCATATTCATATGCATACACACACACACACACACACACACAAACACACACACACACACACAAACACACACACACACACAAACACACACACACACACACACACAAACACACACACACACACACACACACACACACACACACACACACACACACACACACTCACTCAGGCGAATTTTCAGAGCTTGCACGCCAGGTGTGAGGTAGCCCTCAGTGCCCTGTGTTCAGCTAGTTTCAAGGTGACAGCGAGATTGCTGTCTGTTCAGTTTAGCTGCATGTTTAAAGTGTTCTGAAGCTGGTTGATGGGGACCACAGGGGCAGAGCATTAGAGGAAAACCACACTGAGAAACTCTTAACAGTCTTTTGACTTGAGATTCATGCCACAACCATTTAAACCATCACTATTAATTAATTCCCAGTCAGACTTTATCACAATAAGATTAGCAAAGCCTTTTTTTTTCACGTAGGCAGCGTGGCTGGAGAGAGAATACACAGTGTTGGCATGGCTTCGTAATTGCTTTGTTTTTGTTTTAGGATTGATTAGCCATTGTTTTTAACCACACCATTACTGTAAATTGTAGCTCCTGAGACCTAGCATGGTTTTAGGCTAATCATAGCAATCAGAGTCTGGCCTGTGAGGGGGCATGGCAACCAAGCAGGAAGGGAGGGAGGGAGAGAGGGAGGGGGGTAAAAAGGAAACAAATTCTGCCATGATTGGGATCAATCCCGTCACTGTAGCAAATCAGTGCTGAACAATTACTCCTGTTTTCTCTTTGGGGAGGGTGTGGGGGGCAAAGCCGAAAACGTGACAAGGAGCCTGCTGACTGCCTTAGCACAAGCTACAGCCCTCGAGAGTTACAGTGCACTGGGTTTAGCCCGAGAAAAGGTCAGGCTCTCCTCCTCCTTTCTCCATTTTTTTTCCCTCACCCCTTATGAAGTGTCTCATATTCTTGGAGTTCCTTAATCAGATCACATCCCCTATGCTGCACTCCATTATAATTCTCAGATTAATCTGCTAATTATAAACTTTATAATATAGGTCCTCCCTGCTGCTGCTGCTGCTGCCCGTTTTTTCCCCCTTGCGGGTTGCGTTTCTGACGTGACATCATCTGTGACCGGCTAACATACTGTAAAATTACAATTGGCACGACACAATAGCTCAGCCTCAACCACTTAGCCTCAGCCATTCTTTCCAGTCAGACATGCTAGTTTGAATGCTAGTGAGTGTAGAGATGCGTTTGGAGCTCTGTGTGCCTGCTTCACAGGCAGTATTGAGTATGACTGTCAGGCCTTTGCAAATGTCCACAGCCCACATTCTGGCTGGCCGAGTAAGTGACCAGTGGAGTGGGATTGTAAGGCAACCCCAGGAATTTCTTTTTTTTTCTCGTCAGACGGCGGCTTGGGTCTTTGCTCATTAATCATATGGAATATGCAACCGGGGGCTGCACTTTTGTTACCACCCTCTGCTTGAGCCCTCCAAGAACAAACAGGGGTCTGTGTGTTGTTTCCGATCGGAGAGGAGAAAGAGAAAAATATTGCCTGTAACGTGGCCCTTCAGAGGAACAACCAGGCACGAGGCTGGCTTAACCTCTGCTCTTGGGGGGTGGAGACTACAAGGAAGACATTGAAAAAATGTCTTCAGTTAATCTGACTAAACACCCACCCCCCCCTGCATACACACACACCACCCCTACCACCACCACCACCACCACCCAGTCCCTGCCTGTTATATTTCTTAGTGGCTCTTAAAGCGGATGAATCATTTCAACATCCAGGCTATTAAAACTTAATTGATCGAGAAATCTTTTTTTCAGAAGCTGCAGTGAAAGCTGGCCTTAGTCTGCGAGCTGCAAGCGCTGACTGTAAATTAAATTTATCCCCCCCATCCCACTCACATGGAAAGATGTGTCTGTGTCAACCCTGAACACATGACACACTATATCTCACGCCGCACGTACCAGATTCCATATTTAGACCTCAGTACGTAACGATTAGATAACCTACTGTATGGAAAATGATGTCAATTACCGGTGAAGCTTTCCATTTGATTGATGTGATTAATTCAATAGCTGATCTATAATAGTAACATGTTTTATAACATTGGGGGGGGAAACATCCATAGCCAAGATGCTGGCCTTGTACAGGTCTGACATCGGCATGGGCAGCTGTGGAGTCCTAATACACTACGCTCCGTCTGTGATGCACTCTTGGAATTCAGCACCACACTTGCCCAATCATACAGTCATTTTGCTCAGTTAGTTCTCTTTCAGTGCTCCGCCCGGTAATAGGAACATAATGTGCTTCCCTCAGCCGCAGCCTCAGTCTCAACACTGCTCTGTGCTTGGCAGGCCTGTCCCGTTCTACAGGCCGGCTATGATTGAGGAGTGGAGGGCAGTGGAACACCATGTCTTAACTGCCAACGATGCGAAGCGAGCGTTAGTGGTGAAATCAGTTCGATTACGTTATTTGCAGTTGGAATGTCCTAACTTACAGTAGCGCAATGCGAACCGGTGCTGCACAGTGTGATGTGGTGTGGTATTTTGAAGGCACTTTCTGTAGCTCGCCCTGTTTCTGTTTTCATTTTTATCGTCTGTGTTAGAAAATATATCATGGGGGAGCGTCAACTAGTTGAAATAAAGAGGTTGAATGTTCTTGATGTATCAGTAAGGCACACTGAAGGGTTTCAGTATGCAGTAGACAAGAGAGGGACAGATCAATACTACGGTTGGTCGCATCATGTGATAGTTAAGACACAGTGTAAGGTGGTTCGGAGGGAGTCTGGACCTTTTAAGAAGTCGCACAGCTGTGTGTGTGTTTATGTACTGCTGAGGTTGTGGTAACTTTGAATCCAGTCACGCCCCAACAGCACCACGGTAGAGCCGAGGTCTGCTGTGCTCCACAGTCGAGCCGGGCACAGTATTATTCATCACAGCTTTGTTGCCCCCCCCCCCCCCCCCCCTCCCCAAAATCACATTTCTGCAGGGATGTGTGGAAATAAAAGAGTGGCCTTAAAAATAAAGGAAGACCTGATGCACAGTGCCAACAAAGTTATACAGTATATGCAGTGTGGCTTTTCGTAGAAAAAGTGGGATAAAAAAAATCAATATCGGGATATTGTAGTACTTTTTCATGATGTATTATCAGTGTATCCACCAGTTAAAAGCTCTGTCTGTTTCTTTGTGTGTGTGTGTGTGTGTGTGTGTGTGTGTGTGTGTGTGTGTGTGTGTCTGAGGCAGGGGCAGAGGTTTGCTTACTTTTGTGATACGTTATCAATAGATGTTCCTGCAGCAAGTATTGACATTTTTACCAATTGCTCAGGCCGGCAAAATGCATTTCGCTGCATTGTGCTTGTCACCGCTGTCACAGTGTCACAACCTCACTTCAAGTTCTCATTGAGATGTTTATCAAACACTATATATCAGAAATGTCTTTGGGCAAAACCCACTTTTAGAGGGTTGGCTGAGAAACACTGATACAAACGGAATTAAAAAATTGGTGTTATCCTTGCTCTCTCTCTCTCTCTCTCTCTCTCTCGCTCTCTCTCCCACAAAAGACATTTTTAGTGGTATTTTTTGCCCTTTAAAGAACTGGTCTTGGGGCCTGCTGAGCTGTGTTTGAGCACTGTTTTTGTTGGAGCAGGAATACCATTAACACAATGGACAGCCTGTTTGAACTAAGCTGGGTATCGTTCTGCATATCGCCAGTTTCCCTAGACCCTTTGTAATGGTAAAAAACAAAAACAATGCCTCAACATTCTACTTCGTTTCCCAAACTACTTCCGCTACATTTCACGCCAATAATGTCTTGAAACAGTCTCTATGGCTCTGTCCAAAATATTTACTCATTCATTACATAGTGCACTAGATAGGGTGCGAGTTACACTGTTTTAGTTCCCTACATGGTTCTCTATATAGTGAACAAGTGAACATTTAGGATTTGGCTCATGACTCTCACAACCAGTGCAGACAGCATGGCACGCCCTGTGCAGCAGACCCACTCATTCACAATATAGTCAAAGTCAAAGTCAGCTTTATTGTCAAAAACCATATGTACAGGTTGCACACACAGAATTTGAAATCGCAATGCTCCCTAGGCCCACAATGAACATTAAACATCTTATAAACAAGACAGGAAGACATGATGACAAACATAATAATATAACAAAAAGTACAATAGGCTTGTATATAATACAAATAAGTAAAAACACAATGTGTAGTGTAATAAAGCTCAAATGGTGCCATTTAAGCAGTAGTGTCATTCATGTCATATAGTGCACTACATTGGGAGTTACATCACTCTGTCCCCTACATAGTTCCCTATATAGTGAACGAGTGAACATTTTGGGTTCGACCCCACTCTGAACATTTTGGGTTCGACCCCACTCTGAACATTTTGGGTTCGACCCCACTCTGAACATTTCGGATTCCACCCCACTCTGAACATTTCGGATTCCACCCCACTCTGAACATTTCGGATTCCACCCCACTCTGAACATTTCGGATTCCACCCCACTCTGAACATTTCGGATTCCACCCCACTCTGTGTGCAGTGTATTGCTGTGGTGGCTTGTCAGTGGCCTGTCCTGACCCTCTTGGAGGGAGACTGCAGGGACGGGGAGGGAGTGTGTTGTGTCATATCTCTGCAGCGTTAGTGCTGGGCCGCTCCGAGGGCCCTGCTGGTGTTTTGCCCCGGATTACCTAATGGAATTGAGTGCAATCTGAAGAGCCTTGGCGCTGCTGAGAGAGTGCTAAAATGATACTATAATTGCATGCCTCACTCACTCTCTCACTCACTCACTCACTCAGCCCTCTTCACTGTCCTAAGCCTGATGTGCCAACATTTCCTGTGTGTGTGTGTGTTAGAGACTGTGTGTGACTGAGTGTGTTTGTATTCATGTACATATGTGTATGTATGTGTCAGTGTGTTTGTGTGTGTGTGTGGGTGTGTGTGTGTGTTTGTGTGTGTGTGTGTGTGTGTGGGGGTGTGTGTGTGTGTGTGTCCACTGTGTGCATGTCCCTTTATTTGCCTCAACACTGAGTGACAACATCACATCGGAATGGCAATAGTATGACTAATGACGTTAGTGGACGTTTGCCATTTTTTAGCTCTGAGGTTTAAGCACTATTCAAATGCAAGAATAAGAATCTGACTAATTAAGGAGCAGTTTAGTGGTGGCTGCACCAGTCAAGTTAGACGGATGTCACAGCAGTTGGCAGCAGCTGTGAAAGTGAACGCAATAGAATTACACACACATCTGTAGCACAGCCTGTTGCAGTATTGATACAGCTTGTAGGCTACTTCCTCCATACTAAGACGTCTGCACTGTGAATGTAGTGCTCTTGGCATAACTGTAGAATTTACTGCTCTTGGCATAACTGTATCCTGGATACTTCAGGGGGAGGGGTTAACTTTGAGGGGTTAAATATGAACCTTTACCAGCCACTGACCTATAAATGGTAAAATTCACAGACCACTCAATGGTAAATTATAATTTTGTGTCCAAATTCTACCAGTCACTTTCATATTTTACTAGCATTTGGCTGATGCCTGGTGGCTGTTGTTTGGTGCGAATTTCCATCCCTGGGCTACTGACAGGTATCACTTTTCCTGATTATGTTCATGCAGTCAGTCTGTGTATGATGAATGGATGTGCTGCTTTCATCACTCCCAGCGAAGGTTGACTGAGGGGGACATCAGTTTGTCTGTCTGTCTGTCTGCTGTGTTGGTGCTATATCACAGTGCTGTGGGTTTTTGTGTGACCGCGAACACTTTTATTAGTTCTACTGCTAACAATTTCACTGATTATATTCAGACTTGCAGCCAGGGTGACGGAAATAATGTCTGACTGTGACGTGTGCAGCTCTTCATCATTCACAGCCAAGGCTGATGGAGGGGCACATCTCTCTCCCTCTCTCTCTCTCTGTCTCTCTCTCTCTCGCTGGCTCTTTCTCTTTCTCTCTCTCTCTCTGTCTCTCTCTCTTCCTTTCTCTCTCTCTCTCTCCCTCTCTCTCTCTCTGTCTCTCTCTCTCTCAATCGCTCTCTCGCTGTCTGTCTCTCACTCTCTCTCTCTCTGTCTGCTGTGTGGGTGCCATGACACAGCACTGTGTCGGAACAGTTTGTGTTTTTGACTGCTAACACTTTTACTGATTATACTTTGAACACTTTTACTGATTATATTCAGATGTGCAGCCATAGGAACGATCGAAAGCCTCGCAGACCGTGACCTGTGCTGCATTCATCATTCACAGCCAAGGCTGATAGAGAGGGCACATTTCTCTCTCTCTCTCTCTCTCTCTCTCTCTCTCTCTCTCTCTCTCTCTCTCTCTCTCTCTCTCTCTCTCTCTCTCTCTCTCTCTCTCCCTCTCTCTCTCTCTCCCCATCTGCTGTGTGGGTACCATCACACAGTGTGCTGCGTTCACCGGTACAGCTTGTGTTTTTTTTTCCCCCTCTGTGCCTTTTTTCCCCTCTATCCCTCTCCATCCTTCTATCCCTCCATCTCTCCATCCCTCCATCCCTCCCTCATTCATGCCTAATCAGGTTTGAGCCCTGCCTCATCTGACCCCCCCCCCCACCCTAGCAGATTATCCCTGGGCCCTTGTGAGCAATGTACACCAGCATTTACTCATCTGTGTCACTATGTAAACACCGTCTAGAATGTGGCTTTCCCCTCTGGTCAGGTACCCGGGCTTAGCCTCTGGATAATGCAGATCTGTAAGTCCCTTTCCCCCAACTATTTCCACGAGTCTGTTTTTCTTTAAAATAAAAGTCCCGTTATTGTTTCAAGGTTTAGTAGTCTATGTTATAGAGGCCATATGAGATGGAGGACTGGAGGACTGGAGCAGATGTTTTGGATTTGGCGTAGTAATAGGCTCAAGGAGGCCAGTGGAAGTAAATGACTTTTTCCATAATCAGATGCGGGCTGGCAATAAGGAACCTCGACCATCATTGTTGCGGTGGGACGTAGCATAGGCTCATATCTAAAATGGATCTGGCATCTGTGTACCCTGTACGCATGTAGACATGTTTGTGTGTGTTTGTGTGTGTTGTGTATGTGTTTGGATGGAGGGGTATATTGTTTGTTTGCAGAATGTGTACATGTACACTCTACGGGTAATAGTCTGTGTGTGTGTGTGTGTGTGTGTGTGTGTGTGTGTGTGTGTGTGTGTGTGTGTGTGTGTGTGTGTGTGTATTGTGGGTGGCAGTGGTGAGCCAAGGATTGTTGATTGGTTAAAAATGTTCTGTATTTTTTACTCTCGATGCAAGCATCCAGCTTGTTCTAAGGGTATAGCATAGACTGCACACAAAAAGGAGTGTGTTTCCATGTGGATACGTGACTGAGACAGCATTTCCTTTTTGCAACTGACATATTTTCTTTGTTTAGGCTCCCTAGGCCCACAATGAACATTAAACATCTTATAAACAAGACAGGAAGACATGATGACAAACATAATAATATAACAAAAAGTACAATAGGCTTGTATATAATACAAATAAGTAAAAACACAATGTGTAGTGTAATAAAGCTCAAATGGTGCCATTTAAGCAGTAGTGTCATTCATGTCATATAGTGCACTACATTGGGAGGGAGTGAAGATTGAGTGAATCAAAAGGTGTTTCTGCTTTATTCTCTTTCTCTCTCTCTATTCTCTCTTTATTTTTAGGCCTCAGGGATTTTCACAACATTTCTAGATTCGCTTCTGCCTCTCCACATACTGTTTTGTTTTCCTCAAAACAACCACAGTAGGAATAATCATTTAAAAATCATCAAGTTCATAATTATGCAATTTGTTGTCATACATTTTCCGGGAAAGAACCTAAGAAGGCTTGTAGGGAAACCATGATCAAAAGGCCTTGAATTAGCTAATATTCATGTCAATCCCAGATTCAGAAAGCACAAGCACAAACCCTGCCATGTATTCCTGCTGCCTCTGCACTGATGATTTCACTAATGAGCCGACCTACCTGGCAGATGATTTGATTTTGTGCTCTTTAGGATCAGCTAGTTCGGTAAATGATTGGATGAAATATGTGGCATATATGTGACATATGTGTATGTTTTTGTTTACTTTCTAAAGCTGGGATTGACATCTCTGCCTTTTACTCTTTAGGATCAGCTAGTTCAGTAAATGATGATGATCAAATATGTGGCAAGGTGAGCCGATACACCCGGCTGATGATTTTTTGGTTCGGTAAATGATTGGATCAAATATATGGCAGGATTTTTGTTTACTTTCTAAAGCTGTGATTGACAGCTCTGCTTTGTTACGACTGTACTGGATGTCACACCTTTGTCGCACCTTACAGTACCTGGAGACGAGTGCAGTGAAGTGGGAAGCTGAAATCAGTCATGCCCTGAGGCGTGTCTCTGGTTGGTTGTCCCCTCTAAACCATGGCCAGCGGCAGGGCGGAGGCCTGTGTGTGTACGTACGTGTCGGCCGGCCGTGTATTATTCATGCCGTGGCATTTTTGTTTGTTATGGTGACACCGGAGCCACGGCGGAGCTAAATTTTTAACGATCCAGAAACACAAGCCCTGCCCTGTGGTTTGTAGGGGCCTTGCTCGGGTCGATGGGGATGGTCAACCGACAGCGGTGATATGAGTCCGGGTGAAGGTAGTGGCGTAGTGGGGCAGCTGTGACCTAATGGTTAGGTCGTTGGTCTTGGGAACGGAGGGTTACAGGTGTACATGGATTCCTGTTTCAGTTGAAAGAATGTGGGTAGGGGAATGAATAACAAGCCCTGTCCTACACCCTCATACATGGCTACGGTGCCCTTGAGCAAGGCCTTCAACTCCATGTTAGTCCAGTGTGACTGTCCTACCCTCTTCCTAAATCACTGCAAGTAGCGCTGGATGAAAGTGTCAGCTAAAGTGTAAAAGTGATTCCCATTTGTCATTGTAATCTCAGTGCACACAAGAAAATTCAGTTTCTGCTTTTAATCCATCACATGGTGTAAGGTGTTGAACAGCCCGGACAGGCGCCCCAGGAAGCAGTGTGTGGGGACGGTTCCATGCTCAGGGTACCTCAGTCACAGGGCAGAATGTAGGTGATCACTGGTCATTCACTCCCTCCACCCACCTGTCGGTGTCGGGCATTACACCTGTCACCCTTTGGCTGCAGGTCCAGCTCATTAACCGCTGGCTAACCCATGACTGCCCCAATGTACAGTACTGTAAAGCGTGGAGCATGGAGCTGAGCAGACACCACAGGCGGCCCAGTATTGTGTTGAGCGGCGATGCCCGAGGAGGAAAACAAGGATGTGTTGAGCAGTGAAGTGACACAGTGGCCTGCTTTGTTGAGACGTGACTGGCACAATGGGGGGAACCGATGCTGGGTCAGTCGTGCTGAATTTAAAGAGTCACTCCCCGCCATCGTGCAGTGCAGTCTAATGAGATCCCAATACCCCTCCTTGGCTCGCACAAACATTGTGTTATTGTATTGTATTGTATTGTTTTGTATCATCATTGTCTTTAGTGTTATGTTGCATTGTGTTTCATTGTTTTGAACACTGTATATTTCCTAAGCGTTTTTTGAAAGGTTTATCATTGTCTTGCGTTATGTTGTGTTGTGTTTTATTGTTTTGAACATTGTATATTTCCTAAGCGGTTTTTGAAAGGTTTACCTCTATTGTATTGTCCGTATTGTCATTGTCAGTCATTGTCATCTTCTTGGCTATTGTCTTGTTTTGATATATTGCATATTTTATGAGCCTTTTCTTAAAGGGGAACTTCCATCATTATTTTCATTCATATTTCTGTGTCGCTACTGTGGTTGAATGCATTGTGCGTCATTTCTGTGAAAAATTATGTCCTAGATCTCTTGTTTGACGCTGTTTTCTGTAAGCTATAACAGGTCTAGTGGTTGAACGACTGTTTTTTCCGGTGTCCCTCGTGAATATCCATGACGTGTCAATATAGCACCTCTGATTGGGCAAATTCGATGTCTTTCGCTCACCTAGCTTCTGTCCACCAATCCTTTGGGATGTGGGCTTGCCATACATGGCTCTGGGCGGGGCTTACGACCTAGTGACGTAGATAGGTTTAGCATGCTCTGATCCGCTCGTTTTGGTTAGCTCGACCCTTCAATGACCAGTAAAACCATGAGGGTCGAATTTCACGTCTTGGAATGCTGCGTGCATATACTGCTTGTTGTGACCCACCACATTGTAAATAGAGCTACTAAAAGTGTTTTTTGACGGAAGGACCCCTTTAAAGGGTTCACCTCAGATATGCCCAAGCACTCATGCTGAGCCTGTGGGGGGCCCTGAGGGGGTTTTTCTCCTCTGGCTTTTCTCCTCTGGTTGTGTCACGTTCTCCGAGTCTGGAGACCTTTTTGTGAAAAAAAAAGCTCTCGGGCACGGGTCTCTCATGGGAAGCTTATGAGTGTGAAATAAAAAACAAATGACACCATTCATCCACAACAAATTAGCCGTCATAAGCTCCTTGGTCAAGGCTCATGAATTAAGTACTCGTATTCTTCCCCTTTCCCATTGTCACACCAACTCACAGTAAATACCAAAGCCACCCACCCACCCACCGCCTAACCGCCATACATCATACATGAAGCGGGCAGTTGTGTGGTCTGAAAGAGGCTTGGGATGTTGTCTCTCATCATTGTTGTTGTCTGGCAGAGGTCTGCTGTGTGGACGACTCCAGTGGGCTGTTTTTGTAGGTGGGAGTTATGTGACTTGGTAGTAATAACCACGGCAACAGGGATTTAAAAAAAAATGGAAGGAAGGGTGGAAGGAATTCACGGGGGTGATAAGCTTTCTTACAGTCAGCTACTTGAAGGCACTGAGGTAAATAAAGACCTGCATTTTCCCCCAGGCTGCCGTTTTCAGATGCAGAGAGAAAAGTGGCCAGACCATTTCGTATCGTATATTTTTTTTCTATACAATACTCCATGGAAAAGTCTGGGACCTGCATCAGTGTGTACTTTCAGTTGTTTTGGATAGTCTTTACTTCTAAAGGTTCCTCTTGCCTGACTCATCAAGTCAATTTGCCATAACACAAATTGTTCATATATCAACAGGTCATATATCAACAAACAGGTCATATATCTTTAACCGTGTGTAGCTTAGCAAGCTAATGCTGCATAACAGGACTGTACAATATTAGACAAATGTGTGCTATCCAATAATACTGTTAAAAAATGCTGCAGTATATGTCTTGTGATAAATAAACAAAATCCTCCAGTGTTTGTGTTTACTGTTTGTCTTTGCTGTGGGCCTTCGGACATCCAGGGCAGCGGGGCTCCATCTGACTGGCCAAATATTTTGATATGCAGAGAGAGTGACTGCATGACTGCAATGACTGAATGACTGCATAGCCTATGAAAAATTAACCATCAAGAGCAGTGAAGCTGTGTTTTGTTTTGCGATATGTACTGTATACTGACCATGTTAATATTCGGACGTTGAGATATTTTAAAATACACTGTGTAGATCCCAGTGCACTACACTATGATGTTATAAATAAACAATGTGGCAACATGTCATTTCTGCGTAACGTGTGTCAGCATCAGCAGGACTATGAAATGTGTGTACAGTCAGTGCATGACTCAGCACATCCCCCAAAGACAAGACAGCTACTGTAGCACTGGTGTCCTGCATCCACACCGCTCCTCGTGCCAGGCTGAATAGAGGCACCGAGTCCGACATTTTTCCTCATTCACTACAGTACATAGGGCACTACATTAGGTGCGAATTACACCGAGGTGTGTTGTCCCCTGCACAGTGCACTATATAGTGAGCGATTGAAAATGTCAAATGGTTAAGGGTCTTGGTTAGTTGTCTAATGGTTAAAGTGTCTTGGCTAGTTGTCTAATGGTTAAGGGTCTTGGGATCAGAGGGTTGCAGGTTTGAATCCTGTACCATTAGGAAGAAAATGTAGGTGGGGGAGTGAATAACCAGGGCTCTCCTGCACCAGAACCCATGGCTGAAGTACCCCTAAGCTAGGCACCTAACCCCATGTTGCTGCAGGGGGACTATCTCTATAGGTGTGTTGTCCCCTGCACAGTGCACTATATAGTGAGCGATTGAAAATGTCACATTCAGCCAGCATGTGTTCCTGAGCACCGGTGACACGGACACGGGAGAAGGGAGGCTCCTGGGCTAATGAGGGAGGAAGTAGTGGTGTAGTAGAACCAGACCAACCTTGGCCCAAAGGTCCACGGTGCCGGCGGCCCGCATATGTTAATGTGTGTGGTGATTAGCTGAGCTTCTCTGGGGTGTGGGTGTGTGTGTGTGTGTGTGTGTGTGTGTGGGTGTGTATGTGTGTGTGTGTGTGAGTGTGTGGGTGTGTATGTGTGTGTGTGTGTGTGTGTGGGTGTGTGTGTGGGAGGGTGTGTGTATGTGTGGGTGTGTATGTGTGTGTGTGTGGGTGTATGTGTGTGGGTGTGTGTGTGGGAGGGTGTGTATGTGTGGGTGTGTGTGTGGGTGTGTGTATATGTGCCTGGTCGACTCTTAGTGCATGCTGCGAGCTGGCACTAATCTGTGCGGTGGCCGTTTACTAGGTGGCCATGGCCCAGGCAGACACCCCCTTGTCACACACACACACACACACACACACACACACACACACACACACACCCACACCCAGACCCCCACCTCTCCTTCGGTTGGATTGGGACCTTGGTGCCACCGTGAGAGATCTGGCACCGTGTAGCAGGAGTGCCATTTAATGCGATCAGCCGCCACTGACACTAAGCCAAGGCACCATGCAGCACCTTCACAAGCACACAAACGCACATGCTGTACTGAGACGTGCTTACACACACACACACACACACACACACACACACACATAGACACAGACACAGACAGACAGACAGACAGACACACACACACACACACACACACACACAAAGGATATAGGTGGCATTGCCTTCTCCATATATGCAGACTTCCTGTAATTGCTGACACAGAGCAGTATTTTGCTAATTGCTTCGAGTTCTTCTTGTTGAATGCACCTATTTGCAGTCCTGTAACGCATAGTCTGTGAACATGTCCAAGACTACCATACATGAGTACCACCAGGTTTGTACTATAGCCACCTACTGAAAGGGAGCATAAACTAATGACAGGTATGTTATAATTTTCTCAGACTGGTCTATATATGCATCAAAGCAGCATACTTTGCGCAATTCTGTCGCAGTTGTATCTGCAATGCAATCGTGACGGGCAGTGTGTGCAGGCCTCAAAGGACGCTGGGCATCCATTCATTATGTTTGTGTTGTTCCTATTGTTCCATCACTGTGCAGCAGGCAGCATTGTTGACGCCTTGGAAACCACAGTGATATAAGGGTTCTATTGAGTTGGGAGGACTTGTAGTCTAACTTTGGTGATGAGTTTTTAGAATGGCTGTGTCTGACAGCTGGATTGTGCAGTGCTGCGTGAGAAACAGTGTGATCGGCGCACTGAAGGCACGCGAGTTTACCTTGAAGGCACAGGTTTTCTCAGTAAACATGTTGTTGCACACACACACACACACACACACACACACACACACACACACACACACAAACAAGCACACACAGAAGCACAGGTTTAGACAATCATATAGAACTCTCTCTATCAAAGACAGGCACTTGCATACTAAGCCCTATACATACTAAGCCCTTCTTTTCTTATTTATAGGCTATATTTCCATAAAATCTTGCAACCACACACACAATCCCAAGCACACACACACAGACACACAAACAAACGCACACACACACACATAAATACACACACATACAAACACAAAAATACACACACACACACACACTCCTTCTGTCTCCCCTACACCACCCCTGGCTGCCCTTCAGCTAATCCTACAGACTGTGCCGGATGGAAAAAGCTGCTGCCATCCTCCACATCGTGTTCCCTCCAAAAAGAGCAAAGCAAACCAAAACACACAGCCCGGCCCTGAGCCCTGACTGACCAGGTGTGCAGTGCGTGAGTGAGTGCATGGGTGGCGACTAAGCAGGAGAAGCAGGAAGAGGAGCAAGCAATAACAGCAACACCAAAAACACACTGCATTTGAGAGAAGAGAGGAAAGTCAAAGGCACTTTAGTTAAAAAGCTTAAAAACAGCCAACATGTTTCGGCCACAATGTTGGCCTTCTTCAGAGCACATTCATTCATTCATTCATTCACTCATTCATTCATTTATTCATTCATTTATTTATTTATTTATTTATTTATTTATGTTTTGTAAGAAAAGCTGGGCAATACAGAGCTACATTTTTTTTAACATCAAATAAAATCCCACCTAACCCCACCCCGTACCCCCTACACACTGTGTTAAAATAAAGAAGAAAGGCGGCATACATACTCTGCATATAGCACACCTTGTTCCTGACACATATTTAGAAAAACAGCTGGGGCCATGTCTTGTGACCGCATTGCATTTATATAGGGCTTTTCAACATACCCAAAGTGCCGTACAGTACAGGGGGCTCTCACTATGTAACCACCGCCACCAGCAGTGTAGTACCCACCTGGGTGATGCAAAGCAGTCATGATGCTCCAGAGCGCTCACCACACAGGGGGGCAGTGGGCAGCTGTGGCCTAATGGTTAAAGTGTCTTGGCTAGTTGTCTGATGGTTAAGGGTCTTGGGATCAGAGGGTTGCAGGTTTGAATCCTGTACCATTAGGAAGAAAATGTAGGTGGGGGAGGGAATAACCAGGGCTCTCCTGCACCAGAACCCATGGCTGAAGTACCCCTAAGCTAGGCACCTAACCCCATGTTGCTGCAGGGGGACTATCTCTATACCCAATTCACTGTTATTTTGGATAATAGCATCAGCTTAATGCAACAACAACACATTGTACATATGTAGCACTTTTTAAGACCCCCACTGCAAAGCTCTGTACAGTGAAGGGGGATCTCACTAATCACCACCAGTGACACACAACAAGATTGCTCACCATGCACAGCTGAGGCTGGAAGGTAAACAGGAAGTGAACAGGAAGTCATTCTAGGCGTGGGCACACGTGAACATGAAACGACGGCAGTGATGGCAGCGGTGGTGTGTCATGTTCATCACAGCTCTCGATCCTGGAGCCCTGAGCAGTGATACTCTCCTGTCAAAGACACTGTCAGTGTAAAACCGGGGATCAGAGAAAGGGAGTGCACACAGGGGAAAACAGCAACAAAGAGAGGAGGAGAGGAAACAGAGAGCATAAGTGCAAGAGGAAGAAGGGATGGAGAGAGATAGTGAAGTAAAGAAGAAGGGAGATAGAGTAAGGCTAAGGCAGAGAAAGTGCGGAAAGTGTATAATGCAATAAGGAAATGGAGAAATAGAGTGAGAGAGTGATAGACAGTTGAAGAGGGAGGGGGAGGTGGTGGTGATGGAGGGGTAGAGACAGAGATAGCTTGTGCTTGGAAGGCTCTTTCCTTCCTGAAGCGGTGTGGAGCATCCCCAAGCCCACTAGAGATGAATATGAATTTAAGGATGGAGGGATGAAAAGAGAAGAGAAGAGAAAAGAAGTGTAGCTGCTCCTGTCAGCTCATCTTCGGGCCTGCAGTATGGTACTCTCTGCTCTGGCACCAGAAAATCCCAGGCACTTCTGCAGAGAGAGAGAGAGAGAAAGAGAGACAGAGAGAGAGGGAGAGACAGAGAGAGAGAGACAGAGAAAGAGAGAGAGAAAAAAACACCATGCTCTCCAAAGTTGGAGAGAGAGAACCCTCATTTAGATTCCTGCAACAAAAGATCCCCACGCTTCACTTTGCTTTTCTTTGATTCATTTACATCAAATGCATCCAGAGAGAGGAAGTCTGCTGACTTCTGATGCCCAAGATAAGATGACAGGCAGGGTTTTTTTTGTTGTTTTGGTTTTTCTTTTTTTGTTGTCTTTCTGGTTTTGATTTGTTGCATGAGATGGCAGCTGCCTGGGGCATCGATGAAAAGGCTGGCTGATGAGAGATGGATGGATGGATGGATGGATGGGGGTGGGGGGTGAGGGAGTTGCATGTGTTCGATAGGGGCGGAGAGGTGAGATGCAAATGAAGAGTAATGGGGAAGGGTGGGTGAATGTTTTTGTGTGTGTGTGTGTGTGTGTGTGTGTGTGTGTGTGTGTGTGTGTGTGTGTGTGTGTGTGTGTATATGTGTGTGTGTGCATGTGTGTGTATGTGCATGTGTCTGTGTGTGTGTGTGAAGGGGGGATGATCATTTTAGTGTTCCAGCGTTAGCTAAGCTGAGTCATCGCTGAGGACTCTAAAACACTGTACGCTCAGAATGCCTCTCTAATTGGATCTGTGGTGACAACTAACAAGATCTAACGTTCACCAGTAGGCCTGAAAGGGTGGATATGCTCATTTTAATTGTACGTTTGGCTGCTACTGTTGGCCTAAATGCGAGACATGCTCATTTTCATCATATCGTATCGGTTGGTTCACACATTTTCAGGCATCTTCAGATCCTGCCAAACTGCATCTTAGCTAGGAAACCTCATCCTCTCTACCCCTTTGTAATAGGCAAGTAAATGTAAGAATTTCCTTATTCACCAGCTGTAACGAAAACCCAAGAATCATTCCTTGCAGAATTTTCCATGCTGACATTACCCTTGGGGATTGTCAGAGTTAGCAGGAAGGCATGTTGGGATACAGGGCCAACTGAAAGCATAGTTGTGTTGATCTAACTAGTCTATTACCCTCCTCAAACAAGAGAAGAGTGAAAGATGATGTCCAAGTTTTTTACATAGATTCCTTGGGCTATGTTCAGACTGCCATTTTTAAAAGCCACATGAAATGCATTTTTCTGAAATCTGCTTTGAACCACACGTAGAAGTGGTTTCAAATGCGACTCTAACTGAATTTTTTGCAGATGCCTCTCATGTTCGGATGATTTGTTTATTATTCAAATCAGTTTTCAGTGGCTGTTTTCTTGGCAACTGTGGTGTATGTTTTTCCCTTAAGCAGGAAACTCAAGCATGCATGTAAGTATGCAAACTACCACTGCTGATGGTGTGGTGTTTGTGTTGTAACGCCTTCATTGTACGTAGTGCGTCATCACATGCAGGAAAACGACAGTCAATTTGCATTTGCAAGTTAATGTCATTTCCCTACATGTTGGTCTAATGTCAACACTATGGGCATACATCTCAGGCAAATGTAATTTCTCCAGCAAGTAACACTGAAAATGAGGATGGCCATCACACACACTGATTCGATTTGATCCCATGTGAACTGCAGGGGTGCACGGTTAGTCGAGGCAGATATGAAAAAAAAATCTGATTTAACCAACGGTCATAGCGCACATAGCTTAATGGAAGGGAGAGTCCTGCTCCACAATCACCCCTCTAAACATCAGCCCTGATGAACGTCGTTTAGCCAAGAGGTGCTGTAACAGTCGAAACAGTAGCCAATACTCTTCAATAGTAAAAAATTAAAAAAGCAGAGCAAAAAAAGGGAAATCGATAAAGTGCCACATAAAAAAAACTACCCATATCACTCTGCATTCTCTGTATAGGTCATGGCCACCCACTTCCGCAGAGTTAAGTGCAGTTCCCTCCATCACGCTGGCCGGAGTGACCTATATTCCATATAGATCTACATTGGCCTCTATCTATATTGACCCTGGCCCCAAACCAGGCCGGGTTATGTGTAGAGTGGGGTGTGGGGTGGTGTGTGTGTGTGTGTGTGTGTGTGTGTGTGTGTGTGTGTGTGTGTGTGTGTGTGGGGTGTTGAAGGCCCAGGCTGCAGAAGCGAAAGCTGCTGGGAGCACTGGATGGGTGGCAGGATGTGCTTGATTGCTGGGCCATGGATAGAGAGAGAGAGAGAGAGAGGAAGACAGAGAGGGAGAGAGAGAGAAAGAGAGAGAGATAGAAAAGAGAGAGGAAGAGAGAGAGAGAGGGAGAGAGAGAGAGAGAAAGGAGGGAGAGAGACAGAGAGAGATAAAGAGAGAGAGAGAAATAGAGAGGGAGAAAGAGAGAAAGAGAGAGAGAGAGGGAAAGAGAGTGGAGGCGTCTGGTTGGCTGACTGGCTGGTTGACTGGCTGTCCTGCTCTGTCATCGCCTTCCTGTGAAGGGTGGACAGCGTGTCAGTGGGAGTTTTGAGGGCGAGAGGGATACAGGGGGGTTGCCATTACAGTTAATGAGGTGAAGAATGTTCCGGAGACTTGTCTCCTGTGCCGTCCTGATGGGGAGGGCTGTCAGTGGGAAGCGAGGCTGGAGAGAGAGCCCTTGAAGCTGGGCGAGACCGCAGAGAGGAGAGGCTGAGGCTGAGCTTTGTCCTCCTCCAGCTTTTGCCAGCCTCTGTCTTTTACTTCACTGCCTGTCTCTCATTCCGGCTGTTTGTTTTTTCTTTTTTCTTTTGTTTTCATGTCTGTTCTTGTGTTCTTTCTCTCATTGTTTCTCAACTCCTCTCTGTCACTTCAGTGTAAAAACACAGTGTTCACTGTTGTTTTACCCTCTCTCTCTATTTCTCTCTGTTCTCTATGTCTTATTCTTTCTCTCTCTCTCTATTTCTCTGTCTTGCTCTTTTTTTCTCTGTCTGTCTCTTTATCTCTCCCCCTCTCCTTTCTTATGCTCTCTCTGTATGTCTCTCCCTCTCCCTCTACCTCTCCCTCTATCTCTTTGTTTTCTCCAAGCAGTAGGTCACATAAAATGTTGTTGCGCTGCCCATATCAGACACCTAATATTTCCTGCCTGCTCACAGAGATGTTCAGCTGTAGTCAAACACGGTGGTTGAGCCCACATTTTACGACCTAGTTCAACAAGCAACACTCAGCTCAGGCTGCATTTCAGCTCCATCATACTGTGTGGCCAAGACCTTCAAGGTTAAAGACTTTCACCACTGTGCTGTCTCTTCCTCTCTCTTCCTTTCTCTCTCTCTCTCTTTCTCTCTCTCTCTCTGTCTTTCTCTCTGTTTCTCTTTCTCTGTTTTTCTCTCTCTGTCTTTCTTTCCCCCTCTTGCTCTCTCTATTCCGCCTATCTTTTTGTGTTACCATCTCTCTCTCTCTCTCTGTCTCTCTCTCTCTGTCTCTCTCTTTCTCTCTCTCTCCTCTCTCTCTCTGTCTTTTTCCTTCTCTGTGTCTTTCTCTCTGTTTCTCTTTCTCTGTTTCTCTCTCTGTCTTTCTTTCTCCCTATCGCTCTTCCTACTTCCTACTGCCTATCTGTGTTTTACCATCTGTCCCTCTCTCTCTTTCTCTCTCTCTCTTTTTCCCTTACTCTCCCCCCCCCCCCCCCCCCCCCTCTCTCTCTGTCGCTCTCTCTCTCTCACACACACACACTCATTTCTCTATCTGTATTTTTCTTACGGCTCCCGAATCCCTGCCCCTCTCAGCGAACACTAGTCTTTTTGGGCACACATGTTTCTTGAATAATGCACGCGCTCCTTAGCGCCCTGAAAGATTGATGGTGGGAAGTTCAAACAGACAATGCTCCGTAGGGGATTTTTTCTCTGGGTAACCATCTTTCAAAAACCGCGTGTGGCTGAAAGTCGGCCATGCTGTCAGCTCTTGCACAGGGGCGGACCAGAGCTATTTGCCACCTCAGCACCTCGTGTTGTGCTGTACATGACGTGACACATTACACACTGTACGTTTTTCTGGGTTTTTACAGCCGATAAGGTGGTGGCAGTGCAAAAGTGAGCTGGTAGTCATTTCTCCCTGAGGAGGTTGTGAGTGCCACCTTGTTGGGCATGCCACGTGCTTATTGGCTGATAGATTGCCATAATTAACATAGCCACCTGCGGTGCCACAACTAGGTGAAGGTGGCTGTGTTGCTGTCTGGGTGTGTGTGTCTGTGTGTGTGGTCCTGTCTGAATATACATGTGTGTTTTATGTGTGTGTGTGTCTGTGTGTGTATGTGTGTGTGTGTAGACCTGTCTGAATATACGTACATGTGTGTTTTATGTGTGTGTGTGTCTGTGTGTGTGTGTGTGTGGACCTGTCTGAATATACATTTATGTTTTACGTGTGTGTGTGTGTGTGGTCCTGTTTGAATAGACATAGATTTAAGTTGTGTGTGTGTGTGTTTGATTTCTTAATGTGCTATATGCATGTATATGTGCTCATGTGTGGTCCTTGGTGTGTGTTTGTGTGTGTGAGTGTGTCTGGATTGGCGTACATCTCTGTGATCTTGTGTGTGTTCATGTGTCTTCTTTGTATGTGTGTGCATGTGTGTGTTCATGTGTGCATGTGCGTGTACATGTGTGCATGTGTGTTTGCGTGAGTGTATGAGTGTGTGGGTGTATGTAGCGTGATGTGCTACCATGTTGGTCCTCCATTTGCACTTCAGCATGTTTATGTGTGTCTGTTCATGTCTTTTCATTCGTGTGTGTGTGTGTGTGTGTGTGTGTGTATGAGTGTATTGGTGTATGTAGCGTCATGTGCTACCATGTTGGTTCTCCATTTGCACTTAAGCACTCAACAGTGTGAATGTTGTGTGTCGGTTCCTGTCTTTTCATTCGTTTGTGTGTGCGTGTGTGTGTGTGTGTGTAGCGTGCTACCATGTTGATCCTCCATTTGTACTTCAGCACTCAGCAGTGTGAATGTTTGTCTTCGTGTGTTCATGTCTTTTCATGTGAGTGTGTGTTTGCGTGTGCATGTGTGTGTGTGTGTATGTGTGTAGTGTGCTACCATGTTGATCCTCCATGTGTACTTCAGCACTCAGCAGTGTGAATGTTTGTGCTTGTCTGTTCATGCCTTTTCATTCGTGTGTGTGTGTGTGTCTGTCTGTCGCGTGCTACCATGCTAGCCATGCATTTGCACTCCAGTGTTCGGCAGAGCCTTTGATCTAAATGGGAAGTGACCTGTGCGCTTGAGGAGATGTGACAGTGCCATCACGTCCTCTCGGCCAATCAAATCGAGAGCGACAGCCCTCCCCTCTGACACCTAATTGTATTGATCGGCGGCCTTCTCCTCCAATCACACGCGAGACAGCTGTGACCATCGTGTCACCTTCATGTGGCTTGGCCCTAAACAGCTAGCGGTATCAAAGATCTTGTTCTTTCATTTTACAAACGTTCAGAAAAATCTTTCTTGTTTATTATGTTTTTTGCCTTTTTTCTTGCACCTTGTCAAATCCAGTTAGTCCAGTGTGTGTGTGTGTTTTTTTTTTTACATTTTTACATCTAATGTTATTATCCCAAATATTCCAGTGTCCAGTGGTTTGTCCGTCAAGTAAACAGTGTTTTTTAATCCATTCCCTCAAACACTTACCGGTACATGTGCTGGTCATTTTTTTGAATAAAACCATCAACTCGTTGTCCTGGACAGTGTATTATGTGTTCCAGAAATGGTATCCCACAATGCCTCTGTTCATCAGATTAAGTGGCTGGATTAGTGTCATATTAGGCAAAGTAAACTGCTGACATCACCCAGATTAAGTGATGAGAGACAGTAAGATAATGAAAAAAATGTCATAATGTCAAAAATCATTATTGCTAGCCGGATATGCAGTCTCTGTCTCTATCTCTGTCTCTGTCGCTGTCCCCGTCTCTCTCTGTCTGTCCCTCTTCCTCGTCTCTCACTCTGTCTCTGTCGCTGTCTCTCTTCTTTCTTCTTCTTCTTTCCCTCTCTCACCGACTCTTTTTCTGTCTCTCTCTTTCTCTAACTTACTCTCTTTTTCTCTCTGTCTCTCTCTGTCTCTCTTATATTCTTTTTTCGGTCTCTGTCTTTCTCTCTCTCACACACTCTCTTCTTCTGTCTCTCTCTCTCTTTCTCTCTCTCTCTGTCTCTCTGTCTGTCTCTCTTTCTCTCTCTCTCCTTCTCTGCTCAAGAGATCCTTAATGGCCCTGCTAGTGAGGCCAGCATGTGACCTGAAGGAGGCCAGGCATGAGTGTGCTCTTTTTCGCTCGTCTCCTGCTGTCACCTTGTGCCACTTCCCCGAGCCATTGTAGGTCACCGCCTATGCAGAAACTCCACAGTATGTGTCCTTGCAGAAGGGTGAGAGAGAAGGGGGGGGGGGGGGGGGGGTAAGAGAGAGAGAGAGAGCGAGAGAGAGAGTAAGAGAGAGAGAGTGAGAGAGAGAGGGTAAGAGAGGGAGAGAGCGAGAGAGAGTGAGAGAGAGGGTAAGAGAGAGAGAGAGAGAAAGAGAGAGAGAGAGAGGGTAAGTAAGAAAGAGAGAGCAAGAGAGAGATAAAGACAGCATGTGTCTCCCATTTTTCTCCGTCTCCAATTAGACAAAAGTGACCCGGTAGTTTTATTTCCCTCTCAGTGTTGGAGGCTGGCCACATTCGCTGAGCTCAGCAGGTCGATGGACACATTTGGCTCGGCCAGCACCTCCTTAGGCACCCCACTGCCCACAGACACACAGCCAGCCTGGCAGAGGCCAGAGAGCTCAGAGCTCAGGCGGGCTCCACTCACTCCAGAAACTCCCCTGCACTAACACTAAGCCCCAGCACTAAGTACACAGTCATCCCCCATGCTGGTGTAACCTAACAGAGGCCTTCCTGCGCAGTACAGACCCAGTCTCCAACCTGCGACCGCATAGTTTGGGACACAGTAAGCTAAAAGTTGGGGCTTAGTTTATCCTTTTGAGGTGTCAGGAGAGAGGTTTACTAACGTTATAATTCAAAGCTGTGCTAGCTGACCTCACAGTTTGGGAGACAGTTGCGCTATCAAGTGTGGTAAAAGTTGGGGCTATTAGCTCAGTCAGTAGTGTATCCTTTTGAGGTGTTGGGAGGGAGGTTTACTAACATTACAATGCCGAGCTGTGCTACTGTAGCTGACCTCACAGTTTGGAAGACAGACGTGCTACCAAGTGAGCTAAAAGTTGGGGCTATTAGCTCAGTCAGTGGTGTATCCTTTTGAGGTGTCGGGAGGTAGGTTTACTAATGTTCTAACGCCAAGCTGTGCTAGCTGACCTTACAGTTTGGGAGACAGATGCACTACCAAGTGAGCTAAAAGTTGGATTATTAGCTCAGTCAGTAGTGTATCCCTTTGAGGTGTTTTGTTAGGGAGGTTTACTAGCGTTTTAACACCAAGCTCAGCTAGCTGGCATCGGTTACACTAGCCCAGGCAGCACAGCCGTGTGTGTGTGTAAAGCTGAGATGTTTTGTCCACAGGTGTCAATCCCGGGTTCAGAAAGTAAAAACCCTGCCACGTTTTCCTTCCAACACAGGTGACTTCACTGAGTAGCTGATCTACCTGTCTTGAGTGCTTATGTCGATCAGCTGATTCAGAGCTGGTTGGATCAAATTTGTGGCAGGGTTTTTACTTTCTGAACATGGGATTGACACCTCTGAAGTGCTATAGACCCTGGTTTTGTCTCACAGGTATTAGAATGAGACCCCTGTTTTACTCCCTTTTTTCTCTCACAGCTTGCTAGCTGCTCCCGTGTGTAACCTGATGACCTCTGAAAGAGCTAAGCCTGGTCTCTCACTCATCTTTTCCTTTTTCTCTTTTTTCTGTCGCGCAGGTTTTTAATACCTACTCGAACGAGGATTACGACCGGCGGAATGAGGAGGTGGATCCGGTGGCTTCCTCGGCCGAGTATGAGCTGGAGAAGAGGGTGGAGAAGCTGGAGCTTTTCCCCGTGGAGCTGGAGAAAGGTGAGACCCCAGTGGGTGTGTGTGTGTCTGTGTGTGTGTGTGCGTGTGTAGAGAAGCTGGAGCTTTTCCCTGTGGAGCTGGAGAAAGGTGAGCTGCTTGGCCCCCAGTGTGTGTGTGTGTGTGTATGTATGTGAATGTGTGTGTTTGTGTGTATATGTGTGTGGAAAACCTGGAGCTTTTCCCAGTGCAGCTGGAGAAAGGTGAGCTGCTCGACTCCTTGTGTGTGTGTGTGTTTGTGTGTGTGTGTGTATATATGTATGTATGTCTGTCTGTGTGTGTGTGTGTGTGCGTGTGTGTGTGTGTGTGTATGTGTGAGTGTGTCTGGCTGTGTGTGTGAGTGTATGTATGTGAAAGTGTGTGTGTGTGTATATGTGTGTGTCTGGAGCTTTTCCCAGTGGAGCTGGAGAAAGGTGAGCTGCTCAACTCCCAGTGTGCGTGTGTGTGTGTGTGTGTGTGTGTGTATTTGTGTGTGAGTATACAGTATGTATGTGTGTGTGTCTGACTGTGTGTGTGAGTGTGTGCATGTGTATGTGTGTGCATATGTGTGTGTGTGTATGTGTGTGTGTGTGTGTGTGTGAGTGTGTCTGTTTGTGTGTGCGTGTGTATGTATGTGAATGTGTGTGTGTGTTTATGTGTGTGTGGAGAAGCTGGATCTTTTCCCAGTGCAGCTGGAGAAAGGTGAGCTGCTTGACTCCCTGTGTGTGTGTCTGTGTGTGTGTGTGTGTGTCCGTGTGTGTGAGTGTGTTTCTGTGCGTGTGTATGTATGTGTGTGTGTCTGTCTGTGTGTGCGTGTGTATGCATGTGTGTGTGTCTGTCTGTGTGTGTGGAGAAGCTGGAGCTTTTCCCAGTGGAGCTGAAGAAAGGTGAGCTGCTCCGCTCCCCATGTGCGTGTGTGTGTGTGTGTCTTTGTGTGTGTGTGTATGTATGTATATGTGTGTGTGTGTGTGTGTGTGTTTGTGTCTGTGTGTGTGTGTCTGTGTGTGCGTGTGTATGTATATGTGCATATGCATATGTGTGTGTGTATGTATGTATGTTTGTGTATATGCGTGTGTGTGTGTGTGTATGTGTGTGTATGTGTGCATGCATGTGTGTGTGTGAGAGAGTGCAGGGGGCCGACCCACAAAGAGGAGCTCTGTTTTGTGCCGCGCTCCTTGACCTTCCCTGAGGGATGTGGTATGCTTTCGGATACTGGCACAGCACAGGTCCAGGGAGTACTATACAAACTTCAGGCCCATATTCACAGAGCTCCTTAAGGCCAAAAGTAGCTCCTACCTGCCTTATTTAGGAGGAAACTCCTAAAAATAGTGGGTGTGTCAGTCGTAGCTTTAGGACTAATTCACAAAGTTTTTTTAGTGTTGAAAGTAGCACCTACGTTTAGGGAAAGCTGGACTACAGTAGGTGACTGCTTATTCAGTAACACGAAATCTTAAAATGACTGCTGTCGTTTCACATGTGAATCTTTTGGAAACCCTAAATTATGCTGAATGACTGAAAAGATACCACATTATTTGCAAGGTTCACATTTATATTGGCATTTGGACAGTTAATGTAAATGGCATGGTGTTTTCATCTTAGATTGGTAACACTAATGAACAGGTTTTATTTTGTTGGCTAATGTAAAGTTGTCATGACAAAGACATTGTCAGGCAATGTCATCTTGGTTAATGTCAAGTTGTCATTATGAGGACACCCAAAATAATGAGAAG
>CM059283.1:12243783-12246283 GCA_030347295.1 Setipinna tenuifilis
TTCGCACAATTTCAGTGATGACGTATTTCATTCGCGTCGACAGCAGCGAAGAACTGTAGTTCACAAAGCGGCCTCTCACAAAACCTGCCACCATCAAACTTCTTCGCTGTGAATCGTGGTTTTCTTCGTATGAAAAATTATATTTAAAACTGACAAATATCATATGTCCCATTCATGGTACAATTCATACGGGACCAGAAAATAGTTTTTTGCTCTCATTGAATCCCATTCATTTTTTCTGACTTCCGAGGTCCCGTGTAGCGGAAGTAAAACGGAAGTCACTGGGGCACTCAATACTCAAGATAAATACTCAAACATATAGAATACTCAAACATACAGTTTGGTATGCTCTCAAGCACACCAAATGAAACCAAGTGTACCATTTATTGCAATTGTAATGTATATTCTACACATTAATATTGTAATATTGTTGTGTTTATATATACACTATATGGCCAAAAGTATTTAGCCACCTGCCTTGACTCACATATGAACTATAGTGCCATCCCATTCCTAACCCATAGGGTCCAATATGATGCAGGACCACTTTTTGCAGCTATTACAACTTCAACTCTTCTCTGAAGGCTGTCCACGTGGTTGGGCAGAGTCTTTATAGGAATTTTGACCATTTTTCCAAATGCTCATTGGTGAGGTAAAACACTAATATTGAGAGGGACTGGTTCTTAATCCTCGCTCTAATTCATCCCAAAGGTCTTTTGTCATGTTCAGTTAAGGACTCTGTGTTGCCCAGTCAAGTTCATTCATATCAGACTGTCTCATCCATTTCTTTATGGGCCTTATTTAGTGTGCTGGCGCACATGCATGTTGAAAGAGGAAGAGGGCCATTCCAAAGGTTGAGAGCATGGAATAATCCAAAATGTTCTGGCTTTGACTGCTTTAGGATACCAAAGCATTTTGAACAATCCCATGTTCCCAACCTTATGGGAACAGTTTAGAAAGGGACTCTTCCTCTTCCAACACGAGTGTGCACCAGTGCCCAAGAAAAGGTCCATAAAGAAATGGATAACAGAGTCTGGTGTGAATGAACTTGACTGGGCTACACAGTGTCCTTAATTGAACTCGACAAAACACCTTTGGGATGAATTAGAGCAGGGTTTAAGAACCAGTCGCACTCAACCAACATCAGTGTTTGACCTCACCAATGCACATTTAGAAAAATGGTCAAAATTCCTAAATACACACTCCCCAACTTCGTGGACTGCCTTCACAGAAGAGTTGAAGTTGTAATAGCTGCAAAAAGTGGTCCTGCATCATATTGAACCCTATGGGTTAGGAATGGGATGGCACTATAGTTCATATGTGAGTCAAGGCAGGTGGCTAAATACTTTTGGCCATATAGTGTATATATATGTATATACATATTGTTGTGATGTGTATATGTATGTATTTATATATTAATTAATTTATTGATTGATTGATTTATTGGAGCCGTAGTGCCCAGTGATCTGTTCATATATGATCATGTGCACCTCAGAAGCACTGCACTGATTATATCTCTGTCTCTTTCTCCTCTCTGTCTGTCTCTCTCTGTCTGTTTGTCTCTGTCTGTCTCTCTCTGTCTGTTTGTCTGTCTGTCTGTCTGTCTCTCTCTGTCTGTTTGTCTCTGTCTGTCTCTCTCTGTCTGTCTGTCTGTCTGTCTGTCTGTCTGTCTGTCTGTCTCTCTCTCTCTCTCTCTCTCTCTCTCTCTCTCTCTCTCTGTCTCACTCTCTCAGGATCAAGGTGAATGACCAGATTGTGGAGGTGGACGGTACCAGTCTGGTGGGGGTCACCCAGAGTTTTGCAGCCTCTGTCCTGAGGAACACTCATGGTGTAGTCAAGTAAGCCACTTTCCTCTGTCAGCAAGCAATAAACACAATACATGCAGTACACACTCACCCATGCAGACACACTCTCTAACACACACAGTACAGTCACGCACACACACACATCCACATCCACACAAACTCACACAGACGCACATACACATATTCCACCATTTCTTTCTCTGCCTGTATTTCAGTCATTTACTCACTCACATATATTCACGCACACACATCACACACACACACACACTCATACACACACACAAACCTATCTAAAACCTCTCACATCAGCAGCAGCAGCAGCAGCAGAAGGGTATCCATTTTTGGTGTGTGTATTTTTTTGTCTCTGTGTGGAACGAATGCCAAAAGGCGACACGCAGAGGTGATAGAGAGCACCTAGAGAAAGCAGCGCCAGCACACTGCTCACCCACCAGTACCGCACCGCACCGCACCAGCCCTGGCACCAGTGCCAGCCCCAGCTCCAGCCCCAGCCTCAACCCCACCCTCAGCCCCAGCCCCAGCCCCTCTCTTTGCTCTGCACCGCACCCAGCAGTGGATCACATTCTCTCTGCATTCACCGAGACCAGCGGCTCAGAACGAAGGGCTATGGTGCTCTGGTGTGAGAAGTGTTGTCGTGTGTATGGGGGTGTGTGTGTGTGTGTATGTGCTTGTGTGTG
>CM059283.1:12248783-12251283 GCA_030347295.1 Setipinna tenuifilis
GGCCGGGCAACACTTGAGTGAGAATGACTCACCGTCCGTGTTTGCCGCTTGAGGGAGGCGAGAGGGTGGAGATGGAGGAGATGGAGGCATTGGATGGCAGGAGTTGGAGAGGGGAGCTATGCAGGGTTGGGAGGGTCTGGCTGTGTGAGAGAGAAGCAGGGCGATGGCAGGAGCTGGAGAGGGGAGCTGTGGCTGTGCAGGGTCGGTAGGGGAGGGGAGGGTCTCACTGTGTGAGGGAGAAGCAGGGCGATGGGGAGGGGTCCTGGCACTGGGTGAAGTCGTGCGGACAGCCTGAGTGGAGCCTGCCATGTCGGTGGAGAGGGGATGCCTCTCTTGTGTAGGAGTGTGTGTGTGTGTGTGTGTGTGTGTCTGTGTGTGTGTATGCGCATGGGTGTGCCTGTATGTGTGTGTGTCAGAATGTGATGTGAGTCTATGCAATGTGTTTGTGTGTGTGTGAGTCCATTTCAGTCTGTGTTCGTGTGTATGTGTGTGTCTGTGTGTGTGTAGGTACTGTATGTGTGTTCATGTGCCTGTGTGTGTGTGTGTGTGCATGTACAAATACATATTTATGTGCATGCGTGTGCGTGCGTGGATGCGTGTGTGCATGTGTGTGCGTGGGTATGTGTGTGTGTGTACGCGTACAGTATGTGTCTTCTGCACTAGGCTACCCTCCCAGCAGTAGGTTACACTTCCTGTCATTGGCAAGCAGACCCCCCTGCGTGTAGGGGTGTGCTGATGGGGCGAACTGTTTCCAGGTCAGTGGCTGAGTCGTGCTCTAGCCAGTCAGAGCCCCAGCAGGCAGGCAAGACAGGCAAGCAGCCCTGGAGAGAGAGACAGAGACAGAGAGGCAGAGAGGCAGAGACAAAGAGGGGGAAACCCTACCATGAATCTGTCCTGTACTTGCCCTAGATGTCGGTCAAGTTGGGGAGCCCTGCTGCCTAGTCTTGTTGGGCAGCTGTGGGCTAACAGTTAAGGAGTTGGTCTTGGGATCAGGGGGTCAGGGTCGAAAAAATGTGGGTGGGGAAGTGAATAAGCACACTCGCATCCATCCATGGCTGAAGTGCCCTTGAGCAAGGCACCTAACCCCCACGGTCCCTGTACCTAATTTACGTAATTTACATAATTTACATTTAAGTCGCTCTGGATAAGAGCGTCAGCTAAATGCAATGTAATTTAATGTCCCCTTATTGTTCTGGTCCCCAGTGCCTTCCCCCTGGTTCTCTGTGTGTAGCATTCATATTCCCACCTCGTATTATCATGTCAAGTTGTCCATCCTGACTGAGGTCTCTGATTCACTAATACTAACACGCCATGTCCATCCACAGTTTCCTGTTTGCTTTCTGTGATTTTGTGTTGTTGTTGTGGAGGGTTGAATGCTGCCATTTGCAAAGGTGAGGTGGCTGTCTGTTTGAACATGTTTTTGACTCCAAAGGGGAAAGTGGCACATTGCAGGAGTAGCTTGCTTTTTAACCTTGCAAATCTTGTTGACCCATTATTGTGGGTGTGTTGGGTTCCTTGAGTGCTGTGATGGAAGATGGCTATACCTTTGTGCAAGGTCTTGTACCTCAGACAAATACCAAGCCTCAGTATAACATATTTACAGAACTGTAGTATCTTGACGGAATTTTTTTTTCAGTGGGTTATACAGTGGATTTGGGTTAAGGACCTAGGGCATAGCTTTAGGACACTCCACACAAATGGAGTATGTGTTCTCTAGAGAAGAAAAATACAAACATTTTCTTTCTCAGAAAACATGGAATGGATCGACCAATCGACTGTGATGTGCTGAATGATTTTTTTCAGTGTTCCCCCTGCAGGATTTCGACTGACATTGATTACCAGCCATGGCCACTAGTGCACTAACTTCCTGTTTCCTGTTGCCCTGTTGCGCTGTTGCAGGTTTCTGATTCGCCGCGAGCGTAATTGATTACCACTAGGGCACACACTAACTTCCTGTTTCCTGTGGGCCGGTTGCAGGTTTCTGATTGGGTGTGAGCGTGAATGATTACCAACCATAGCCACTAGCGCACACACTAACTCCCTGTTTCCTGTAGCCCGTTTGCAGGTTTCTGATTGGGTGTGAGCGTGAATGATTACCAGCCATGGCCACTAGCGCACACACTAACTTCCTGTTTCCTGTGGGCCTGTTGCAGGTTTCTGATTGGGCGGGAGCGTCCGGGCCAGGAGAGCGAGGTGGCCCAGCTCATCAGCCAGACGCTGGAGCAGGAGAGGCGGCAGAGAGAGATGATGGAGCAGCAGTACGCCCAGTACGACGCCGATGACGATGAGGTGAGAGAGAGAGGTTCACGTGTGTGTGTGTGTGTGTGTGTGAGTGAGTGTGAGTGTGCATGGGATGGGGAGGGGGGTGTTCCACACCACGCCAGTCTGCCAAATAGAACACAAAACAAAACAGAACGGGAAACACATGCAGTCATAACACACAGCATGACGTTTCAGCCAAGCTGGCGTTTCCCTAGCTCTGTTGTGCGCTGCATAAGGT
>CM059283.1:12261283-12263783 GCA_030347295.1 Setipinna tenuifilis
GTCAGATGGAGTTTAGTTTGTATTGCCAAAAACCGAGTAGGTCACAAAAGTAGAGGTTGAAATGGTGTTTTTATCTCTTTGATTAATTAGCCTTCTAGCTCCTGGAAAACAACACAACTATTCCCCAGGAGAAGCAAATGGAGGTTTCAAGAAAACCACTATTATAATTCATAATCGTCATGAATTATGGATCACTACCTAAAAGGAGATCATAATTCATCGCCCAGGGATGGGCTTAGTCTGGGGCTCTTATGTTAGCCTGTGAGACGCCTTTAGCACACTTGTGGTTGTGGGGCAACAGGTGTTGACAGTGTGAGGTGAGGTGTTCACATAGCATTTACTTTGTGAGGTAATGTAATGTAGTGTGTAGTGTAGTGTAATGTAATGTAATGTAATGTAATAGGTAGGGTGTAAGGTGTTTATGTTGTGGGGTCCGGTGTTAGCTTGCACGTTAACTGGTGGAAGAGCATTAGCACATCTGTGGTTGTGGGGTAACAGGTGCCAACATTGTGAGGTAAAGTAATAGCATTGTGTTGACACTGTTTGGAAGTTTGGAAGGTGTTTATATTGCAGGGGTAAGGTGTTAGCACATACATTAGCCTATTTGTGGTTTTGGGATAAAAGGTGCTAACACTGAGGTAAGGTACTAGCATTGTGTTGATTTTGAGGGGTAGTTTGGAAGGTGTTTACATTGTAGGACTAAGATGTTAGCTCGCATGCATTAGCATATTTGTGGTTGGTGTGGGATAACCGGTGTTGATGGGTGTTTGGGCACACAGCTGGTTAAGTGACTAGTCGCTCAAAATGAGGACTAAAGCCCAGGGGTTTTATCTCCTGCATGCTTCACAATCAGGGGGCGGCATATCAGACTAATTGCAGGGCTGCTCTGAATGCTTCATAACCTGGTTGTTTGAAGCTTTTTATTTTAAGGACCAGTCATACAGACCGTAAGAAGTGCTGCCTAGAACCAGCTTTAAAAAATTAAGGTAACATGCTGCATGGATCTTTTGCACTTTTGCATTTTTTTCGCAGTATTTTTTCAGGTATCATGAACATATGTTAGATAAATGACGATAAAGTTAAATAGTGCAAATTAAAACCATGTAAAATATATTTTAAAGTATTTTTAAGTTGGTTCTAAGCAGCACTTATGACAGTGCAGTTTGTGTGTGTACAGACTGTGTACAGTGGTTGTAGTGTAGTGGTAGTGGTGTAGTGGTGTTTGAAACTGGAAATTGTAGTTTTTTTTACACAGACTGGGAATTGTAGTTCACAGATGAGGTGTTAAGTGGGTTGCTTATGCAACAGCTTCTGTCTCTCTTTGGCTGCCCATTTTTCGTGTTTTGTTTTTTACACTACTGTCATTTGATCCTTACTCTTTTCTTTCTGTCGTTCTTTCTTTAAGCTCTAGAGTTTTCTCATTTACTTCTCTCCATTTCACCTCTCAGCAGCGCTTGCCTGGTTTAAGTCTATATGTCAGGGCTGTCTGAACATGAACATAAGCCATTTCACGCCATCTTACAAATTGCCTCAGCCGTGCTACGCTGCTGTTGATATTGGGTGTGAAGAAATGTAAAGTACCCTAGCCGACTTTGCTTGCTCTTCCCTTTCTCTCTCCACCTCTCTATCCCTCTCTATCCCTCCTGCCTCTCTCTCTCTCTCACTCTCTCTCTCTCCTGCCTGCTTCTGTGCTCCTGTGCAAGTTAGTGTGTAACACTAAACCTTAAGTGGTTCTGTATCTCTGCAGTGAATGTGTGTGTGTGTGTGTGTGTGTGTGTGTTTGTCTGTGTCTGTGTATGTGTGTGTGTTTCTGTTTGTGTGTGAGTGTGTGTGTGTGTGTTTGTGTTTGTGTGTTTGTGTGTGTGTGTGTGTGTGTGTGTGTCTATGTATGTGTGTGCACCTGAATGAATGTGTGTGTATAATCCTGTGTGTGTGTGTGTTACGCCCCTGTAGGGCCAACCAGTTGGGGCGTAACAGTGTGTGTGAGTTTTTGTGTGTATAACTCCAGGTGTGTGTGCGTATAACACTGTGTGTGTGTGTGTGTGTATGTGTGTGTGTGTGTAACTCCATGTGTGTGTATGTGCACAGCTCCAGGCGGTGGAGAAGGAGAAGCAGCGGTGGGAGCGTGAGAAGACGCAGCTGAAGCAGAGCATCGAGGACAACAAGGAGAGGATGCTGAAGCTGGAGAGCTACTGGATCGAGGCGCAGACGCTCTGCCACACGGTCAACGAGCACCTGAAGGAGGCCCAGAGCCAGTACCAGGCCCTGGAGAAGAAGTACAACAAGGCCAAGAAGCTCATCAAGGACTTCCAGCAGAAGTGAGTCAGATGGAGCATACACACACACACACACACACATGTGGGGACACACACACACACATGCTCAGACACACACACACACATGCGCAGACACACACACACACACATGTGCGGACACACACACACACATGTGCGGACACACACACACACATGTGCAGACACACACACACACATGTGCAGAC
>CM059283.1:12268783-12291283 GCA_030347295.1 Setipinna tenuifilis
CAAGTAATAGGAGCTCCACTGAGCCTTTACTTCTTGTGCAGATGCAGTCAGATGTAATTGGCACACTGCCCCCCTCTCCACCCCCCACCCTCTTTTGCAAATCTTGTATCTCCCGTGTTCTGGGCGGCCCAGTAACTGTGATGCGAGCAGACCAGACAGAGGCAGCGCACTGATTCAGATCCGTCACGACTGAATGGGGCAGTTTATCAGCCGGGCTGGGATAGGCCACGCACACACAGGGACACACACACACACACACACACACACAGGGACAGACACACACACACACACGCACACACAGGGACACACATACAAACACACACACACATACACATTCAAAAATAGGGACAGGCACACACGCAAGCGTGCGTGCACACACACACACACCCACACACAGATACACAGACACACACACACACACACAGGGACAGGCAAAGTTCACCGAATCCTCCCGATGTTTCCACCACACCCGCCATCACAGCTAAATCTCCCTTCCACAGATTTGATAAATGGCAGCCTTTTTTATTTTTCTCTGTAGATAAGAGTCTGTATTGATGGAGGCTTTTGTCTGCCTGTGTGTGTGTGTATGTGTGTGTGTGTGCCTGTGTGTGCCTGTGTATGTGTGTGCCTGTGGGTGTGTATGTGTGTGTGTGCCTGTGTGTGTGTGTGTGCCTGTGTGTGCCTGTGTGTGTGTCTGTGTGTGTATGCCTGTGTGTGTGCCTGTGTGTGTGTATTTGCCCTTTCTTTATGATGCTATCTGGGCGCTGAAGGGTCGGGCATGAGTCAGGGTGGTGCGCTGACGGAGAGTGTGGACGGTGGCGAGGCCGGGGGCCCGGGGACGGGGACGGGGACGGGGACGGGGAGCGGGCGGTCAGTGGGCGGCGGCGCGGGGGCCTCCAGGGGCCTGCTCCCAGACAGAGACAGAGACAGCGGCAGCTCCATCGAGGGAGAGGACGGCCTGGAGAAGAAGGTGAGAGGAGACAGACACTTGGAAATAGGCACACACAGACACAGGTACACACACACACACACACAAATACACACACACACAAATACACCCACACACACACACGCATACAGACACACACACACACAAATACACAAACACAAATACACACACACATACACACACACACAAATACACACACACACACGCACACACACCAGGGATGTAAATTTGCACCAGCCACCAGGTATATGCTGGCAAAATATGAAAGTGGCTGGTAGATTTCAGACACAAAAGGATGATTTACTATTAGTGTTTGTTGAAGTTTACCATTTATAATCCATTCATAAAGTATTTGAAGTATTCATAGCTTTATAGCTATAAGTATTCAATACTATGTCATTAGTCCTATTCCAACTTCAAGTGACAGTGCTTGTGGTTATACAGCTTGTGGCAGTGGTTATACAGCTTTACCTGCCTATGAGTGCAGTCTTGTGTATGTATAAATAGTTCTGCCTGGTAATTTCAACCATTATTACGCTTTATGAAGGCATTATAACCCCTTTATGTGCCTATAGAGTCCTATGACTAAAAGCTTCATATAAAGTGATACCATGAAAGTACATTTCCAGTCTATTCTTGTGGAGGGGCCTGACTGCTCCCTGTGCTAATATTACATGTTCTGGCATGTAATCACGCCCAGCGATACCCTAATGCTTATGTAAAGCCTTTATGTAATAGATTAATTACCACGCCGGTGGTACCCTGTGGCTCCAGTTCAATTTTGACTGGTGTCAACGCTTATTCTTAGTCTGTCTGTCTTAACGGAGGAAATTGCTGGGGAAAGTCTTGTCATTTTTTTGTGTCTTGAAATAAATGCTCTGTTCCTTTTCAGACACATAGTTCTTCTTACTCAGCACTGACACTGAAGCGCACTGAGGGAAAAACATGTCTCGAAAAATGAGAGCAACCACAAAAAAAAAGGAGAAGAGAAAGTGTTTGATCCCTGACGAGGTGCTTCGTTTGTGACTTGTGGTTTGTTCAAAAAAAAAAAGTGTTATTTCTTCCCAAGGCTTTGCAGAGCACACTACTGTCCTCCGTGCCCTCGCTCCTGAGGACCGCCTCGCCGTTCTCCGATTCGGAAAGTGGAACTCCCAAAGCCCCCGGAAGCCTTGAGGCCTCCCCCCGCCACCAGAGGCTCCAGGATGCCGCAGACAATGAAGGTCAGCCCAGGACAGAAACATACAGTATGCACATACACAGCAGCCTGGAAAACCAGTCCCTCCAGCCCAGGACAGAAACATACAGTATGCACATATACAGCAGCCTGGAAAACCAGCCCCTCCAGCCCAGGACAGAAACATACAGTATGCACATGTAAAGCAGCCTGGTAAACCAGTCCCTCCAGCCCAGGTCAGAAACATACAGTATGCACATGTAAAGTGGCCTGGTAAACCATCCCCTCGTACTTTACTTCGTTTTTGTACAGAGGGTCTGGTGCTGGGCTTATTGAAATGGCTGGTTGTAGGCAGAATCCTTCCTAGCCAAATCAGCATACAGAGTGTTTGTGAGCATTAGTTGTTAGTCCATTAGTTTCTGCAAAGCTTTGTTACATCATTCATGTTAATGTTTGGGTAAAGACAGGTCCAATCTTTTTACTGTATGCCAGAAATACTTATTATGCATGTATACATTGACCAGAAACATGTATAATGCATGTATACATTGACCGGAAACATGTATTATGCATATATACTGTACATTGACATACATGTATTGGAAACATTTATTATGCATGTATACATTGACGAGAAACATGTATAATGCATGTATACATTGACCGGAAACATGCGTTATGCATGTATACATACTGTACATGTACTAAAAAAAACATTTGTCATGCACGTACTGTATACGTGGACTGGAAACACCTATACTTGCATCTCTAATGAAACAGTCCTTTTGCCATCCATTTACCATGTGGATATGTATCGACACTTACCATGAGGACTTGGCTACGATTAGTCAAATGACTCTCAAGCAGACACACTTCACAAACACACTTCTATCATGGCTATTTATTAACACAAGGCTAATAGCACAGGTCAGTTAAAATCAATTACCTGATACTAGCTAGTCTAAAAAACGTCAGGAGTGCTTTATTGCCTCATTGTGGGTTTATAGACATAATCAAAACAGACTGAAGACTTACTTTTGGGGGTGCCATAATGCAAATGGCTGCAGCGTACATTGAATTTATGACTTGATAAAAATAATCAAAACTGACTGAACACTTACTTTTAGGGGTGACATGTTTCAACCAGAGACATTTTTCTTAGATATCAAAGCACAATGAATTAACTTAAATCGTGACTGCTTTCTCTGTGATACAGCAACATATGGGATTATGCCCCGAGCCGTCATAAAAAGGGAGAGCGTGATGTCCATATTAAAACTATATATAAATGTAAATTTAGCCTTGAGTAAAAAATATTGCACCTGGGTTTCATCAGCCAAGTGCTCACAGTCCCTGAAAAACCTGATGTACAGTATAAAATAATGAATTGGGCTGTCCTTCTCATCCTCCTCTTCCTCCTCCTCCTCCTCCTTCTCCTCTTTCTGCTTTTTTTCCTCCTTCTCCTCCTGCTCCTCCTCCTCTTTCTGCTTCTTTTCCTCCTCCTCCTCCTCCTTGTCCTCCTCCTCCTCTTCCTGCTGTATTTATTCCCCTCTTCCTCCTCCTACCCCTCTTCCTCTTCCTCCACCTCCTCCTCCTCCTCCTCCTCTTCCTCCTGTCCTCTGTGCAGGTTCGCCTGTGATTTCCAGCCCCTCCCTCAGTCAAGAGGACAGGCCGAACATCAGGTGAGAACAGAAGGAGGGTGGCTCCATCTACTGTGTTTCTTGTACTGTTTGAAGCCTGAATTCTAACTCAGATGTCCTTGTAAAATAAAAGTCTTCAACTTTTTTCTTTTATTCTCTCCACGAATGAATCCTCAGGTCTTCTCTGCGAGGGCTCAAAGGACTAGAGAGGTAAGATGGCCTCCTCACTGCTGTGTTTTTCTTTAATTTTGTGTCTTGAGCCCCATAATCTTTTGTTTTTTATTTATTCTAGTAAGTTATTGTGGAGCCATGAGGGAGGATTGGGGGGGGGGGGGGGGGGGGGGGATGAACACACAGGGCCAGCCTGGCTTACAGTGCTCTGCTGATCCACAGTGACTCAGCAGAGATGCATTGCATTGCCTCACAAAAATTTCACTGTTGTAACCCCGCCTCCCCAACACACACACACACACACACACTTAAACACACACTTACACACACACACACACACACACACAGACACCAAATCCTCTCACCCCACCTCCCCAACACACACCCACACACACACATACTGTACACACAAACACCCCCCCCACACACACACACAAACACCCCAAATCCTCTCACCCCGTTTAAAAACAAGCAGTGTGATGGGGCATGAATAAACATGGTTCTCTGTGCGGTCTGCAGACTGACATTGACCAGCAGACAGGACATTGACCACCACACACCTGGCAGCAGCTCTCACTCGCACTTCCACTTCCGCTGTGACAGCTTGGGCTCAGCAGCTCTCACAAACAAACAAACAAACAAAAATAAACACACAAACAACTTTTTTTATAAAAAAGGTAAACTAGAGAACTAACTAAGCCTGGAGGTTGGAACGCTATCTTTCTCTCTCGCATGCGCTCTATCTCACTGTCTCTTTCTCTTGCTCTGTCTCGCTGTCTCTCGTTCCCTCTCTCTCACTCTTTCCCTCTGTCTGTCTCTGTCTCTCTCTCTCTCTTTCTTTCTCGCTCCCCTTCCTCTCTCACTCTTTCTCTCTCTCTTCCTCTGTCTCCTTTTCTGCCTCTCGCTCCATCTCCCTCTGCCTTTCTCTCTCTCTCTCTCTGTCTCTCTGTCTCTCTCTGTCTCTCTCTGTCTCTCTCTATCTCTATCTCTCTCTCCCTCTCTCTCTCTCTCTCTCTCTCTCTCTCTCTCTCTCTCTCTCTCTCTCTCTCCCTCCCTCTGTCTGTCTCCCTCACCCCTGCCGGATGGATGGCTTGCTGCGTAGCAGACCGAGACGCCCACCACGCCACGAGTCAGCCAGCCGGTCAGGCAGGGACACAAATAGACAGGACTGCAGGGCGAGAGAGCAGCTGCATACCAGAGCAGGCCCGGAGCAGGGCCAGAGCAGGCCCACAGGCACAGACACAGACCAAATGCAGAACCAGAACCAGAATCACAGACCCAAACCCTGTACAGACACAAACACAAACACATGCACAGACACAGACAAATACACAGAATCAGGACAGACCCAGACCCAAACTCACACATAGAACCGGAGCAAGACAGACACATACACACATTTGCAGACACATACACATACACATACGCATACACAGACACAGACACACAGATACAGACAAATACACAGAACCAAATCCAGACACATACTCAGAACCATACACATACACACACACAGACCTACACGTACACGTACACAGACACATACACAGGCACGTACACAGGCACATACACAGACACAAACACATACACAGACCTAAAACCCACACACAGACACATACTCAAACCAAAACCCAGACAGAAAAGAGCCAGAGCCAGACAGCACACAGGGCTGCAGGTGTGCGGAACAGACTCCCCACGCTCACAGACAGAGGCCCCCCAGAAAGGTTGACCCACGGTGGGATACCATCTGGAATAAAAGCTAGTCATTTTTTTATGTACCAGAGTTTTTTTTGGGTTTTTTTTTTTTTTTTTACAAATGGAAATGGCTTCAGTGATGGAGGGCTTGGGCGAGCATGGCTGAGTTACAGCATTAGTACTTCACTTCTTTTTGTACAGAGAGTCTGACTGTGCTTCCACTGACATGGTTGACTTTGGTAGAATCTTTACTGGACCAATTAGCAAACAGAACTTCAAAACACCTCCAGGAAGCAAGCGTTTCTAATGCAGCACAGCCAGACTGTCTGTACGAAAAGAAATACAGTACGAGGGGCTTGTTCACCAGGCTAAGTAAGACACGTGGTAAAATTAGAATTCTGTTGAACGTGTCTGTGTGTGTGTGTGTACGTGTATGCGTATGTGTGTGTGTGCGTGTGTGTGTGCGTGTGTGTGTGTGTGTGTGTGTGTGTGTGTGTGTGTGTGTGAGCGAGTGTGTGTGTGTATTGTTCACTCATATACATTATGAGCGTATGTGTGTTTGAGAGTCTTGGGGAGAGGGTATGCTACAGGATGTTTTTTTAGTAGGGACATCCTGTTGTTTTTAAGATGGGCCTATTGGGCATCCTCATGCACATTGTGAACAATGCTATTAAAACGTACCCCAGGGTTTCTTGGGACTCAAATAAAAGCATCTGGACACATCTGTGAGTCTCTTAGCTTCCACAGTCTCTTACCTTCCCCCTGGTGAACGTGCTGTTTTTTTCTTTCTACAGCAGTTCAGTGGAGAACAGCCCTGAGAAAGTCAAGAACAAGGTAGGTGAATCCTTAGAGCCATATCCAACACAGCACAAACACATACACACACACACACACACACACACACACACTGATACACACACTACATGCATACACCCTTGAACAGAAACACATGAAGTTGTGTTTACATGCAGCCATGATATTCAGTTCAGTACTTGTACATATACCATGCTATGTTACTACAGGCAGACAGACAGACAGATATACTTTAATCATCCCAAAGGGAAATTCGAGTGCCAACACAGACACACAAAACCAAAACAAACCAAAGACATAGCATATATTAGTATCCACATGCTAGCTGCATAAGGACATGTATTTAGCTAGTCAGAGAGGGAGCCCTCCAGTGGTGATGCTGTAGAGTGAGTTTCACATGATGCATGTTGTGTGTGCTATCCACTTGGTGAATGTCACCGACTGAAGACAGTGCTGCCATCTACTGAGCATAACAGGGGCGTGACATTACATTACATTATATTACATTACATTATACTTAGCAGGCACTTTTATCCAAAGTGACTTACAATAGAGGACACAAATCAAGTTATAGATATGCAGAGGAGAACAGGCAAGAGCGTAACAAAGTTAGTGCAGACAGGGCGTACAGGACAATGTTGCTGACAATGGTGGTGATATTAATAATAGCAGCTTATAATGTGAACCCTCCATATTGTTAATCTCATTGGTTTCAGTCCCATCTGATGCATTTTGTGTTTAGCAGACATTTTTCACATGGCCACTCTTCTCTCCCTTCTCCTCCTCTTCCTCCTCTTTCTCCTCCTCCTGTTCCTTGGCAGCGTATTCTTGGTTTTTTTTTTCAGTTTACACTATTCACCGACCCAAGCAATCAATATCAATACCAAATGTGTCACATGTCACAAAGTTGCTTGAATCAGCACCTTGGCGATGTGCCATGGATTTCAACTGGGAATGTTTTTTATTTATAGTTCTGCTGGCTGCCAGTTACACTGGGATAAATTAAATCAGATTCACGATCATCAAATAGATTTGTGATTTGAAATGGAGGGGACATGTTTTTAAGTGTTTTCATTTTACCTCAAATCTTTGTGTCATTTTTTTGAAGTGCTCATATATAGGAAATTATACAGTGCCAGTCAAAAATGTAGACACACTTTCTTATTCAATAGTTTTTAATTTACTTTTTGTATTTCCTACATTGTAAATGAAAACTGACAACCTCCAGCTGTGTGCTGAACTGTGGGTGGGAGGGGATGTCAGCTCCTTCATAGTTTGGATGTCGGTTTGGAGTCAGTATTAATCTACAATGTAGAAAATAAAAAAAACAGTAACACTTTACAGTAAGGGTACATGAATATACATTTATTAATATTTTAACTACTGTATAAACCACAGTGTATTTATGTTTAACACATACTGAGTCCTATTAAATCATGGTTAAAGAACACATGGTATATCAGACCTTCATTAATGCCAAGATTTGAGGTGTTAATTACATGGTAGGTTAGAGTCTGCCATTGTATAATAAGAGTACATGAGCATGCCAGTACTCATTAACTATGATTTAGTAGTAATAATCATGTACGACTCAGTAGGCCTGTGTATTAAACATTAATGCATAGTTATCTTGTAATGATTCATGTATGTACTAACCAATAACTTTTTGTGCGTTATACAGTAGTTAATACATCAATAAATGTATATTCATGTACCCTTACTGTAAAGAGTTACCATAAAAAAAACTATTGAATGAGAAAGTGTGTATAAAACTTTTGATTGGCACTGTATGTGAAAGGCAGATAGGTACAGTAATAGCTGATGAACAGAGAGTGGGCTGCACACAGCAGGCTGCAGCCATGCTGGCTAGCGCAGAGCTAGACGTAGCGTATCCCCTCCTCATTAGCTTCCTAGCTCATTAGCTTCCTAGCTCATTAGGAAGGCTCATGCTAATTGCTAACTCTCCGTCGCTTTCAATCGCCGACATTTCCATCATACTTTCGATCGGCTGAGAGAGTTTAGAGAGACTTTTTTTTCCTCCCTACAGACATTAGTTACAAATACAACTTTAGTTGAGAGGGGAGAAAAAACAAAACAGTGAGTGTCTGCTTTTTGTTATGCAAGTAATGTATCCTCACTGTTCGATTTTTACTGCCAAGAGAAGAGCTTTGCGTTAATTAGTCGTAATAATTCACTAATTAGTTTGTCCATTAGGCAAAATAAATGGTTATTGTGCAAGACATGCAGCAAAGGCTCATTTTCATTTCTGTGCACAAAACACATTTTTGACATCTGTTGTTTTTTCCCCACTTAATTCACTCAAGAAAACCTCAATGCTACGACTCGAGTGTGGAAGAGAGACGAAGGAAATCCAAGCAGGTTTATGCAGATACCCTCAGAGGAAAAGGCATTTCAGAGCTGTGCTGACATCAAACAATGACAAATGCTGACACGTCTGTTTTTCCTTTTCCCCTCTCGTCTTCTTCTTTTCCTCCTCAAAGCAGTCAGAGAGCTTGTTTACAAGGGCTGGCCCTCACAGCCGGTCTTGCCAGCTTAGCAGGGGCCTTTGATGGGCACAGGGGCTGGCAGATGTAGCAGTGCAGCTCTCTCTCCCCAGAGAGGCATGAGCATCAGCCCTCTCTCTTTCTCTCTGTCTCTGTCTCTGTCTCTGTCTCTGTCTCTCTCTCACTCTCTCTCTCTCTCTCTTTCTCTGTCTCTCTCTCTCTCTCTCTCTCCCTCTCTCTCTCAGCCCTCTCTCTCTGTTTCTGTCTCTCTCTCCCTCCCCCTCTCTCTCTCTCTCTCTCTCTGTGAGGGGGGAAAAACACCACTCAGCTGCTTAGATGTGTCCTCACATTTTTTAATGTGACACACGCATACATGTGTGTGTGTGCACACACAGGCACGCAGATACACACACACAGATACACACATAGCACAGACACACACACACACACATCAGCATAAAATATCAGCACTGCTGGTCAGCACTCACAGTCTGCATCTCTACCTAACCCCTTACAGCCATCAGTAACCCACACAGCCACCAGTAACCCACACAGCCATCAGTAACCCACACAGCCAGTGTGCCTGAGATCCTGTACATGCTCTCAACAGTCTGTGCAGTACACTACACAGTTTTTTTGTAGTACTGTAAACACTAAAACAGTACTATAAAGTACACTATACAGTTACTGAACACATTTTATAAGGGATCTACTGTTTACTTTTATTGGGTTCATATGGGCTTATATTCACCACTTGGGTAATTGTATTCTGGATTACCAGAGTTTGCATATCATTATTCTAAAGCATTGACTACTTGAGCTTTGTAAATGTACAGTGGTTGGGGTATATTTGTGTGTCTTTGTGCATGTGTGTAATATCTTGTGAGCTTTGTGAATTTCATCACAACGTCAATCAAAGAACCAATAAATGCACCAACAGCTTGTCAACTTTGATAAAACATTATTTGCCTTTCAGCATGTCCTAATGAAAGTTGACAACTGCTTTGATAGCTCGGTTTGGAGAGGATGTAGTATCTGAGAGATGTGCTGAGTGTGTTTGTTGCCGTTGTGGTTTGTGTTTCCTGTAGGGCTCGGCGCTGAATGATGACCTCAGCGGGAGCAGCAGTGGCTCTGTGGAGGTCAGTGGGCCGGTGGCAGAGCCCAGGCTCTCGGGCCGCTCACACACACTGATGCTGTCCTCGGATGAGGTGGGGGAGGGGGCAGTCATTCATTCATTCATTTACTCATTCATTCATTCATTCATTCATTCATTCATTCATTCACTCACTTGGGACCATAGAACTAGATTTCATTTCAGTTTTATTGTGAGTGTCATAGCTTATTCATCTCTTATGCATTGCTTACTCTTGTGTACTGCAACTGTTTTGCCTGTTATAATCATTCACTCATTCACCCTGCAATTGCATTCAGCTCCTGTTTTCATATTCACATATGCTCGTTTTTACAGTTCACTCCATAAAAACTAATGCATTTTCACAGATTTAAACTATTCTGTAACACTTGATTTGGATAGTCTACCCACAGAAACTTTAACTCCATTTTCTTTATTGTTAACTGATTATTACCCTAATAACCATTACCCAGCCCCTAACCTTAACCTTAATAACACACAGTTTCAGTAGATGGTTTGTTAATAGCCTCAGCATCTGTAGATAGTCTACAGATCCATCCATAGGACTATCCAAATGAAGGTTGACCAACTTCATAATTCAGCACTTCGACTATAAGGTGCATAAGTAGCATAGCCTTATGTGGTTTCATTCTCTCACCTTAGTCTATCATTCACACACTGACCGACTCCATGCACTCACTTGATTTTGTATGCCTGCACTCACCCTCTGTCACCCCCTGTCACCCCCTCCATCTGCCCACCCACCCCTCCAACCCCTCCAACCCCTCCCCAACTCCTCTGGAGGCCTGCTGACTGACCTGTGCTGTGTTCTGGGTTCTCATAACTGTGTGTTGCTGTGCTTGTACTAACCAGCTCCCTCTTCTCTATTCCTCCTCTCACGCTGTGCACATGTAAGAGTCTGGATATGATTGATGATGAGGTGAGATGCAACTGTAGTGGTTGTGCACTGTTTGTTTTTGTTGTTGTTTTTTGTTGTTGTTGTTTTTGTTGTTGTTATTTACTTCTCTGAAATGCTAAGCAACTTCTGCAACCTTTGGCTATTGTCAATACTTTAATAGTGTTAGTAATAGCATTGCTAATCTGTGTTACTAATATTGTTATAATAATAAATGTTATTGTTATAATAATATGTTATTGAGAATAATATGAAATAATATGATGATATTCATATTTCAGTCTTGATTTAGTACTACATATTTGTATTTACATGCATACAAATAACAAAATTTTACATAAACTGTACAAATTCTAGACTCTTAATGTGTTCATGGAACATCCAGAAGCTTCTAGTGTTCCCTCATGACTTAATGTAATGCTTCTTTACAAACGGGAAGGTTCTAGACGATGGGCAGCCACCAAAGGCGCAGAACTGGCAGAACCAGAGCGTTCCCCACTGGAGCTGCCAACAGGTGGGGCGGTGGCTGGCGGGCCTGGGCCTGGACAAATACATCCCACAATTCACTGCCAAGAATGTGGATGGAGAACAGCTGCTGACCCTGGACAGCAGTGCCCTGAAGGTAGAGGGAGCCAGGCCTTAGGAGCTCCGGTCACACACACACACACACACATATACACACACACACACACACACACACACATGCATGAATGTACACACACACACACACACACACGTGCCCACACCGTACACATACACACACACACGCACACGCACACACACACACACACACACACACACACACACACACACACACACACACTGCCATCACCACTAACCACCACTCACCCACCCCACCTCACCAGCAGAGCTGGGGAAAGGCCAGCGAGTGAATGAATTACCCTAAATTTTCATTCAGGGTTCCGGCTAATGTGGCCCATCTATCATGGGCACGGTGTGGGTGTATTGAGCTCTCCTTATTGAGCTAGTCTTTTGCCATTGTTTAATTTGTTAAGGGGTCAGACTGTGTTTTATGGGCCAGATTTCTTTTCTTTTTATTATTGTGTCTATTGTGTCAGACGTTTTTTTTTACTTTGCTTTAAAGTGTCTGGCTACTCTCCCTAGGCATACGTTTGCGTCCTAGTGGCTGGCTACTTTGTGTGAACTTTAAGACCAGTGAGCCTGTTATAAATCAAACAAATGCTACTTGAATGCAGCATAAACTTAACGCTTACGTTCTACATCACTGCTTATAGCCCTCGCACCGAACCCCATAGCCCTTTCTCCGGACTGGTATAGTCAAGCCAAAGTCGTAGTAGAGTTCGCTGATGAAGTATTGCAATAAAATACGGAGGTAATACGGTGGTGCTAGGCTGACTATGTGCCAGAGGTGTCAATCCCAGGTTCAGTAAAAGTAAAAACTCTGACACGTTTTCCTTCCAACACAGATGACCAATACTGAGTAGCTGATCTACTACGGTCTTGAGTGCTCATTACAATCAGCTGATTCAGAGCTGGTTGGATCAAATTTGTGGCAGGGTTTTTACTTTCTGAACCTGGGATTGACACCTCTGCTATGTGCTTCCATTGGTGAACAATAACTGCCTATCTCTGCTCTTATAAAAACATGTAAAATGTAGGTGTGTGAGTGCAGGTGTCTTTGTGCATGTGTGTCATATAATCACCCACTTGTGGTGGTACAGTACTTAGTCCGTTTCTGTGTGTTTGAATCCGGAGGACCCCAGTGTGCTCCTATGAAAACATGGAAAATGTAGGCATGTGAGTGTGGGTACTTAGTCCATTTCTGTGTCCACTTCAATCCGTAGGACCTCGGTGTGGAGTCTCCATCGGACCGGGGCCTGATCAAGAAGAAGCTGAAGGACCTGAAGGCGTTGATGGAGAAGGCCCGGCGCAACCGCGAGAAGCTGGAGAAGCAGCGTGAGAAGCTGAGGAAGAAGGAGCTGGAGCAGCTGCAGAAGCAGAAGCAGATGCGCAAGTCCAGCAGGAGCTCCTCCGATCCACCAGAGGGCACCACAGACTAACAGCAAACCCCCTTTTTGAACAGAACAGAGAGGAAGGAACAACTTGTTTCTCACTTAAAACTCCTGTGACTGGATTTTTTTTAAAATTAGGGCTTTGTTTCCACATTCTGAGGGCTTTGCTTGAGATGGTTAGACACAGCAGAAGGATCCAACAACAGAAAAGAAATAAGGAAGGAAGTGGGGGAAAAAAAAGTGGAATGAAACAGGAATGGAAACCTACGAAGTGGACCAATATCTCCATCGCCCTCCTACTCACCAGAACACTAGCTTCCCCCCCAGTTGTAGACGTTGATCTCTGGGGGCTTGTACACACTAAACAGGGCTTCCTTCGTCTGGATTAAAAAAACAATCCAGATGCTCATTGCAGGAGGCTGTAGTTGCTAGCGAACTGCCACCTGTATAAATGAGAAACCAAACAGAATCAGGACTCCATCTCCAGTAGAAACACGCTTTTCCTTTTTTTTGTCCCTTTTTCCCCTCCCCTCCCCTCCCCTCCCTTCCCTTCTCGGCCCGTCCTCTCAAAGTAGCAACCACGTTTAAAAAAAGATTTTTCTAATTTATTTTTCATTTTTTCTTAGATTAATGTATATTTATTTACATTTACAGCGCCTGTTTAAACAAAAAACAAACTGATTTCATCTCCATACATCGTATATCATATCAGCTTGAAGTCTACCTGTACCAGTTGTCTATCCACTTCGTGTCAAGCACCTTTTAGGCATACTGACCATGTACATAGAGAACGGAACAAAAAAATAATATATACTGTATACAATAATGTATACACACTGTCTAATGTGCCATTTTCTACTATTACACAGGTATACATCTTGTGCTGACCAATGGGTTTTCTGAAGTCCTTAATTAAAGAGGTTTTTTTGTACAGAGCACGCTAAGCTAAGCTTTTAGTACTAGCAGACCAACGAGCCATGGTGTGTGTCCACTGATTAAAGCCAATCTAACTGTGATTTAGTGCGTCTGTGTGGTAGAGGCTGACTTCTCCGCCTCGCCACCAAATTCGAACTGAGGACTTTATTGCATTCGATTTGAAGATTTCAAGGCTCATCAAGGACTGGTGGTGCGTTTAGGGCACTCGATAGTGAACACTGCACCGAAGGGCCTAAAAGAAGAAGACGACGAAAAAGAAGAAAAAAAAAGACATTGATTTTGCAAACTCTCGGCAGTGCTGGAGGGTCTCTTTGCACTGTTCTCCATAGACATAACAAACATAATGTATGAGTTTGATGTGAAGAAGAAGAAGATGATGATGATGATGATGATGATGATGATGATGATGATGATGATGATGTAAGTAACCTCTGCAAAATAATGCACCTACCTAGCTCCACTGTTCCTCCTGAGTTTTTAGGGCTCTGCACATCGGCTTCGACAAAAGTGCGCCGCACTTTCAAATCCCCACTACTGTTGTTATAATCAACAGTGGATTTTAGTGTGTGATACCGACAAAAATAGTCTCAAATCGCTATTGACAACCCGCTGGCAGCAGTTTTAAGCTGGTGTGGGTTGTGTTAAAAACAATGAATCAAAACTAATACAATATTGGAAGTGCAATGTGCCACACTTTGTCAAAGCAGGTGTGCAGAGCCCTTTTGACTGCTGTGGAATCTCAAGATGCATCAAAGTTGGACTGCAGTACACAAGTCCCAGTCAGAACTTTAAAAGGACAAAAACAAAAACAAAAAAAAACAAAACAAAATCCAGAAAAACAAAAACCTTCCATGAATGACCTTGTGCTGCTTCAACTCCACTGCTACTTCCTTACCCCTTGTCCCCTGAAATATCTCAAAACTCAAACTCTGTTAGATCCAAGTGCTGCCTTTTTTTAAGAAAAAAAAAGAGAAGAGAAATGATGAGGATATGAGAGAATGATTTTACTGTAGAGATTTTACTTGAACCTAGCCATGTCCCTCCTGAGAGCGTGAGAATGCGTTCGTACAGTAGTTCGCTCCAAGTGTGTCCCCTTTCTCCAGAGCAGTCCACTAATGTGCACTTACTATACAGAACACTTGTATATAGCCCTCATCCTTTTTTCCACACTTGCTGGCCAGACCGGCGAGCTTTATTTAGAAAAGAGAATTCCTCCTCCATCAACATCGTTGTGCTTCGTTTCATGTCAGTTATATTGCAAGGCTATTACAGTGATTATACACATACACACAAACACAAAATATCACACAGAGTGTACAGGAAGTAACACTTGCTAAAGAAGAATACAAGAGATACAAGATGTTTTTTTATTACAGATACTCTACACACTGGAATGATCTATAACTGGCATCATTCATCTATGGTAGGCTATGGATTATTAATGTGTACATACACTGCAATATATTCAGATATACTGTATTATGCATAATGGGTACGTGTTCAATGCAGTCCCCCTTTTTACTTTTCAGGTAATAATTAAAAATCATACGTTCGGGATTTTTATTCAAGGATTCAGAGGTTTTAAATTGGCGGTATATATTTCTAGACTTTTTTGTATATTAGCTGCACTTTTGAGTAACAAAGAGGACATTATGTAAAATTCCCTCTCTTACATGTAGTGTGTTTACCGTAGGTTATGGAGTGTACATACCTCATTGATGTTACATCCATAGTAGACAGATAGTCTCTATCTCTATCCAGAGTTGGTGTTATTGTGATACTGAGTTATCACATTAGTTCCTCAAAAGGCCCAAATCATAATAACTATTATTTATTCTTATCGATAATTTATTTTAGACTTATGTTTCGATGGAAGTTATAAAATCAGCATATAAGTTTTAAAAAAAAGTATTTAACATTATGTTACTATAATGATTGTTATGCCAAAAAAAAAAAACGATTTCAAGGTTAATATTTTCAATATAAAATTATGATTATTATCTATGAAAAATAAAAAGGTTCTGTATCAAGCCCGGCGTGAGATTAAAAAAGGGGGGTATCTTGGATTACAGTAGGAAAGTGTAGTACAAGCACCCTTTCCCGAGTCCAAAACTGTGATCGCAATTTATCTAAGCTAACTCCGAGAAACCGACAAAGCCTCTTGCTATACTAAACACGTGACCCTCGAGCACTATGTACCTGAGGGAGAACACTACTGAGTATTAAACCCTTGATTTCCTCAATCGTTTTATTTTCTACTCCATAAAGCTTAGGCTTACAGCAATACGGCACTTACCTGACAAAGCCAGTAGTGTTTTTTGTTTTTAATTTTCTCTACACTGTACTCGAGACATGCGGTTATGTGCTAGTGTGTGTGTGTTCATGTGAATGAAACGGTGAGAGGGTATACTGGACTCGAGATCGCTGCTGAGATCGCCGTGAATGTGTCTGGTCGTGGGGATAATCAAAGGTACTAAGCAGGGTGTTTATGAGGGGGAAGGGGGGGTATTTAGAAGGGTGTTTCTGAGGGGGCTTCTGTCACAGACCTGTTGCAGAGATATTACAGTACTGTACAAAGCAGTATTTGTGTATTATTTGTTTATCTTTTTTCCTTTTTTCTTTTTTTTTGTTGATGTTTTTTCCCGTTCTCTTACACTACTGAGGCATCAAAATGGCAGCTATTGTATTTGTCACACACACTGGAAAGACTGTACCTGATGCTGTCATTTGATCAGTTCTCTTAATTTTTCTTTTCCCCTTATTTCTTCTCTTTCCGTTTTATTTCGATTTTTAATTTTTGCCTGTTTCCTCGTCATCGTTTTCCCTGGTGGAGTAACTCCTGTGACTCAGTGGGAAGCGTTTTGAGCCAGCAGGCCGTGCAGTCAGTCAGTCCGTCAGTCTGAAGCGCACCTAGCATGTCGCGCGCAAGATTGCGAGAAAATAATAATAATAATAATGATAATAATAAAAAAACGGTCTGTTGAATAGTATGATTTTATTATGATTTTTGTTTTCTTTCCATTATGTCTCAACTGCATGAAGGAATCCTGGGTGCCATGTTTGCCCTGGCTTCTCTACAGAGCCATGTCCATTCCACCCCCCCATCCCCCCCGTCCCCCATTCCCCATCCCCACCCCCCTCTCCTTCCTCATTTTCTGTTTTGTGAACGTGAGGTGGAGCGGAGGTCCCCCACATCCACTCCCACCCCCACTCCCACCCCCCACTCCAGCCCCTTTCTGCAAGGCCGCTGCCTTACGTTGCTGTGTATATACACCTCCTTCAGATGACATTGCAGTCAAAGAAATACAACGAAACTTCATTCCAGACCATGACTCCAATCCGTGTCTTTTGTGCTTACTGTTTCTATAACTGAGCTTCAACTGAGGTCACACACCACTCTGAGAGACTACACACACACACACACACACACACACACACACACTGAGCCACATTATCCAGTGCTAAAAACCAAAAACAAAACTCCAGAAATATGTGGTAAAACTGGTCTTGACACAAATTGGGTCTACATAATAATAAATGAGCTTAGGCTTACACAAATATTAGCCCGTCTTTCTCCAAATTGTTATTGGAAAAGTAATGCTTTTCTGGCAACTGAGATTTATGCCACCCACAGGCATGCCTGACCCATATCCGTGTGCCTGGAACGACTCTACTTGCTGAGAATGTGGGGCAGTCACTATTATTTTCCCCCTTCATGTGACTGCAAGCATGTGGCTATATGTAGGTAGGTACGTAGGTAGTTGCACACCTTGTTTACTGATGTATGGGGGTCACTGTGGCGAGTATTTGCGTTACCATCGTGCCTGTGCCCATGCCCATGCCCGTGCCTGTGCACTCCATGGCTGGCTGCACTCCCTCACTTGTGCAGAAACTATAAATAACACGCCTAATTTTGTCTTGAGGTGGAGGGGTGAGCCCCTGTCCAAACTAGCCTCACATGTCCAAGCCTCCGAGAAGCTCAGTGTGTGTACTGTCTGAATGTGTGTGTGTGTGTAAAAAAGAGAGAAACAGACAGGCAGAGAGAGTGTGTGTGTGCTCAGGGTGTGTGTAGTGTGTGTGTGTGTAAGAAAGACAGAGTGTACTGTGTCTGTGTGTTTGTGTGTGGTTGGGTAGCATGGTTACTCAACGGTCCACCATGCGATTATGGGACTCATTTTCTCCCATGATGATGGTGCGGTGACGGGCTTGGGGCGACCCCAACAGCGAGCGTCCATGGAGGGGCCAGACAGGGTGTCCAGGGAGGAAGCTCAGCGCCAGCTGAAGGCCCGCTTCCTGCGGGCACTGCAGGAGGACGACGCAGAGGAGGTGGAGATGATCCTCAGCACCACCACCATCGACATAGACACTGTGTTCGACGTGGAGGACCAGAACATGGTGCTGGCTTCCTACAAGCAAGGTAGCATATTTCATTTGACACGCTTCGGTCATGACCAGGTCACACAGTCATGGGTTAGCTGCCAAGTCTAACCTGGGTCACATGCATGTCACAAAGTCTATCTTAGGTCTTTGCAAGTGAGACTGCAGCCTGCATGGGGAAACATCTAGCACAATGTTCTTTTCATGTCAAGCTACCCAAGGTGGTGTATTTCATTTGCTAAAGGTTTGGTCACGAGGGCACAAGCGTTAGTGACCTGACTGTCTAACCTGGCTCACATGCATGTCAGTCAGCCAAGTCATGCAGTTAGGACAGACTGTGACCCTAGTGCTTTTGTGAAAAAGTTGGGACGGGGAACATTTTGCGCAAGGTCCTTTTAATGTCACAAAGTCCTGCACAGCCCTAGCTGTGTGAGCATATAAATAGTGAGCAGGAGGACATGTTGCTGCTGGCTTCCTTGCTGGGGTTTGGCATGAGGTCACATGCGCCTAAGCTGACTGTCCAGTGTAGTCTAACCAGACAGGGAATCTGGAATCTTTGGTCTAACTCAGATCATGCAAATGAGACTTTGGCTCAGAGCTTTTTGCAAGTGTATAGTCAGTGGGAAAAGGCAGTGCGAGGCAGGCAAATGAACTATAACAGATTCCAGATCAAAACAATAAATAAAAATCCTGAGGAAGATCACACAATCGAAACATTGCTGCTAATTTGATTTCCTAATCAAATAATACACAAAAAACAACCATTGTGCTTCTCTATTTGCATGTGCATCTCTATGTGCATCTCTGTTTGACTCTGGTATCCCTGGTCTGTGGGACAGGAACATTTGCCGTCAAGGTTCTTTGCTAATCTCACCTCGCGGAGCTCTGGCCGTGTGGGTATATAAATAGTGTGCAGGGTTCGTGCTGTGCATAGGAGCTGCAGGGAGCCAGCTGCACAGGAGACACTCACACTGCTTCCCTTAGGCACACAGCAACTGGTACTGTTACTCATGTACTGTTTGTGGCTAGCACTTTCAGGTTAAACATTCACATATTACCAACTAGGTCTGGTTTGTTACATTACAGCAAGTCTGTAGGGAGAACTTGGCATTACACGGCCTGTGTTATACTGTAACCATTCCATTACATTGAGTGCAACACTGAAACACATTCCATTACATTGAGTGCAACACACTGGCACCAGGTCTTTGTCTTTGTTTTTTTTTTGATGATATGCTGAGTGTGGCACATTTCACCCAAGAGCGTAGTCACACAGCAAAAAGTGTACTGATATGTGACCCTAAAGAGCACCTTCAGGATATTGTCCTTTGGGGGGCACTGTGATACAGCTGGCTACAGCACCTGTACAATAAACAAGCAGTACCATAAACAAGCGGTGAGCTGTGGTGTGGGCATGAGTGGCAGCCTGCTAAACCAGCCCCTCGTACTTCATTTGATTTTGGGTCTGGCTGTGCTGTATTGAGAAATGTTTTCTTCCGGGAGTTGTAGACTCTGCTGGAGTTCAAAATGATTCGATCTGCCTTTACCCAATCGCTAACGTCTGGTCCTGACGTATGCAAATAGTCTGCCTACACACTACAATTCAAATGTAGCACACAAAGTCAATGTCATCGTTGACAAACACTCCCTTTGTTCGCTGATTGGTTAGGCAAGATTCTGCCTGAGAAAACCATGTTAATGGAACCTCAGCCAGACCCTCTGTGCAAAATGAAATGAAGTATAAGGAGCTCGTTTACCAGGCTACACCAGTGGGGTCCTAGGTTCAAATCTGACCTGCAGCAATTTCACAATCCCACCCCATCTCTCTCCCACTTAAATTCTGTGTCTCTTCACTGTCCTATTTCAATAAATGCAAAAAGCCAACAAACACATATACTTAAAAAGATATCACCCATTGAACTTGTGGAATTTCTCTGGATATTTCTTTCTTTGTAAGAACTCGAGTTTGACCCTGAACATCACTGTGACTGTTTTTGGCACTACCACTGTCCCCTGATGGTCACAGGTTGACCTCACTGTTCCAACAATATCATGTCATTTTGACGCTACTGGACTATAACAATGTGTATCTTTGTCTTGTGTTCCTTTCTCAAACTGTGAAGCACATTGGCCTACATTCCTTGTATGAAATCTGCTACACAAAAGCAGATTATTGTTATTATTATTATAATCATGTGTCCTAGGCTACTGGTTGCCCGGCTATAAGCTGGAGTCATCGTGGGCTATGGGCATCCACGTGTGCATGATGTACAACTCCCTGGAGTGCGCTCTGGTGCTGCTGCAGAGGGGAGCCTCCATCAACCGCATGCCCAACGGGAAGACGCCGCTGCACGTGGCCTGCGAGGCCTCCCACGCCGACTGCGTGGCGCTGCTGCTTGACCACGGCGCCAGGACCCACCGCGTCTCGCTGAGTGGCCACGCAGCGCTGCACTACTGCATCACCAAGGAGTCGGTGGACTGCGCCCGGCACCTCATCATCAGAGGTAGTGGATGCCGCAAATGCGAATGCAAATGCAAACAAAAACACAAATGCAAATGCAAACAAAAAAAGCAGCTGTCATGTTTGCTTGCTGTGTTTTATGATCACACTTAAATAGGATGACCAGAGGCAGAAATTAAAAAAAAAAACAAAAGCACAATGTCCACACACGGTCAATAAATCAATAACATAAATCATTCCTCCTATGACAGGTGCCGAGGTGAACATGGCCAGCCTGAACAACGACGAGGACACACCTCTGCACACAGCGGCTCGCTTTGGGGTCCCGGAACTGGCCGCCCTGTACCTGGGTCACGGCGCCAACGTCAACAAGGGCAACGCCCGTCTGGAGACGCCGCTCATCATGGCGGCTTTTTGGGCCTTCTGCACACGCGAGCAGATCGTCAGCCCTGACCACCACTTAGTGTGCCGCCTGCTGCTCGACCACGGGGCCGACCCAGACCTCCAGGACGAGGACAACAAGACGGCGCTGCACAAGGCGACCTGGAACGCCGACCACGTGCTGATCGAGATGCTGCTGAGCGCCGGGGCCGACGCCAAGGCCATGGACATCAACGGCTGCGCTCCCATCCACTACCTGCTCAAGGTGACACAGGTGCGGCCCGCCTCCATCCCGGAGCTGTGCTTTCAGCTTCTGCTCAACTATGGCGGCGCCCGGGTCTACCCGCTCCAGTTCCACAAGGTAAATATACCTCCACACCTCGCTCCCCCCGAGGAGTTATTGTAAAATCATGACATGACAATCGCCTTCCTGTAGGCGTGGATTTGTGCCAGGTTGTGTGTCTCCCATAAAGGGGAATAAACATGAAAGCTTTCCAGGGCTCTGGCGCCAGGGTGGCCCAGTCAATTGATAACCAGGGGGGGGGGGTGTTAACCTATTAAACCAGCCCCACGTACTACACTGCATTTCGTACAGAGGGTCTGGTTGTGCTGTATTTTGAAACATTTTTTTTTTGGAGGTGTAGACTCTGCTAAAGTTTAAAACAACTGGATCTGCCTTTATGCAATTGCTAATGTCTGGTCGTGACATATGCGATTAGTCTGGCTAAACTACAGTTCACTACACTATGCACTACAATTCAACTGTAGCAGAGTTGCTCTGTTCCCTGATTGGTTAGGCAAGATTCTGCCTAAGACAACTATGTCAATGGAACCTCAGCCAGACCCTCTGTACACAATGAAATGAAGTACCACCGACTGGTTTACCAGGCTAGGGCCAAATCATCTCTCTCTCTCTCTCTCTCTCTCACACACACACACACACACACACACACACACACACACACACACACACACACACACACACAAACACACACACACACACACACATAGGTAGATGCATCATGGGCCAGTGTACTCAGGGTGGCAGTAAGACCGCAACTTGTTGAGCAGTCAGCTCTTACTGTTAGTCCTTATCAACATTTTCCGAACAAACATCTCTGACTGCTATCAGTTCCAGAATTGGTAAGGTCATGGGTTCAGTTCTGAAGAAATGCTGAAATGTAATGTATTTTAAATGCCATTAGTTAGAAGGAATAATAAAACAAACTGGAAAAAAAAACATATTTCATGTGTTGGTAGGCATTACTAGACTTGCTTATAATCAGGTAATGTACACTTATGTGTGTTGTAAACACACCTGTGCTGTGATCATCTGTTGGAAAGATGTATAATGAGG
>CM059283.1:12296283-12328783 GCA_030347295.1 Setipinna tenuifilis
CAGCAATGCTGTCAAAGAACGTAGCATGGAGAGTGAGTCACTCTATATCTAACTAGTGTACGATCTAGAGCTAGTTCAAATGGTCTAAAATGCTTTTTTGTAAGTGCTTAACTATGTATAAAATAATTAATTGGCTGTTCTTTCAACCTTCCATTTATTGTCAACCTTTTTTTGTATATTTGTACGTGTTTTGTCTTTATTTTTTAATTTAATCATTTTTAACCTACCCTACCTTTAAGAATGGATATGTGTGGACTGTGAAAAAAAGATCACTTTGCTGATGTGTGTGTGTGTGTGTGTGTGTGTGCGTTTTGATAATCTATCAACCTGTCTGAGTGTGCACTGCAGATGTGGGAAATTCCATTCAGATAAACAGCCCAGTATTTTTATCAAAGTGTGGGACATTGTGGGGATATATGACAGGGCAGCCCGCACTCATAGACCTTAAAATAGAGAAGTGTTTTGTGAGGGTTGGGCTCAGGTATCAGTCTGTGTGTGTGTGTGTGTGTGTGTGTGTGTGTGTTAAGGCGTAGGGTGAGTGTGTGTATACATATACATGTGTGTGTGTGTGTGTGTGTGTGTACATATATATATGTGTGTGTGTGTATGCATGTTGGGGGTAGGGTAAATAGGTATTTGTGTGTATGTGTGTGTGTGTGTATGTGTGCGAACTTTATGTTTGCCGCTGCACAGTGGAACGCTCGACAAACGATAGAAAGTCAGAACTGTGTGTTCCAAGCGAGGCCCGCTGGCCGAGGGCCAAGAATAGGCATTGACACGGAGCCAGAAACAGCTCTCGCCCGCTCGCTGAAAACAAGCAGAGAGGTCAGAGAACAGGGAAGGGGGGGTGGAAGGGACCCTCGGCAGCAGGGGGAGTAAATTACACACTGAAACAATCCAATTGGAGGGAGCATTTCACAAATGGCTGCCAGAAGGATTTCTCAGACAATGCCACGGACCAGCCTTTAAGCGAAAACTAAGGAGGGTTCTTCGAATGAAAATGACATTTCAAGGAACAGGGTGTTCTTTGCATTGCAGTAGTTGTGCTGCTCAAATCAAAACAGGCCCCTACATGTTTTTGAGACGCCATCTGTGTGCCATACTTTTGGCTTTTGGTAAACAAAAGGCGGACACATTTTTGTTTCTCGTCTGTTTTTTTTTTATTGAATGGAAAAAAAAACAGTATGGTTGAAATTGTTTTGCATAAGCACTACACAAAGTCAACTGTTGCAGCAATAGAGCGAAGTACATGGACCACAAACTCACAAACTCGTCAGTGAGGACACTGTGCTGCATAGGTGTTCCTCTTAATGGTGTCTTGCCGACCGTTAGAAAAAAGATCCCAAAAAAGGAAAAAAAATCTCAAACTCAAACAAAAAAACATGAACATGAAGAGTGACCAAAACAACATTAAAGGTGTTTGTCTCAGTGAGTCCAACGAAGACATACAATAGGGACAGGCCTCAAGCAGCTAAGTTTGATAGTTGAGTCAAGAGTTTAAATAAGAAGTTTCACTCAAATTCAGCATTTCCTCAACTCCCTTGAGAAACACTGAAGATCTGTCTAGGCAATCTTTTCATCCCTTTGACCAGGTACAGACACAGTACATACAAGCACTCATTACAGAGATAAAAAAAGAACAAAAGACAAAAAAGATCAACCAAGGGAAGAAAGCACAAGAGCAGCAAAAAATATGGCTGACACTCTACAACCTGAGACCTTACAAAATAAAAGGAATAAACCATAATTTTTAAATGTTATGAAAAAGATAAATATTGAACTATGGCAATTCAATGTTACCATGCTCTTTTTCATCTCAACATTAATATCCCATGTTAAAAAGTCCTATATTTACTACAAATACCAACCCCTAAGTCTAGAGCTTAATAGAAAAACAGAGCATACACTCTACAAAATATGGGGGCCAGTACCAATTCTTCAGAGGGTTCTTCAGTGCTTCAAAGAAGCGTCGAGGCAACAGTTCTGTAAAGAACCAGTTGACGCCATTATGACATAACAAAGCCCAAATGATTTGAGACTCTGAAGAACCATTTACAATGTGAAGTACCTTTCACATACATGCTAAAAAATAAAGGTTCCATGGTTCCATGGAGAGTAAAGGTTCTTCTATGGCACTGATGTACCGGTACTGGCCCCATTATTTTTTAGAGTATAAGCAGAGCTGTTAGTTGCAAAGTCCCAAAGTCTTTCATCAAGATAAATGATTCAGCTTCACACATTGTTCAGTGTGCAAATCATTAAAAGCATTGATGGAAAAAGACCCCTGCAAGAATGAACACACAGTTCATGTGTTCACACAGAATACCTGAAAAGGACTGAAGGAATTATTCAAGGTCCCTCATATAGAGAAGAGAGAAAAGAGAATAAACTAAAAGGAAAGAGAGGAAAAGAGAAGAAAAGAGAAGAGAGAGAGGCAATTATTTGCATTGTGTTGGCATGGGTCAAAGTGTATTTGATTCTTATTGCTCTGGCAAGATTGGCAAACGAAGCCCTGTCCTTAGATGACATGGCCACACACACGCGTGCACACACATACACACACACACGCACGCACACACACACACACACACACACACACACACACAGACGGTCAAAGGGAAAACAAACAACCTTGGGATCAAAGTTCACACATACAGTGACAGTCTTTGCTCTCAAAGACCTTTACGTTAGCAACATGATCCTGTCTTGCCTGTTCTGATCCTGTCAAGCCTGTCTAGGCTTGAATATACATAAATACTAGCTATCGTTTGGATGTGCATAATTGTTTGTTTTAAAATGTTTAGAAGCCTCTGGTAATATAGAGACTAGCAGACTTACTGAATGGTTTAAGTAGCAAGACAGACACGCTACCATATTGGAAACTGCAAAATAGAGCTTAACTTTTAACTAATGAAGAGGGTTAGTCACACTAAAATAAAAGCCTAGGGTGTCCTGTAAACTCCAAATATACAGGTGACACTTGCCATGGAGAGATTGGAGATGTGTGAAGGCTAACATCTTCAGATGTTACATATAATGACTTTAACTTTATGAAAAAAGCAATTCATTTATCTTGACAATAGCCTCCGACGCTGATCACTTAAATACAACATTAAATAAATACAAAACGGAGTGTCTAAGAAATATGAAAGGTTGTTGAGTTCACACAAAAATATCAGAAATATGGTGGAACCCCTAAATTTGCGATTTTTGTTTTTAATCTAATTCATGTCAGTCCCTTTTCATATTCAGAAGTCATTGAAATATTATCCCCAAAAAGAGTATCTATTATGGCTGTTTGTGGTATTTGCTGGTGTTATATAGTTTGAAAACATTTAACAACATTTCAGTAAAGATCACAGGCTATTCTTTAAATAAAAACATATTTATAGTTGTTCTTCTTTTTAGGTTATACTACATGCTTATCGATTTGAATTTCATGCAAAACTTTGTTTTTTTTATTTTATTTAAAAAAAAACCCTACACTGACTTTCATTGATTCTACATGATACAGGCATCTTTCACAACTTGGACATTGGCCTTCTTTTGTCATCCATATACAATGAGGAAATGTTAGGCTATATTTCCCCCATATAATACATCTCTCTCCCATCTACACGTTAGAATGATTTTCTCTGTAATCTTTTAGCACAGGTCACTACTGATATTATTGGGAACTACTAATAGTTATTTAGGTAATTATTTGTTTTTTGAGTGGTGGCTTCTTGCAATATCTCAGGACTTTTAATTTTAGCATCTGCTGTTTCCTAATTGGATTAAAGCGTTTTCTAAAGAAGTGACAAGCATGCAGAAGCTCAGTTTAGTCAACTGATAAAGAAAGACACAGAGGTTTATGAAATGTGATTAGCACCAGAAGAATGAACATAGTGATATGTCCAAACACCAGGACTTCACAATGTGTTCTGTTGTACAATGCTGCAATTCGCTAAGCTCAGACATTAAAAAAATACTTTGCTGTGAAATTCAGTGATACATCTTGAATGATGAGTGATTCTCAAGTAGTTGAAATGATTGAGGCAACTGTAGGATGTAGGACTATGTCTGGTTAGACATAATCAAGCTTATTTTCTGAAGTCTGTTGGCATATTACTGTATATCATAGTGTTAAAAAGGAATTGTTAGCGTAAAAAGGTTAGTTAGAAATCTATGAAAACATTAAAACCATAAAAGGATTTTTTTTGTCCTATAAAAATTCTAAATGCCCTGTTATTTGATGATTGACATTCATTTGTCAACTGTCAAAACCATGTCCTGCCTTACTAATTGATAATAACGGTGTTAGCACCACCCAATGAGTAATTAAAAAACAAAACAAACACAAAAACAAAAAAAAAAACAGCAATGTCCAATCATCCAAGCCATCAGCTTACTTGGGCCCTCAGGTTGGGGGATGGGGGAAAAAAGAGTAAATCCATTTTGTCCTCCTCCTTTAACACACATGGTTATCTGTTCATTTCTGTTCTGTTCTGTTCACTAAACTCATACTTCCCCAGTTTCTTGGGTTCCTTGCTGGGGATGCACCAGTCATCGGCTTCTGTGGTTGACTGGTAATGCCTTAAGGCAGACTTGTTGAACACAGGGAGCCTTTCGACAGACTCTGAAGATAAGGCCTGGAAATCAAACACAGATAGCAAGATTTCATTTTTTTTCAAATCAGACAAGGCTTTCGTTATCCCTCCCAGATGCAGATCACATGGATCACATTAAACCCTTATCCAAGATTAGGTTGAGAATATAAGGCACGTGAATTATTCAGCTCCTTAATTAGCCAAAACCCTATAATTGGCTACCTCATCTTGGTACCATAGAGGGCAGAGGTGGAAAATCCTAGTTTCAGAAAGTAAAACTCTTGCCATGTACTGACACTACCTGTGCACATGACACAGGGGATTTCACTAATTAGCCCTGCCCACTCCTGCCTAAAGACTTCTTGGCTTGTTAGAACTGGAGTAGAGTAGTGAATAGCTGTAATGAAAACATGGGATGGACTTTTACTGTTTGGAGATGGGTCTTCCACCTGTAATAAATGGTTAATACTCCTAACACCAAAATTCAAATCAGTCTGTTTTTTTTTTTAAAGTTAAAATGATAAACACAGCAAAGTGCTACCTTTAGGTAGATGACTGCGGATGTTCCATAGCCCTCCATGGAGTAGAGCTGTAGATCACCCTGGAAATACTTGGCGTAGAGACGTGAAATGGGAAGACCGTAGCCGAAGCCCGCCTGCAGATTAACAGGGAATGCCAAAGTGGATAAGCTAATGGCTAACAGTGCTTATGTTTTTTTCCCCTGCAACCTGGCTATTTTACAAACCCCGCTTACTTCCTCTAACTTGTTGTTAAACATTGCTAAACATTTTGGCTCCTGTAAGCACAACAGTGACTGTGCTGAAACAAACAAATGAGCTTGACCTGACTTGGCAGACACAAAAAACACAGCTCTTATGTAAATCTTCTGGGGGAACTATGCTAAATGTCTGGTGTAAACAGGGTTAACATCAAGTGCTTACATGGCATATTTATATTGGGTCAAGTGTTAGGCAAAATGCCTAGTCTTTAATAAACATGTTTTAAATATAGAATGAATGCAAATTTTGCCAAAAAAAGAACAAAACAAACAAAAGGATTGTAGTCATAGGACTTACCAAAGGAGCATTGCGTGCATTGTCCTGCACGGGGCTCGGAGCAGTGGTGTACATGTAGCTGAAGAGACGCTCAATCTTCCTCAGGGGAACACCACCACCTCTGTCTGACATCTAAAACACAAAATGTAACATGAGGTCATGTTTGAAGGTCCTCACGATTCATATGGGAAAGGCCGTGTCAGGTCCCCACTTCTCATACATAAGCAACATGTATTTACACAGAGGCGTGTTAACATTGATATTAATTTACTGCATTTACTAGAGGCATTTATTTAATTTGAAGTGGGATAAAACAATAAGTCTGACTTTCAAGTCTTTGTCGTTACGTCAATGGGAGTCACAGTATCAATTAACATAAACATTCTTTTAAATCATAGTTCTGAATGCATTTGTAAAGAAAAATAACACATTAATGAACAAAGCTTTTACGTGGCAAGCTTCTCACAGCAGCATCAGCACCAGGTGGATAACTTACCTTTATAGTCAGGTCCTCGTGACCGAGGGACACCCTGACCTTAATGGGAGGGAGAGTAAAGCTGTCTTCATGGGTCTCCACAGTGGCTCTCATGGCATTCTGTACAATGGAGAGCATTCGAAACATATTCAATAACAACGATGACTTATTTCCACAAGTCTCAATCAGAAATACTAACATGTTTACTTAATACTTAACACAGACTTTTGATTTTGATTTGCCAAAATGTGATGACCAAGTTGTATTGTAAAGAAGTGTACTGTATTAGTAAATAATTACTGCAATGTAGTGGTGATTTTGTAGTAAAGATTTTTTTGTTTTGCTAGTTAAACAGTAAATTGTTCCACTAACTGAACACAGTGTACTAAGAGGCAATGGGAACTGACAAGATGTTTGCTGTCGTTGTCGTTTTTTCCACAGGTCAATGTTCTTACTACATTTTACAGAGCATGTCATGTAAGGACATAAAATGAATAACAAGCTATTTGGCTAATGCAAACACAAACCCAGTCATTAATCATTGATAGTACTGTTGAGTCTGAGTCATCCTGGTCTATATGGCCACGTAACATAATTATACCCTCAGGCTCATAGAGAAAGATCAATGTCCCTTCCTCCAGTGCTTTGTCATTAAGGCGGTCACCTTAACAACACATCCCACACATAAAATCATAGTACCGTATGACGGTAAACACTTCATCAAATGCCTTCTTTTCACACCAGCTGTAAAGCCTAAAACAAAACAATGCAAATGACTAATATGGATAATATTAGCCATTGGGAGTGATATATTTCTCAAATATAACCCCAGCACCTCCCCGAACACAAACACAATCTTAACTAACATATTTCCCGTGGGGAAATACGTTAGAAAGCAGCATACCTTAAAGAGCTCAAACAGCATATGATATAAATGAGAGGGCACGTAGACGATATGCAGAGGTTGCTCAGAAGCTTTGGCTGCAACAGAAAAAAAACACAGTTTCACAAATCACATATGCCAAGTCACATATGCAAGATAAGGGCAAAGCAGGTGCAAATACAGTGACTTTGGTATGCATAGTATATTTATGAAAGGGAGCCAAAATCTACACAAAGTATATAAAGTGAGCTATTTGCTCAGGATAAGCGTATCAGAGTATAAGAGGATCAGAGTATTTCATGCTCCTATTATAGAAATAAAGCATTCTTTAAAGGTAGTGAGGTTGAAGGAAGTACAGTATCTAACAAATCAGTTAAATATTCAATGACTATTTAATAAGTATGACTAAGTATGACTAACAGGGGGAACTTCAGCCTACAGTGTTAACCAAATTCAAGGCCGGACTGAGGACATATCCATGGCATCTTGCAGTAATTTTACAGTCAAGAAAAAATAAGTAGAGAAGGTTACTGCAATTTAGCTCATGTCACCTGTAAGGAGCAATTACATATTAAGTCAACCGGTCGATAAACAAGACTGAGCAAATCAAGTCTAGAATAAAATACCAGACACCTTAACACCCGCACACATATCATTCAGTATGTTGTTTTACATCATCAATTCACTTAATCATGCTCTCTACATAGTGCTTTGATGTAACCAAGAAGGTTGACCAGATGCTTGTTACTGTCATCACAGGGTAAATCACTCGAGAAATAGTGTTGCAGACTCATCATCACTGCAAAAGTAACATAACAAACACTCACAACTTTTAAATTGGGTGTTATGGCCTGAAACTATAAGAAGAAAGTAACTACTGACAGCTCATGTCAGAAAGTGAGCAGGCCTATTTGCATGCAGTTGGATAAACCAACATAATTGCAGGCTTGGTGCGCTACGCTACGCGCGGTCGGATTCCATGCCCACGTGAAATGCGGCATTCTCCGACACCCACGGCAAGCGTATGGCTGTTTACCCGTGGAGGCCAAGCGAAAAAAAAAAATCCGTCCGTGATGGACGTGAAATGTGGGGTTTGCACAGCACACACACATACCTATGTCAACACCACAAACATGCAAAAGATAAACAACATCTCTGAATGAAACAGCCGCTCCAATCTCCACATACAAGCAAAGGTTGATCAACATGTAAACAAGACTGGGAGGGAGGGAGGACAGGACAGGATGGTCTGTGTGCGGTGTGTTTTTGCGGTAGTCTGGTCTGACGGTTCGAGACTCACCATGCACACAGCATACAAAGACAGACTGAAAGGTTTGACTGAGAAGAGGCGCTCACAGTTCACTTGCTTGATCTCCATTTCGGGGGAGGTCAGGTAGTATTGTTCGCACAGCATCTTGGAAGTCTCGTACGCGTCTGGGGAACGAGAGAGACAAATAACCAGGTAAGGATAAGGCAGGGTTATCAGTGCGCCCATGGCCCCTCCAAAACAAAATCCACAGCAAACACACACTGCCTATTTACATTAAAAGGGGCCCAAACGGCCTAAATTATCTGTGTGCAGACATGACGAGGCTCTTCTGGTGTGTGTGTGTGTGTGTGTGTATGTGTGTGTGTGTGTGTGTGTGTGTATGTATGTATGTGTGTGTGTGTGTATGTGTATTTATATATGTGTGTGTGTGCATGTATGTATGTATGTGTATGTGTGTGTGTGTATGTGTGTGTGTGTGTGTGTGTGTGTGTGTGTGTGTGTGTGTGTGTGTGGATTAGCACATGGGAGCCCAGGCTGATAATGAGGAGCTGGGGGTCTTGAGACTGATAGTCGTGAGAGTCCTCTTGGCCAGCTGTTATCCAGTGTGATTATTCTGGCGGATTACACCAGCCTCTTACAAGACCAATTGAAGCAAACACGCACACAACAATGTGGAAAACACAAAACCTGTCCATTTTGTACATCTTGTCTCCAAACACAAGGAGTTACACATTGTCCATAAATCTGAAATGTATAACTATATGGTTCTGTGGTGGTGCTTGTTGTTGGGGTCTGCTGCCCGAAGTTGCAAAAGCTTACTTCATGTTACATTACATTACATTTTCTTATTCAGAGTGATTTACAGTGAATTAGGTTCAGGGATGGTTCAGTGGGGTAAGATACCAAGCTCAAGGACACCTTAGCCATGGAGGAGGGTGCAGGAGAGTGCTGGTTATACACTCCCCCACCCACATTTTTCCTTACTGGTACAGAAATTGAACCTGCGACCCTCCAATCCCAAGACAAAACTCCCTAACCACTTGGCCACAGCTACCCCCGTGTTATCTATTTGACACAACATGGGTGCTTATTTTTGTTGGAGGTAATTTCAGAGACATGAGCACTGGCAACCATCATAATTACATCCTTCATGTCCTCCCCTCAAGCACTTTAAACCTTTAATACTCCCCCCCCAAAATTACTCATCCACAACCGGCAACTGCATGAGTCATCACCTTTTACTACCTCCACCACATCACAGTTTGGGTCAATGCTGCCTATGTGTTTAGGGTGGGCCGGGTTGGTGCTTCCATCGAAAATGAGGGCTGTCAACAACAACAAAAAACAAATACATATTTAATCAGTTATTGATTCGTAACAATGTTGTGACCTTGCCAAACTGTAGAGCACTTTGAGCTGCATCTTGTATGTATGAATTGTGCTATACAAGTAAATATTATTATTATTATTATTATTATTATTATTATTATTATTATTATTATTATGTAATAACAACAGAATTAAACCATAATGACATAATGATGTCATGTAATAATAATATCATATTTTCCCTTTCTCTTGAGAGAAGTATATTTAGCCTACATAAAATGGCATGGACGCAGCCAAACTCACTGTGTTGGTTCATGAGCATGCGGGTGGAGATTCGACTCATGTAGAAGCGATCCAGGAAGTACTGGACGTTCTGATTGGTGACGGGGTCGACACCGAATGCCTCCTTGTACTCCAGCACGCCCTGCGCCATGGTGGGCACCACGTTGTTGTGTCGATTCCGCACGTTGACGAGTGTCTCTGTGAATCTGTAACAACGTCGACAACTTGGTTTGGCTTGTGAACTTATAATAATAATAATAATATTATAATATTAATAATGTAATATATATAATATAATAACGATACAAAAAGTTATCCACTAACACTACACTGCCAAAAAGCTGATGGAAGTGTGATGATTTTTAAAACACTGGCGCATCAATTTAAACCATATTATAAACAACTTCGCAAGCTGTCTGTGGTGGAATATCTCATCGGTCCATCTTTATCGCGGTGTATGCTGACAAATGATAACCTCAGCACAAACACATGACATATGGCAAACACCTTGCTCATGGGATAATGTGCTGAGGTTTTAAGCTGACAAGGGTAAAGCAATGCAGTACTAGCCTATAAGCAGAGTCTGCCTGGAGAGTGCTATTATGTCCTCTTTGACCTTAGGGACCTAGAGTATTAACAGGACAACCGAGGGTAAAAGCCTTCACAATCCCATTCCAACAGAGGAAAGACAAAATCACATCACTTAGATTGTGTCATATCAATGTAGGGTGACACCTGGCTGCACTGCCATGAGAAGCCATGCCAGAGAGGTGGGCTGCAGTAGCGATACTCACTTTTTCAGGACGTTTTTGTCATCAGGATTTTTTTCTAGAAAATCCACTAATTCCATGAGACTCTGTGCATACCTGTGGATAAAAAAAAACATGACTCTTACTTCCCAGAATTAGATTTCTATCTACTTGTCATAACTGTGCTTGACAAAGCCCAAACTAGTAAAGGCCAGTACTTTGAACTTCTTGTACTTTTTGCTCTAAAAAGATAGGCCTCTGTCAACAAAGCAAAAAGACTACATCAAAGGACAGTGCCTCTCTGTCTAGGTTGTAGCAGACAAACTGAAACTCAGCCAGACCACAAATGCTCAGCTTTTTTAGCTGAGAGTGGAGAGGGAAGCTTCACGACAATGAATTACATAAATGATACCGCAGGGTTGGCAGGCCAGTGTTTAGAGGGACAACACACAAACAACAGATCAACTATGGAACATGTGCAGAGGTCAACACTGTGTCAGTGAGCGTGATGGGGGTGCTCACAAGGACACAGACTGTTTTTGGAGACACAAAAAGAATAGTGTCTATGTAACTCTATAGGACTACTGACAGGATATTATTAGAGTTAAACCTCAGACAGCGGTAAGCAAGATGGGTATTATTTGTAGACTGTAGAGCATTAAACAAATTATGAGAAGGTGTTGAAAACATGATCTAGCAATCAACTTTGGCATCAGTCATTTACTATTAATTTATTACTAATTTACTACTGTAATAACTTAAACATACAAAGATCTACATTTTGGTTGCACACAAAACAAGCTATTGGAGTGTAAATATTCTACACATAGCCATATACTCTCTGTTAAAACCCTCATAAGCTTAATATATCCCACATTACAGTATAGTCATGTTAGCCTACAAGTTGGACAAATGCATTCTGATTCAGCCAATGGGATGTATTGGCAGAACTGTGACAGCTGAACTGCGTCATTCTTAAACTACAACTCCCAGAGTGCACTTGTGAAATTTTGGCCTTGATTATCTGGAAGATGTTAACTAAGCCAAGACTACTTTTTCCACCCTATTTCGGCGCCTGTAAATCATTACTTTACAAAAATTGGAAAAGTCATTTTTAGCTTGGTTGCATTTCATAGCTCATCACGGCTGCCAAGTCCAGTTTGCTGTACAGTATTAAATCCAAACAACCTGGCAAACAAGCCTCTGCTTTCCAGATCATCACCCCCTTTCTTTCAAAGCCATGCAAAATCTGCGAAAGCTGTGAAACGACAGCAGTTTTAAACACAGAGAGACCATGTTCACAACTGGAATATAATTAAAAGATATTGTACAAATGGCATGAATAACCTTGATCTATCTAATTCCAACAAACCTTCCATCACCATTTACTATTTTAAGACGAATTACACCCCAAAACACAACAAGTACGGTAATAACACTAATAGATTTTCTTTCCACACAGGGCTAATCAAGATGGTTTCCTTGGCAAGCTAAGATATCTTTAGCATCCATCTGTTGCCAGTCACAGGACCTGGTACTGTAGCTGTTACAATCTAAGCTGAAGATATGAGGCAAGAGGTCGTCAAGTGTAGTTAACACTGCCTGACCTGGCCTTGACACCCAACAAACAAATAATGGCAGTAATGCCAGGGGGGGCTGAATGTATTTTCTATTTTCCTGGTATTTTGTATATAGATTCAACTGCAACAAAGAAGCCAGTAATACTGGTCAAATATACAAAGTATGTATGTGTAAACACTGTTAACATTAGCTTTTAATGAACCTGGCTTCAATTAACCAATACGTTTTGGCTTAGTTCCCCTTTTCTCAAAATAGAAAATAAATACATTAAAGGTGGTTGAAGCTTGTCAAATGAAGTAATTATCCATACTGAACATAAATCACAATGTATGTAAGTATAAATGTATAACAGCAGATCTGATTACAGTCTGGCATGTTGTATTGCAACAGCACATCTCAAGAGGAGGAGCAATTGTGTCAAGAGTTCCCGAGCTATATTTATGCCCAGTAGTCCACAGGGGACGACTGAGGTGATAAGAAACGGTTATAAAACACTAACGCGAACAGCTTTCACTGAAGACACTCCAGACAGTGCATCACAGTTTAAAGGTTGAAATGTGCAGTAGGCCAGTGTCGTTGGCATTTACAAGGTCTCCACCTTGTCCTGTAAGATTGTACTGTTGTCATTCTAAAGGCTCAAATGCACACTTGACCTTTCATGGTGTACCGTCATACAGGTGTGACAGGAGTGTTAGGAGGATTCAGGTTTTTAAAAAGGGGTGTATAGAATATAACATGGAGTTTTAGACTCTTACATTGCTGTAGAACTCATTGTTTTACAGAGTATTCAAAAACAAACACCCCTAAAGGTTAATAGAAAACTCCACAACTGTTGGTCGTTTATGTCTGCCTGTCATACATACTGTTTGACTGAGAGAAATGGTGCTTCTCTTGTGATTCTCTGGTTTCATTCTCTTGCTTCATTTTGGCAAGTGGTATGCTTTTTAACAGCTATGAATACCATCGGATCATCTAGTTTGAGAGGTGATCTAGCTTGTGACATGACCAAAAAATGATCTAATGTCATATCAAGCGATGATGACATTGGCCAACATTCATGACAACTTTGATTCTTCATCTCAAAACCAACATCACTCAACTGAGAGCCAACTCAGAGCCAACATCAACATTTTCACATTTGCATCAAACTGACACTGGTAGACATGCCAGCATTATAAGCAGGATGTGTGTGTGTGTGTGCGTGTGTGTATGTATATGCATGTATGTCCTCTTTGACCTAGGTGAATAGCATTGTTTTTACAGTGGAGTTACAATATTCTTTCTGACTCAATCAGTATTACCCAACCATAACTGGTGTGTTGAGCATGTGGATGAAGATAAATCATATATCATTTGAGATGAGACAGGTCAGGTTTAAGTTCAAATGCACCTGGGAACAGACGTTCGGGCAATACCCTTGACTTCATGCGAAGCCATTTTTAAAGCAAACAGAACATGCCGTGCAGGCATGTCCCATGTTTCCCTGTTGCCATGTTGCCCACCGAGGGTGGGAAAAGTGGTGAGTTAACACTAACCAGCTCTGAAGCAGTTGTAGGGATGGAGTGCGAAGCAGCTTGTCTGGGAGAAAGTCTATCTCTTTCATGATGTTTGCTAGTCTAACAGGAAGCTCCTGGCGTAAAAACACAAAGGAGGTCTTCTCGCAGGCGTTGGCAGACCCTGCAAAACACAAAACGCAAACGTGATCCGCCTGAAACAATGGTCATTCAGCGCTTTTAACACGTAAATGATGACCATAGTGTGCGCAAACACACGGGTAACTACAACCACACAAAAATAGTCTGATTTGGATCGCATTCGTGCTGGTCACATGCTAAAGAAGACCGAATGGTGGTGACGTATGACATGCATACATTTAATCACATATAGGCCTTTTTGATTACAAGAAGTGACAAAGAAACATCTTGCCCATCTATTATTGTCCCATCTAATAACACATGCTGTTCTGTTTTACTTTGTAAACTTACCAAAGTCGATGAATTGTTTCATCGATAGCGGTGAGGGTGAAAACTTGGAGAAGCGGTCCACTTGTTTTGGTATGTTAGACTTTGCGCCGTTCAGCAAAAACTGTGCAAACTTCATTTTGACTCTACGTCAGGCTACTTCAACGTTAACTTCCAAACAGGTCTGAATTTGTTGTTGACAGCTCTATATGCAATAGTATGCAGTATTAAAAAAGAAAATAAAGGCACAGCAGATCTTTTGCAAGGGGTAAAAAGACCATCACTTTACAGGAAATCTTCATCTGAAAATCGACATTCCCCACGCTTGGTTAGCCTGTATTTTCATAAAGAACTGTTATGTCCCATCCATTGACCAAAACACTTCCTCCCCTGGTCCTCTGTTGTTTTTCTTCTGGAGTCCAGGGTGACATTCGCTTCAATCAATTGACCTGCACAGAACGAAACTGCTGGGAGGAAGACGAGTTGAACTGATTGTAACCTCTGGCTACGCGGAAACTTAAATATGTCTCGAGAATCACCCTGTAATTCTGCAAACAAAGCGTTCGGGGATGCTGTCAGCTGTTGATTTCGTCTTGGGTCTGATTTCGTCTATAAGCCACACACACATCCTATAGCAAAATGTCTGTTAGTTTTAATGCACATGCGCAGAGCGAATATAGAGCACAGGTCGTGGAGGAGGGTCTCGTATGTGTGTAGATAAAATGGAACAAAAACAACAAACTAAACAGCACAACAAGCATGTTCAGGTAGCCTTTATTTTCCCCCTATAAACATTCCACTGTTGTTTTGATAGTAAATGAGCATATCAAAAACATATGTTTAAACTACAGGGCTAATAACTGATTGCAATATATAGGTCAACGCAGACACGGAACTGCAGATCACGTATAGCCTATAAGTGTTTTAATACGCAGGATTTATGATGATTCTGTTTACACAGTACCACAGTAACTTGCTTCCCTCTATAGGTAACATTTAATAGTACACTTATGTGAAGACCTGTGTTTGGGCCTACTATTATTATTTATTTTTTTATTATGTCATTCTTCATGAAGATTTCACAGTAAGGGACAAATATCCTCTTATCGGTCTTCATTAAGTGCATAATACTTAGAAAATCTGAGATCAGAAAAGCTTCTAAATCCCCAGAAACATGGACGCTTGGGATCATTAGTGTCAAAAGTTCAGGTCGCTAAATGAACCGAGTAACCCCAGACGCCGCATTGACGTGCTGCCGCCCACTACGACGTGCCTACAGGGCCGCCATCTTGGAAGTGGGCCCCTCGCCCCTACTGTGCATAATTACCAGATAATTACATCTTTAGTGATGTAATCAGTGATGTGTCTACACTATAAACGTGATCATGCATCTCTCAATTGGCAAGCTATTTTCACGTTTGTAACAAAGGTAGCTAAGAGGGAACACACAAAAAGAGGACACTTTAGTGTAGTAGCCTACACAACAAAAATATAAATAAAATAAAAAATGGAAACCCCAAACATATAGGGGTATAGATAGATAAATTCAAGCACTCTCTATCATAGCTACATGTGTGACCTTTTAAACACATGTGGGGTGTAGATAGATAGATCCAAGCACCCTGAATCGTAGCTACATGTGTGACTTTTTTTTTAGCAAATCAAACCGTTTGGAAATCGTCCCAAAATTCAGTGAAGAATTCTATTTTGAGACTGAGCAGTAGGCTACCTCTTTCCTTCGTAGATGTTCTTGTACCGCTGCTGCTAGCCCTGTACCAAGCTGGCACGTCCACACACAGCCACTGATTTATGTATATACGTCTATGAAGTAACCACTTACATTTTTATGTAATTATCACAACATGCGGTAGATGGCAGCATTGCAACGAAATACACAACAGCAGGTCGGCATTTTTTGACAGCATGTGTTGATGCGAAGGTGGGATTTCTTACCAAGCAGGCAAGAGCTCGTTGGGTTGGCATATACCACCGTTTCTGAAATGTAGCTTGTGTCTCGTAATTTCGTAGTAATATTAAGTATTCACGCGTATTCACGACAAGTCGGTGTGGTCAATGTAATAGGAAAGGGTACACACTCGTTAGGCTCTTGTAAAACACTGTCATCATTATTATGTCGCTGTAACACGGAGGAGGCGCGGCAGTCTTGGGCGGCAGTGATACAGCATCTTTGCAGAAGGCACATCCACAGGGATTCCTCAGGTATGACACGCTTTCTGGTGACGTGATGCAGACATGACATTTATGTTCACATATTTAATGTGTAACATTCCGTTATGTTATTGGGTCCCAGTGTTTCGACAGTACTGCTTTATGTATGGAGAAAGGGCTTCAAATCAAATATGACGTCATGTTCATTTCATAAGGAGTTGTCAACTGCTAGTTAGCGATTAGCATGCTATGTGTGCACTGTGATGGCATTGACCTAAATGTCATGTTTTAAACAATGTCAACTGTGTCACCCAGTTGCTTATAATATCCCCACACCTCTGCTATGCTTAGCTTCAGTCCTTTAATCAGTAGTGTAATGAATTCATTCATTCAGCTTGTGGCTAACCATAAATATAACATATTAAGGCCCATCACATGGAATAAGGAATTTAGTATGTTTAGCTGATCCTACATGTCATGCTCTTTCTCCCCAAATTTCAAAATCAAATGCTATGGACGCCAGCCTAAGGTATTAGTGATGTTAGGTTTAACCCAAAACATTGTGACCCAATTTCTAGCTGTCCACTCACTTGTGTGGACAATGCCTTTTGCTGAGTAAGGCTATTAGGGCTACCGTGTGAATGTTTTGATTATTTTGATTGTTTATTTGGAATGAGGTCTCACAGTATGTCCTCAGTTGTTTTTCTTCTCTATCATTTAGAAAAATCGCACACAGACCCACAGAGATGCACACATGCACGTGCACACACATGCACACACACATACACACACACCCACCCACACACACACGCACACACACACACACACACACACACACACACACACAGACACACACACACACACACACACACACAACACACACACTTCCTGTAACATGCACTCTGACAAAAATGGCAGTCAGAGTGCATCCTCAACGAAGTGCCCCATAGCGTCACACACACTCACAGATGTCCCTCACGCCTCTTCCAGCATAGTTATTCCATCCCAAAGCAGAGTGCCCCTTCACACACTAGCACTTCACCTGTCACTGGGGCTGGGGGCCCTCACACTGGGGTCAACCTAACCTAGGGGTCCTTCATCTGGCTCAGACATTAGGTATACCTGCAATGGCCTCATGACACACCATTGTACCCACGTGTAGCAAAGGTTGAGGCCAGTCATCCCACCAGGCCTTGAACCCAGTTCTCTGGGGCACCAAACATGCACTCTGACCGCAATGCCAGAGATGCCAGCAATGGCAGGCTTGTTGGAATGGCAGTCAGAGCAGAGTACATCCTCAACCCCTGTGATGGCACTCCATCACACTCCCCATTTGTATGTATTTTGTGTAATGTTACTGTCATTTGCTTTAATAAAGTTTTATTTCTTGTCTTACATGATCATGTGTTATTTATTTTTTTGTGTGTTCAGTTATTTGTATAAAAGTAAACGTCTTTATTGTCACTGTACAATTACAGTGAAATGCACAGTCCCTACTCCTTTACAACACACGTGACAATAGTGTCTGTCAACCACATACAGATATGGATGATTTTATATGGTCTGGTCATTTGGCTTCAGTAAAACCTTGCCTTGATCTCTGTGCTTGTCTTCTCACCAGCAACTGTAGTTCAGTGGCAGGCAGTTACTGCCTGACTGAAGTATACAGAATTAATATGCTTCAGAAGGTTGTCATCCAGTCTCTCTAAATGCTGTGTATGTAATGTAACAGCACTTCCATTGAAAGTCATAAATGCTAAATGTTGTAACTGGCAACAACCAAATGTGCAGGTGTTACTGTCTCCATTATAATGGATGGAATAGTTAACTACAAGGTGTTTGGCAATCCCTAGCTTCAGAGAGCAAAAGTCCTGCCATGTAATGTTTTTAGGCTACCTGAGTAAATAACACTGCTAATTTTACCAGTCAGCTTACTGTTTTTGCAAAATAGTTATACTTATTAGAACCATTTGTTTTTTTGAATCGTTGGAACAAATAGCCTATGTGGTATGGCCTGCGTAGAATATTTATGTTGGTGGTTTGGCTTAGTTTTTTCCCAAATGGACATGTTGGATGAGATGTACAGTATGGTTAAGCGACCCAAAACCCCATGCTGTTTGTTTGTTTGTTTGTCATTTGCCCTCTTTCCCCGCAAAGTGGAAGCACAAAATGGCCGACAAGAGCGACCTGAAAGCTGAGCTGGAGCGCAAGAAGCAGCGCTTGGCTCAAATCAGGGAGGAGAAGAAAAGAAAAGAGGAAGAAAGAAAAAAGAAAGAGGTGAGTAAGAGGATGATCTTGGCACTGGCTGGCTTTGTCATTTGACCATTACAGTCAGGAAAGCAAGAGAGAAAATGTGTGTATGTAAAGTTAATTAAGCACATAGGCTATGTTGTCTGTTCATGTATCATAACGCATAGGGTGTGTGTGTGTGTGTATGTGTGTGTGTGTGTGTGTGTGTATTTCTGCATACTTATCTGTGAAAGGTTTGTGAGCTTGTGTGTAATTTAAACCTGTATGTGTGTGTACGACCTGTGTCTCAATGTTGTGTGTGAATGTCCAAGTATGTTTTATGTGTATCATTTGGAGTTTGTGAGCACATGTGTGCAAGTCTGCACATTTTCCTGTTTGTTTTCCTGTGGTGTGTCCATGTCCGCGCCAGTTTGCAGCCAAATGTTTGCATGTACATATGCTGTATATTAAATGTGTGTGTGTGTGTGTATGTGTGTGTCTGTATGTGTGTGTCTGTCATTCCATGCAAACCTGTCTGTTGTTTTAATAGGTTGTGTGCTTGTGTGTATTGGTAAATTAAATGTGTATGTGTGTGTGAGATCTGTGTCTTCATGTTATGCGTGTGTGAGTATGTATCACACATATGTAAATCTACGTTGGGCCCAAGGGCATTGTGATTGTGTCTGTCTTTGTATATGTGTGTGTGTGTGTATGTCTGTAAAGTCATACCTCATACAATCATAGGATCTGCTACAGTCGCCTATTCTGTTATGTTTAGTATGCTTGTGTGGGATGCTATGATGTGTGTTTGTGTCTTACATTTGTACTTGCATGTAACCCAGTGTGTGTATGACATTCATTACATGTATGCCCATGTGGGCTCCTCTTCCTGTTAGTGTTTTAATGAGTACATGTGCATGAGTGGGTAGTTGTGGCATGTATATGTTTGCATGAGTTTGACGTGTGCGTGCGTGTATGTGTGTATGTGTGTGTGTGTGTGTGTGTGTGTGTGTGTGTGTGTGTGTGTGTACAGTACATGTGCTTGAGTGGGATGTGGCATGTGTGTTTGTATGTATTGTTTGTATGTGTGTATGTCTGTATGCCTTCCTGCCCCTAATGAGTTCCTGTGCGCTGCGTGGGGTGTGTTAATGCGTATACATGAGTGTCCGTATGTTTGTATACAGTATAGAAATGCATGGCTTCCAACTTGTGCTTCACACGTGTGTGTGTGTGTGTGTGTGTGTTGGTGTGTGTGTGTGTGTGTGTGTTTGTGTATGTGTGTGTGTGTGTGTATAGGCGGAGACACAGCAAAAGGCTGAGGTGGCCCCAGTGGACTCTGATCTGGACCGCAAGCGGCGGGAGACAGAGGCGCTACTGCAGAGCATTGGCATCTCCCCTGAGCCTCCATTAGGTACAGCCCATAATTACATACATATGCATACACACATATATACATACATATGCATAAGTACATGATATGTACTTGCTATAAGTACATGATATATACATGCTTTTATAGCTACGTACTTACATACATATACACAAATATATACCTACCATAGGTACATCCTATAATTACATACATATAAATACATACATATGCATATGTACATATTTACTTACATACATGCATACATAGCTACCGTATGTACTTACATACATACTGTATATACAAATATATACCTACCCTAGATACATCCTGTAATTGCTTATATATACATCCATGTATACATATACATGCGTTCAAATGTACTTATATACTGTACATACATACATAGCTATGTATTACATGCATTTAAACAAATACATACCTCTATACATACATTCACATGCATACATACATAATTCATACATAGATACATATATACTTAAACACAAAGACATGTATATAGCTGTGTATATGTATACAAATTCTCCCCCGTGTACTTTTTTATATTTCATTCATACATGGAGTAATTCAGTGAAGTCAGATATCACCATTTCTATATTTTCAATGCAACTTTCATGTTATAACTTCCCAAATAGTGAATATAGTTTACGTGTGTATTCATGGGGTTTAGATCAGCCATGGTAAGGATGCTCTCTGCTTGGGCGTGTTAGGAATCTGCTGATGTCATGATAGCATCCTCCTTACAGCGACCCCTAGTGGAGACATGTCAGAATAGCACACATGAAGGTGACATGGGTGGCCTATTTATGTATGGCCTATTAAAAAGCCATAAATATACATGCAAGGTTATATCTTCAGCCTCAGGTGTGTTGCCATGCAATTATATATAATTTCAATAATTAATATATTAGCTGTATTTAAACACATGACTGATCACCCCAATGAGTCATATGTCCCAGTTATTCAGCCCGTGTTGGGCCAGCCTGTGACCTAGATCCAGGGGCAATGACAGCATCTTACTGTAACTCATGTCAGTTCAGTCATGGATTGCCAACAGCTGTGCTTATTTAATTGCAATTATGAGTTCATAAATTCCACTACAATATACTATATTAAAATAGTTTTTTTTGTGCAGACCTAGTCATTGTGTGGATGGTAAATGTTATCTGAAGCATTAAAAAAAGTTGGGTGAAGTATGCATATTTTTTAACATTAGCAATCATAAAAAGGCAGGTAAACTCTATTTTTATGTATGATGTAAAAAAGAATAGTCCATGGGAAAACAAGCATAGTCACAAAATCTCATTTTTTTAGTTATTTCCCCTGTTGGTAGTTGCATTGAAACCCCAGGTTTTTAAAAAGCAACCCTGTGGATAAATGAGCATAGTCTAGAGTTAGAAGCATTTTAAAATAGCATTTACTTATAAAATCAAATAAAAAATCAAACTCATCAATGACTCTCAGTTTCTACATTTTGTAACCATGCATGTTTTCTGTCTCGTGGACTCCTCATGTTCTTATAAACCCAGCTAAAACTAAGTATTATTCCCATAAGTAGGCCACTGCATGAAGTGCTCTTATCTCATTGGTCTTCCCTCTGTGCAGTCCCCACCCCCATGTCCCCCTCCAAGGTGAGCACGCCCAGTGAGACCGTCAGTCAGGACTCCGTGGACGGGGGCACAGCTGGCAGGTATGTATGCTCTCGTTGCCATGCCAACGCCGTAGCACCCCATAAACATACACTACGTGAACCCACTTGTTCACGGTTTTCTCGTGCTGATTTTAGTTTTCTTTCTTCTCCTTTTTTTGTTTGAACATCTGATCATTTGATGGGAGGAATGAAGCTCACCTCACCATGCTAACTGTGTGTGTGTTTGAGGGGCTGGGGTCTGGGACTAAAAGAGCTGCTATACGTCATGTTGGTGTGTCCTGCCCATCTTTGCTGGGGTTAGCCACTGTAAAATTTAGCCACCTCTGGTCAGTGTACAGGGAATAATATGTCAAACAACAACAACAATAATAATAATTTGCAAAAAAATAAGTTATTAAAGGTTTAAGTATTGGTAACCCTTAGGGAGTGTAGAAATAGTGTGCCGAAGAGTCTCTGAGAGAAGATAACCCTGCTGCCTTGTACTCTCCTGAGACACCAGAGTATGAACACAGGCGGTTTTAGTGGTCCATAGTCATTTTCACCTAAATCAGCGTCAAAGTATAAACCATCTCTCCGAAATAATCACCGTCTGTCATGCCAGGCATCGGTGGAACACGCCGAGGGTGTTCTCTGAGGTTGTGTGGATGGTTAACTCTTAAGTATTATCCCTGTCACAAGCACTCAAAAACACGCATGTTAGCATTTTGCAGGTAGGACTTTTTAAAAAGTAGAGAGCCAGTGATTTTGGCACGGCAAGGCAATTTTATTTATAGACCATTTCAAGAGATCATAGTCGTTTCCACAGGGTTGACGTTTTATGGAAATCGTTTGGGAAAGAAATTGAACGTTCAGCCTATTGAATGTTCAGCTGGTTGTTTTAGTTTTTAACTGTCTAAAGCATGTTATATGTAGTACCAATAAACATAACACATATAGCAACAATGAAACTCAAGGTGCTGTACAATAGAAAGGAAAAATAAACCTTAACCAGTGAATTTACTTCTTCACACTTGAAATAAATGATCAGGCTCCTCTGTCTGACCAAATGGTGATGTTTTTCTCTCCTTGTGAAATAATATGGGAACGGCAGATGTAGGTAAGGACGTGTGTCAATTTTTTTTTTTCATTTTTTTTTTATAAAACCCATCAAAGCATGTCATTGATTTTAGTCTCTCTCCTCCATGATACATTTTGAGCTGAAAGCACCCCCCCTTCCAGATTCACTATTAAATGTGTCTTCAATTACACACAGGTTTCGCCGTGTCCAGATTCACAATGTCAAAAAAAGCACCAGCACATTTTAATACCTCCAGGGCACGAAACAATAGCTGTCCTTTCTTGTCTTTACGTTAGCCCCGACTTGAGGAGTTGTAATAAAATGTCAGTTTCTTGGCAGAAAATACGTATAGTTCTCCCCGTCAGAAACTGTATTTGCCGCAGGAAATGACATATGTGTATCGTGTTACAGTAATGTCAGTTAAACCGTCTCCTTCTGCTTCGGCGGTCCACAGACAACACGCTGGGTGGCCGTCTTTGTTCTGGCACAGAGCTTTACAGTCAATGTCATTTATTTTACCAACACCTTACAATCCCAACCAGACGCTCTAACAACACAGAAAACATGCCCCGCTCACACACCATCTTCATCATATTCCTGTCAGATGCACACACACGCAGACACACACGCACGCACGCACGCACAGACACAGACACACACGCGCGCGCACACACACACACACACACACACACACACGCACACACACATACACACACATACACACACAGACACACACACACACACAGACACACAACCACACACACTGGAGCCCTTCAGTGAGGGCAAGGCTTTGCCCACAGGACATAGGCCTGACGGTTGGCACTGCAGAAGTTTGTGGTGCTGTAGTTGACAGAACAAAAAAAGCAAGAGCAAAAGAAAGACACAAAGAAAGAAAGAAAGATAGAAAGAGAAAGAAAAGAGAGAAATAGAGAACAAGACAGTATAGAATGAAAGAAAGGAAGACACAGAGAAAGAAAGCGAGAAAGAAAAATAGAGAAAGGAAGTAAGAAAGAGAGAGAAAAAGGAGAGAAAAGAAGGAGAGAGAGACAAAGAAAGAGAGAAAGAGAGAGAGAGAAAGAAAGAGAGAGAGAGAGAGGGAGAAAGAAAGAGCGAGAGGTTGCTGGGTAATTACAGGCTCCTCTTGATGCCACCCTGGGTGCTCCGCCACTGAGCCAGCACGACGTGCCAAACACTGCCCACGCCGGCTGCTGTCACCCACAGTAGGAGGGCAGGGAGCACACCAGGGGTGGTGTGTGTGTGAGTGTGTGTGTGTGTGTGTGTGTGTGTGTTTGTGTGTGCATGTGCGTGTGTGTGTGTGTGTGTGTGTGTGTGTGTGTGTGTCTGTGCGGTTGCGTCCATGTGTGTGTGTAAGTGTGTGTGTGTGAGTGTGTGTGTGCTTGCATGCGTGCATGTGTGTGGGTGTGTGTGTGTGTGCATGTGTGTGTGTGGGTGGCTGTGTGTTTGCATGTGTGTGTGCAAGTTTTGTGTGTCTGTGTGTGTCTGTGTGTGTCTGTTTTTGTATATGTCTGTGTGTTTGTGTGTGTGTTTGTATATGTGTGTGTGGGCAGTGATCTTGTGGCGCTGTCACAGACCCCCCCCCGCCTCACAGGCCACAAATCAAACTCAGCTCTCCACATCTGACTGGCTAATGTGAGGGGACACAGGGTTCCTCCTGCAGTGGCACAATGCTGTCAGAACAACTGGGTACCACACACACACACACACACACACACACACACACACACACACACACACACACACAGCACCGTCACAAGAACTAGGTACCTTGAGACAGACACAGAATGCTGTGAAAAGAATTAGATACCTCAAGAAATATTCATAAGAACCAGGTACTTTGAGACAGACACAAAGCTCTGTCACAAGAACCTGGTTCCACGAGACAGACACAAAGCTCTGTTAGAAGAACCTGGTACAGTGCTGAGTGCTGTCACAAGAACTGGGTACCTCGAAACAGAGTGGCTTATCTTGTGCTAGGGCTGGGCAATTAAATGATTTGTAATAACGATTACAATTACTGCTCCCATTAATGTCAATAAAACTTACGCTTACACTAGGTTTTTAGGTGCACTGTTTACTAACTCACACCATATAAAAAAGGAATTCATGGAGAACTGGTCAGCACAAACAAAATTCTCAATTAAAAATTTTGCCATAATCCAGCAGCCAACCCTCTCAGGAGTCCGTATGCAGGGGTGACAGAGTGAGCACAGGAGAGAGAGGCCAGTCTCCTATTGGCCTATAGTCTCCATTTGTCCGTCACTCTCCATGTCCCGCCTCTCATCTCTCAAAATGTGTTCCTCTCTCAGGGCAGGCAGCGGTGGCTATAGTAGGGCTAAAACAGACACAAAGACTGATAAAAGGTATGTATTTTTAACGTTGAGCATTTGGAGATGCTTGTGGCAAGTGCACAAAGGACAAACGCATGCATCCGCGCACACATACACACACACACACACACACACACACACAGAAAACACACACACCACACAGCATAAAAATAAGCAAACGCCGTTTTCAAGCAGCGTGTTAAAAATACAGCCCCCCCCTTGCACAAAACCTTTGTGTGGCAGGCTGTTGTTTATTTTTACTTGTTTATTTATTTATTTTTCTGTAAAGATGGCAAGGAGCAGACTCTCTGTTTGGCTCCCAGCCTGGAGCTGCCTGAGTGCTGCCTGATGCCTGCTATGCTTGATGTCGCCCCCTTCAGCAAGTGACTTGACTTGAGAGATTACCTCTTGCATGGATAAACTTGCGGGGAAAAAAGCCATTTTGCCACGCAGGGTGAATGACAGTGCCATTTTGTGAGGTGTCAGGCGGCAGGGAAAACAAGGGCATGTCGGCGGGTGACACTTGAGTGCCTTGAGCGTGAGTGGCTTTTCCGGATGATTCCGGGCGGATGACAATAAAAGGAAGGAAGGAGCGAAAGCAGAGAAAGAGAGAAAAAAAAACGGGGGAACGGTGAAGGGCATGTCGGTTGAGCGACTCCTGCCGAGGAGTTTTGGCCGTGTCACATGGGCGTTGCTGTTCACAGCGCTCGCTGTCATTTCCAGCTCGGGTCGTTTGTCTGCGTTTGAAGGTCAGAGGTGTGCAGATTTCTAAGGGTGCACTAGCTTCCAAATAAACAGGTCCAAGAACACGCAGCACCCTCTTGACTTGGCAAAGCAATGGGCATATATGAAGAGAGAGATCGTTGTTCATATATGAATCTATACTAACATGGTAGTAGGCATATATGAAGAGATTGTCCTTCATATATGAATCTGTACAAACATGCTATCGTCTCCTCCTCCCTGTTTGCGCCCTATGTATCCTGTGGTGATACATGGTATAAACTACCTGTAGTATGTGTCTGTTATGATATGAAGATGAAAGCATCAGCCATGTTTAAGTCAAAGCCTTTTCCCATGTCACCATGCTGGAGAACATCGTTTTTTTTTTATTTCCCCCAGCAATAACCAGAACACAATGGCTTTCTAACTAGACAATCTGTCATATTTATAATACATGTCCATAGTGGTTAATATGACTCCCTAGCTAGAACATATTTAGCTATAGTCTAGTAGTTCATAATATGCAACAACACATAACAATGTCAACAAAGACAAATATATATACTTATTTTAAATAAACCATTTTCATTTTTTTCTCATGACATTTTGCCATTACACTTCATCAGTCATTGTTTGGCATTCTTTCCATCTGTTTTGAAGGGATCCCTTGAGACATTAAAGGAATGCCCCTTTGCATACAGTTTTCAGAACCATAATCTTGGACATCGTCATTAAAATGCATTTTTTGGTTTAAATGTAGATGTCATTTGACCTTTGAACTGCATCATGTTCTGTATGGTGTTTGTGCATATGGATTTGGTTTTGGATGCTCATAACTGTGTTATCCTTCCTTGCATGCAATTTGTGTGTGTGTGTGTGTGTGTCTGACTGTCTGTAATGTGTGTCGGTATGTATGCATATTTTGTGTTTGATATATGTTTGTCTGTTTTTGTACTTTAGTGTGCCTTGAATATGTGTGTGTCTGTCTGTGTGCATATGTATGTGTGTGTATGCGTGTGTGTGTGTGTGTGTGTGTGTGTGTGTGTGTGTGTGTGTGTGTGTGTGTGTGCATGCATGTGTGTGTGCATGTGCGTGTGTGTGTCTGTGTGTGCGTCTGACATGTGTGCGTGCATATGTAACCATATGTTTGTGAGTTTATGTGTGTATGGAATGAGGTTGCATGTGAAACAAAGGGTTTTCTCTTTGGTCTGTGTTAATATGTTGGGAATGTTTGCACATATGCACGTCTTTTGTGTGTGTGTGTGTGTCTGTGTCAGGGATGGAAATTTGCACCAACAAATTGCATTTGCATTATAGAATATGAATGTGGTAGGTTCATTTCGGACACAAACTAAAAATTTAATGTTAAGTGGCTGGTAAAAGTCCACCCATTGTACCATTTATTTGTCAGTGGCTGGTAAAGGTTCACATTTTGCAAAGTTTATTTCCACCCCTGGTGTGTATGTATGTGTGTGTATCTGTGTGTGTATCTGTGTGTGTGTATGTATGTATGTGTGTATGTATGTATGTATGTATGTGTGTGTGTGTGTAATTGTGTGTTGTGTGTATGTGTGTGTGTTGTCTGTGTGGTGTGTGGTGGACGTGAGGAGGCTAATCTGGCATGTTCTCTCCCTCCCCTGTGTGTGTGTGTGTATGTATGTATGTGTGTGTGTAATTGTGTGTGTGTGCATGTGTGTGTGTTGTCTGTGTGGTGTGTGGTGGACGTGAGGAAGCTAATCTGGCATGTTCTCTCCCTCCCCTGTGTGGCGCCCCCTGCTGCCCCTTGAGGACCCTGCAGTGGGACACTGACCCCTCTGTGCTGCAGCTGCAGGCCGACTCTCAGCTCGGGTACCTCCTCCCTCTCTCCCTCTCTTTTCCTCTCTCTTCCTCACTCTCTCCATCTCTCTCTGTCCATCTCTTCATCTCTTTCCATCTCTCTTTCTTTCTCACTCTGTCCATCACCCTCTCTCTCTCTCTCTCTCTCTCTCTCTCTCTCTCTCTGTCCATCTCTCTATCCATCCATCTCTCTGTTTTTTTCTCTATCCCTAACTCTTTTTCTCGTTCTTTTTCTCTCTTTGACCATTTCTCTATCCGTCCATCTCTGTTTTTTCTCTTTCGCTCTTCCTTCCTCGCTCTCTCTGTCTTTTCCTCTCTCTCTCCTTAACTTTGCCCATCTCTCCCTCACCTTTTCTTTCTCTCTCTCCCTCACTCTGTCCATCTCTCTTTCTTCCCTGTCACACTCTGGCCACCTTTCTCTGGCTTTCTCCCTCTGTTTATCTCTCTCTCTAACTCTGTCCTTTATAACTCTCTCTCATTCGAGCCACTTTCCCATCAATCTCCTCTGCCTTTCTCTATGGCCACCCCATCCTTGTCTTCATCACCAGCATCAAACTTATATTGCTTTCTGTTTTTTTTTTTTGTCAATCCCTCGGCTGTATTTCTTCGTCACTCTTTCCTATCGGGGTTGTTCTCGTCTTGGTCATGGTCCATTCACTCTCTTACATTTATATGGTCGTAGTCTTTCTTTTTCTTTTTCTTTTTCCGTCTTCTCTTTCAGCATCTTTTACACTGTGTCCTTCCTTTCCCGTCTTTCTTTACGGCAAACTCACAACCATTATCTATCCACTTTCTCACATTTTGTATCAGTATATATATTCTGTGTTTGTCTTCCCCCTCTCCTCTTTCAGCATATTTTTACACTCTGTCCTCCTCTCCCTGTTTTTCTTTACGGCAAACTCACAACCATTATTCTTCGTCTCTCTCTCTCTTTCCTTCCATCCAACACCCCATTAATCTTTTCTGCAGTGACATCTTCCCTTTAAACTGCATATTTCCTTCTTATATCACCTTTCGTCTGGTGTCTTTCTCTGTTACTCTCTCTTTCTCTTTGCTTCTGTCTGCATCCCAAATTTCTTATCCTTTTTCTCATATTCTTTTCCCGCCTCATCTGTTTGCTTTGTCATGTCACCTCTCTTAATTGGCGCCCATCGTAATGCTGCAGGTTCATGCTGACACAGGTGCGCCTCTGTGGTGCTGTGTTTATTGTCTGCTTGTGCTTGGCCACTCGGGCCCGCACGTACGCAATAAGGCCAATTTAAAGTCCAGGCGACAGGTGTCACTCGACAAAAAAAGTTTTCAACAGATGCTGTAGCTTTGACTTTGACTTTTACTCTGAGTTCCATGTCAGTGACAAAAATTCGTTATCAAATAGAACACTTGTTGAAATCCACTCGAACAAGAACGCATGTTGCACACTCCCTTGTCGCCCCCGTTTCCTACATGCTGATTGGTGGGTGCTCCACTCTCAGCTCATGCAGGAGGTTGTCCCTGAACTACGTCAACCTCCATTTTTGAACACCCAAAGCCTTCCTCAATATAGCTTTCTACTCTACTTCATGTCAGTCAATAATGTGGCACTCAATTGGCTAAGTACAGTGGCGGTAAGAATAAAACCCAAGAAAATCCATTTTGAAACTTTGAAAAATGTGTTCAATTTTGGCTGAATTCACTAGCCTAGCCTAGCCTAGCCCAGCATTTCCTTTTCTTCTAGTTATACATCTTTGGTTCCCCTCATAGTCTCACCCCCATCCATCAATACACCATCCACTCCCTCATCGCCCATCCACCCAGCTCCTTCCATACACCATCCATGCCACCCTTTTGTTGTGTACCATGGAATAGGACATCGCCTGTAGGCATAATATGCAAGAAAGCCGCACTCCCACCACCCTGTGAAATGCCACCCCCACCCCCATCACCACCCCTCCACACACACACACAAAATGCAAATGCACAAAAAAGTGGACACTGCATATGTGCAGGTGTATAATAATCTGCAGAGAGCCTTGCAGAGGGAGGCTGGAACCACAGTGTAGGCCTAAAGTTTGTAATTACAGTCTCACATTACAGTGTGTGTGTATGTGCATGTGTCTTCGTGTGTATCCGTGTGTGTGTGTGTGTGTTTGCGTCTTTATGTGCACATAATGTGTTTGTGTTTGTGTGTGTGCGTGTTTGAAGGAAGGTGTATGTAACAGTGTGAATCTAGTTTGAAAGTGATGCAAAAACCACATAACACAGCAGCATGAGTCATGAGGCGAGGGTACGGTGCGGTGCATCTCATTGGCTGTTGCCTCACGCCTCACTCTGGCGCCCCCTTGTGTCCCTCTGTGTGTGCAGGCGTAGACTGCACCGACTGGGCGCCTCCAAGATCACCCAGGTAGACTTCCTGCCCCGCGAGGTGGTGTCCTACTCCAAGGAGACCCAGACACCCCTGGCTGCCCATCAGTCTGAAGGTAAGACCTGCCTCCCCCTCCTCCGAGGGTCACAGAGCATGGGCACACCCTGCTTGCACTCTCCGCACTTTTCTTCCAAGGGGACACAGCAGTGTTGCCCATTGGGTATAGGTATACTTTGAAGTTGATACATCCACACATACATGAACACACATACACGCATGCATACATACACACATTCATTTATAAATACATACATACATTGGGATGGATAATGGATTGATGGATGGATGGATGGGTGGATAAATGGATGCATAGATGGATGGATGGACAAAGGGATGGCTGGATGGACGGATAGATCTTTTGGCTATCATGCTTTAGCTTGTGTGTTCAAGCCTGGGGCTGGACTGTTCAAGATGACCCCAGTTACAGTGTTGCTGCGAACTTGGTTGGGGATGGGATGTAAAAGGTGCCAGCTACCCTAGCTATGCATACGGATGCTGGTTAACCTCCCTTCCATAAGATGACCTTGGTTAGACTCACCTGGTCCCAGCCATCTCCTCTTGGCTTTGTGTGAAAGGGCCTGTGAGCAGCTGCTGATACCTGCCTTCCATGGCTGTCTTGCATCACTGACGGATAAAGGTGTACATTTGTGTGTGTGAATGGATGGATGAATGTAAGGCACTTCCTACAAGCCACCTTAAGTAGGCAACTTTAAGCGTTCAGTGCAGACTTAGATGTAATTAAATCCCTTCAGTCTGCTTGGAAATGTCACCAGAAATAAGTTTTGCCGTTCCGCTCAGGAGTTTGGAGTGTCATCCTCATCTTTCTTCCACACACACACAGCTCATGTGAAGAATCCCAATCTTTTGGTGGGATGGTCTCTCTCTCTCTCTCTCTCTCTCTCTCTCTCTCTCTCTCTCTCTTTTCTCTCTCTTTTTTTCTCCTCCTCCTCCAAGAATGCACTTGTCCTATCCGGCGTAGCCCCCTTCTTCTCTTCTCTAAGCGTCTGCGAGAGTCGGAGAAGTGGCCCTTTGAAAGGAGATGCCCGCCTGTCACTGGTGCTTCAGCAAACATCACAAGAACAGTAACCACATTCACTTGTGCTTTAAGTGGATGCAGGCGGGAGTAACTCAAGATGGCTTCTGTGAGACCATCACCTGGAATTTGGAAACCCCCCCCCCCCCCCCCCCCCCCCCAACTCCCATCCCGCTCCCGCTCCCTCAAGGGAGCCTCACCTCCCTTATTTTCTTTCTTTCTTTCTTTCATTATTTGTTCCCTTCTTTCTTTCTTTCTGTCTTTTTTGCTGTCTCTTTCTGTTAATCTTTCTCCCTTCTTTTTTCTTTCTTTTTTATTATTTCTTTTTGTCTTTTTGTCTTTTGTCTTCTCTTTCTTTCCATAATCGTCCTGGTCTCCATAGAAACAGATCCCGCAGCTTCTAAGAATGATGACTTGCCAGTTTCAGAAAGCTTCCCCAATTTAAGATAGGCATTTTATTTTTTTTCCAATTCATGAAGTCATAAGCGAATGCAGAGTTCATACTCTCCCATTCTAAGTCATTATGTGGCTTATATTTAAACACTTACGGACAAATTGAACAGAAGTGCCTCATTCAAACGCTTGAACAGATTGAGAGATTATTTTTAAAGCACTGTCATTGGTCAAACGCTCCTCTTAAAAACGAGGCCCTGTAAAAATTAAATGTGGCAGTGGCTGCAAAAAATACCCGGTGAAGAGTGCTTTACTGTTATCATCAGCAAAGCATGCTGGGTAATTACAGAGCCACCAGTTTCCACAAGTGTAATCTGTATGACTTTTTTTTTTTTGTTGTTCCTGTACTGAAAATTAGATGGCTTAACCCAGTCATATTTAAAGCTTCATATCATATCTCAATTATTACTTTGAATTTACGACCTTGTTAAAGCGGTGCCCTCATTTTGCAGGGCTAATTTGATTGCATCCAACAGATTTAGGCGAGCCAAGCTTTTGGTTTTTGAACATGCAGATGGTTCCAGAAACATTAAGCATCTCCATATGGATGGAGGCCCTAACAAGGCCTGGTCGCGATTTGCATAAAGCTTCTGGTAGCCGTAATGCAAAGCATAAGGACCAGCCACCCCCCCCCCAACCACCGCCACCAGCCCCCCAAACTTCTCTGCTGTGTGTGTAGTTTGGCGGAAAACTATTTCAAATCTTCGGTGAAAGATTTTTCAAATACTTGAAAGCTGTGTTGTTTTTTTTTCAGCTGGGAAATCCTGCAAATCATTTGTTTTGTTTTACTTTATCCTCCTTGAACTTGTTATGTGATTTTTTTCTCCTCCTTTCTGACAACCTCCTCCTGCCATTCACACACACACACACACACACACACACACACACACACACACACCCACACCCAAAACTTCTCCCTCTCTTCCAGTCTTCTCCCTCGTTCCTTGATCCTACTGTTGGCAACAGCTGGTGGCCATGTGATCGTGGACTTCCTGTCATTATAATTGATGTGTTTTTATTCTTTCCACTTCCTGCG
>CM059283.1:12333783-12343783 GCA_030347295.1 Setipinna tenuifilis
ACACAGACACGCACACAAACATACATGCACGTACACACACGTACACACACAAACACACACGTACACATACACACAAGTATACACACACACGCACACACACAGAGCACACACACACGTACACACACAGACACACACCCACAGAGCTAGTTGCCAACTGGTTTTTGCCAGCCATTGTGGGCCCTGCATTTCAAGTCTCATTAGGAAGGCAGCGTGCGTTACATCTGGCCCCTCTCGAGAGGGCAGGACGCTCAAGTCCAACTGCGGATTCCTTTGGCCTTTTCCAAAGCCTAAAGAAAACAGCCATTTTTAAAAAAGGAGGGAGTCATTAGATCTGGCATTTGATTGTCCTTGGGCCGAGGCAAGGGAGCGAGGGAGGGAGGGAGCGAGGGAGGGAGGGAGGGAAGGAGGGAGGGGCGGTGGTTGGTTGGAGGGGGGGAGAGTGGGTTTTGGGTTGTGGAGGAAAAGGCTTTGCGGCTGGCCGTCGGTAAAAGTCTGAAAACAGGGAGAGGCTTTCTGTTCTTTTTTTTCCCTCTCTCTCCACTCCTCTCCTCTCCCATTCTCAGCTCTCCCCTCTCCTCTCATCCTCTCCTCTCCTCACCCCTTCTCAACTCTCCTCTCTTGTCCTCTCTTCTCTCCTTTTCTCTCCTCTCTTTTACTCTCCTCTCCACTCCTCTCCTCTACATCTCCTCTTCTCTTTCTTTCTCTCCACTCCTTTCCACTCCTCTCCTCTCCTCTCCTACTCTTCTTTTCTGCTCCTCTTCTTCCCTCTCCTCTACACCTCCTCTTCTCTCTCTTCCTCTGCACTCCTCTCCTCTCCACTCCTCCCCTCTCCTCTCCTCTCCACTCCTCCTCTCCTCTCCTCTCCTCTCCTCTCCTCTACTCTACTATACTCTCTTTTCTGTTCCTCTCCTCTCCTCTTTTCTCTTCTCCTCTCTTTGTCATCTCTCCTCTCCACTCCTCTTCTCCTCTACTCTCTTCTCCTCTCATGACCTCTCCTCTCCCCTAACTCTCATCTCTTTTTTCTTCTCCTCCTCTGTGCTATGGCGAGTGAGTGAAGTGAAAGCCCCCATGTCACCCCTTTAGGAATCAAGCAGAGCCAGCACAACCAGAACCAAGAACCAAGAACCAAGAACCAAGGCCCGGAGCTCAGAGTAGCTCAGAGGAGCTCAGACATATACACCTATGCGAACACACACACACACATGCGTGCACACACACACCACACATACACACACACACATACACACAAACACACACACATGCGTGCACACACACACACACACAAACACACATACACACACACACACATACACACACACACACACACACACATACGCACACACACACACACCAAGGCCCGGAGCTCAGAGCAGCTTGGGGAGTGGGGAGCCGAGAGCTGTGGCCAGCCAGGACTGCTGACATGGCGTGAGCTGGCTCAACCCGCACCCTTCCCTCCCCAACGCTCGCCCCATCTGCCCCCCTTCCTTACTCCCTCCACCTCCCCCCTCCACTCCCTTCCTCCCTCCCTCCTTTTCTTGATTTCCATCAGGAGATGAATATCTGTTCCAGTTGTAAAATAGAAACGAAGGGGAAGAAAGAGGAAAATCAACAACTGTGTGTGTGATGGGGTGTAGGCCATATGTGTGTGTGATGGTGTGAGGCAGACGGACAAAAAGAAAAGAAGGAAGAAAGAATGAAAGAGAGAAAAAAAGAAAGAAAAGAGTGCAGATGAGGATTGTATGTACGTTTTCATTGGCTATGTCTGTATTTTTGTCTGTGTGTGTGTGTGTGTGTTTGTTTATGTGTGGGGAGGAGGTTTCTTTGTGTGAGATTAGTATGTATTTCTGTGCCTGTTGGTAGATGACAAAAATGTGTGTGTGCATGTATGTGTGTGTGTGCCTATGTGTGTGTGTCTGTGCGTGTGCGCCATCCACCACGTACTGTATAAGTCCATGCATAGTGTAGCTGTCGTCACTGCTCACTTCAGATTGTGTGTTTATTCTTCATGTGTACTGCGATATATACACACACACACACACACACACACACACACACACACACACAACAGCATGACATCTGGCTTGGGCCCCTATCAGTTCAGTGCCAGACCTGGACACCAGGAGCCCACCGCAAGAGAAAGAGGGAGAGAGGGAGAGAAAGAAAGAGTGAAAGAGAAAGAGAGAGAGAGAGAGATGGAGGCCCCAGACCTCAGGCACGTGGGCCCAGGCCCCAGACCCCAGGCATCAGACCCCAGACCCCAGACCCCAGGGCCTGGATCCCCTCCACCCTGGGGCTTAGGCTGGCCTCCTGAGGAGAGATGGAGCTGGACTGTGCAGACCTGGTGGAGCTGTGTGGCCAGGCACCGTCAGGGGACTTGGGTTGGGAAATACACACATGCACAGACATATACACACATACACACAGACACACACACACACACACACACACACACACACACACACACACACACACACAGACACATACACACACAAACACACACACACACATACAACACACACACACACACACACACGTACACACACACACCACACGTTATGATATTAGGACAGTAATTGCAGTCAGTGAACCGCAAACCAGCCTCTCTCCCTCTTTCCCGCTCTTGCTTTTTTGACTCTCTCTTTCTCTCTCTCTTTCTCTTTCTCTTTCTTTCTTTCTCCTGGTCTGTTTCTCCATCGCTCCCTCTGTCTCTCTCTCTCTCTCTCTCTTTCTCTCTCTCTCTCTCTCCCTATCCCTTTCTCCCGCCCTCTCTCTCTCTCTCTCTTGCCTGCTGACTACAGGGGTTCCGCCCTGGAAACCATCTCAGTTAGGGTGGGAAGTTCACAGGGTCAAAGGCGCTCTGTGTGTATGTGTGTGTGTGTGTGTGTGTATGTGTGTGTGTATTTGTGTGTGCGTCTGTGTATGTCTGTGCGTGTGTATTTGTCTGTGTGTGTGTAAGAGTATGTAAGTGCATGTGTGTATGTCTAAGTGTGTGTGTGTTTGCATATGTGTGTACATGCCTGTGTGTGTTTTCACGTATGTGTGTGTATGTGTGTGTGTGTGTGTGTATGCAGGCCTATGTGTGTTTTCACGTATTTGTGTGTGTGTGCATGTGTCTACGTGTGTGTGTCTGTACGTGTCTACGTGTGTTTTCTGAGTGTGTGTTGTACACACTCTGGCATTTTTCTGGCCCATTAGTGCAGGGGATTTGCGAGGGAGGGAGGGAGGGCAGAGCAGAGCGGAGCGCGTCCCTGCCTGTATTTTCAAACTTGTGGTGGTCTCCTAATGGGCCCTAATTGCAAGAAAACAGACTGGAGAGCGACGGCTAATCTGAAAGACATTACCGGACACTCTCTGAGAAAAAGTTCTCTCGGCCATTATGAGAGCTGTTCAGGAAGAAAGACAGAGGAGGGGAGAAAAAATAGAAAAATAAAAATGCGAAAGCAAATTGTGCAGTCGTCCCGCATGCGGCTGGCTAGCACCTCGATACAGTGAATTCGATTTGCACATTTGACTAAGGTAATGAAATGTTCATTGGCATAATAATAGTTTAGGGAGTAGGCAAGGCACAACGCTTTGTTTTCTTTTTTTGTTTAGCGATTTCTGCCAGAGAAATGAAACAGACTAATGAATAGAATAATAGTCATTTTCACCTACCCATGATTTCAGTGACGTTGAAGTCCTGGTTCATCTAACCTCTGAGTCAGCAGTTTTTTATTCTATAAACTATGTAAAAGTCATTCTTCATAGAGTATACTCAGTTGACCTTTATACACAAGTAAGTATTGATTTTTATAAGGTATTGTTATGCACAGAAGCCAACTTAAAACGTTTTAAGACAAGAAAACAGACACAAAAAAGTGTTGTGTTTATTGTGAAATGCACTGTGTAAACAAACTACCTTTTATGGCACTGTTAGCAGTCCTTCATATGTTTTTTACTCACTATCTTATCAAAATATGTTTCTTACTTTAGAGTCGTGTCATGCGTAAAGATGTGAAGGGGTCGGGTGCGGTGTGTTGTTGGGTGGGTGATGTTATTGTACAGTACGCTCTTTCATGTTCGGCTCTGCTGCGCTGTGTCTGGGGCCCATGGAAACGGCTGCCATGGTAGCGTAGAGGTTATCTGTAGCCCACAGGGCTCAGGGCTGAGTGCTGCCGTGGGAGAGGCCATTACACACAGCACAGCATAGAACACAGCATTCTATATCTCCCTCTCTTTACACATCACACAGCACAGCACAGCACAGCACTCTCTCTCCATCTTCACACATCAAACAGCACAACACAGCACAGCACAGCACAGCACAGCACAGCACTCTCTCTATCTATCTATCTGCCCACATCAAACAGCACAGCACGAGACAGCACTCTTTCTCTCTATATCTCCACACATCACACAGCACAGCACAGCACAGGACATCACACAGCACAGGACAGCACAGGACACAGCACAGGACATCACACAGCACAGCACAGCATAGCACACCACAGCACTGCACAGCACAGCGCAGCACTCTTTATCACCCTATCTCCATACATCACACAGTTCACAGACCTAGTCTCACCCCCAGACACACTCCCAAGAGATGGAGGGAGGGAAGGACGGGGTGAGAGACAAAGATGGAAGGAGAAAGGGAGTGATAGAAAGATGGAGGGAGGGGAGGAGAGAGAGAAGGAGAAAGGGATGTGATGGACAGATGGAGGGAGAAGGATGGGAGCAGTGATGGAGAGTTGAAGGGAGGCTAAGAGGGAGAGGAGGAGAGAGAGAGTAGAAAGAGAGGATAGAGAGATGGAGGAAGAAGGAGGGGAGCAGTGATAGAGGGATGAAGACAGGCCGAGAGTGAGCGGGAAGAGAGGGAAGGAGAAATGGAGTGATGTAGAGAAGGAGAAGGAGAGTGAGATATGAGAAGGAAAGGCGCTCGAGATTGACAAAGAAGGAGATAGAATGAGACAGAGAGAGAAGGGCAGATAGAGGAGAGAGAAAGAGAGAGAGAAGGAGAGAGGGATAGGCACAGTGGAGTGAAAGAGTGGTGTGTGGAGAGGCAAGGAGAGAGCATTTTTCGCCTTGAACGCAGGTCACATATGGAAGTGCTTGTCCAGCCAGGGTGTTGTTTCAGCTCTGTCATGCAAGAGAGCATGTATTAGGATTAGCTACAACACACACACACACACACACACACACACACATACCAGCTTTGGCACAAATATTTGAAAGCTCTCCACTTGACTAGTCGTGTGTGTGTGTGTGTGTGTGTGTGCAAGTGGTGGGTGTTTGTCACGTTAGATTTCGATTCTGTCGCCGCCTCTACCTCTTGATCCCTCTTGTCAGATTTAATTGCTCTCCTCGACGTGAACATCTCCCTTTCCTCCTCTTCCTCTTCTTCGCTTCGCCTTGTTCGTTCCTTCGCTCGTTCCTGCCTTTTTTTTCTCTCTCCCTCCCCCTTCCTCCTTTTTTTTTACCCCAATTTTTTTTCCTCCTCCCCTCCAGTGTGTCTGAGAAACGGTTCCAGTCTGAATTGCACAGCCCATCATCCGACTTTGGTTTCACACAAGATGAGGAAGAAAGAAAGAAAAAAAAAAAACTTAGAGAGGCCATGTTCTCAAGGGGTTATACACAGAGAAAGAAGGGGATGCCAGTCAAAACCTTGGGTTTGAAACACAAGAACGAAAGAAAGAAAGAAGGGGTCGGAAAAGGCAGAGTGAGCGTGGAGGAAGAAAAAAAAGGCAGAAAGAGAGAGAGAGAAAGGGCGAAAAAAAAAGAAATTCTGATATCAGAAAAAAATGATGTCTTCTCACAGTGGGAAGGAGCTTGCCAGGCGGGCCCCAGATGATTGCAATTTTCCCCCTCTACCACCGTATAATGGGGTACATGGGACTCGCCCCGCCAGAAAATGGCCGCCGTCCACCAAGCCCCCCCCCCCCCCACCCACCCCCTCCGTAATAACATTTGCCATCTGATGTTTGTTGGGAATCAAATGGAATATAGTTTTGTTTCTGTGAATAGCCGGACTGGTTGTGATCCACCACCACCCCAAAACACACACACACACACACACACACATTTACACATATACATACATGAACACACACACACAAACACACGCATACACATATACATACACGCACACACACACACACACACTGTTAGACATACACACGCGCGCAGCGCAGTGCACACATACACACACACACACACATATACATACAAGCTCACACACTTATACATACAGGCACACACACATAAACACACACACCTCCCACTCTCTTGTTCTCTCCTTGGGTATGTGAACATGCACTGCAGTGAAATCCCATTCTCAAAGTTTTGCTCTGACCCCTCTCATTTGATGTAAAGCAAAAACAGTTGCTGCATTTTGGTCGGTTTGGCTTGGGTGGTCTATACTTGCAATGTCCACCTCTCCAGGGATTCTTAAAATATGTTTTTGAATGCTATGGCCATAAGTGTATGTGTCCGTGTGTGTTTGGATGTGACAGTTAAATTACATAATGACATAAATTACCGAGTGTCTCATGAAATCGTTGAGAATTTTTTGACCTGCAGATGTCAAGAAGGAGGATAACAGCACCTTTTCCTTCCTTGTTGTTTTCATGAAGAATGTTAATAATTTTTTTTTTTTTTTAATGGAATTTTTGGCCAAGGCATTTCTTGGTTTTTGACATAGTGCTCAGATTCTCCAGGCAAATAAACAATTACGGCCTGCACTACTACCTATGACCAGCAGGGTGCACTCTTGACACATCGACCTTTGGCGGCGCTGCACAATACCGCTATGCTGTAACCTCGTCCTCTTGCCAGCATTCCTCCAAATTTTCAAGACAGGGAATTGCAGTGCTTACAATTGTATGCAGCTTACATGCAACACTACATTCTGTAGTGTATTTACTATTTTACGACAATATTCATAAGGTTTTATTCTGAATTCCTCAAAGAAAAGGGGAAAAAAACTTCTCTGTACACCGTGCACGTCATTTTTGCTTAGTTGTATCAGAGGTGATTACTAATTTAATATAAAACCAATACAGAAACGAGCCTTAAATGGGCTTCTAAATACATACATATGGATGTACATGTAAAACAAATGTGCATTGATAATCTGTCCCTAATGAAACACTTTCACTCTCCCCCGACCCCCCTCTTCTTTTAGTGACTTGTTGAAAAGGAGTTGAGCTCACTTCTTCGTCTGGAGCCGCTGGGTTTGACAGGCGACTCGAGCGTTTGGAAAGTTTGAAGTCATGAGGTTTAATCACGCGCTGTGGCCGGCCTGTGCATGGCGTGGCATGATGGGCGTCTTAAAGATGTGGTTGTGGGCCGCTGCCAGTCCCCTGGCACTGCGCTTCGCGGGCCACAGAGCCGTTGCATAATGAAGGTTCATTACCGGTCGCCCCCCTCCCGAGCATGCATAGAAGCGCTTACCGTCCCCCGGTATAGACCACCACCACCGTGCGGTGCGGTGCCGATGTCGTTCAAAAAACTCTCATACATAATGTGATCTTGAAAATGTTCGTCTTCTCTTCTCATACGTAACAGGGCACTGATTATTGAGGTCAAACCACAAGGCTTGTGTTCCAAAGCTAACTCCGCGCTAATTTCGTTGACTAATGCGCCTGGTACTGTAGTCTTTCAATGCCAGAACGGCCTGGTAATTAGAGAGCTCGTTTTCGAGCTAACAGCTTAAAAAGTCCTTTAATTAGGCAAGTTTTTGTTACTGTGCCTGGACAGACACACTGCCAGGGATCTTACAACACTCATCAGTCATATTTGTTCCCATTTTCCTGATCAATTTTCACAGATTTTTATTTATAAACAACCTAAGTTTACCAACTTTATTATTTTTTTAATGAAAAATGTATGATATTGACAACAATATTGAGATTTTTTGGTTGATTTTAAATAAGTGTTTTTCTTTGATGATGTGATAGAAAAAACATATCTTCTTGCATTTAATTTATTATGTAAGTAACAAAAACAAACAAACAAAAAAACACAACAATATGTTCCTTTTCCTGTTGGTTAATTTGATGATATTGTACATTTGTACAATTTCATCTAATTATTTACATTGTTACAGTGTGAAGGTTGTGAATCTTGTCTTAGTCAGTATTTCACGAGATTAGACACAAAGGGAAAATTTTATTTGTAATTGTTTGTTTTATTTTGAAACCAAAGCATTTCCTGCAGCCCTGCCTGTGTGCATGATAGTTTATCTGCATGTACAGCCCGCCATGTTATGCATCTCTCTCTCTCTCTCTTTCTTTCTTTTTTTCTCTCCCTCATTCTGTCTTACTCTCTCTGTGACTCTTTCTCTCTCTTGGAGCTTTATTGGCATGAATGTAAAAGTTAAGATATTGGCAAAGCAGTATGGAATGTATATAGCAGTAAGGTGAGAAGGTAAAAAAAAAAAACAGAAAACAAACAAACAAAACTCTCAAATTCAATTATAAAAGTGATTTATTGGCATGACAAATCATTACACATCTGGAATGCCAAAGCGATTGTTACATAGATGACATATACATAGTATACAGGACATAAACAGATTGACTCCCTCTCTCTCTCGCTCCTGCTCTCTATCTCCCTCTCTCTCTTTATCGCTCTCTCTCTCCCTCTCTCTCTCCCTCTCTCTCTCTCTGAATATTTCCAGACTGTGTGTCTGTGTCAGGTTCCCAGAGAGGGCTGGGGTTGGGTAGGTCTGCTCTGCTCCATGCAGCCCTTTGGTGGAGAGAATGAGAGAGACAGAGAGACAGAAAGACAGAGACAGAGAGATAGAAAGAGACAAACAGACAGAGAGACAGACAGACAGACAGAGATATCCCATCCCATATAAAAGGAATGGTTTGATCAACCTCTCTCCATCTGTCTCTCTCTCTGTCTCTCTCTCACTCTCTCTCTCTCTCGCTCTCTCTCTCTCTGTCTCTCTCGCTCTCTCCGTTTGTCATAATGATGACAAACGAGCGCGATGCAGGGAGGTTAACACGCAAGGAGGTCGAGCCCAATCCAAGGCATCTCTTCCAGTAAATAGGGCTTTGTTTTTTTTCTTTCCCGCTATCTCTCTCTCTGTCTTTTTCTCGCTCTCTGTTTCCCACTCTCTCTCTCATTCTTTCAAGCAGTACCTTCTAAGCGCTCTTAGATTTTTGTCCAAAAAAATAACGTAAGGAAAGCTTATCAAATATCGTCATCTGTTTGGGTCTGTGTGTCACAGCTTTTTGGTTTATTTCTGTGATTTAACACATCCTATCTGTGTTAAAAAAATGAGTCATCGAAGTTACCAAATAATTCTGTCTACCCGAGAACTAATCCCTGGAAAAATATTGTTCCATTTGTTTAAAAGACTTTTTGAAATAATACCAGTTGTATATTTTCTTTATTGGCCTTGTTTAAAGCTGTTGTCAAATGTTATATTCTATAATCAGTTTCATCAGTATCTTTGTCATGATGTTCACTCTTTGTAGAATATGTATAACTGTATGACACTGCGTGTCATATGCAGAACACATAGTTCCATATTTTGTGTATTTTGTGGTATTGGAAAGAAGGGACTCACATAATCAAAGTAGTGTGTCCAATTTATCTGTAGTTGTGAAATATAAAGCCCCAAAAATCTCAGTGTGGGTGTATGTAGCAGGAGTGTTTGGACTGTGAGGGGCTGTGTACAATCTCAGCACAACTGTATTACAGGAGAGCTTGGCCTGTGGGTATAGCTGTGTAGTCTACAGTCCTACTGCTGTTGTATAGCATGAGGGTTTGGACTGTCTGTGTGGCTACTTAAAGGGTAAGCGACCGTATACTCAAAATTAAAACATCATCTCTCTATAACTTCAACAAGCTCTTGAAGGCCCTTTGTGTTCTGGTAGCACTTCCCTTCCTAACAAACCTAACCTCCACTTACCAACACTGTCCTGTATCCTGTCTGCACTAACTTTCTTAGGCTCCTGCTTACTCTGTTCTTCTCTGGATATATGTAGCTTGAGTTGTGTCCTCTATT
>CM059283.1:12361283-12366283 GCA_030347295.1 Setipinna tenuifilis
CCCCCCATCCCCCCTTTCTCTACCTCTCGAGAGCTGGGGACATGTAGTGGGGTAGAGAGGGCACATGGCGGATAATGATGGTAATAACAGGCACAACAATACAATACAAGATGGCCCCCACTAATGCAGTCATTACGGTACATATAATAAGCTCTCTGCTTAATGTATTTAATAATCGTGGTGTGCTATTCTCCTGTTCAGTGTTAAAGCTATTTTTGAGTTGTAGTGGTAGTAACTAACGTGTGTGTTGTGAAGCTGGAAGTGTGTTTCTGGAAGGAACCGCACGCACACAGACGTTGTCACCTTGTCATTTGTTTGTCAGTCCCGATTTTGTCCCCTCCTGCTCCTCAGCTGTGTTAACGTGACAGTGGAGCATTATGTGCATGTTTGTGTGTGTGTGTGTGTGTGTGTGTGTGTGTGTGTGTGAGAGAGTGTGTGTGCGTGTGTCGGCAGGCTCGTCTGGAAGGCCTCAAGTCTGTCCTCAGGTCATTGTCTTCCTGTTGTTGTGAATGTCTAACACACAGACCCGTGGTTTTTGTCTAAAATGTGTCGATAACGTCTCCACTCCGACGCTTGTTTTTGTCAACGTCTGCGCCGCAAACTTCAACTGAGAGAGTTTGTGCATTTTACTTTGGGAGGCTGGATCAGGGATGTGAATCACCAGACCGTCTTGGAGACGAAACGTCTGTCTGCCAGACCTCTGCCTATTTGTTTACCATTCAACGACCAAAAAAAAATCGATCTGAGTCTGTCACTCAAATAATCAACTTTAGATTTTTTATACTGAGTCACTGATTTCAGGCCTGTCTGGTTCATCAGGTGGTTTTGTATTTACCCTGAATACTGTTTAATGGATAGTCTGACATGAACTGAATGTAATGAATAAGTGACTAATGAGAGAAGTTAGACTTTTCATTACAGCTATTAATTCAAACAGACACTGTTGTACCGTATACCCTGTTTTTAATGAAAAAAAGAAAACATCCTCTGTTATCGTCTGTTAACATGTTTGCGTTTGTGTGTGTATGTTTGTGTGTGTGTGTGTGTGTGTGTGTCTCTCTGTATTTATGTGTGTGTGTGTGTCTGTTTGTCTGTTTGTGTGTGTCTCTCTCTCTGTATGTGTGTGGGTCTGTGTGTCTCTCTGTATGTCTGTGTGTGTGTGTGTGTCTCTCTGTATGTGTGGGTGTGTATGTTTGTGTGTGTGTCTGTGTGTGTGTGTGTGTGTGTGTCTTCAGGGACTTACAAGGTGGCTCCAGTCTGTCCTTCAGCCGTCTGTTCTACGACGAGCATTGGTCCAAGCACCGGGTCGTCACCTGTCTGGACTGGTCGCCCCAGGTAGAGTGACCTTTGACCCTGACCTCTGATAGCCGTGTGTGTGTGTGTGTGTGTGTGTGTGTGTATATCTGTCTGTCATCAGCAGCTCATCTCCAGGACATGATTCTGTTTAGTCTCCTGCAATGAAAGGTGGGTTTTGTGAAGTCTGCACTTTGAACGTATTTCATGTTCAGCTTTTATGTTCTTCTCCAGGGTTCTTCAAACGTTGGTGAACTGAGACTATCACCAATCTTCAGAGTCCTTTTTTTAAATGCTCCCTATCATCTTCTTGCTAATCCTCTCATGTCTTTGTTTTTCATCTTTTTTTAATTACCACCTCCATTCTGTCATTAAACACAGCACACGGCGTTTGCTTGAGTTATATTATTTAGACTAACAGTCACCAATTTCACTGCATGTCCTACTCTAACCAGTATGTCTATGCATGTGACAATAAACCATCCTTGTATCCAAGATGACAAATGAACACAAAACACTGTAGGCCATCAAATCACGGTTGCTGCAATTCCAAACAAAGCACTTTAGCTTTAGACGGCTCTGTCCTGTCCTTTAGACTGTACTGCCCTGTACTTTGTTATGCTCTTGCTTCCTCTGCACTCTGTACTTTTGTTAGACTCTTGCTTACTCTCTTCTCCTATGCACATCTGTAGCTGCACAGATTTGTGTCTTCTTTTGTAAATCACTGGACAAAAGTGTCTGCTGAATGTAATGTAGTGTAATGTAATATGAAATGAAATCGGCGTTAGAGTTTGGCACTGATAGGCGCGTTGTAATGCCTAACGTATGACATAAGCATGGCATCTTCTGAGTGTAATGTAATGTAATGTAATGTGATGTTTTGTGATGTAATGTAAATTAATGTGTTGTGATGTGATGTAATGTGATGTGTTGTAATGTAATGTGTTGTAATGTGTTCTAATGTAATGTGTTCTAATGTTATGTGTTATGTTGTGATGTGATGCTCTCTATGCTGCAGTACCAGGAGCTGCTGGTGGCCTCCTACAACAACAACGAGGACACCCCGCATGAGCCCGATGGCCTGGCCCTGGTGTGGAACCTTAAGTTCAAGAAGACCACACCAGAGTACATCTTCCATTGCCAGGTACAGCAGGAGCAGTACTGCGTTGTGTTCGGTGATTTAAAGTGTACATTTGCACATTCATTCATTCATTCATTCATTCATATATATAAATATGTGTGTGTGTGTGTGTGTGTGTGTGTGTGTGTATACACACACATATATTCATACATGAATATAGTCATACATAATGCATCATATGATCACGACATCCACTGCTAGTGCATGTCTCCATAGTAATATGTCCTTGTAACATACTCATCTATGAACCACCCATAGACAGTGGGACCATTTAGAGTGGGACCAGACACTAAAAACCACCTGAGAACACTCCACACCTACAGTATAACCCATATAACCCAGCAAGCCAAGCATATCATAGCACCTTTGGGAAAGACAGAGAGAGAGAGAGAGAGAGAGTAAAGACAGAGAGAGAGAGAGAGACCAAGTAGTAAAACCGCTGAATCATTGCGGTCATATAGTGGTCATGGGAGAGCAGCAAATGAGGCTGAGAGTAGGAGTTCCAGCAGGAGAGAGACCTACTGTACCCCTTACCTACACAAGCTACCTTAATGGCCTTTCAAGCCACACGCTCACGTGGAATGCAGCGAATGGAGTACCAAAGTCAAAGTCAGTTTTATTGTCAAATACCATATGTACAGGTTGCACACACAGAATTTGAAATTGCAATGCTCCCTAGGCCCACAGTGAACATTAAACATCTAATAAACAAGACAGGAAGACATAATGACAAACATAATAATATAAACATAACAAAAAGTACAGAAAGTAGTACTTTTTGACCACCGCCATGTTGGGTGCGTTAGTGTGATATATATGTGTTTTATTTGCCCCAAGAGGCAGGAATTCTCTAATTGCCCCAATTGCCCCCCCCCTAACCTATAGGATGTGGGTGCAGAGTCCAGGGCTGTAAACTGGGAGACGCCAGGGGGAAGCCGGCGGTGTACATGCTTCATTGTTAATGACAACGTCGTCGAGGCGAAACCCGAAATGCGAGTCGATATGTATAATTAAAGTGGTTTTCCGCAGGCTTGGGTCGATGATGTCGTTGCAGAACATGATATCTCGGAAAACGAGGTCCGTTTTGGGTTGGAAATGAAACGAAATATTTATTTATATATTTATATATATAAAAAAGAAATTAAAGACGAGGAGGCTTGAGGTTTCGCATGGAAGACAGAGAAAAAAGGAGGGATTCGTTATCCAGGGCATTTTTGACAATAAGCATGAAGGCCTCAGTGGCAACGCTGGAGAGAGAGAAAGAGAGAGAGAGAGGGAGAGAGAGAGAGACGACTGACTGACTAAGCAACCTCAGGAAGCGGGCAGCGATGCAGAGGAGAAGAGAGGAGAGAAGAGGAGAAGAGAAGAGGGCGAGGGCCTCCCCACTCCCATGAGAGCCGTATTATGGAGACATTTATGCAATAAAAAGATGTGGCCTACCACTTCCTAATCCCGCCAGCCACATGCAGCATGGCCACCCACGCGGGGGCTGCCATCTTGGACTCCGACACCCTCCGGCTTGGCCATATATCTCTCTTTTCCACCTCTCTCCCTGACACCAACCAACGCACTCCATCTTTCTTGTCTTGCTCAACCACCACCCCTTTAACCCCTCCACCACACACACGCACACACACGCACACACACACGCACACACACACACACACACATACACACACACACACACACACACACCTCCAGTCTTCCACAGACACATACTCACTCTTTCCATTCCTCTCTCACCCTCACTGTCTCCCTCTCTCTTGAACATGCGCACACACACACACACACACACACCACCCACACACGCACACACACAGAGACACACTCACCCACAACACCACCACCAGCACCCCCCTCCCACACACACACACCATCACCACCACCCCTGTCCCACACACACTCACACAGACCGACACACACACACACACACACACACACACACACACACTTAATACTTTGACATATGCCCAGGACATTCAGAAGGAAACTGCAGGCGGAAGTGTTGGCTCTTTTAAAGCGTCCGCGTCCCCGTGCTGATTTACGGTCTCGCCTCTCTGCCTCGACAGGAGCCTCTAGCAGCCTCCAGTAGCCTCCAGTAGCCGCGCCACACCACACCACACCACGCCGCCATCAGCTCGTTCCCACTCCTAATAAATGGCTCCTTCAAATCCATCTTGATCCCCTTCGGCAGCCCTCTTTTTGGGCTCCTTTTGGACGCGATGGCCTGGAGAGTGTGTGTGTGTGTGTGTGTGTGTATGTCTGTGGGTGTGTGTGTGTGTGTGTGTGTGTGTGTGTGTGCGTGTGTGCACGAGTGTGTGTGTGTGTGGGTATGGCTTGGGACGGACGGGGATGGAGTGATGAGGTAAACGAGTATCGTCTTACGCGGATGAGTGTGGATCCAGCGGCGTGTAAAGGCAGCCCTGAATGGCCTCCTTTGACTGGGGCACTGGGGAGAGCTGTGGCGTCTGGAGGGCTCCAGGGAGGCAGGGGGAGGAGGAGGAGGTGAAGTAGAGGGAGGTAGAGGAGGGAAGAGGAGGGTTCCAGGAGGGAGGGGGAGGAGAGG
>CM059283.1:12371283-12376283 GCA_030347295.1 Setipinna tenuifilis
GTGTGTGTGTATGAGAGAGAGAGATAGTGTGTGTGTATGTGTGTGTGCGTGTGTGTGTGTGTGTGTGTGTGTGTGTGTGTGTGCATGAGTGTGTGTGTGTGTGGTTGTGTGTGTGTGTGTGTGTGTGTGAGTGTTTTTTTGTGTTTGTGTGTGTGTCTATGTTGACGTGTGTGTGTGTGTGTGTGTGTGTGTGTGTGTGTGTGTGTGTGTGTGTGCTAGATTTATGGCTGCCTTGTGCGCTGACACGCGAGCGACAGTGGGGAGATGGGATGGCGAGCCCCAGCCTCAGAGTCTGATCTCATGCACGACCTCAGAGGCTTAAAACCCAAACGCAAACACCGAGAGGGTCCGAGGAGCTAGAAATACGGACCCGAGCGAAGGAAGGCCGCAACCGACGCAGAATTTCTAACGAAAATAATCTTTTAAATAAACCAGCTTTCATCCGTGGCAGATTCTCCATTCAGCATAAAAGAGAGCAGCAGCGGGCCTAATGCTAAGCCAATTTAAATGTGTTGCCAATATAGAGTTCCAACAAAGAAAGCCAGCGGTGCTATTGAAAGAGATTTCTAAAGCGTGTTAGTCAGATATAAACAAACTTTTATAACGTGCGTGTCTTTACACCTGTCAAACACAGAGGGGGCTTGTTCGTTTCGCTGTTTTATTAGGGTATCAGTCATCATTACTGATCAACAGCAAAGCAAATATTCCCCCCGTAACAAAGTAGACTAAGATTATTTTTGGCTGGCCCGAGGCAATGAAAGAGGCAGAGAGAGAGAGGGAGAGAGGGGGAGAGAGAAAGAGGGAAAGAGGAATAGAGAGGGAGATGAGTGAAGAAGGAGAGAAAGAGAAGAGGATTTGCTGAAAGAATGACTGCTTGTATTTTTTTGCATTCTTCCCCCCCCTCCTCCCCTCCTCCTCCTCCTCCCCTCCTCCTCCTCCTCCCCTCCTTTCTCTCTTTCCTGAAACGGAGATATGGTATTACACAAGCAGTGCCAAGAACCGCAAAGTGACAAAATCCGCAGGGCGTCATAAAAAAAAGAGAGGAGTGAAGGAGAAAGAGAGGAAGAGAACGATGGAGGGATGGAGGGAGGGGTAGGGGGAGATAGAAAGGGGTGGCAGTGAAGGACGGAGGGGTCCATCTGTTCCTGATAAGTGGTGCTGAAAACCATATGATTGTGTCAGGGCGGCGCTGGTGCTGGTGCAGGGGCTGGGGGTGTTCTCCAAGGGTGAGGTGTGTGTGTGTGTGTGTGTGTGTGTGTGTGTGTGTGTGTGTGTGTGTGTGTGTGTCGGGGGGGGGGGGGTTAGCTGTGGGGGTGTATTTTTTTTTATTTGCGGCTCTGCTCGTGAATATGCCGTCTGTAACACGCTCACTTCTTCCCCAACAAAATGGGCTTCGAAGTTTTCTTCGTTTCTTTTTTTTCTCTCTCTCTCTCTGTCTCTCTCTGTCTTTTTTGTGTCCCTTTTTTAACAGAGAAAAAGAGGCAGAAAAAGTGGGTAGGCATGGTGGGTGTAGTAGTGGTGGAGGGGATGGGGGGGCAGGGAGGAGAGGGGAGGGCAGTAGGGAAGAGAAGTGGGGAAGAAGAAGAGGAGAGAGGAGGAGGAAGATGGGGTGAGGGGGGTGGGGGGTGGGGTAGAGGTGTGAGGAGGAGGCAGATAGGGCGAAGGGTGTGTGTGTGTGTGTGTGTGTGTGTGCGTGTGTGTGTGCGTGTGCGTGTGTGTGTGTGTGTGTGCGTGTGCGTGTGCGTGTGCGTGTGCGTGTGCGTGTGTGTGTGTGTGTGTGTGTGAGGCGACGAAGGCTTGTGTGTGTGTTTCTCCCTCCTCCTCCAGCACTCTGCGCTATCTCTCATCGTAGTTCAGCCGGAGGGTATTACTCCAAACACAACACTTCCCATTAATATAATGCTGTCTGCCAGCAGCACTTAGCCCTCCTCTCAGCCTATTAAATCTCAGGGGTGTTACACACACACACACACACACACACACACACACACACACACACACATACGCACACACACATACACTCACACATGTGCACACACAGATACACACACACACATACACTCACACACAGACACACACACAGATACACGTGCACACTCACACACATACACTTACACACAGATACACGTGCACACACACATGCACACACACATACACTCACACACACGCAGCCACACACACACGTGCTCACACACACATGCACACAAACACACACACGCTCACACACACACACACACACACACACACACTCCTTGGATGTTTTTTTCCTAAAAAAAAAAAAACCCAGAAACACCTTCATTCTTGCTTTCAGACTCCCGGAGCAGAAAATTGTCTCTAAATGGTATTTTTGCTGAACCTGTCACTTCAGACACCACCCTGCTCCTCGCCTCGCCCGCCGAGTCTGGAGCTGGAGCTGGGGCTGCCCCCGGCGGGGGTACTTAGGAGTTATTGACGAGACACGGCCACTCACTGGGGTACCCACACAGGGAAGTGCCTCTGTCAGGCGTCAGGACAAATAACTCATAACTAAATAAGTGGCGGAATGAGTGGATGGATAGATGGGTGGATGGGTGGATGGGTAAATGGATGGATGGATGGATGGATGGATGGATGGATGGATGGATTAGAGTATAGGTGGATGGATAAATGGATAGATGGAAGGATATATGGATGGATGGTTGGATGGATGCATGGATGTATAGGTAGATAGATGGATGGAGAAATGGAGAAATAGATAGATAGATGGATGGATGGATGGGTAGATGGATTTATGGATGGATGGGAGAATTATGGTATAGGTGGATGGATGGATAGATGGATGGCTGGATAGAGAAATTGATGGATGGATGGATGGATAGATGGATGGATGCATTAAGCTATAGGTGGATGGATGTATGGATGGATGGAGCACTTTGTTGATGTACGTCACACACTCATTAAACCTATTAGTTGTGTAATGTGCGGCAATTTACGACTTTAAAGGCTGAGGATTAGAGGCAGCTCATTTACAGCGGATATGTAACAAGCATAACAACAACAACAAGCATGCAGAGATAACTGAAAAGGCATGGAGCCCCCCCCGGCCTCCAGCTGCTGATGGCTCTGGTAGCATGATAACCAGAACTGGCCCAGAACTGGCCCGGGACTGGGAGCTACTGTACTTCCAGTGCTGCTGCAGAGCTGCCTCTCGTCGGCTAATTTCCCCTCCGACGGGAGCCACCCAGCCAGACTAGTCAACGGGGACAAATTGAACCCAATCCAGTAGCCGTGGAGCAGAGCTGGGGTGTGTGTGTGTGTGTGGGGGGGGGGTGGTCGGTGGAGTCGGTGAGGGGTTGGAGGGTGCTAGTGGCAGGGTAATGCAGCTCATAAGAATCACAATCCAGTAGCCAGAGCTGGGGTGGGTGAGTGGGGGGGTGGTCGGTGGAGTCGGTGAGGGGCTTGGGGGGGGGGGGGGGTGCAAGCAGTAGGGTGGTGTGGCACATACGCATTAGCTTCCTTCTCAGTTCCGACTGCCGAAAACACGGCCCTCACGATTGCTCCACTTTAGATGGCGGAGCTTTTTTTTTTTATTTCACGGACATATGGTCTGAATATATACGGCCGATTTCTTGACTTCTTTTCTTCTCTTTTCGGGCCTCTCTTTTTTTAAAACTCTTTAAGGTCAGTGGTGTGTCTGCATCGTCTGACTTCAGACGGAGCGAACAGGGAAGGAAGAAAGAAAGAAAGAAAGAAAGAAAGGATAGAAGCGAGAGGCTGGGAGGTTCGGATGACACGTCTTGAGTGAGCCACTGCGGGTCTGCGATTCATTATGTCAGCGTTGCGGTTCTCGACATTTTTAAGTATTTGTCTCGCGTTTGTGTTAATGAGATAAACATTCGATGCAGTTTTTTTACGATAGGAGACATGTCAGCAGCCCGCGGCTGTGCGGACGGCTTTTCATCAGGCTGGCTCTCGCAAGCGAAGGGCCCTCGCAAATTCTGTTGAAAAGCTCAACCGACTCTCATTCATGTGTAGTGTACAGTCATGTGAAAGCACCCCCTCAGCCAAGAAGAAGAAGGGGTCCCTCCTGACTACATCAACTGGTGTGGTTTCTCTCACATTTCACAGTATGGGATGAGTTGTAATCCACAGTGACAGGTTGTGTTTGGTTGCTGCTTTAATACATAGTTTTACATGGGTACACTATTTCCACTAAAAAGTTGACCCTGTGACCTAACTAAAGTTCCTGCTACCCCTACGTCATAGGCATCAAAGCTGCATGCATGTACGATACAACTAATAAACATGATGTTTTGATCAAAAACACGCCAGCCTTGAAGGAATGAAGGAAGGAAGACGTCCCCCCCCCGCCTCTGCTCACTCTGATTGGTCCACGCCGAAGGAAGAGGCCTCTGCGGGCCTTCCGATTGGCTGTGGGCGCGGAGCATGTCGGTGGCGGCGGTGCGGAGGGGAGGGTTTTGGGTTACGATGCGTTCATTAAGTGGCTGATTAATGGGTGCGGGCAGCGGGGGGGGGCTGGCCTCTGGTCACAGTGACCCACCACTCAGACTCATTAGAGATAATGAAGCACAGGACTGCAGAGAGGGCTACTGATGGATGGGGAGAGAGATGGAGGGAGGGAGAGGGAGAGAGGGGGGGAGGAAGAGGTAGAGAGAGAGGGAGATAGGGAGGGAGAGAGAGGTAGCACGAGAGAGATAGGGAGGGAGAGAGGGAGAGAGGGAGAGAGGAAGAGGTAGAGAGAGAGGGAGATAGGGAGGGAGAGAGAGGTAGAGAGAGAGATATAGGGAGGGAGAGAGGGAGGGAGGGAGAGAGGGAGAGAAAGAGAGGTAGAGATAGGTAGGGAAGAAAGGAGAAAGAGGGATAGAGTAGACAGAGTGATGGAGAGATAGAGAGAAGAGAGGGAGCGAGGGAGAGAAAGACGTAGAAAGAGAGAAAAGTAAGAGGGGGAAGGAAGGAGAAAGAGAGAGACAGTAGACAAACAGAGAAAGAGATTGAGGGAC
>CM059283.1:12381283-12383783 GCA_030347295.1 Setipinna tenuifilis
GTGTGTGTGTGGATGTGTGTGTGTTTTAGCAGTGTGAGGGGTGAGGGGGTGGGAGTGTGTGCTGTCTCGACCTCCCGCTCATCACGGCACACAGCCTGCCTATTGTGTCTTAGGAAGCAGGGCCAGACATGGATGGTAGTGTGTGTGTGTGTGTGTGTGCGTGTTTGTGTGTGCATGTGTTGGTGCGGGTGCATGTGCGTGCGCATGTGTGTGTGTATGTGCATGTGTGTGTGTGTGTGTGTGTGCAACCACCTCCACCCCATGCACACTCAAGCTTACACACCCCCTTAATGTATACACAGCATACACACAGTCATAGTAATACCCCTACAGTCAGACTCACAGACACAAAGACCAACAGTTATGCATACACAACATACATATGGTTATAGAGATAAACATACAATCATACACACACACGCACACACACACACACGTGACTGTCATATAGATACCTCCTGTGTGGACATTCCCTATCTCAGCATGCATTCAGACATTCCTAGAAAGATGCTCGTCTGTCGTCTGAGTGTTAAATACTAACATTTGAGAGAGGGTTGAACGTGTCATTACAAACCAAAGTGTTGCCACAGTCGAATCCCAGTAATCCAGCAGGAAAATTCATACTAATTAACTTCATCCGCCTGGTAAACAATAATATCGCTCCTCCTTTGTTAAATGTCATTAACCCTGTCCCACCGTCACTCGTTTTAAGAAACAAAAAACAATTTCTGAGAGAAATCCTTTCCAAACTTTCATCAAATGTACTGTATTCCACATTTTGTCAAAGGCCTGAATAGTATTTTAAATGTAATTGCCATGACATCAAGGTTTCCATACCCACATGAAATCGCTCATTTTTGATTGTGGTTGCATTGTTTTTCACGAGCTTTGTACCAAGTATTTCCTGTGCAGACAATATGACATACTGGCGCTATGTATTGGCAGTGTTTTATCTACAAAGGTAAAATATGGCCAATCTAGCAGGATATATTTAAACAAACCAAACAAAGAAAAAAGAAGAGCACACTGGAAATTCTGAAAAGAAGTCACTGCCTTAAGAAAGTCTGAAGTCCAAAAGCTTGCAGAAGACAGTAAAATTTGGCCGTAAAACTTTGACAAATCAAAGTAAAAAAGGCCTTTTCCCGGGCTGGATTAATGGCAGCCCACTTCTGTGTGTGGGTATATGTGCTGGGTGTGGGACAGCTCACTCTTTTGATGTAAGTGTGTGTGTGTATACTACCCCCCAGATGGGTCAAATGCAGAAGACTCATCTTTCTAAACACTAAGTCGTTTTTTTTCAACTGTTACATTATGTTTCCAAACTCGTTTCAATGGTTCGTCCACTTGCAACACGGTGAAAGACACTTCTGAATTAGCTTTGCCGCCTGCCATGGCCTACAACCACACTAAGTAAGTTTGGAGGAGCGGGCCGTCTGTCTGTAGTTTTTTCAAGACAATTCCGATTCCAGCCTGTAGGGCGACCGAAGACGGAAACTACTTAATGTAGTATTGCTTTAACTCTCTTGTTCTGCCTCTGCCTCCTCTGTGTCCCTCCCCCAGCACCCGGTCTACTGTGTGAATGTGGTGGGCACCCAGAACGCCAACAACCTCATCACCGTCTCCACCGACGGCAAGATGTGCTCCTGGAGCCTGGACATGCTGTCCCAGCCACAGGTGGGTCTGTGTGTGTGTGTGTGTGTGTGTGTGTGATGTAAACTGCCATACCATACATTTGTTTCAGCCCACAGTCGCCAAGTCTCCCATTTGTCCTATGTGTCTCCCATATCTCAGACCGAACCTCTGCCCCCACACTGCATGCAAAGTTCCTACTCTATTATAGTAACCTGTAATGTAGGGTGCGCACATCCAAAAAGTATTCCAGCAGGTGCCAAATCAATAAAACATACTGAACAGAAAAGAAAAAAGATTTGCACACTGGCTTTCAAAAGACCCTTATATTTTATTAAAAAATAGACAGTGTTTCAATCTTAAGATATTCATCAGACAAAGATTCATGATGATCACAACGTTGTATCTTTTGTGATGAACTTTAAGGGTCTTTTAAAAGCAGCTGTGCAAATCTTTTTTATCCTTTCCATTACAGTAACCCGCATTGTTACAGTAATGAGCATAGTCCTCATAGTCCTCGCCCCGATCTCCACATGCTTTTTTACTGTCTGCATCAGCCCCTCCATCCGCCCCGTCTACAGTGTGAGGGAGGCCCCCTGTGCAGGATGCCCAGATACATAAAGTTCCTGCTGTTACTGCGGCCCACTTCCCTCCGCTCTGATCACCACGCGCTGGCATTCATCTGACACAATGAGGAACACATGGCTCTGGGGGCCTTTAATGCCTCACACACACACACACACACACACACACACACACACACACACACACACACACACACACACACACACACACACACACATACTGTAACAGCACAGGTTTTTAGCCATGAATAATGAAGTCAACAGTAATGAACTCAATCTCAGTCCTC
>CM059283.1:12386283-12388783 GCA_030347295.1 Setipinna tenuifilis
AGCTACATCAGACGCGTTTTTGTTTGTTTTCATTTTCTTTTTACATTACTTTGTAATATACTTTTCCTACTTTTTTGCATTCATGCCAATTAAGCTCCATGAAATGAGAGAGAAGGAGAAAGATAGAGAAAGAGAGAGAGACTGAGAGATCGCAACTGAGAGAGAGAGACAGAGAGGAGGGGGGGGGGACATATCAGATGCTTTTTTGTGTGTCTTCTTACGTTACTTTGTAATATACACTCAATACTGCTTTGGCAATATTGTAACTTTTACATTCATGCCAATTAAGCTCCATGACATGAAAATGAAATGAGAGAGAAGGACAAAGAAAGAGAGAGTGAGAGACTGAGAGATCGCAACTGAAAGAGAGAGAGAGAGAGAGAGAGATCAGATGCTTTTTTATTTGCTTGTGTTCTTATCTTACTTTGTAATATATACTCCATACTACTTTGGCAATATTGTAACCTAGCCTATGCCAATTAAGTTGAGAAGGAGGAAGACAGAGAGAGAGAGAGAAAGACTAAGAGAGAGAGAGAGAGAGGGAGAGATATGCTGTACATGAACAAATGCATGTCTCTGTGTCACTGGAGAGCACATTGGGAGAGTAGGCCTCATTTATAGGGTTAGACAAACATGAGGGCTGCAGCATTGCAATAACATAACAGCACAAGGAATGAAGACTGAGAGCAGCTCAGAGGGCATCAGTTTCCTTTTACGTATTTGTGTATGTATGTATGTATTTATGCATGTACGTATAGATTGCGGAGTATATAGGAATAAGCATCTACATTTGCATTCACATATGCATGCATGTTGCATATGGCGGAACTGATCCTGTTTTTGGCATAGTGCCTATTATTAGCCATTTCTGTTGTTGTTCCGCTTAAAATGCTTAAAAAGGCTTTACCCAGTGAAAAAGAAGTTATCCCTGTGAAAATAGACAAATTCAGCTCCAGTAAACCTTTGCTCTGAGTAAGACCACTGTAGAGGTCTATAGAGACACAGGCATGCATGTAGACCTACATGCATATAATATATTATCTATACACACAAACACTTTATTCAATACTTTATACATGCAATCACTTCAGTTGCTTCTCTAAAGTGCAGCTTAGTGTTCAAGTGATCAAGACAGGAAACAGGAACAGGAAACATTGATTGTGCCTCCTCTTAATTTAAACTGTTCACAAATTAAAAACTTCATTGAGATAAAAATAAATATTAAAATCAATCAGTCAATAAATAAATAAATCCTCCTCTGCCCTTTCTCTCTTCCTCGGTCAGTTGCTTCTCTAAAGTGCAGCTCAATGCTCTGAATCAAGACAGGAACCAGAAATGCCAACGGTTCCATTGATTGTGCCTCCTCTTCTTTTAAACTGTTCACAAATTAAAAACAGCATTAATATACAAATAAATAGTAATAAATCAATAATAAATTAATAAATCGATAAATACATCAATAAATCCTTCTCTGCACTTTCTCCCTTTCTTCCCCCCCCACAGTAAGGCTGGCATCTGTGATATGTTCGAGGGCCACCAGGGGCCTGTGACGGGTATCAGTTGCCATGGCGCCGTGGGCACCGTCGACTTCTCCCACCTGTTTGTCACCTCCTCCTTCGACTGGACAGTCAAGCTGTGGAGCACCAAGGTACAGTAGGCCTCGTCTGCCCTTAAAACACACTGTCTGTCCGTCTAAACATCAATAACCTCAAGAGCACCACCAGCAACCCTCATCGTGTACACAAAGTAGGGCTTTGTGGTTTATATCAGAAGTGTTTTTTAGGCATCTTGACTTTTACAGTTTTTACCAATCATTTTCACGCGTTTTGCAGGGCATTGTCCACTTTTGCAAAACTCTTAACACAGTGTGCTGTACCAACATGCGTTTGAGCACATCAATTAACATTTGCTGCAAAATGCGCTACAGCAACCTAACTATAACACACGCTGTCGGTCAATAAGTCTACAATGCCAGTCAATGTACAATAACCTAAAAAATGCAAACAACTTGAAACAAATCACTTAAAATCTAGCCTCTGTCTGACAGTATGGTACGTTACTGACATGTATCGTAAATACACACTTTATCAAACAATCTAAGTGACATTTGTATGTATTCATGCACCTTTGATAATAGATAAATAAAGAGTATAGGCTATACCTATACAGTTTACAAATGAATTACAGTATTTTGTGTAAAGTACCATATGTATTAGAAAATGTTGATGCGAATCACAAGGTGTTTTTCAGTGGATTTTCTATAGTTCACAATTTTTCTGGATTCTAACTGCAGTACACATTTCAGAACTGAAGATAGATTGTGTCAATCAAATATGCACAATCATACAAACAGAAAACATATCACTCCAGAAACACACCAGGATGAACTGTAACATGTGATACCTTCACCCTGTGCTTACATATAATCACATTGTGTTCCACTGCAGGAAAGGTGAACGCCCATTACCTGTATCAATTAGAGTATGTTTCACTGCAAAAG
>CM059283.1:12403783-12421283 GCA_030347295.1 Setipinna tenuifilis
AGGCTAGGCCTGCTCTGCTCCACTCTGCTCTGCTGTGCTGTGTGGAGCACAAGCCTGTACTGCACATTAGCCCCAGCACCGCCTGGCCTCCCATCTGAGCTTCCCCCTCCGCGACATGTGTCAGCCTGACGCACAGCTGTCATGTGGAATTGGCCAGGATTCCTACCAACACACACACATGCATACACATGCGCACACATGCATACACACACACACACATACACACACACACACATGCATACACACATGCCACACACACATGCATACACACACATACGTGCACACATGCATACACACGCACTCACACACATGTGCATACACACCCACACACACACACACACACACACGCATACACACATACACACACACACACATGCATATACACATGCACATATACACATACATGTACATAATACAAACACATGCATGTATATACACAAACACACACACATACACACACACATAGAGCATGATCATGTGTTTGCTACTCCTTTGTGAAGGGGGGGTGGGGGGGGCTGCCTTATGTGGCGGACATGTGTATTGTTTTAATGGATGGAGCTGGAGGTCTCTGCCCATGATTTATGATCCCATTAAAGGCCCCCAGTGTTATTTCACATGGTGCAGGGCCCTGCAGTACTGTACACCAGCCTGGCTGCTCTGGGGGTGGGGGTACGCGCCAGGGCGGGGTGGGGTGGGGTGGGGTGGTGGGGTAAGGATGTAGTGGGGCTGTTGTGGTGGTGGTGGTGGTGGTGGTGGGGGCTTTGTGGGGGGCAGCTCTAGGGTGGGTGGAGTGAGCTGTTGTAGTGTGGGGGCGGTGTGTTGGGGGGTAAAGGAAGCACCCCAGATGAGGGTGGAGTAGGGTGGGGTGGAGTGGGCTGGGGTAAGGATGTAGTGGGGCTGTTATGGTGGTGGGAAGGGGGGGGGGGGATTGTGGGTCAGCTCTGGGCTGGGTGGAGTGAGCTGTTGTAGTGTATGTGTGTGGGGGGGTGGAGGAAGCACCATAGATGAGGGTGGAGTGGGGTGGGGATGTAGTGGGGCTGTTGTGGTGATGGGAGGGGGTAGCATTGTGGGTCAGCTCTGGGGTGGGTGGAGTGAGCTGTTGTAGTGTGTGTGTGTGGGGGGGGGGGGGGTGGAGGAAGCACCATAGATGAGGGTGGAGTTAAGTGGAGTGGGGTAAGGATGAAGTAGGCCAGTGTGGTGTGGTGTGGTGGGTGTTGGATGGGGAAGAGGAAGCACTGTGTGTCAGCTCTAAGGTGGGGTACCTGTGAGGGTGGGTGGGCTGTTGTAGTGTTGTGTAGTGTAGTGAGAGGGGGGTGGTGGGGTGTGTGTGTGTGAGAATAGAGGAAGCAGCACACGTCAGGGCGTAGGGGAGTGGAGTAAGACTAGAGTGGGGTTAGTATGGTGGGGGGGGGGGGGGGGGGGGGGGTGCGTGTGAGGGTGTAGAGAGTGGGGTAAGACTACTGTAGAGTGGGGCTGCTATGGTGGGAGGGGGTGGGAATGGGGGTGTAGTTGAGTGGGGTTGGTATAGTGGGAGGGGGGGTGGCAATGGGGGGGCAAGAGGAAGCACGGTGAGTCAGAGCTGCCTAATCCCTCCTGGGAGGTGGAGTTCTTTCCCTAGTGGAGGAACCCGATCCGGCTCGTTAAATACGACGGGGCGTTAAGTACACAGAGTGATGGCCTGGCGGTTAAGGTAACGGACCTGTGACCAGAGGGTGACCAGAGGGTCACAGGTGTGAATCCACCCACTGCCAGAAGTGCCACTGATGTACCCTGAGCAAGGTACCATCCCCACACACTGCTCCCTGGGCACCATTGGCTGTTGCCACAGGGATATCTGGCTTGTGGCGGCCAAGCATTCATAGCAACGTAGCTTTTTCACTGTGAAGCAGAATTTTTAATCCAGTGACTGCTCTTCCTATCACTGTGAAGCACAATTCACCAAGCGTTGGATTGTTCACCCACTAATAGGGAACGTGAGCTGGGTTTAGACCATCGTTTAGACCAGATTACCCTACTGATAATGTGTTGTTGCACATGTTGTTGTTATTGATGATGCGCATGGTGTATCCTGTAGCGGTTACTAACTGTGTCATCTGCCAACTGTTTCTCTGCTTCCTCCCTCTCCTCCCTCCCTCCATCTCTCGCCCCACCCCAAAGGTTCCCACTGCCAGTGTGACTGTGGAAGGAGCGCCCGCCCTCAATCGCGTGCGATGGTCGTCAGGTGGCAAAGAGGTGGCGGTGGGCGACTCAGAGGGCCAGATCTGCATCTATGACGTTGGAGAGGTGAGGATTAAAGGGTCATATGGTAGTAGCACACAAGTGATACTTTATTTATCCAGAAGGAAATAAAATATATCTATATCTAAAATATACACAATTCCACAAGATGTGACTGCAACATCAGTCCAGTGGTGACTATCAGGAGGCTAATAAATTGATAATAATAATAAGTGAAGCGATGTTGTTAAACATATTATTACTCTTTGATACATTTCAGATTTTGTGTATCGTGTAGTCATGGTTAGCTTTATGTAAATGTAATCACACTTTAATAACTGGTTTCTTTGTATTCACTTGAATTTACATAATACAGCATTCATAGCACAAATTTCCCAAGTGGACCCTTATTTTGAAGATAGTTGAGATTAAGATTAATATTGTACACCCAGGACAACCCAACTGGATTGATTTTGTCATGTCACACTCCATTAAACCATCCATCATGTGCCAAAAGGACTATTAAATTATACAGCATAAATTAATCTGCACATGTTCTCACTGACCACTGCGTCTTTGTAACCCTTAACTGACACCTCTACCACCTGACCATGTCATTATGGGCAACCACAGATTGTTCCTGCATTCAGAGGTCTGCTGGGATGATGGGCTTTATTCCTGCTGACATGCCTATTGTGAATGCTGCATCTCCACTAGTATTCACTCAGAACTCCTTTCCTGTCTTTGCTGCCTTTGATTTCTCCATTTCCTTTTTTAAACCCACTCTTTGTTAATACAGTACAGACCATCACATGTCCATTACCATTCTGAACCAAGAGAGAAGAGAGAGGAAAAGCTTGTGAAAATGTCTGAAGGGGTTTTAAAGAACTGTGTCCCTGTTGTCTTAAGGGTTTCCACACTACACTGTATTTGGTAAAATGTCCAGAATTCAGAAAAAATAGGGGTCAGAGTGTCATATGCTGCCCGAGGTTTGAGTCATTTCCCAACCCCACTTACAGTCAGTCTAAAAATCATTTCCTGTTTTCTCTCCTCTGTTTTATCCCAATTAAAGGGTAAAAAGCTCCTAAAAAGCAATAGAATATAAGAATAGGAGGTTGAGGAAAAACATGAATTAAAAGGGCAGCATGTATGGAATTTCATACAGCACGTCAGAGGAAGGACCCCAGGGACAATAAGCAAGCATGTAAGCAATGGCAGCTCCTCTAGGACCAGTTAGGAGTTCCATAACGAGGGTTTCTCTGTACAGTACATGGAGCTTTTGAATCGTGAGCTGTTTACCGACTCCTCCAGTCCCCCCTCTTCGTCTGCAGTGGAGGGTCTGACTTGTGGCTCCTTACTGCAGGCCCTCGCCCTCGCCCGCTCCCCTCTTTAAATCAGCCTCCACATGAGCCAACCACAAGAGCCGTGTGGCCAACCTCCATGCCTCCTATGTTTGTCATACGCTTCTCGTCTTTTTTATTGTGGTCCTGACTTGTGTGTGAGCGTGTGTGTGTGTGTGTGTGTGTGTGTGTGTGTGTGTGTGTGTGTGTGTGTGAGTTCCAGTGTGTGTTTGTGTGTATGCATGTGTGTTGGTATGCATATATACTATATATGCGTGTGTGTGTTGGTGTGTGTTCTAGTGTGTGTATGTGTGTTTATATATATATACAGTAAATGTGTGTGTGTGTATGTGGGGGGCACACATCTAATTTTAGCGTGCCGCAGTGTGGTAATTGGAGAGTGTCATGTTTTTTACGTGTGGCCTGTGAGGGGCGGATGATAATGATGGCCGCATCAATAGAGCCGGCAGCGACCTCCGAGGGTTTTATATCTCGACCCAAATGGGCTTTATTTACCAGGAGCTGCCCGTAAAATAAAGAAGTGAACGAGAGGGAAGGAAAGAGAGAGGAAGAAAAAACATGTTCTGTTCATCTGACATCACCAATGAGGGAAAGAGAGAGAGAGTGAGGGCAGTTGGGGTGCTTTGAGACCCCAAGCATCCACTTCTGTCGACCGCCAAGGTCCTTTTGTGTTATATTTGGGGCTGTGCGTTAAATATTTGCTTTGGAGAGCTACACTGTGTTTTCTTAAGACATGAATCAGGCAGCATATGGTCACATTGTCGTTTTCAACATTCCCTTTCTTCCACACACCACACATATACATACACACACACACACACAGACACACACACACACACACACACACACACACACACACTGAATATATGCCATGCACATCCAGTTCTGCCCAGTGACTGGGTAAGAGAGGGCAAATGAATTTGTCATTGCATTGAAAGTTACTTTTTTGGGACTTCATGTTCATTTCTGGCTGGTGCTACACACTAAGTCATTAATTTACTGATAGTAAATTAAAAAATATATATATAGTATACTTATTTACATAGTATTTCTATACTAGTATACTGATTTATATGGAAACTTGATACGAAATTACCTGAGGTTAAGTCTGGGTTCAACTTTACGTTTTAAACACTTACATAAAGTAGAATGATGGAGAGTCACTGCTCATCTGTAAACAAGGTGCTGAATCTAGTTGTGACCTCAAAGATGGAAGGAAGAAGGAAGGAAGAAAAGTCCGCACACTTGAAGTCTGTGCAAGACCAGCAAAAACACTTACATAAAAAAATCTGAAAAGAAAAATGAAAAGTATGGAACATTGTTTATCACTTTTTAAATCAGAGATTGGCACAGAAGGCAAAGCATATTTGGCTTTTATTTTAAAAAGATATATCTAAAATAAATAAATAAAAAACATAGAAAATCTGTAATTAAAGTCATGAAGGCACGCAGTGCTCACTGTCAGCACGTGTGACAGGCGGAGGAGATGTTTAATGATGTCTCCCCTGGAGCTGTGTGTCTCAGTGATGCTGCTGAGCATCAGGATCGGTGACGTTTGAGAGGACGCCCCCCTGGTGGGCCCTTAAAAGCCCTGGGTGGGGCTGGCTTTGAGAAGGGTGGTGGGGCAGAGAGAGAGAGAGAAAGAAAGAGTAAGAAGTAAGACAGAGAACGAGGGAGGAAGAGAGAGAGAGAGAGAGAAAGACGACTGATGTCTCCCCCTCCCACGGGCACCGCTGTTTAATTATACCCGCGCCGTGTGGTTGCAGTCTGGGTGGCAGGCAGGCGGGCAGGGAGGCAAGGAGGGTGGCAGGCAGGCAGGGAGGCAGGCAGGCGGGCAGGCAGGGAGGCAGGGAGGAGGGCAGGCGTGGAGGCAGGGAGGAGGGCAGGGAGGCAAGGCAGGGAGGCATCCTGCTTCCCCTCATTTGACTTTCAGAGTGAGGCGGGCGCGTGTGCAGAGTGGCTGACGCCATGCCGCGCTCCCCTGTAAACTCTCCCCATGCCACACACTGGAAACTGACACGATAAACACTTGTGTGCAGCCCTGGGGAGTCTGGGAGTGTGTGTGTGTGTGTGTGTGTCTATGCTTGTGTATGTGTGGTGTGTGTGTGTGTGTGTGTCGGTGTGTCTATGCTTGTGTATGTGTGGTGTGTGTGTGTCTGTGTGTGTGTGTGTGTGTGTGTGTGTGTGTGTGTGTGGTGTCCTGTGGTGTGTGGGGTGTGTGTGTATGTGTGAGTATGCGTGTGACGTGTGTGTGTGCGTGTGTGTGCGTGTGTGTGTGTGTGTGTGTGTGTGTGGTGGTAATGGTGGTGAAGGGTGGGGGTGGACCTGAGGGATCCACAGGGTGCATTGTTCTATTTTAAATCACACGTGCGGTCACTCTTTTTTTTGTTAGTATTCCTCTTCCTCCCCTCTCCCTCTCTTTCTCTCCCTCTGTCCTTCGTTCCCTCTCTCCCTCTCTCTTTCTCTCCTTCTGTCCTTCTTTCCCTCTCTCCCTCTCTCCTTCACTCTTTCTCCCCTCTCCCTCTCCTTCTCTCTTTCTCCCTCTCTCCCTCTCTTCTTCTCTTATCTTCCCCACTAACTCCTCTGTGTCACCAGATATAGGCTGACATAAGCGCATGTCTGTCAGTGCTACAGTACAGGAGTGCTCCTGTGTAGGAGGAGGAGTCTGACAAGTCTTATATTTGTTTATTCATTTTCGTTCCCTCTTTCTCTCTTTCTCTCTGTCTTTTTTTAATTAATTTATTTATTTGTTTGTTTGTTGTTGTCGTTGTTGCAGCTGGCGGCCCCCCACAGCGAGGACTGGGCACGCTTCGGCCGCACGCTGGTGGAGCTCCGAGCCAACAGGGCGGACGCGGAGGAAGAGGGCCAGGCCGAGATCCCCTCGTAAAGAAAGAAAAAAAAAAGAAAAAAAAAGAACAGGGGACAGCAGCGCAGCGCTGGCAGCCAAGGACAGCCCCACACAACCACTGCTCTCTCTGTTCCCTCTTACTCAGTGCTACAAAAACAGATCCTCCCACCCCCACCCCCCCATCCCCAAGCACCTGGTCCACATGTGTCTTTCTGTGTATGTGTGCTTGCGTGTGTGTGTGTGTGTCTGTGTGTGTTTCTGTGTGAGTGTGTGTGTGAGAGAGGAGTGTGCGTGTGTGTACTGTATGTGTGCATGTGTGTGTCTGTGTGAGTGTGTGTGAGAGAGAGCGTGCGTGTGTGTGTACTGTATGTGTGCGTGTGAGTGCTGTCTGCATTCCCTCCCCTCCGCTCTCTCCAGATATGATTGAACATCCGGAATGAGGAGAAGCTGCGAGGGCTTACTGTAGTCTCTGTCGTCCTACTGTGCTGTGTCGGTTCACTGAGGGGTTACACGGCCCGGCCACCACTGTCGAAGTCACAACATTTCCAGGCTACGTTTAAATCACAAACCCAAATCAGCTGCATTCACTCAATTGATTTATCGATTTGTTTTGCCAAACGGTAATAGATCTCAACTGCGTTCGGCAGTGAAGGATCTGCTCAGGCCAAAAAATGTGGATGTTATGTTTTTAACCAGCAGCTGTTGGGCCCCCTTTTGTGATTCGTTCCAGGAAACATACTAATTTGATTAGCTAGTTGTTTATTTGCCTTATTGTTACATATGTCTATTTGGCTATATTTTAAATATTTCTAAAGATGATGATGATGATACATGGGGCAACTTTTTTAGAGCAAGGTTGCCTGGCAACAACATCTCAGGCTCACGTCAATGACCAGATTGGATGTTTGCGAGAAGTTGCAAACAAGTTGATTAAAGTTTTCCTGATAAACATGTATTGCGTAATATCAGTGGGAAAGACTCCAAACAACATTGGTTAGTAGCATTTAACTTTGCCTGAATAGATGCCTTGTGTATTATCACCCTAAACGTCAGAAAATGGCAAATAGTTGTTTACTCCAGATACTCATGTACTGTAACCCACACTGTTATAGAAAGGAATGACGAATGGAAGTGTGTTATGGGAGTGACCTCGCTCTCGTTGCTTGCGTTGTGTGTGCATCTCTCTGTCTGTCTGTCTGTCTGTCTGTTTGTCTGCATGTTCCAAACACATAGAGCAACAGATGCTACACAGGACTCCGATGTACGCTGGTATTTAGGAATGCTTTAGATGTTAATCCCAAGACGCTGTCAGTGCAAAATGAGACAAAATGGCACTGCGATGACCTTCGCTAAGTGGCTAACGGCTAAATGTTGTTGTAAGCTAAGTCAGCGAGCCGACAAATGCTCGCCGACTTTCTTTGTGTGAAGAGCGTTGTTAACTTATTTTTAGTCTTTTTTGGTTTTAAAAAACAAACTGTGAAAATGGTGTGATGATGGACTAAGTGCAATATGTGATCCACTGCTACCAATGCTGCCAATAAAACAAACGGCAAGCCGCAACCCCAACCCCTTCCCTTCCAAGACTAAAGGCGTCACGACATGTTTATTTTCATGAAGCACAGTATGTTAGTGTACATTTCGCTTCCAGTACTTACAGTAAGGCACGTACTCTTCACACACTATGTACATCATTCCACAGTTTACATCTATTTCTCGTCCTCTGTTAGACAAGGTGCCTAGAAACACATTCACAGCTCATCTGCATGGAAGACCATGAACAGATGGTTGACAGTGACAATGACATTCAAGTGACAACGACATTTAAAACACTAATTATAGACAGTATACTAAATTTTATTATTATTTGGCACTTTCAGATGTCATGGCAACATGTAAACAGCAAAAGTTAGATTCTGTAATTAAATCCATCTCTTTAATCTGATATCAATTTCCTGATATACTTTTTAAACTCATTTATTGCATGAAAATATTATTGAAGTAGACTCGTTTAGACTCGTTTAGAAATTACTGTCACTTTCATAACTTAGTTCTCATCAATCAACGTTAAGCAGACCATTTGCGGGTTACTTTGTGCTTACATTGTCAGTGATATAAAAATCATTTGCTCACTGGCATACAAAAATACTTATTATTAAAGTCCTAGAATCAGTACTCCACAATAACACAAAGGTCCTAAAAAGTATACCCCTCAAGACCTCCAGAATAAATACTTACAAGTATGTCCTACTGGGACAACTATGTGAACCCACATAAATGCTTTTTTGGACAGCTTTGGGCCTGAGCAAACAGTCTTATGGTTGGGAGCAGAAGATCAGAAACTTCTAGAATGTTCTTTCGAGTGCACACATCCATTCTGTTTTGACTTTCAGGGTGTTATGATTCTCCTTTTATTTTTTTGTCGCATTAAGTGCAGTGGGCCATGAAACGACGTATTAATGTGGCGTTTTTGGGAGGTTGGTAGATGACTGAGAGGGGAGTTAGGTAGGGGGTGAAGCAGAAACACATTAGAGGGACTGGAGTAGGGGGGAGTAGCGACCCCCCACCCCACCTCCCCCACCCCAATCTCCAGAGACAGGCCTTCAGGGGTAGCTTCAGGGGTGGCCACCAGAGGAGACGTTGGGGTCGGCGACGGGCACGGTGAGGCGAAGCGAAGCGCTGCGCGGCGGATGCAGGCCAAACGTGCTCTGGATGCCAGCGAGCGAGGCCACGGCCAACCTGAGGCCGCCGATGTGGTCAGGGCTGGGCGCCGGCGGACTGATGTGAGCTCTGGGAGGAGGCACCGGGCCAAGCGGCTTTCTGCGGCGCGGAAACACAGACTGGGGAGAGAATAGGGGAGGGGAGAGGGAGGAGAGGAGGGGAGAGAGAGGAGAGGAGAGAGGAGAGGGGGGGAGGGGAGAGACGAGAGGAGAGGGAGGAGAGAGAAGAGAAGAGGGGAGAGAGGAGAGAAGAGGAGAGGGGGAGAGAGAAGAGGAGAGGAGGGGAGAGGAGAGAAGGCAGGCAAAAAGGGGGGGGGGCAAGAGAAATGGAAGAGGAAAACAAGATGTAAAAGAGAGAGAGAGAGTGAGAGAAAAAAAAGAGGAGGGGGGAGAGAGGTCGAGACAGGGAAAAAGAGGTGAAGAGGACTGGAATAAAAAATGGAAGAAAGACTTTTGTGTCCCCACACTTTAAAAATAAACAACATAATCGAATATTGAAATCGCAAAAAGGAGGCAGGGGAGAGAGAAAGACCAATATTTTCCCTCGAGCAATGGAGACAGAAATAAATGGAGAGACCACAGAGGTTTTATGCCTCTTTCTGTGAAATCTTTCCAGAAGGGACGACGGGAATCCTATTTCCAGGTCCTCGGAGTCTCATTTTAGCGCGGCGTGTGCACTGTATGTCATATGGGAAGCCGAGGACAAGAAGTGGTATCCCAACACATTCCCCAGAGAACAGTCATGATGCGTGTGCTGGATGCGCTCCCTGTGTGCCAGGAGCTTTTCCAAATTCGTACCAGCATGTCCGACCATAGACTCCATAGTGGTGGATATTCGGTAACACTTCATTTTTAATGGGTCCCTTTTCAGTGTGTTTAAATTAAATACTATGTACTCACACTGTACATATCTAGCAGTAACCCTTAACCTTAACCCTAGGGTAAAGTGTGACTACATAATGTTACATATTGTTACACTGTACTTCATGATGTAGGTAGCCTGTAACAGGGACAGTTACTGGACAGGCTTGACCCAGCATGTCCAATCATAGACACAAAAGGCACTCTGTGGTGGATATCCCATAAACAGACTTCACACACAACCATAGGTGCTCCTAAGTATCGCTAACTTTGCTAACATTGACGCTAAGTCTCGCTGACGCTAGCTCTCGTGTGGAGGCATCTGAGGTAAACACTTGGTCGCCATGAGAAAGTGAGGTCATAGCACCACTAAAATAGCAGGAAAAAAAGCCGCTGTCAAACTCTCTTCTTTCAGTCTGAAATCACCGAGCCACAAAGAGTTACGTCTCGCCCCCACCCCCAGAATGAGAATTTATTCGAGCAAAATGTCACATCTATTCCTCTAAGGATGGGCTGAGCTGTCAGCTGACTTTTTCTTTTTTTCTTTCTTTTTTTTTCATTCTTTCTTTTCCACCAAAATATCATCTGGTCTTGTGGTAATTCTAAATCTCTGTAGCAAGAGGCGGCTTCAAAAAGCTTTCACATCAGTTCTCCCACTGCTGCTTTCAAGGGCAGAGAGAGGGGCTTTTCCAGTAAAACCCCCCCGACACACCCCCCATGCAATGGCTGCCTGACGACAAAGTAGGGTTCTGGAGTGACCTTTACGTTTCTTTTCAGCGCGGACATCCATCAGGCCACACTCCGGCTTGACCTTTTCCTTTCCTTGAGTCACCAGTTAATTGTGAGCATTTTTTTTCCCCTCAATATTAAAGACAACTACAAATTCACACAGTCACACACATTAATAAGTAAATAAATAAATAAAATGTCACTATTTATTTGTATGGCCCTACAAACTGTCCTTTAGACTGCCTAAACGGATGATGAGACTAGTAATGAAGCATATGTTGACACACTGTGTTGCTAGGGCAACAGTTAAGGGTTGGGTTTGATTTTGATTTAGGTGATAAGTAAACAAAGATAAAACAAAACAAATAAAATTTAAACTGAATTTCAACAAACCGTTTGTTATGTCTCTACTCTCCAAACTATCCAAAACAAAGTGTTACCAACTACATGAGAAGCAAAGACTAACTGTGCCCCAGAGTTGACATAGAGCCACCTCTGTAGGAGCTCGTAGGTCACGAACTGGGGCAAGGAACAGAACACTCGAGCGGTGGGGTGAAATCAATTACTTCCTTAATGAGGAGAACTTCACGCCGGCATGGCTGCAATCAGACAGGCCCTCCACCGCCTGGCCTAATGTAGGTCAGCTCTCACCTGGAACAGCCTCGACCGGTGCTGCTGAAGCACTGCTCTAAGGTTCAGCCAATGCCTAACATCCATTTATGTTATATACGTTTAGTGGATCTAGATGATGAGAATTAATGGGTTACCCTGTTTGATTAGCCCTATAGATGGTCTTCAGATGCTTAGACCTTTAAAATCCTGTTAAAACGTTGTGTATTCTTACGGTATGTGCTAAAGCAACACTAAAGCACTTTTTATCTTCGGTCACCCCACAGATTGGAAGTGGTTTTGTTCTTTCTTATGTCTCACAAGTAATGTCCCTAGGATTATAGGACAGTGGTAGCCTGGCAGTGAAGTAATGTCCCTTGGATTATAGGACAGTGGTAGCCTGACGGTTAAGTAATGTCCCTAGGATTATAGGACAGTGGTAGCCTGACGGTTAAGTAATGTCCCTAGGATTATAGGACAGTGGTAGCCTGACGGTTAAGTAATGTCCCTAGGATTATAGGACAGTGGTAGCCTGACGGTTAAGTAATGTCCCTAGGATTATAGGACAGTGGTAGCCTGACGGTTAAGGTTAATAGACTTGTGACCACAGGTACCCTGAGCATGGTACCATCCCCACATGGTCACGTGTGTGATGGGTTAAATGTAGAGGTTAAATTTCATCACAGTGACCAATGGGAATCACTTTCACTTTCACTTTTATTTTAAATGACAGATCGGATTGACCCACTTCTGCCAAAGCTTTGCTTCTACGAAAAGCGAATTCAGGACTGCCATTCATCCTGTTACGAGTTGATGAACCACTGAAATGATTTCGGAAACATTATTTTAAGGTTGAAAAAACTATTTAGTGTTGCTTTAAGGGTCAAGTTTGATTAAGGTGATACAATAAACAATAAACAAAATAATACACAATTCCAAAAAAAACATCTGTAATGTTTCTGTGGGTAGACTATCCAAAAAAAGCTTTACCAGTTTATAATCTAGAAGAACACATCACAAAACTCCAAAAGTGAACTCAAGAAAAAGGACTTGGGTCCTCTTTTGATCATGAGGCCCAAAACGGCCATTCAATGTAAAAAAAAAAAGGCTACGTTGTTTCGCTGACAAGCAGTCCCATGATTCCCGAACGTCCACCTAGCGGGGTTCCTTACCTCCGGCTCCCTTCCAGAAGGCCCGAGGGCCCTCTTTCCCGCAAGAATCTTCCAGAAGCCGTCAATGAGTCCACTGTAAGCGGTCTGGCCCTGCATGGGTAGCCACTTGTAGCCGGGTCTTGATAACATCAGCGGGGGTCACCAGGGAAGCGGGCGGGCATGCCTGTGAACAGGGCGGGGAGGGGAGGGCATTAGTGGAGGTTTAAGACGACCGGAGTGCAAACGAAACGCCTGCCAGCACGGCTTGCCTGGGAATTAGACCCAGCAGCGTAGCGGTGGTCACACATCTCTCCACATCTCGGCCAACGCACAAACACAAACATTTGCCATAGCTCAGTAGTTCTGCAGAGTCATAACATCTCAAAATAATGTCAACTACCTGGTGTACTCTCTTTGAACTGCATACGTAATTAAGTTTCTACATGGGTAGTGCTTTTGAAATGAACCTGTGTGGGCAGCTGGGGCCTGATGGATAGGGAGTTGGTCTTGGGACGGGAGGGATGCAGGTGTGACTCCTCTACCAGGAAAAAAAAATGTGGGTGGGGGAGTGAATAACCAGTGCACTACTGCACCCTCATCCATGGCTAACGTGCCCTTAAACAAGGCATCTAAGGGCAAGGTTTCATTACATCATATTTCATTTACCATGAATTAGGTACAGGGACTGTACTCTTGCGTTGCTGCAGGGGAACAGTCCCTGTACCTAATTCATTGTAAGTCACTCTGGATAAGAGTGTCAGCTAAATGCAATGTAATGTAATGTAACCTTTTCTCAGGTGACCTCCTTTAGGTCATACACTGTAAAATAAGCTATAAACCAAAATTGACGACTTCTAACCGTAGTCTCTGAATCGAGTGGGTAGGAGAGTCGGCCTGACTGAGCTGACAGAACGCAGACGCAAACGTGGTCAGGTATCCGATACCACCTTCGCTCCCGCCGGCTGTGCCTGGGGAGTGTGTCTGAGGAGCGTCCAGACAATGCGGCGTGATGAAGGCGTGTGCATTCCCTCATTCCCTCCTTCACCGACCGAGAGAGGCCATGGTCTGAGGCTGCCGCTGCCTCCGCTACCTCCGCTACCTCCGCTTCTCCACTTGAATGGCCTCAATCATTGAGAGTGTTTTTTTTTCAAGACCGTGCAGCTTCATTACCATTACGGGCCTCTTCAGAGCCCACGGCCAGACGCTTTATTTCACTTGATGAAGAAAATCTACTTGTGCTTAAACTCACAAATACACACAAACCCTTGCAAGGCAGGCAGACAGACACACACATGCACACACACGCACACACACGCACACACACATACACACACACACACACACGTACACCAAACCTCCAACCACACTTTCTTTTTAGTCTGTTTTTCTTTCTCTTCTCCTTTCCCTTTTTTTCTCGTTTAATTTCCCTCTTATTTTTTCTTTTCTTTCTTTCTTTCTTTCTTTCTTACTTACTTATGTTCTTTCCTTTCTTCCCCTCTAGTTTGGTTGTTTATTCATAGCCAAAGTGTTTGAGGTCGTACTGGGAGAAGTGGCTATGGCTCGGCTGGGCTCAGCTCGGTGGAGAAATGAAATGAAATGGCACACAAGACAGACAGGCGAGTGTGCATGTCCATCAGCAAGGGTCTCACACAGTACACGCCGGGCCAGATGCCGAGCGAGGGCCCCACGCTAGCTTAAATACATCCTTCAGGCCATTAGGGCCCACATGGCATGTGTTTAAAAGCGTCTCGTCAGAAAAGGGCTTTAGAAAAAAAGGGCCCTTTGCTTTGCACCTCAAGAAGAAGTGGAATGATGTGGGGTGAGTGCCAAAGCATGATATTTTTTTATTCAGAAAGACTTCCATCACTCGGATCCACCGTCAAAAACAAAAAAGCGCCCACAAGAGGACACATGCGTCACATGGCTGCCGCTGCTGCTGCTGCTGCTGCCGAGTTAAATAAAGTATGAAATAAATTGCATAAATTGAGCGCATAATTTAATTTCCTGCGCCGACTGTAGGTCAGTAATTGCCCTGTTTGCTTGTGACCACTGATTAATGGGGGTGTGAATGATAAATGCCATGAGAGACGAGATGGGGGGAACGTCGAGAGTCGAGATCGTGGCCCAGACCGAGACCCAGACCAAGACCGAGACCGACGCTCCCGGCAGGAAAACTAAAAATATGATCTTCCGCGGGGAAGAACCGGAACGGCGTCCGCTCACTGGCTTTGGGAACGCCGCCTTGCTCCGCCGGCTTTTATATGTCTTTTCCATGTAAGCGCCGCAGCCGGAGCACAATTCCAAGTCGGAATGATGGGGGAGTGGGGGGGGAGAGAGAGAATGGCAATGGCAATCCCAACACATCTATCAGGGAAAAAAGGGATTAGGGATAAATATTCACTCTCTTTTCAAGTGGCGCTCCAAAACCATGCTGGCTTGGCTGCAGCTGTCCTCTTTTTAAAAAACTGTGTTTTCTTTCAGATAAACCACTAAAGTCAAATATTAAAAACAACACTCGATCGAGATCATATTTTATATAGCAGGAGGAAAAGGGGGACTTGTTAAAGAGAAAAAAAAAAGACGTAGATGTTTTAAAAAATAAAAAAAGAGAAAAGGTCTGGCTGCCATTCTGCAGTATTGCGGAGGGTATCTGTTTATTGCCCTTGCAGCAATGGTGTGCAGTGGGATTTTTTTTGTCTCCGTTAACACTCTATGTGCTGTTGGTGGGGTGGAGAAAGATTGAGAGAGAGAGAGAGAAATAGAGAGATGGATGGAGCAAGCAGGAGAGAGAGAGGGACAGAGCAAGGGAGAGAGAGGAAGGGAAAAAAGAGTGAATGAGCGAGAGAGAGAGAGAAATACAGAGAGATGGAGCGAGTGGGGAAGAGAGAGGGGGACAGAGTAGAGCGAGGGAGAGAGAGGAAGGGGAAAAAGAGAGAAAGAGCAAGAGAGAGAGACAGAAAGACAGAGAGAGAGAAGGCCACTTGCCAGCCCCTTATATATTAACAGTGGAAAAATTTCCCGAGCTCTTGGCAGCCGTCTTGTGCACACTTCAAAACTCCCGAGCAGCGACTCACTGAGCACTCTAATTAGGGCAGACCGCACTGGAGCCAGCGGTGGCGGCTACTGGTGGGGGTGCGTGTGTGTGTGTGTGTGTGTGTGTGTGTGTGCGCGTGTGTGTTGGGGAGGGGGGTTGGGGGGGAGTTAGGAGGCTGTGTTGGTGGCTTACCCGCCAGTGCTCCAAAGAGTGTGTGTGTATGTGTGTGTGTGTGCGTGCGTGTGTGTGTGTAAGTGTGTGTGTGTGTGTGGCTTACCCACCAGTGCCCCAGAGAGTGTGCATATGTGTGTGTGTGTGTGTGTGTGTGTGTGCATGCATGACTGCATGTGTGTATGTGTTTGTGTGTGGCTTACCGGCCAATGCCACAAAAAGTGTGCATGTATGCATGCGTGTGTGTGTGTGTGTGTGTGTGTGTGTGTGTGTGTGTGTGTATGCATGCCTACATTTGTGTATGTGTGTGTGGCTAACTGGTCAGTGCCCCGGCGAGCAGCAGCTTGGCAGGGCCGACGTGTCCCTGCTGGGCAGGCAGCGAGGCCCTTGGTGTGTGTGTGTGTGTGTGTGTGTGTGTGTGTGTGTGCGTGTAGCAGGGGAAGGAGATGGCCAACAAGGGGATGTCACGCAGGAAGCAGGCCTTAGCTAGCCTGGTAAACCAGCCCCTCATACTTCACCCATACTTCACTTCGTTTTGTACAGAGGGTAATGGCTGTGCTATATTGAGAAACGCTTTTCTTCCTAGAGATGTGGACTCCTGGAGGTGTGGACTAAAAAGATTGGATCTGTCTTGTGTGCAGTGTGTGGGGACAGTGTGTTTGCCGAGCTCAGGGTACCTCAGTGGCACTTCTGGCAGATGAGGGATTGAAGAGAATTTACCTAAGGCACACACATCCTGGCATTTAACTGGGAGCCGTACTTAATATTTATTTTTTACCCAGACCCTTCCTCAGGCGTCAACTACGGTGCCCAGGAAAAAGCGTGTGGGGGCAGTGGGTGCCAAGCTCAGGGTACCTCAGTGGCACTTCTGGCAGTTGATGGGTTCAAACCTGTGACCCTCTGGTCACAGGTCCACTACCTTAACCCTAACCAGGCCACTACTACATAACAAAGATAAGAGGAGAGTGGCTGAGGATGCACAGACAGACAGAGAGGCAGGCCATGTCTCACATGTTGTTCAGTTGTTCATCACATAGTGCACTATATAGGGAAAGGGTGACATTGTAGTGGTGCACTACATACACTACATACTACATAGTGTACGAGTCAACATTTCGGATTCGACCACAGACTCTATGCACAGATGAACAGACAGGGACATAGTCTATAGAGAGGGTCAAATAGGTGGATGTGGTCAAACACTGCACCCCAAAAGAAGGGGCATTTCAGTCTTTCCCTTTTCTGCTGTATGTTGATAGACTAAGAGAGGAAGAGGAAGTGACATCACCTAGCGTATATAGTGGGGAAATGGGCGAATTTGGTTAACACTGCACCCCCAAAAGGAAGACATTTCTACTGTACCATATGTTGCTTTAAACTGCGGGCTCCCAAAAAAATGCTCCTTGACATACTTAATAACTTCACCTGACTGTAGTATGCCCTGCTGAAGGACTTTTATGTGGTACTCGACCCCTACACCCTCTCACTCTCCATGTTACCATGAATATTCAACAAGCGAAAAGCGCAAGCGAGTTTTAACACTAAAAGTCACTCTACAAAGAAAGAAAATTAGGTCATTAGGTTTCACTACTCAGCTTTCCATCTTGTAGCAGTGGGCTGCAGGGCACTGGCACTCACAGTAGTGAGCATTATCAGGCATGTGGTGCTACCCTTATAACCCCTTATATGGACACTGGCCTCTTATTGCCTTATAAGGCCTAGAGGTCCAGAGTGCTGAGGTTGGCGACTGGGCAAGTATCAACTATTTTAAAAACAAGGTGGGACTAGGCTTACTCCACCAC
>CM059283.1:12431283-12433783 GCA_030347295.1 Setipinna tenuifilis
AAAGAAAGAGAGCGAGAAAGAGAGAGAGAGAGAGCGAGAGAGAGAGAGGGTCTATTTGATTACAGTGTGACAGTGTCATTGGCAGGCTGATAATTGGGCGGTAATTACAAGGCAAGGTGATCTCCCCAGGGATGTGAGACCAGGGACGGGGGACGAGGGACCAGTGACGGGGGGGCACCTGACTCGGCCCTCACAGCCTGGCCAACTGTGACTGAACGCTGCGGCTCCGCTCCGCACCACACACACCACACACACCAAACGCCACTCCTCGCGTCAGCACCTCCATTCACACACACACACACACATGCATGCACACCCACACGCATGCATTACATGGTAACACACACACGGAATACATGGAAACAGATACACACAAACGCATGTAATACATAGAAACAGCTCATACAGCTCATACTCATGCAATACACAGAAACAAACACACACACAATGCATGAAAAAACAAACACACACACTCTAGCTGTACATAGAAACACAAACATACATGCATAAATATTTGCACTGCACATCATGCAAAAGCACAGAAACACATCTATCGAAATGTGCAAATGTGCAAATGTGAGTCTCAATAAAAAACACCACAAAAACTTTATTTTACGATTGTAAAAAATAATATATGTAAAAATGTCTAGTATTATGTACCTACAATGTACATATTTAGCACTTACCCTAAGCCTAACCCTATGGTACAGTGTAAGTACATAATGGTACACATTTTTACACAGTGTAACATGCAAATGCATCCTTCCACAAGCACAAACATGGCGTAGGCCCACATCGTGTTTGGATAAAATGGATACACAGCTACCTAACTTCACACACACTTACAGCGTAACATGTAAATGCATCCTTTCACAAACACAAACACGTCGTAGGCATACATCGTGTTTGGATAAACCCCTCATACCGACAGTCTAAACACACAAACACACAAACAGAAACACACACACACACACACACACACACCTTCACATAACAGCACACAACCATAAGCGGCACTTGTGGTGCACACACTCAAAGTTTCCATGAGCTGCAAACACACACGAAGACACACACGGAGACACACACGTGGAGACACACACACACACACAGAGCTACGTGAGTCGCAGAGGCGTGCAGGTCTCGCCATGCCCAACAATAGCTTAGCGGCATTAGCCACCCTCTATTAGCAACCACTTACACTTTCAGAGGTGCCAGAGCCCTTTGAAACTGGGGATTACGTGTGTGTGTGTGTGTGTGTGTGTGTGTGTGTGGGTGTGGGTCTGTTTGCGGTGGCGGCATGCATGTGTTGGAGCGTGTGTGCGGGAGCGTGCATGTGTGTGTTAATGTGTGTGTGTGTGAATGTGTGTGTGTGTGTGTGTGTGTGTGTGTGTGTGTGTGTGTGTGTGTGTGTGTGTGTGTGTGTGTGTGAATGTGTATGGTGTGCACGCATGGCCAACAGAGCAGCTGGACTGATTTTTTTTTTTTTTTTTTGCGTTCTTTCGTCTCAAACAATTTAACCGCAGGGTCAACTAACAACCCATTACAAAGGCTTAAAACATTAAGATGTAAATTGTGTCGATTTACAATTCTGCACGGAGGGCGAACAAAAGCCTCCCTGTATCCCCCCCTTTAACCACACACACACACACACACACACACTCACACACACACATCCTCTACACCCCAACACACACACAGACAAACACACACACACGGACACACACACACACACACACCCTCTACACCCCAACACACACGGACACACACCTATACACATCCTCTACACCCCAACACACACACACACACACACACCTACACACACACACCCTCTACACCCCAATACACACACAAACACACACACACACCCGAAACCCTGCTCGGCCTCTCTTTACGTTGGCCTGAGCGTGTATTTGGAGTAACCGGGCCCTAAATGGGGGCCAGCGACGCTGCAGATAAGCAGCCAGCCAAAGCCGCAGCTCCAGCCCCAGCCGCCCCCAGCCCACCCCAGCCAGCCAAGCCTGCTATGCTGCTCCAGCTCCAGCAAATAATCATTAAATCTTGGCAAGGCCCCGCGGATCAAATTCAGCGCTAATGATCGGAGCGAGATGAAGGGGCAAGCTTTGGAAGGGTGGGTGGAGAGAGAGGAGAGGAGAGGAGGAGAGGAGGAGAGGAGAGGGAGGAGAGGAGGAGAGCAGAGGGAGGAGAGGAGGGTAGAGGTGGAGGAGGAGGAAGAGGAGGAGAGGAGAGTAGAGAGGGAGGAGAGGAGAGGGAGGAGAGGAGAGAGGGGTAGAGGAGGAGGAGGAGGAGGAGGAGGAGGTGGCAAGGCAAGCTAAGGCCCGGCTGTCTTCCGTCTCTGCAGGCTTTTTAAGGAGAGCTTGACAGGACTTTCCTTAACGCCACCTCACAGCCTTCCAAGAGCAGCAGAGAGAGGGGAGAGAGAGAGGGAGAAGGAGAGAGAGAGAGGAAGAGAGAGATACTAAGGCAAAAGGAGAGAGCGAGG
>CM059283.1:12443783-12451283 GCA_030347295.1 Setipinna tenuifilis
CTGGAGGGCCTTGTGATTGTGTACGATTTAATACGGGAGTGGATGACAGTGGCTTAATAAAAGGAGTTATGAACCACTCTCTCTCTCGCTCTCTCTCTCTCTCTTCATCTCTCTCTCTCTCTTCATCTCTCTCTCTCTCTCTTTCTTTCACAACACATAGGGGTAACCACCGCCCACCCCTATGTGTTGCGATCCTGACAAACAAACCTTCTGGTCTTGCCCTCTCCTCACACAAGGGCCATCTCAGTCTCAACTGTTCTGTGTTATTGTCTCACAATGGTGGAACATGCTATCAGTAGGGTCCTCGCTCTCTGCCTTTAAGAAGCCCATGAAGACCCTTCTTTTCCAAGAGCACTTTCCTTCTTAACAAAAACTAACCTCCACTTACCAACACTGTCCTGTACCCTGGCTGCAGTAACTTTGTTACAGCTTTGATTACTCTGTTCTTCTAAGTGGTCTCCCAAACAACAGCATGTTAGAATGAGGTTTGTAGACAGGAAGGCTTAAATTTCTTCTCCCAAAGGTCCTCTTCCTACTGTAGGTGCACAAGTATCTTGTTTTTCTCAAAACTGTAATATATTGTAATGTGTCCTGCTAGCCCCACTGACCTCTGTAGATTGTTTATGTTCTCTATTGTAAGTCACCTGTAATGTCATGTGTAATGTAATGTAATGTAATGTAATGCAATGTAATGTAATGTGTAATGTAATGTAATGTGTAATGCAATGTAATGTAATGCAATGTATTATAATGTAAGATGTTCTGCTGCCTCCACTGACCCCTGTAGAGGCCAAAGAAGGCCTCATAGCGCACCACCTTCCTGGGGCAGTCTAGGCTGCTCCTGTACTTCAGTTCACCCACCAGGAAGCCCACACTGCACTGGTTCTGCCTGCGCTTCTTCACCAAGTCGATATGGTAGACGGTCATGGCGCCCACCACTGTCAACAAGCAGCCAGGAAGAGAGAGGGAGGACAGAACAGAGGAAAAAGAAGCAAAGAGAAGAGAGGGATAGAGAAGGGACGTGTCAGGGAGAAAAGAAAAGGAAAAGACAGACAAGACAGAAAAAACAAACCGGCTTGCGTTTCAAGACACTAACTAGCGCCTTCGCTAACACTTCATCAGCGTGGAAGGTGGAACTTTAGATGGGGTGGGCAGGGCTGGGGAACACCAAGATCAAACGCTAGAAAGAAAAACAAAACACACACACAAAAAACACACACACACATATACACACACTGGAGAAAGAAAAAAGGGGATGAGAAGGAAAACGAAATGTCAGGGAGATTTCAACCTCGTCAGTCATGTCTTATCTGGTGGCATTTTTTTTTTCCTTCGCCGGACACAAAGGGGGTGGGGGGGGTGGGGTGGGGATCTGAGAGTGGGTGGAGTGGGACTGGGGTTGGGGCTTGTAGGAGGGTTGTTGGGGGGGTTGGAGGAGGGTTGGGGGGTTGGTGGGGGGGTGCTGTGCCGGCAGGTTTAATTAAAGAGCACACAGGGTCGGGCGCTACCTGCTCATTAGGCTGTCTCTCTGTGCTGAGCCCGTCTGGAGCCAGCCACATACCCACCGCGCCACGCCGCACCGTGCCGTACCCTGCCCCTCCTCTCCTCTCCCCTTCTCTCTTTTCCTCTCCTCTCCTGTCCTCTTCATCTCTCCTTTCCTCCCCTCTTCTCCTCTCCTCTCCTCTCCTCTTCATCTCTCCTCCCCTCCTCTCTCCTCTCCTCTTCTCTCTTTCCTCTCCTCTTGTCTTCCCTTCTCCTCTACTCTTCATCTCTCCTCTCCTCCCCACCCCTCTCCTCTCCTCTCTTTTCTTCTCCTCTCCTCTTCATCTCTCCTCCCCACCCCTCTCCTCTTCTCTCTTTTCTTTTCCTCTCCTCTTCATCTCTCCTCCGCTCCCCTCCTGCTCCCAGCTCATCTCTAATCACTGACAGGTAGTTCCAAGCTCCACGGGAGATTCCCACACTCTAAGGTGGATGAGCCCTTCACATGAAGAAACCGTAAAGGGCCCAGGCAGACATCACTCTCAACCTTTCTTTTTAACATAGCAATATCTTTGCTTCTTTTGTTGCCTTGCTTTGTTTTTTGTTTTGTTGTTGATTTTTGTTTGAAAAAAGCTTTTCAGGCATTTCATTTCAACCTTAAAATGACTATTAGATTCACCAGCAACTTCCTGTTCAAGAGGAAAGCACAGCAGGTTCAACTAGTTTCAACCTGTTTCACACAGAGAATACTTCTGTCAAAAGAAAAACCCTAACTAGAACTTTTCAGAAAGTTCATAACATCACAAAGCAGAACTTTACACTGTGACTCTAACACTCTAACAGTCTCTCTCTCTCCTCCACTGCAGCACAGATAGTGACAGCTCAACTGGATGAGCAAGGGAGAGGCAAGGAAATTGCGATCCCCCTCCACCCCCCCCCACACACACCACCTCAATGGGCAATAGAGCAATAGAGAGGCCTTTGTGTCATCCCCGGGAGGGTATGTAAGGACTGGGCAGGGCAGGGCAGTGGAGATGGGTGGGTGGAGGGTGGAGGGTGGAGGGTTTGAGAAGGCAGGTACAGGGGTGGTGCACAATGATCCGTGACCGACTGGCTGCTTGCCGAGGCGAGAACAGGAGAGGAGAGGAGAGCTGAGTAGAGGAGAGGAGAGGCGAGGCGAGGCAAGGCAAGCCAGAGGCCTCCGCGGAGCTGCTCACCTCCAGCTATGGAGCACAGTGTGAGGCAGTAGGCCGACTCAGCCACCAGCACGGGGGCCAAGAGCCACCATCACACTGCCGCTCAGAGATGGAGGGATAGAGAAAGAGGTTAGGCAAAGACAAAGACAAAGGGGGATGGAGAAAGAGGAAAAGGGGGAGTAAGAGGGAGGTTGAGAGAAAAAGAAAGAGTAAGCAAGAGATGGACACAGAACACAAAATAATGTCGACTGGACACAAAGGAAGGGACACAGAAAGCTAATGTTAGTGTGAGAGAGAAAATAAAACAATTTAGAATGGTAGGTAGAATAAAAAAGGCAGTGACACAGAGAATGAAAGTGGGAGAAAGACAGAGGGAGAAAAGTGTGAGGACAGTGAGGTTAATTTCATGCATCAGCACCAAGTAACCACCTCCCAAAAGGAGGAAGAACAACCGAAAGAACAGCAGGATTCGTGCAGCAGACAGACAGGCAGGCAGGCAGGCAGGCAGGCAGAAATCCCACACTGAAATTCCACTGGACAAAACTCCCACCGTCGTTAGCCCGTTCCACCACATAACCCAATCGCACTCAGCTCCTGCATGCAAATCACTCAACACTTCGCACACAACGCCCGCCTCAGCAAACGCCAACGCTCGGGGGAATCACGAAAAAAAAAAATCAAAGCGCAGCAAATCGCCACACGGCATCTTGGGCGATTTTGTTTGTTTAACACAACGAACACAACACCTAGTCAACTTGATGGGGCGAGGAGTGATCGCTATCAGCACCAGAGTTCGGGGGCGGGGTCAGTCAGTGAGCCGGGCGATTCAGCTCATTTATGAGGCGCCAATTAGGACACAATTAAGCCGCTTGGCCGTGTAGTGTTCCCCCTACACCCGATCCCATCTGATAGAATAACACTTTCGGGAGGCCGCTGTTGTTGGTTCAGGTGTGCGTGTTTGCACGTTCTAACGTTTCGTTTCGTTTTGTTTTGTTTTGTTTTGTTTTTGCCCGGTTGTAAGTTCCAGCAGGCATTAGAGGTGTTAGTCATCTGGGGAGTATCCCAATCCAGCCTGAAGCCCTGAAGAGTCCTCAAGCTGAACTGAAAGCAGCAATGAAAAGTAGTTCAGTCTGAATAAGGGATGAAAGCATAAAAGAAAGAGAGAAAGGGAGAGAGTGAGAGACAGAGGTGAGACTATGTAACAAAATTAACAGATTAAAAAGTAGCAAGGAACAAACAGAAGTGAATGACGGAATAAAACAAAAAAAAGTTGAGAAAACGTGCCAAAAATTGAGAAACAGAAAAGTACAGAGAAGTACAAAGAGAAGAAAAGAAGAGGGGAGAGAGGTGGAGAGTAGTCACTATGTTGGCAAAGCCTTGGGAGCAATTCCTACTGACCCTCTCTGCAGATATAAAGGTACCTGCTGATCTGCTGCCTCCCCACTTCAGCCGCAGTGACCCTTTAGGCAAGGTGGCAGCCTGTTTGGGGGGATGGTGGCAGGGGGTTGGGGGGATTTAGAGGGAACTCCTGGAACAGGACCACCTGTCAGGAACCCCTGGAGAGCTGCCTGAGACCTCCAATGCCTTGCTACACCCCCCCCCACACACACACACACACACAGTCATATAAACAAAACATATACAAACACACACACACACACACAATCATACAGACACACACACGCATATATATAAACACACACACACAATCATACACACTAAACACACACTTACAAACACACACACGCTCCCACTCAGTCTGTCAAGGCCTCTCTCTCCCCTTCCTCACCCCTAGAGGGTGGGAGCATGTGGTGGTGTGGTCGATGAGGGAGGGGGCTTGTGTGTGTGTGTGTGTGTGTGTGTGAGAGGGGGGGGGGGTTGTGGATGGGGAGTTGGATGCGGTGGTATTCTGGGAGGAAGGGGGGAATGGTGGATGGTGGGGCCTGGGGAAAGGGGGGGCCGCTCTGAGGGAAGCGAGCTTGGCCTCCAGCCCTCGCAAGGCCAAACCACAGCCCAAAAGCGGCTCGTTGTGGTGGGACTGGCGTCTCTACCCGGGGCCCCTGCTCCGGACGGCCCAGCCCGGAGGAATAACTCACCCTTCACGCGTCTGGGAGAGGCGCTTCTGATAAAATGCAACAACACAGGGGAAGAAAAAAAGAATAAAAACAATACATTTACAGAAAAGAAAACATTAACTGTTCTCTTTCACTCAGTTTGCTCTGCTCGGCGGTCTGAATTTTATTTTATTTAAAAAAAAGGGGAGAAGAGAGAGGAGAAAGGAGAGTAGAGGAGAGGAGGGGAAAAAAAGCTTTTATTTCTCCCTGGTGGAGTTTGGGGTGATCGCTTTCTCCTACTGCTGGGCTTGCATTTAATTTACGGGCATTTCAGATTAGGATTTCAATTTTTTACTCTGTTTGAGAGGGTTCCCATATTTTTCGACTGCGACGTGCCAAACCAAGTCAATATCGTATAAGTTACAGTGGAACAGTCATTCAGGGGCTGGGCTAAATGGTTAACTTCACATCGGCCTCGCAAATCTACTGTGTTGGCCGCAACTGCTCAGCTTAATTAGTTTACATTATGAACGACTTCCTCGCTAGCCAAAATCAAAACCAGTCTCGAGTGCTACGTTTGGCATCCGTTCCCCCAAAAAACCTTGATCAACAAACAACAAACAGCAACATTTCGCCTCTATGGTTGCTCGAAGATTATCGACGACGCGCAAACAACATAACAGAGATGTTTTTGTCTCCTTGAAATAGTTATTCAACACAGGGAAAAAAACTAAACGGAATTAAAAAACAAATAAACTCTCTGAAACCTTTTCCTAGTTTGATTGACATTTCTACAGTAGACCTATAGAGAAACGAGAGAGAGGGGAGGATGTAGAAACACGCATACATACACACACACATACACACACACACACACACACACACACACACACACACACACACACACACGCAAACACACACACACACGGTTTTAGTAACGGAGAACGGTTGTCATTGTGTAAGGTGAGTCACCTGGAAACGAGAGGATGTAAACAGGCAAATAAAAGAACAGTGGACAGGATTGTGGAGGCCGCTCAGTGCTGAGCAACTTCTCGTTTTTTTTTTTTTTTTACCTTAACTGCCGCTGAATTTCTGGTAAATTCGAACCCCCACTTCCTTCAAAGGCGTGATCTTGTCAGTGTCTGGCAACTTGACACGTATGGGAAAAGAGAAGAAAAAAGTAAAAAAAACAACACAAAAAAGGAAAAGACACATCTTAAATGCAAAACACAGTCATACAATCTCACCAGTAGGGATGACCCTGAGATCACGGAGTCAAGTGGTTTTGGGGTCGAACATTAAAAGGAAATCCTCAGATGATTGTTGTGACCTTTGAACTCCAGATATGCTCTACAGTAGGCCGTACCCTGCCCGACGTCACGTTCCCGACGTTCCACGTCATATTCCCAGGAATCGGGGCAATAGAGGTGGTCCGAATCTGTGGAGCAATCATCCCGAGCGCATCCCTAATCATCTCCAGGGGGGCCTATTTCGGGATCAGATTGCCATGGAAAAACACTGTATGGGGGAGCACCCTCCAGCAGTCGAAGGCAGGGGTCAGCGCCAAGGTCCAGCTGACTAACCACCCTGTCACTCATCCTGGAGGCTATGTGAAAGCACCAGAGACTAAGGCCAGAGGCAAGTGTTCCCTCAGAACAAAAACGCATTTCTTTGTTTGTTGTGCTCTGCTCTGCACTGCACTGTCCTGCACTTTGTTATACTTTTTGTTTACTCTGTGCTCTGTTCTTTGTTAGACTCTTGCTTACTCTGTGCTCCTCCACATATCTGCAGCTTGATGTGTGTCTTCTATTTTATTTCACTTTGGGAAGAAACATCAGCAAATAATGTGATGATATACCCATGGATGTGCATTTATGATTAGAGCTCCCTGCTGTCTCTTCTAAAGTATTTCCTTGTTTGTTCGTTTCATGTCAAACATTAATTTTACATTAATTATCGATTTTTAAACATTGTTTTGGCCTCCATTAAAACAGATGACCACAAAACTATGATAAGATGTTATTGGTACATGTAATATGTTCTTCTGTGATAGGAAACATTACTAATTAAATAAAGATGTCATTTATGTAATTATAAATATAATTATAAATGACCTCTTGTGTCACCTTAAAAAACATAACATTCCCTTTAAAACATAAAAGAACTGAGAATATCATGAACCTCTTTGTAACAACCATCTCAGCTGAACTGCAAAATATGCTGCACTGGCTCACCCTATGGCTAATAAATAAACAAATCTTTTTAAAAAGGTCAGGCCATTACCCTGTCTACACCTGTGTGTGTGGCATGTACTGTATTTCCAGAGGACAGCTAATGGACCAGCGTTCTGCCGCTGGCTGGCTGGCTGGAGAGGGCTTTGAGGCTGCTGTGGACAGCGCCGGAATGCAGGCAATCAAGACCGGAGGCCTGGTCACCCTCAGGTGGTCGAGGTGACTCAGCGGATACAGATTCACACACACACACACACACACACACACACACACACACACATACACAGACACACACACACACCACGCGTGGAAATTCACTTTGCAAAACGTGAACCTTTACCAGCCACAGTCACATACATGGTAAAATGTACTCAACAGTAAATTATTATTTTGTGTCCGAAATCTACCAGCCACTTTCATTTTTTACCAGCATTTGGCTGGTGACTCGTGCGTGTTTCCATCTCTGCAACACACACCAACACACACAAACACAAACACCCACTCTTAATCACAGACAGACACAGGCACAGACACACCAAC
>CM059283.1:12458783-12473783 GCA_030347295.1 Setipinna tenuifilis
TACACACACTGCTTCAGAGTTCTTTTATATTCATCTTGATAAGACAGAACCTCTATACTGCCATGCGCTGTATTTCCTAACCTCAACGGAATTGAATTTCTCCTCTTCCAAGAAACCAGAAATTTATTGAATTCAGTTTGGCAAGTTGCGTTATACCAAACCAGAATTCAATAAATTTCTGGTTTCTCTAAAAGAGAACAGATTCCAATGAGGTTAGAAAATACAGCGTGAAAGAGTGTGGAAGCACAGAAAAGAAAAAAAAAAAACAAAAAGAAAACAAAAGCCAAATAACAACAAAAACAACCACTTCACACCATAAACAAGCTGTAAACAAATCCATACAATCTGTCTTAGCCCAACATTAACACGACAGTGTAGAAGCACGCCCGAAAAAAACACAAAAAACAAATAGTAAATAACAACAAAAACAATCACTTGAGGCCATAAACAAGCCCGTAAACAGATCCATACATTGAGTCTGGCTTTAATGGGCTGGGAGCTGGGAGCTGTCTGCATGCAGAGCGGCTAGACTCTAGAGTCCTCCCTACGGGAGCCTAAACACACTCATGTGGAGAATCAGAGTGATCCAAGCAGGAAGAGAGAGAGAGAGAGAGAGACAGAGAGAGAGGGGGAGAGAGAGGGAGAGAGAGAGAGAGGTAGAGTAAGAGGTAGAGAAAGAGAAAGAAAGACAGCAAAAAGAAAAAGGCAAAAGACAGAGAAAGAGAAAGAGAAAGAGAAAGAGAAAGAGAGAGGAAGCACAGAGAGAGACATACACACAGGCACAGAGTGAGAGAGATGGAGAAAGACCATAAAAAAGAAAGATGAAAAAGAGAGGGAAAGAGGTGAGAGAGAGAGAGAGACACACAGACACAGGAAGCGAAAGAGAGATGGAGAAAGAGGGAGTGTGAGAGAGAGAAAGAGAAAGAAAGAGGCGACAGAGAGACACGCACACAGTGATAGCAATGGAGAAAAAGAATGTGAGAGAAAGAGAGAGGAAAAAGAAAGGAAAAGGAAAGAGAGGAAGGATTCTAGCTGTGAGGCATCTTAATTAAGTCCTTTTATGAGAAGTGGCAGAGTGTAAAGTAAGGGGAAAAGGAAACACGTAGTGAGGTAAGTTTTTATATGGCGATACGAGAGAGCAATGGACGTGGGGAGAAGGAAACTCAGGGTGCCTGCAGTCGAATTATTGAACGCTACCGCCATGGAGGCGTCCTATTCGCTCACCAAGCGCCCCATGGCCATGCCGGACGTTCTGACCCCCGATAGTGGCGTATTCGTATTAAGAGGCCTTATCTTTCAGGAGTGGGGCACACCGTCTCTCTCGCTCTGTTAGGAGACGCATGTGCATGTGAGTGTGTGTGTCTGTGTGAGAGAAAGTATGTGCGTGTGTGTGTTTCTATGTGAGTGTGTGTGTGTGTGTTTGTGAGAGACAGAGCATGTGTGTGTGTGTATGTGTGAGTGTGAGTGTGTGTGTTTGTGAGACACAGAGCCTGTGTATGTGTATGTGTGAGTGTGAGTGTGTGTGTCTATATAAGTGTGTGTAAAAGTGGGGGGAGGGGTAAGGGGGCTAATGGCTCCCGGCTACCATCCCTCTCACTAGATGGCGCTGTGTGCTTTACAGACATGGGGCTTGTGTGTGTGCTGTGGACCCAGAGCTCTAGAAAAGATTATAGGCAGAGGAGGGAGGGGGGAAAAAGCCACACACACACACACACACACACACACACACACACACACACACACACACACACACAGAGAAAAGACATAAAGCAAAGCTCCACACTCCAAAAAAGAGCCAGCACTGAAAACAAAAGCAAGGCCCAGCATGAGCAAAAAAAAAAGGCAAAGGCAGCATGGACAACCCACACACAAACTGACTGACCAGCAGACACACACACACACATCTACAGTGCCTGTCTGATCTTACTGTCTGCCCAGAAAAGACGCATGTATACATACTGTACTATCTGGACAAACATAAGGCCAGTGGGGTCTCGTTTGTCTTCTTGTGCAGTGGGGATTACAGAGGAGGCTAGTACTGGTACTGGTGTGTAAGCGCAGACCGGGTGGGTTTTGACGAGCGGCCTGCCTTTAATTTATTTCTAATGGCTGCGAGCGCGGCTGTTTACAAACACACTCGCCAGGCTCCAGCAGTTTATGGGCCACGCGCCCGCAAGGGGGAAAATGACAGAGTCGCCCGCGTGTTTATGAAACGGCCCTGCACGCTCGAGACCAACCGGCGCACAGGCGCGTGGACACACACACACATATACACATAACACATAACACATACACACACCACAGTGCTCACACTCATTCGTACGCATGTACACACACACACACACACACACACACACACACACTCGAACACCCCCACACACCAAGAACAACACATTGCTTACACTCATTCGTTCAGACACACACACACACATACACACACACTCACGGTCAACAATAAACACAAAAATAGTTTTGGGGAAGGGATTTTCTTTTCTTTTTTTTTTTTAGTGTTATGGACAAGCCCAGCAGCGAGTTTAGTAAGTGTGGACAATGTGCGCTTGTTTGGAGCGAATGGCCAGGACAAACACAGAGCCATAAACACACTCAGAGAGAAGAGAGAACGAGAACTCCATCGGCAGGCAGAGCCACTCACTCCCATCACCAGACCATTTGGCCACTGGGCCACCAGGCCCTGCCCCACCAAAGGCCTAAGCATGTGTGGGCAGATGGTGGTCACGATGCCCCTGAAGTCCTGTACCGTGGTTCATGCTGCCACCGCTCTGGGCCTTGTCTCTCCGCGCAAACGCCTGCCTGGCGTGCTCCAGCTGAATCTCCTTCTCACACAATCACACACACACACACACACGTACATGAAGACACACGTGCACACATACACACATGTCCACACAAACACACACACACGCATGCTAACATATATACAGACAAACACACACACACACACACACACACACACACACACACACACACACACACACAGAAAAAACAAACACGTTAAACACAATACACTGTCTTACATACAAAACACACCTCATTAACAAAGCCTACACTCAGGCGTAACGTAAACACACAAAAGACCAAACACACACCCACACACTGAACAAACACAGGGAATGACCAGAGACAGACACACACACACACACACACAGAGTCAGAGTCAGAGACAGAGAGAGAGAGAGAGAGAGCGGGGGAGACTCCGAGAGGCTTTTTTTTATCTGTGTGGTCTTTGATTACATCCTCATTAAGCTGAAGGGAGGGTGGGAGGGGGGCTGTGGGGGGGTAGACGTGCTGACGACTACACGAGCGGATCAGTGCACTGGGCTACAACACGATAAGTGCGGCGTAAACAAAACATCTCAACACACACTCCAGCTCTCTCAACAGAGCCCCTCCAAACCACACGCATGTAGCCTACATGATTTTTTCATTTGTTTTGTTTTTTAAAACATGTCTTATATGCTCATGTTTACATTGACAGCTCCACTGAAATTGTAAGTGCAGTGTACGTGTGGCTGTATGTGTGTGTATGTGTGTGTATGTTAAGTGTGCACGTGTGTGTGTGTGTATGTTAAGTGTGCACGTGTGTGTGTGTGTGTGTGTGTGTGTGCGTGTGTAAGTGTGTGTGTGTGTGTATGTGTGTGTGTGTGTGTGTGTATGTGTGTGTGTATGTTAAGTGGAGCATACGCACAGAGGAGGTTAGGAGGCCAGGGGAGGGAGAGGAGAGATACAGTGGTGGAGACATGAGGAGAGCAGACTTTGGCAAACGTACGGGAGAGCAGAGGAGAGGAGAGGAGAGGAGAGCAGAGGAGAGGAGAGGAGAGCAGAAGGGCTGTCAGCTACGTGTAGCGGCAACACCCATCTGTGGCTGTCTGTGATTTACTGCCCCACTTTGCTAGCGCGCTAGCTCACTCACTCACCCACCCAGCTGCACCATGGCATTGGAGGCTACGCTAGGCTATGCTATGCTAGGCTACAGTAGGTATATCCCCCACGGTGCTGTGTTCACCAGTCACACACCGCTTATCTGTGAAGTGTGTGCCGGCCATATGTGCTGTGATGTGTGTATGATGTGCCGAGCTACTGTACGTGCCAAGTTCCTGCATAGACTCTTTGCTGGTAATGAGAGGAGGTTGTGTGCAGTTGTGTGCAGTTGTGTGTGACCAACTGGGAGAACACATCAGGTATTTCAGTGTCAGATGCACACATACACACAAGTGGACACACACACACTCTTTCTCTTTCTTTCACACTCTCTCACACACACGCACACACACACACACAGACACACACACACACACACTGTTTCACACACATACACATGTACCCACATTCACACACACACATGCACACACACATACAAACACACACACACAAACACATACACAAGTAATACATCTTCCAAGACCATCAAGACAGGTCTCTTTCAAGCCCACTTCAGAGTTGTGGAGAAGAGAAGGCAGGGAAGCCTATCAGATGGCTAATGGGCCTGAGTCAGTTTGAGTCACTGTGAACTCAGGCTTCATCAAAAGCCCAGTCGGCAGAGCATCAAACTGCACAATGCGGGGTTCAAAACCAAAGTGTGACCTCAATAAGACCATCGGCTTCTGGGAACAAAAAAAGAAAGTCTGTGTGGCACATGGAACCCATTTTCACTTATAAGATAATCTCGTTAATGTCATAATGTTATATGACACATACACACACATAAGAAAAACACACAAAACACCTGAAGGCCATACAGTGTAAAATTCACTGTAGGACCGCACAGAGAAACAACAAAAAATAACAAACAATTGTGGATATTTTTCAATGAATAGACTAGAAAAGTGTAAAAAGTAGTCATTTATAATGTTACTCATATTAAGTTACCAAAAAAAACTAAATGTAATTGACAGCTCCCCTGGGAATAGGAAGGGCCACAGTGACGTGACCTGAAGGCCCTACAGTGTAGCATGCTGTGTAAAAGGACACACATAAACCAACAAAATGTGTGAATATTTTAAATGAATGGTGGTAAACCATGAAAAAAAGAAAACGTAAAATGCAATTGACAGACTTGCCCTAACGGAAGAGCTTAGGGGATCAGTGAGAGCCACAGGCCTTCCCCAAAACACAGCCACTGCTGCTGCTGCCACTCACTGACACGACTCCTTGTGGGGAGGACTCCAAAATGGGGAGCGACTTTAATAATATGTTATAACAATGCAATAATAACTCCGACCATATAAACCATTAGCGCTAAATGAAGAGACATGGGCCTTTGAAGTTCGCCCCTTTCCACTGGCAGCCCGGAGTTTGCAGTTCGCAAAAACGTCTAACACAGTCTGCTGCGGAGTAGTCAAAACAAGAGGAAAAACTGAGCTGAGGAAGAGGGGAACTGGACAGAGAGGGGGAAAGAAGGAGAGTGAGAGAGAAAGAGAGAAAGAGAGAGAGAGAGAGAGAAAAAAAGGGCCAGAGGGAGAAAAAGAGAGGGAGAGAGAGAGGGGGGGGAGAGAGAGACAGAGACAGGGAGAGAGAGAGTAGGAGAGAGGGAGGGAGAGAGAGAGAGCGAGAGAGAGAGAGAGAGAGAGAGAGAGAGAGAGAGAGAGGGGAGAAAAAATATCCTAAAGTTGCCAGATCCAGGCACTGGACTCCATCAGACTGGAGCAAGCACCACAACCACACAGAGCAGCAAAACAATTGTGGCTCTGAACCTCACAGTTTACAGTTTTTAGCCTCTTAAAACCGTGAATGATTGAAACTGTATGTGTGTTTCAGAGACGAGCCCTTTTTTTTCACATTTTCTTCTTCTTTTTTTCTCTATTTCTTTTTAAAGCGGGCAGAATGAGTCGACTCTCCATAGGCCAATATTTCAACCCACCACAGCATTTACTGTTATTTTTAATTGTCCTCGGACTCAAATAAAAACATTTGACGAGGCACCTCTGTTTTGGCAGGATAATGGAAACCCAGTATTTGGCATGGGGTCTGCGTTTCAGAAGTGTACTGTTTAAAACCAAAAAAAAATGTGCACACATACACACAAACACACACACACACACACAACCACACACACATTAAATCTCCAACAACACCAACTAAGTTGTCACACCCTCAGAAAAAAAATAGTTCTAATCTACTCCCATAAAGCGATCTTCAGACCTCTTTCCACAACAGAGTTAAGGTTTCTCTCTGAAGACCATGCCTGGGCATTGTTTTTACAAATCTGGTGAGAATTCTCGCTTTTAGCTCGATGAAAATTTCAAATATATATATTGGACATTTCTGACAGGTTCTTCAGCTGGGTTTAATATGAGCTAAAAGATCCTCTGTGAGCCATTTAAAGGAACCCACAGAGAACATAAAATATCAGCGAGAAGAAAAGGAAACAAAGGCAGCCAGCGTATTGTAGGGGCTCAGTAATGGCACAGAGAGAGTGCGGGCTGCATATCCAACCAGTCCAGTCCCTCCATATCGTCTTTTCAACTGGCACCACCGTCAGCCGGTAATAACACACATATCACTCCACCTGAAAAGAATTAGAGCCCCTTCCAAGTTCTGGCGGGAAGCCTGTGATTCAGTGAAAGCCTGCAATATTGGTAAGCTGCAATACCACTATCAAGTTGTTTTTTTTTTTTTTTAAAAGTCTTTGCTGCCTTGCCGTTCCTTCTTTCTCTCTCATCCTCTGTATAACCTTGGGACTTGGGAAAGGTTCCATATCAATAAAAAAGCATTATTATTTTTTTAGCCATATTAATAACTCTTTCAATTGAAGTCAGGGTCGATTAAATTCAGCATTTTGAAAGGGACACTGGTACATTCTTGGGTCCTTAAGACAGTGAGCGAGCGAGCGAGGGAGGGAGGGAGGGAGGGCGGGCCCCGGTCCTTCATGTTGCACCGTAACTATATGACTGTAGCTGTTCAATAGTGTTTCCCTGTCTCATCTCGGGCCTTGAGTTATGTGCGTGTGTGCGCTGGGGAAAGCCATTACATTTCTCCCACACTGGATTAGCTCACTGACAAACAGCCATGAAATCACTCCAATAGACGGCAATAAAGTCAAGTGAGAGCAATAAGCCAATTTCACGTTTAATCTTCGCTTTTTTTTGCAAACCACGGGGCCACGGTATGGAGCAGCAGCACACTCCAGACAACTGAAGTCAAACAGGGCAAAGCCTTAAATAAAAAACGAAGAAAGTCAAAAAAAAAAAAAAAAACTACACCACCCTACCCTGGCTATACGTTTAATATCAATGCGTAGTGCTCGCTGAAGTATTCCCCTGAAACCCATATGGTCCATGTTAAGCATAATATAAAAAGCTCATTCAGATATAGGGAGAGTCCATGCAAACTTGGCACGCCTCAACCTCTTCCACCTTCACATCCCCCTCCGATCCCCCTCTCTCTCTCTCTCTCTTTCCCTCCTCCTCTCTGTTACTCGCTCTCTCTCTCTCCCTCTCTCTCTCTCTCTCTCTCTCTCTGTCTCTCTTGCGTACTCTGCGACTGATTTTAGGTCTAGACGGTAGATTGGAAAATAGCTAGCACACCACAAATACGAAACAAGCGTAGAGCGGCGGCCCTCACCGGCAATCCCAGGGCTTACTGGAGCAAGCGGGGCGGACTAACCCTACCTGATCTGGCCCAGCCGAGTCGCTAGGACCGCATGCGGGATGGGGATAGGGATGGGGATGGCAATGGGTGGGGTGGGGCATGGGTTGGGGGGGGGTTACGTCAGCTAATGGGAAACAAATGGCACGCGTGTAACACAACCCCCGTGTTTCATTAATGACTAACTAGGTCAATGTGCCCGCTCGTGTTTGGAGGGGGGGGGGGGGTACAAGGCTGCCTTGCCTGGGAACATGTAGGATTTGGTGTTGTGGGCCAAGGGCTTAGAGAGATATCAAACAAGCTGATCAGCCGGCATCTCTGTCTGTGACAACCAATGATTCTGTCTGAACATGATGGGGAATTTTTTTGTTATGTGTTTTCAGAGTCAGAGGATCAATCATATCCTGTCCATTCCATTGGCTACATACCCTCTAAGATTATATGTAAGCAGTACATCTTTACACATACCATTTTTAATACACTTTATAATAAATATATAACTAATACTATACAATATATAACTATACTATAAAATGTATCTTTACTGCAAGCTGATAAGCATGTTTGTTAGTTTTATTTTTTACTACTGCTGGCCACATTTCTCCAAATGTGGTTTGTGTAGTATTGTATGCATAAACAGATAAGATTATTTAAAATAATGTACTTGCAGCAGCTCAGGTCTTGTTGTTTATTTAAGAATTGTATTTGTTTGTAAGATCACTTACACGTGTGTTGTGTGTTTTTGTTTTGCGGCATATGTGCATGAATATTTTTCGCATCTGGGGGTCTGGAGCTCAGGGGAGACCTGATAAGCTCAACAGCCCAAACCACAGAGGCCTTCTGGGGGAAGTTAATTACACCTCATCCTCCTGTGTGGAACAGGTAGGCACACCGCACTGTGGGAGACTCGGGAGCAGAAGAATAGTGACTGCCAGGAAGAAAGAGGGGGAGGAAAGGAGGGGGAGGGAAGGAGAGGGAGAGAAGTGAGGGAGGGAGGGACAGAGAAAAGAAAAGGAGAAAGAAAGAGAGAGAGATAGAAGAGACTGCGGGGGAGTAGTGCGGGGCTGGATTAGGAGGATAGAAGAAAAGAGAGACCCAGAGTAGGAGAGACTGGAAGGAAAAAAAGAGGGTTGGAAGGGACAGCAGCATAAAGAATGTGATGTTACAATGAAAGGAAGAGAAGAGAAGAGAAGAGAAGAGCACACAGATCAGAAAAAGAAAAAAGAAAAAGAAAAAAGAATAGGATACAGTGTTAGTAGAAGGCCTGACATAGCTGCAGAAACTGGGTGAACTCGCTGTAGTTCAGGTGCTTCTTCCTGTCCCTGCCGCAGTGCAACTGCACAAACTCAGAGTCCCAGTCGAAGAGGATGGATGCGCTGGTGGATGGTGCTCTGGCTAAACACTTGTTTCACGTCCTCTGCAACACACACACACAGCAAAGGAATTTGAGTCCATTTTTTTGTGTCAGTGAGCACCCCCCGATTTCTTTAATGAGAAAAGGTTCAGAGACGAACAAGGCTGATTATCTGCCAACAGATAAAGGCATGTCTGGAGGAGGGGGAAAAACATGCACGCACGCACACACACACACACACACACACACACACACACACACACACACACACACACACACAATAGTGACTTTTTACATTTACATCAGAGAACTGCTAGGCGGTCATGAGAAATTAAAAAGGCAGTGTGTGTGTCTCAGATGGGCGAAATGGCCGTATTTTGGCATGCAACACTTCGCCTGCATTCAAACAGCCACTGTAGTGAAACAGAGATTACGTACCAGTAGAAAAAAACAAACACTAAAAGAACAGCCTGTCTGCTTCTGATTATGAATAAAACAAACAGTTTAAAACAAAGCAGAGAGAGAAGGAGAGCGAGTAGGAGAGAGAAAAGAGAGAGAAAGAGGGAGTGAGAGGGAGAGAGGGAGAAAGAGAGAAGAGGAGGAGGAGGAGGAGGAGGATTGTGCTCAGCCCATACTTCTTGGAGCAAGACATCTTAAGCAGGTTTTATGCTTTAATGAGGCCGTAAATGCGGAGCATTACTGCAGAGTAACAGTGCTCTCCTGGCCCAGACCTGCACTTACATTCTCAGCCTTTATGGGGCTGTCAACACTCAACTTCTCTTTTTTTCCTCCTCTTTTACCTCTCCTTTTCTGTTTCTCTCCTTCTCTCTCTCCCTCCCTCGCTCTCTCTCTCCCTCTCTCTCTCTCTCTCTCTCTCCCTCCCTCTCTCTCCCTCTCCCTCCCTCTCTCTCCCTCTCTCTCTCTCTCTCCCTCCCTCTCTCTCTCTCTCTCGCTCTCTTTCTCTCTACCCTCTTGATTCTGCTTGGCTTGAGTACAATCACATGATGTGTGCATTCCATGTTGCTGGTTTATTAACTCCATTTCACCTAATTATTAAGAAATAACACTGCCACAATATTATGTTCATTGCATAATTTGAACTTTCGAGATTTTTCCACATCCACCTTACTAAGCGACATAAAAAAGAGCTTATTTGAAACACGTATATAACGCAACATAAAACCAAATTACAAACATGACAGTAAGTATTAGACTAACCTAGTTATTACTTGGAAAACAAGAGTGGCTTAAAATAACACCGACAGACCATTAATGCTTTTAATAAGGTTGTAAAGACGCAAAGCTATTTTCATATTGACACAGAGAAACTGTTTCATCAAATGAAAGCCGAGAAGAAAGCTCTGTAATTCATTACATTAAAGCCAGCCTGACACAACCATAATCTCTGTCAGGAGTTTTTTCACTCCCATGAAAGAGACGACTAAATCTTTTGAGTACGCCATCTCAGGTACAGCACAGCACTCTGAGATATGAGGCTGATTTCATATCTGCATTTCTCTTATTTACGTGAAATGAGAGAGCACACAACATACTATTAAATATTCCAATTAACCTTTACTGGCACTGAAAAACAAAAGGCCTCTTAATTAGGCTCCGAAACGTCACAACGAAATCTTTTAATTGAGCCTTTTAAATGCAAAAATTTACATATGTGCATATATAATCGCGCAAAATGATCACGCTCCCCACCGACTCTGACAATTAGAGCTAAATTTTCTTTCTCCCTATCTGTGCCTGTGCTGTGTGCTCTGCATTCCAAATCAGGCCCCGACACCTCACGCCGATCACTCTGGAAAGGCGAACGTTCGAGCTTGTTTAAATCAATTAGGCAAATTTTTTAAAAATAAAAAAATAAAACGGCAAACGGTGTTCAAACTGCCTCCAAAGGTGCCGGTAGCGAAGCATTAAGGTAATGCAAACTGTTACAAACACCCACACCACCTTCTCCATCCTGATCGGAGCTGTCACCCTCTCGTCACCCTAATGGCGGGAGCTGGATGGAGCGCCTCGCCTTGCCTCGCCGAACCGACTGTAAATAAAACGCTCTTTTAGCTTTTAGACACACGCGTGGCATGTTGGAGGGAGTCTGTAAAACCAACCTGCAACTTTAACCTCACTTTATTACTGCTAACTTATATTAGAGTCGACATAGTGCGAACGCTAGCGGATGTCTTAGGAAAAAGGGGGGAAAAAAACAAAACAGAAATGATTGCTAAAGTATAACTGCCTCCATTAGAGGTCAAACAAGGCAATGGGCAGAGAGAGAGGAGAGTTCCCCTTACCAAAAGTGGCCATCCCACTGCCAGCTTTGTCCAGAAAGCTGGAACGCCACCACGGAGAGGGCGTCGGGAGCACGGAGCACACAGCACACACTCGAAGGCCAAGAACTTCTGAAACAAGATCAACCTGATCGAGAGACAGCGATATGAACAGAGAGAGAGAGAGAAAGAGAGAGAGAAAGAGAGAGAGACAGCGATATGAACAGAGAGAGAGAGAGAGAGAAAGAGAGAGACAGACAGACACAGGGACAGAGACAGAGGGGGAAACAGAGGAGGAAGGAGAGAGAGTGAGAGGGAAAGAAAGAGAGTAAAAGAGAGTGAAAGAAAGGGAGAAAGAATGGCAGAGACACACATAGAGCAGTCTGATAGTACAGCCAGGCATTGCATTACTCTTGCACTGATTGAGTATCATTCACTGATTACCACTGCTGCTCACATTGAAACAAACAAGCTCTCCTCCTTATTTTCTATTGTGCAACACTTGACTGGGCGAAATGTTTTGTTCTCCTCGGTAATTATCGGTATGAAATGATCGTGGAGAAAAGGGGCCTAAACAACCGGTCTCTGGTCTCGAGCCTGTGGCTTGAGTAAATGACCAAACAAAACAGTCACAACAGGGGCGTTTATCTAGGGCTATCTAGCTCTGGTCAAGGGCTCCCCCAATCCCACTGTCATCTGTCATTACCTTCCGATGCCGACCGTGACAACACTGAACAAACTTTGACAAAGTAAAAACATCAGAGCAAGTAAAATAAGTCACCCTCCACAAGAAATCTAGAAGAATAAGTGGTTCACCTCAGCGAGTGGGGAGATATTCTAGGGAAAAGATGACAAATATTACAAAATAAGTAGAAATGTTGTGCAATGTGAAATCAAAAGACAATGGTGCATTTCCAGCATTATGTTTCCTACACACATTCTTCAAAGCAAAAAAAGTGAAGCTCATTCTCTGTATACTGTAACATACTACAGTAAAAATCAGAGACAGAGAGAGAGCGAGAGAGAGAAAGGATGTAAGACAGCAAGAGAGAAAGCAAAAAGTCACACAATACACAACAAAAGATCCCACCAGGCATGCACACACACACACACACACACACACACACACACACACACACACACACAAACACACACACAAACACACACACAAACACACACACACACACACACACACACACACACACACACACACACAGGCCAGTTCAGACCACTCATCAGCCGGTGCCATTTGAGCGCTGCTGGGAAGCCCCTCTGGGAGCCATGTGCAATCTACTCTCCGCCGAAGTTCAGCACAAACTTGCCACCGGTCCATTATGAAATTCACAAATGGATACAGTCATTACGGCGGGTCAGCGCTAATGAGCGCTCCTCCATGTGTGCATCTCTAATTTATTTCAATTTCCAGGGAGCAATGATTACATTTTTCGTGGCCGTTCTAATTAATTTTGTTACTGATGAAATTCAAAAGTGGAGAGAGGGGGAGAGGGGGAGGAGGAGAGAGGGAGAGAGAGAGAGAGACTAAGAGAGAGAGGGGGAGTGAGAGAGAAAGCGAGAAAAAAAGAGAGAGAAAAAGCACTGGTCGCCTCCAGCGTGTTGAAAATCAGGCGTATTGCAAAGTCGAGAGTAATTGTTTTATTAACTAAGCTGGTGGTTTTGAGCACAGTGGCCTGCTGTTTGCATGTGGGTGGAGAGTGGGGGGAGGAGAGACAGACAGAGAGAGAGAGAGAGAGAGAGAGAGAGAGAGAGAGCAAAGGAGAAGAAACAGAAAGAGAGAGAAAGAAAAGAGAGAGACAGAGGAAGAGAGAAAGGGAGAGGGCGCAGAGGGAGAAAAAGAAAGGGATAAAAAGAGAGAAAAATAAAGAGAGAGAGAGAGAGAGGGATGTGGGGGATGAAAAAATGTCTCAGTTCAGACCATGCATCAGTGACTTAAAACAAAAGAAACAACAGCAAACCTGAAACACTTGTGTGTTGTGTTGGTTCTTTTTCAAATAATAAATAAATACAATAAAAAGGGGAATGCATTTAAACATACTGCGAGGGTCTCTCTGTGTGCCACATATTATACACAACATAAAAAGCCACAGGAGTGTTTTTTAAAAATAAAAAGCCTTTAATGCCAAGGGCAGGGTGTATCGCTTTCCTTTCCAGCTGACCCAGTCCACCCAAACCCCCTTCAATAGCACCCCAAGATCAAATGCAGTCTGGTTTTACACATACCAACATTTGCCCTTGCAATCCCAACTCACTGAGCAGACATCCTTCTCTGGTGCCTGTGCCGAGGATGAAGCACATGATGGTTGATTAACAGTGCCTTGACTACTGACATAACAATGGCCCAAGAGAGAGAGAGGGGTGTGTGTGTGTGTGTGTGTGTGTGTGTGTGTGTGTGTAGGGGGGTGGTTAAGGGGAATGGGAAGGGGGTGCGCTATGGCTCTACAGAGCAAACCAAACCAAGACTCCCAATAATCAAATCAATGTCGAATCTCCACCAACCATCAACTCCCATGGCACGGGCCCAACAGTCTTCCAGCATCAGATTGCAGGAGGACAGACAGCGCTAAGCTAAACTGCGTTAGTGTATGTGCGGTGCACAGATATGTCTGCACTCTGCGGTGGCAAAGACAGAGGGGCTCCCATGCTAGCGTTTTTCGATCGTCAAGGTTCGATGTTGGTCTGTTTCTTCAAAAACACACACACATGCACACACACACACACACACACACACACACGCATACGCACGCATACACACACACACACACACCAGGGGTTTCCACCCATTTTAATTGACAACATTACAAAACTTTTCCATGACCATGCACGACTGACAAAGACATTAAATTGCATACTTCACTCCACAGGTTAGGCCTACTTACCGAATTAACATTAAACAACAACAGTTTCCATCTCTTTACTTAATGACTAGTTAGCTACGTTGTGTAATTTTCAGTGGAAACTGTACCACACTGCAAAAATTTCCATCATTGTCCAATAAAAACAACTATTGCAAAATTAACACCTTTGGATCTACATGTGAAAACAATGCATTTCATAATCTTTCCAAAACTTTTAGCGAATTTACTCAATTTCATGACTTTTGGGATTTTGCAATTCCATGACTCTAGAATTACCATGACCGTGGGAACCCTGACACACACATTTACGGATTGCGTAGGAGGCAATTGTGGTTACCGTTTCTATTCTCAGTTTTCCTTCCTCTTCCGAAACAAAAAAAAAACAAGTGTGGAAACTAGAAATAAACATTTCCAGTTTACTGACAAGCAGTGTTTTCTAAAACCTTAACCTAAATCACTGGACGAATGGTGGCGGTGCAGGGGGCGGGAAGTATTTTTTGGGGGGGGGCTCTGCGTTGAGCAATGGTAGTCCGAGTGGCTTTGGTTCCCCTAACAGGTGGGCACTAAGCGAAGGGACACCTCTGGAGGAAGTCCAGTCCCTTCTGATGGCCACAATACCTGTCATCATTCCTGACAGCTACTCTGATGGAGCGAGGAGACATCATGAGTGTGAGATGTAACTAGACAGGACAAACGAGGGAGAGAACGACAGAGGGGGGAGAGAGGAGAGAAACAGTGACAGAAAGAAAGAAAGAAAGAAAGAAAGAAAGAAAGAAAGAAAGAAAGAAAGAAAGAAAGAAAAAAAGAAAGAAAGAAAGAAAGAAAGAAAAAAAGAAAGAAAGAGAAAGACAGAGAGACAAAGAGACTGAAACAGAGTGAGAGGGTGAGG
>CM059283.1:12478783-12501283 GCA_030347295.1 Setipinna tenuifilis
TTTTCTCCTTATTTGACGCTTATTACAAGCTTATTTGACGCGTATTGTAAGCTTGTAATATGCGTCATAAGCGTAATAAGAATTTGATAATAAGACGCGTAATAAGATTTTCACATGTCAAGTAATAAAATAAGCTTTCAATACGTGTTAAATAAGAATTTGACACACATCTTTTTAACACATAGTGTAAGCTTGTTTTCTTATTTACAGGTCAAATTCTTATTACACATATTATTACCAAATTCTTATTACGCTTATAACGTGTATTACATGCTTACAATATGCGTTAATTAAGCTTGTAAAACGCATCAAATAAGACAAATGAGAATTTGATGCGTCAGAAATAAGCGTAAATGTGAACACTTTGGCTTACCATAATCATGAATCAGGTTTTTGCGCGAGCACTTCTGTTATTTTTTCCTGGGCTATGGGGTAAGTTAAAATCTACAGACAATGTTCTTATGTCACTGATAAGCTGGCGTTAACCTTGGACATCATGGTAGCAGGTTGACTAGCCATTCATCTCACTTAACCTTACCTGAATGAAGCGTTGTAATCTTGAGGGGGTTTTAATGCCAGTTTTTTTAAAAGAAGTATTGTGTGCTCGTGGTGTAGGCTACCTACCTGTGCATTTTGCATTTACTATCTGTCTTACTGAATTTATTAAAAAGTTATGTCTATACTGCTCACCTTTGCTGTCATGCTCGGCAATCCTACAACTGGTTCACCGGGATGACTTCTCTGAACAGGATGACGTTTCCATGGAGATCACGTGCAGGAACTCAAGTGCAGAGAAAAACAAGTGGAAAACGGCTCAAAGGTCCACGTGGTCTTGTAACTACAAAACGGTTTTGACACGTGAAGTCTCAGACGATTACGTTCAGCAAGTTAGGGTTACTGTATGGTATATATGCATTTGAATCACCAGAGAGTATTTGCATTTAAATGACATCCTGCGTATGAGTGTGGCTAGGCCTACATCACAGACTTGAGGAGAGGATTGATCTGTGCTTTTAAGGCCCTGGAACAAAACAACTCTCAGCCATTCCTTTTGCAGTGAAGGGCAACAAACCTCTCATCTAAGTAATTTATTAAATGGCCTTTGCATGGCCTCTGAAGTCTTATTATTTAAAAAAAAATCTAAAAGTTGGGGGGAAAAAAGATAAAAATTAAAAATGCATCAGTGCGGTGCTGCATAGACTTTTTTTTGTCAAAATTTGGTATTATTTTTGTGAAAGTCCCTTTTTTTGTCCTTGCCACTCCTTACATTCCATGGCCACAAAAGCAAAGGTTAATATTACCTACGTCATAAAAGCAATTTAAAATGGGAGCAACAGGCTCTGGTGGTGGATTGTGTTCAAAGGATGCATTTGGCGTTCAAAATAATTCATAGCTTTTTCCCGCTGGTGGCTTTAAAGATTTCTGGTGCACCGCCGAAAACCACAGTGTTTTTCACAGCATGCTTTCTGCTCCTCTAAAAATGGCCTCCACTAGGGTGAATACGCTTCCTCAAAATATTTATGGCACCGTGAAGATAGTTTATTGGGGAAAAACGCTTTGAGTAATGTCTTAGGTAAGAAAAAAGACTGTAAGAGTCAAAGCACGGAGTCCCAAATTATGTCGGATGAGCACTAACAATTTTCAAAACTGGATCTGGCATTTTCAAATTGAGGATCCTGGCCATTATTTGTTGGTGCCATTTACACAGAATGTGCCATTTTTGACATCACTCACATGCTTTCAAAGTAAATATCTAAACAATCCCTGAATTGGGAAGAGATATCTTGGCTAAACATGAACTGAAATATAAAATAATTGAATGTTGTGTGGGGGAAAAAAAAAAGAAAACAGCACGATTGGATAATTGATGTGGTCCATCTAGGCGTCGGTGAGCGCCTTTGGTAGTTTTGGTAGTTTGTCCAGGGACCTCTGACACGTCCTGCCCTCTCCGTATCCTGTAGTGGGTTGGAGAAGGGAGATCGGACGACAAACTGTCTGGAACCCAAGCCCCTTATTTCAAGTCATCTAAACTCTCTGCTTTAAAAATAGCGCTGCTTATAAACAAATGATTGAGGGGCCACTTTGTAGGCCTTGTTGCCGGCCACGGGTCGGCCTCTATTAGTGGTCATTGACTAAGGTCTAAAGGTCGGCGGGGTTAAATACTTTCTATTTTTAGCATCGGAGACGCCGCAACAGGGCTAGCGAGCGGCGTGTCTTTATTTGAAATGCTGACAGGTTAATTGTTCTTTTTTAAGCACTGATGTCAGTGTGCAGTGTGGTCCCACTTTTATAGTGTCGGCCTGTCAGTCAAGGCTGTTGTCTGCTCTTTCGTGCATTCTTTGTGGACCTACCAAGTTTGTCAGGTTTTGTGATTAATGGTATTTCTCTTCTTTCTTCTCTTTCTGTCTGCCTTTCTTTCTTTCTTTCTTTTTTTATCAGTCATTCTTTTTTTCTTTTACTATGTTCTATCCTTCTTTCTCCAAATTTCTTCCCAAATTTCTAAACAGTATGGACTAGTTTAATATTTTAAAGTTTTTAAATATCAGATTTAAGCATGAAGTGCTTCTACATGCCACCAAAAATAAATTTCACAGACCTTTAGAAACATTCTGACTTAAACTGATGGACTCATTTTTAAAATATGATGTTACTGCTCAGGCCTATTTCCACATTACCTTTCATTATTCTTGCAGTTCCAACACCAGGTCTATGTGCTGTGTGAAGTGACCCCTGAAATGATAATTTCAAAACATAACATTGCTGTTCTGCAGTGTTATACCTCTTTACAACCTTTAATCAACAATAACCACTATTTTGAGGGGAAAAAATGTGACATCTGCAATAAACCCGTTGGCCTGTGCCGGATAGTTATTCCCAATAATGCATCCGAGTTATGAGAATCTATATAATTATGCGGTAAAATGCAGGCTAGCTGAAGAATAACTCAAGAACTGCTTCTGCCCTGATGCCTATCACACAGAGAGGGGATGTCAAACATAGTCCTGCATAAAAATAAATGAAACAGCGTGTGTACACAGGGCAGGTGTGTCAACAACATTTATATACTAGTCCTTGACAGACTTTTTGAACGTAAATCAGTGTTTGAATAACATTCCTCTGATTTGCTTAGCTGGTCAAAGCCATTCTGCTTCTATTCTGTGACCCAATTGTGTAAACAGCTCTGACAGTAGACCAGGAGTGTGAGTGTGAACCAGGGCAGGCGAATGCAGGTCCTCCCATCCAGGTCAGCCCCTATCCGTGAAGGGTAACAATTTAGCTCTTTTAAACTGATGGGGAATGTAAAAATTGTGGGGAATGAAGTGAGAATCACAATGATTCAGCCTTCATTTCATGGACGCTATATGGGTGGGTGTTTTTTTTCCCTATTTCACATTTTCCCTATACCATTTTCTCTCACGAGTCCACCCCCTGCTATATCTCTCTCACACACACACACATACACACACACACACACACACATCAAGCTATACTTTCCATACTTGTGCAGAGACACACCCCACCACACACAGATCCACCACCCACACACACACACACACACACACATACACATACACTCGCTCGCTCTCTCTCGCTCTCTCTCTAGTTCACTTACTCACTCACTCACTCCTTGCTCAGAGACTCTTACTCAGGAGGAGGGCGGCTTCTGAATGAATCTGTTCAACATCTTTCAGTTCAAATGAGGAGCTACACTAAACATGATCTGGGGCATCTGGGATGGGCCAAACCCTGGGCCCTCTGGAAGGATGGGGCGGATGCGTCCAGGGCACTTTGAGAAGGTCCAGGCAGGCAGGATTTAGCCGCCTCTCAGAAGGAGGAGAGGAAAGGAGGGAGGTGAGGGAGGGAGGGATGGAGGGAGGGAGGAAGGGGAGGAAAAAAAAACGTAGAAGAAAAAAAAGAAACAAGAGTCCACACTCAAACAACCTGCAACCTGAGAGGACACGGGGACCCCTCCCCAAAAAAAATGACTTGGTTAAACGGACCCAGATGAGACCAGCCAAACACCCAGCCCAGCCACTCTGGTGTGTGTCGGAGAGAGGGGGGGTTGGTTGTGGAGAGAGGGAGGTGTGGAAGAGCAATCTGCTGTTTTCTCTCTCTTCCTCTCTCCCTCCCCTCTCTCTCTCTCTCTCTCTCTCTCTCTCCCTCTCTCCCTCCCTCCCCTCTCTCTCTCTCTCTCTCTCTCTCCTGGGCGGTTGGTTGTCTTTCAGGGCTCCTGCGCTTTCTCATCACTGCCGATCTCAGGCCCAGCAAGCCAGCGTGGCGGGAAATTATCGGCGGGCGTTCGTTCGTCTTTGAACAGCACCAAACGCACATGAGCAAATCTTTAAGTCTTTTCCTCTTCCTCTTCCTGACGCCGTGCCACCTAGCTGGAGTGGAGAGATGGGGAGAAGCCTGTACAACATGCTGATACGCTGATTGTAATGAGTCCAAGTGAAGTACACAAAAAAACCTAAATGTAAAAAAATATAAAAATAAAAACACAGACTTGAAATTGACACCCTACGAAGTACACTTGCTGTTCTAAGATACTGTGCACTGTGTGAGACTGATGTGTTTGTTTTGAACAGTCAACACTGGCCATATTGCAGCTGTGAAACAAAGAATGCCATAGGTGATATCAGAAGTTTCAGTTAGTTTTTTTTTTTATTGACCATAAAAATTCTTCAAGGAACCCTCCTAAAAAACATTTTAATGTATGATGTGAAATAACTTCAAAAGAAATAACTGCCATGACATGACATGTATTGCATAACTATGAGTGTGCTACACTTACTGTGGTCGCCGGTGCTTTCTATGTGACTAAGTCCTCTGTTCTCATGGTTACCACACACAGACATGGCAGATAAAAACAGAAGCGCAAAACAAGAATCACCAAGGAAGCGTCAGGCTTTGTAGTCACTTCAGTACACCGAACAACCCCACTCATTGTACTGTGTGAAATTCAATGAAGTACAGCACTAATGACTAAACAGAAATAAAGTGAAGAAAATGGCAAACACAGGGCCATTTCAACTGTGCAATGGTTTCTAGCACATGTGTGTGTGAGCGCAGATGCACATGTCCGCACGTGCACACACGCACACACACACACACACTTGCAGTGCAGCTTTTGTGGGTGTCTTGTCAGTTACCAATAAGCAATGACATGTTCCATGATTTTAAATAGAACTGATTTTCAGGCCACAAACCCCATAGCTTTAGACCCATTTCAAAGAGAGAAAAAAAGAAAAAGAAAGTTAGGGAGAGAGCTTTTTAACCTCCCCCATCTGACTAAGGCTGATGTGTGCATAGAGTTAATTATTTGAATGAGTTTTTACAGCTTGCATAGAGATATGAAAACATTACTGCCTTTTCCCTGTTGTTGTTCAGTACACCTCACATATGAAGTGATCGGTTGCAGAAAGGGTATTTGCAAACCTACGTGTGGCACGTGATGCTGACTTTCTCTCTGCATCAGTGCAGGGGTAGCATTGATTCTGTCAGTCTGTATAGGCTGATGTCATGTCGTGAGTCATTTAGCATTGCCCACATAATACTTTCCATTATTTCTAAAGTCAGTTGAGTTAATCAGATTTAGGTAAATGAAAAGCTCAGTGATTCTGTTATTCCAGACTAATATTTGGGTCTTAACTGTGCAAGATCAAAAGCCTGAAAAGAGAGACAGACCGACACACACACACACACACACACACAAACACACACACACACAAGGGCTATTTCTCTTAACCATGACAAGACTTTTTAGGGGGTGTGCAGCAAAAACAGGCAAGTTAGTAAAACCAAACCCCACACACATTCCTCTCTCCCCTCTCAGCCTAAAGACATGTGACAGAGGATAACCAATGATCCGAGGCTCCTTTTCCCTCCTCATCCAGGCAATGGTGGTGTTCCTGAGCCGAGAACCCCTCAAGTAACCTGTGTCAGTCCCAATTTGACGGCCTCCGCTGATGCCATCCAGACACCCCATCCTGAAACACACACCAGCTCTTGTTTGCTTGGGTAGCATTCGTGTATTTCTTCGCAGCACCCGCCTCTGCCGCCCCTCCCGCCCCTGCCGCCCCTGCCCGACTCCCCCACCCACCCACCGAAATCCAGACGCACGGCACTATGAAATAAACGACAAATTTCCTATTTCGTTTTTGGCCAGCCTCGCCTGCTTTCACTCACCGCTGACAGAGTCTGCCGCTCAGGAGACAAACAGTTAAAGTGAGGAAGATTGAGAGCTTTAGTGTGCCGTGAGGAAGCTTGTCAATCTCCCGAAATGCTTTCGCTTTGCATAGCCGCTTGCCTAAATGGTGAAACTATGGAAATGGTTTTTACCTTTATACAGAATATAAGGAAGGAATTGTATGTTAAAAAAAATTAAGACTGTAGAGGTGGTTATGCTGTTGCATAAAAATGCACCTGTGGGTGAACAAATCTGCATATGAGTGTGTGTGTGCGTGTGTGTGTGTGTGTGTGTGTGTGTGTGTGTGTGTGTGTGTGTGTGTGTGTGTGTGTGTATTCATGGAGTTGCTTAAGTTGTGTGTGTGTGCTGCCTGAGGGACAGGTTTTGGAACAAGGTTGTTGACTCCGTGCAGACAGCTAAACTCAGTGTGATTAATTGTTTCCGCAGCGGGCTCCAAGCTCTGTCCTCCGTGCTTCGAGCTGTCAGCCGGGCTTCTGCCAGGGCCTTCCAAGGTTGGGCAATACCTGCGTACCTCCGTTTCTCAGAGTCCGTCCAGCCTCGTCTCTCACCTTCACTTTCACTGCTCCGCGACGTTGGCTGTGCTCAAGAGGTCCAACGTAAACACACACATGTGCGCCTGAGGAGCTCGTGGATGTGTGTGTGTGTGTGACAGGCATGGCTAATGCATAATAGTCCAATCCGAGCGTCACATGTCTGAGAGTGCACAGTAAGCATGAACACTATTTCAGGGGTGATAGTGGAACATGTTTATGGTCACTGATCCTTATGTTGGCAAAAAGAGAGATGCATAATTCTGCCCACAGGCAGTCAGAACAGAGATACTGCTTTTTGAATAGTCATGTTGTTACTTCACTGCTGCTGCTGCTGACTAATGTTGACTAATGTGGAATTTGGGTTTGTCACCTCACTGCTGCTGTTGATTATGTTCAATATGGGTTTTCCCCTGCTATCTCTCACTGTGCACTGTGCAATACCTATCTCATAGTGCCATATTATTATTCATAGCCTCTGCACATAGCCCATTTACCTTTACAATTCATTATAGAGTATATTATGCCCTGGTATATGTTCCCTTCTTTCCTTTGTTTCTACAGTGCTTTCTCACTTAATACTTTGACACTTTTACCGTGCATCTTTGTGGCCTTGCTATCTAATTTCATTGTATATGCGACTGTTCGATGACAATGAAGATCTTGAACTCTCGGAAGTCTCGAAATTGTTCAAGCTCGGTGTTGAAATCAGGATGTCTTCCAAACCGAGCAGGCGAAGATACGCACACACACACACACCTCTAAAAGGTCACCTCCGCCCCACCTTGCATTTGCCGTGTCTGTGGGAGAGCACGCTTGAGCGAGACAATTAATTAATTACAATTATCACGAGCACCTGATAATTCAGCGACGATGATAACACTGAGAGTGGTTAATTGCCCAGTCGGGACCGTGATGTGCTTAAATTGTTCTGTTAATGTTTTTCTTCCCAAACTGTCCAAGGCTATTAAGTGAAATGGGATGACTTGATAAGGATGGACACACTTAATACCATAAGAGGGGGGTAAAAAAAGAGAGAGCCAACCGACAACAAACTCTAATTGCAGGGTATAACTGTACATGATGACAATGAATGGAAGCGCAGTGAGGAATCTGTTGAGAGGATGTCATAACTAGAAGAGCAAGGATTAAAAACAGCACTGCTATTTTTTTTTCTTCTTCTCAAATACCCACTCAGCCCTGTTGCACATTTTCAGCCTAATGATGTTAGTTCTTAAATAACTACACATTGGACATAGCAGTCTAGAGTGACCGGATGACTCCCTTTTTAGTGGTCTGTTTCTGGTAAAATGTGTGAAAAATCCCCACTTTGTCCCCATTTCTGAAGCTAAAACATGGCTTACTTTAATGATAATGGCCGCAGAACTGTGAAGAGTATGCCCCCTGTTTTTATGTGACAGATCTGGTCACCCTACTCTAATCCCAGTTTAATGTCGGAAAGGCTGCATAAATGCAACAAAGTCTGTGACTTCCTGGAAGGCCTGTCAGCCTACAGTACATGCTTGGAGGGAAAAAAATGTTGTTTGCAATTTGACTGGTGATCCTTGGCATTCTGCCAAACACGATGCCATCATGGTTTGGTGCTCATCGGGCCAACCAACCAGGTGAGTGGATTTTCGCAAAAGACACATTTTGTCAATTCGGGAAATTGTACATCATTTGCATGATGTTTGGCAATCACTTTTCCTCTCTGCACCTAATTCCAGGTTGGGGATACAGTGATGAGCTGATTTCACTTCACACAAATTCAAATGCACATAATATTGAAGCCCTCTGTGCAATTTGAATCAGTTTTTTGACTCTCAGGTCACCAACATCCAAATTAGAAAGCTGTGCCATCCTGAAGAAATGCTTTAAAGGGCAAATGATAGGCCATATTATTTGTTATCAGTCTAATCAGTAGGTCTATATTGCTTTTGCCTTAAGTTTGTTATTTTTAGGCCCTTCCATTTCTGCCACTGTCATGAAGCTGAAGCATACTGAAAATGTGAACAGCATTCTCAGATTTCCATGGTATGCCCCCTTGTGATGTCCAAAACCGAATGTTATCCCATAGTAAGGCCATGTTTTCCACTGCTTTCGTGTGTTTTAATGATTATACATATTTTTTTCTTCCTTTCCAGTTCCTCTCACAAGGCAACATCTCAAAGGGATATTGTCTGTTTGTGAAACTCACGCATGTAGTTATGGGTTTTTGACTCCCACTGCCGAGAAGAACAAAAAAAAAAAACGGTCTCTGATGCCGAAAAGCGCAGAATGTCATAAACTGTGCCCCTGCTAAAATAAACCCGCTTGCACTTTAATCCGACGTGACATTAAACCAGAGTGTGTGTTTTCGCAGTGACTCAGCCACCACTGATGGCGCTAAAAAGAAACATACCCATCGCTGCTCCCCTCCGTATGAGAACATGTCACGTCTCCTTAAACGCCAATCACGTCTAAACGGTCCTGAAATCGAGGAGGGAATCGCTGGGCTCCAGCAGCCTTCTGTCAGGCTAGCATTCCACAAGTGCCATGATGAGTCAGGCTTTTAATTTGATATTTTTACTATGTCTGTGGCAAGAGGTGAAGAGATGAGAAAAAGATGGCAGCCGTCTACTGAAAATGGAAGCCCCCACACCCCACACACATACACACAGTCACTCACACACACACACACACACACACAGGAAAATGTTGAAAGCAGAGCCATGGTATAACTGTCACACTAATGCAGTATTTCTTTGCAGACCATCCTGGCTGGCATTTAGTTGTATCACCACCACACATTGTAAAAGACAGCACGCATGCCACATGTAAGCTTTGTGGTTACTCTTTTTTTTTCTTTAAGAGGAGGAATAGCTGATGTATCATGTTTACATGGTCTATTGCATTTGCGCTGAAGAAAATCATTTTTTTTTAACCCACTATACTTCGCCATTCTTTCTCTCGTTTCACAGTCTGACGCCTGACAGTAAGTAGGCCTACCAGGATTGAGGTGAATTTAACACACAATCACAGGCATCAGTGCCCTGGTGCGGTCTCTTGGTTGGGGGGGGATACGGTGCCCCCATTCACCCCCTCCCCAGTACCCCCCACCCCACCCCCAGCACCCCTATGATTTCTAGCTCCCTTGATAAACAGGCGCACCATTGTCGCATGGAGGGCTCTCGTTATTATTTTTTAAAGTAATTACACCTTATTATGTGTGTTTACTTTCGCGAGGGCGAGTGCAGGTGTGGGACGAAGAGAGACCGTGGGTGGCGGTGATGGGTCTCGTCAGGGAGCAGCAGTCGCCCCTGTGTGTCTTGAACCCCACTCCCCCCCTCCCCCCACACACACACACGCACACGCACACACACACACACACACACACACACACACACACACACACACACACACACACACACACACACAATCACACTCTCTCTCTTCTCCTCTCTCTGTCTTTTTTTTCCTCTGCTCCCCCAAACTCGAGGTTTGAGCATTGTAGCTACTCTGCCACCAATTTCATTGCCACAAAAGGAACGTGCAATTAGGCCCATTATTGTAGCAGCTGCTCTTTGCCCGCCCCATAGGCCCTGCCTGTTCTTGGCTCAGGGTGAGGAGAGCGCAACCCCCCCCATACACACACACACACACACACACACACACACACCCTGCTGTGGTGCCAAGCAAGCAAGGCCCCCCCAGAAGCAGCCCCACCACCACACACGCACGCCACCGTCTCAGACACCAATGACTATGAATCAATCCGTCAATATATAAATCAAGAGGCAAACAACTAACAAAAACACAGTGTGAGAATGATCGAGCTGTGTTTCAATTGATTGGTTGGGCAAGGATTACATACATTTTTGGGGGTTTATTTAAGCAAAATTATGTTGTTTGTTACTCAAGACTGACTGCTTAACCTAAATGAGGAACATATAAAACAGTGGTTGTTTTGGTTGTTTTTCAGCATTTAAAAATTCAATTTCTTGGAAGCTCAATAAGTCAAGCATGTCATATGTTATGAATGATGTGAATGCACTGATGAAATCAGCCTGCCGCCGCTGGAAAACGCAAAAAAAAAAAAAAAGCCAATGAAAGGATCCATGCACACAACCAATCACACAAGGCACAAAAGAGATAATATGGCGTAAAAATACTACAAGAACCTCAGATGTATGTACCGCCATTATTCCCAAAGAATAGCTAAATTTACTTTGGGTGCAGCCACAAAGGCCCTGCTCAATTCAGAGTGAAGAGGCCAATCTTCCACCTCTGGCACAAATAAAATGGCTCCCCTCAGTCCTCCGTGGTGCCGCTCGCTTAGTGATTATCACACCTCAACGACTTTCCAACAATTAAAATAATGACCTGGCACACGAGGCACCCACTTTCAAGGGCACGTGGAGATTTGCATGTGTGTCACCGTCCCCGTCCCCGGTCGGCTGCAGCAGTAGTACCCCAAAAGCATGTGTGACTGCAGGTCAGAATCACATTTTTTCATAAAGGTAACATCACATCTCCAATTCAAATGTGTTATTCTACATTTTCCATGTGATGGCCTTTGATTTTTTTCACCCTATGTTCCTCTTATGAGATTTTGTCACTCCGCATGGTTTGAGGGGTGAATATTTAAGTTATACAATATATTTAAATTTAATTTATATGCCTGTGTATTTCAGCCTTATTGAAAGAATTCTACCATCACGAGTCAGCAATACTGAGTTAACCCATGGGAGTTGTGACCTATTTGTACACCCTGCCAACCAAACAGGTGACATGAGGGAGAGAGAGAGAGAGAGAGGGAGGCTGCTAATCACCGTGTAACTAAGGACTCAACAACTGTGTTTACTGTGCTGGTAAAAGACCACAGGACACCAGATCTGCATTAGGGGGTTTCTTCAGCTGGAAGGACAGCAGGCATTTCAAGATACCCAGTAGAGCTCTCTCTCTCTCTCCCTCCCTCTATCTTTCTCTCTCTTTCTTTGCTTCATGTAATCAGACAGACAAAAAAATGAAAAGAAATTCATACCAACACAGCCCCAAGAGGGAAGAAGGGGGAAAAAAAGTCCCATTTTCCTCAGACACAGGGCTGTGTTCCACTCCGAATTTCAATGGGAGAGAGAGAGACAAAGACAGACAGACAGAGAGCAAGAGAGCGAGCGAGCGAGAGAGAAAGAGGGAGAGAGATAGAAAGAGAGAGAGGGGCGTGGGGCGGACACAAAGGGAGATAATAAAACCTGGAGGAAGAGAGGAGGCGGGCACTGGCGCAGGGTTGGAGGAAGCTCTCCCACAGCAGCCTGAGCCTTACTGGCATCGATTTCAGCTCATTAAGGGCCCAGGCACCGAGAAGCAGAGAAATCACTTCTGCCAAGAAGGTCGGTGGGTGGGTGATGTGCACATCTGTGTGTGTGCGTATGTGTGTGTGTCTACGCATGTGTGTGTGTCTATATGTGTGCACGCATCTGTGTGTTTGTGGAATGGGGGGTTTCTGTGTGTGTGTGTGTGGGGTGGGGGCATGGAGGGGTGGTTGCTGCCAGAGCACGGCTGGGAAAATTGGCCTGTGATTCTGCGAGCAGGAGCCGGTCCCCTGCCGTGTTGAGCGGAAGAGCGGGGCCTTGGTCAGAGGTGGGCAGGCCCGGGCAGAGGCAGCGGCGGGGGAACCATGCTGAGACCACCTCCCTGGCTCTGACAAACACGGCACTGGATAATCTCCCCTTCAGAGACTCGCCAGAGCTCCACAGGGCCCGGGGGAAGTGCAAGTGCACAACGGCTGCTGCGGCTGCTGGCGGCAGCTCCCCTTCTCTTCCTTGGAGTGCAGAGCTCCCTGGAGAGTGTGTGTGTGTGTGTGTGTGTGTGTTCCTCTCCAAGCGCATATACACACTCGTACATTCCCAATATTTATGGTGTTTTTGCTTCTCATTAAATATGGCATTAGGAGCACACATTCACATAGAAATTAACTTTGCCTGATAAATCTGACTTGAAGGCTTAATCTATGTAAAGAGATTTGAGGTGGATTGTTTGCGTTTAGCTTAAGCCTTTAATTGCCACAGCATTAGGTCTGGTTAAGTGTAAAATGCAACCGCAGTACTACTGACAAATACTGTAGTGAATATGGCCTCTCAGAGTACACAAATAATGTTGAAAAGAACAACCACTTAATCAGAAACAAACAGTGCACTGAGCAGTTTTAATATCAGAATTTATAAACTGTATTTAGACAGAAAACGTAACAAAAAAATATCAACTGTACTTCCACAGCTTCACATATGCAGTCTCTCCAGCTCCACACCGCATACCAAGCCATCCAATTTAATGCCTTAACAGGCACACTTTACAAGTCCATGTAATATCCATCACAGGGGCGCAGACTATGACGTCTCCATCTTGTAGCCATGCTTCTCCAACTCCGCTCTGCAAAGAAAGGAAATGGGGGGATTATTTCATGTTGCTCTTTTATGTGAACAAAATACAAAATGCTTACTGCCAGACTAAAATGGAACATAGCTTCCTGTAGGTCACAAGAGAAAATCAGCCTGGGAGGGGGCAAGAACAAATGCCAAGTGCAAAAATCTGTCAGGCAATGGCATTTGCAAAAAAAAAAAAAAGTTTGACTTTTTATCAAACTACTTTTCATAAAACAGAACCACTCTAGCTGCAGAATGTAACCAACCATAAACTGACAGTATACGATTTAGACAATCCACATGATAACACAGGAGGGTGAGTGTGGGCTGCTGTGCTGACAGAGAACTGTGCAAAAGCCAGTCTGTCACTTCCTATTAGTTTTATCGCTTAACAAAAACGGTCTACACTTAATGACCTGGAGCATTCAGACTCCATGTTGGTGGTGGACACTTTAGATCCCACTGTGGCTTGTCTGCCGCAGACATACTGAACTTATCCAGTGCACACAAAGACAAGTATCTGAATGCAGATTTCGAAAGCCACAAATAGCTGAGCCGTTCATGAAAACCATCAAATCAGCAGAGTGGAGCTGGACCCATAGATGATCGCACAATTGCAAACATCCATCTATGTTCTATGGCAGTGTGTCACTGTATGTGGTGGGTTAGGCACATAAACACACCACTAAGTCTAGTGTCTGTTGAATATGGGTGTTTTGGGTTTATCTATATAACCATTAGCATGTTTAGAGCTAAATGGACTAAGCTTTCTGTGCCACCCAACAATGTATAAACCCACTTTCCCCCAATAGCAACACTTGCAGTACATGCTTATATTCTTGGGCAATGCACAGGCTATACGAGTACAGTTTTAAAAGCCCATCCTTGACTTGTAAAACAGCAAGGTAACCTAAGGACAGATACTGACACATGGTGCCTTTAACACAGATGAGAGGGAAACGAGTAAAGCATGATGTGTACACACAGGGAGTGTCTAATTAGACCGTGTAGACGTACTAAATTACTGAAATAAGTCCAAATAACCATCAACGTTCTTCCAAGACATGCCATAGCAGGGAATCTGTGTTGTAAATTATGAACGCGATGGAAATTACACATGCGAAATTTATGTGGGAGAAAAAACAACCCTTTCCATTATCCAAATGACTACAGAAGTAGCCTACCTGAGTTGGTTTGAAAAGTCATCCTCTACGTTGTCGTCATCCCAGTTGTCCTCCCAGACGTGTGCGTCCTCATCCTCGTCCAGCCCGGTCCAATCTACCAACATTTTAAAGACAACGTTCAAAGACTATTTACATGTTTGCCAATGTTATACCGGTATAATATTACGTGCCAAATTGAAAAGCTAGGCCCGATACTGATACCGGCTAACAACAAGCTAACATGACATGCATCAGGTAACTTGCACAATACATTTACTGTAACCCTAGCGGCGATTATTTCAGCCCGACCATTTATAAAATGTAATATAACGTTTACTTTATATGTTAGTTTTGAGAAACTTGTGTCCGTGTCATGATGGTAAAATCCAGGCTAAGCACAATCTTATACAACTAATGCCAGCTAGCTGTTAGCCATCGGGGTTGGCATCAAATTAACGTTGCTTGTAGACTGGTAGTGATTAAACATGTATACAACATGAAAGTTAACACTGCTACTTTATCAGATCAGTAGTTCTATACTTAGCTACCTAATCAAACCATGCAGACTTAAATAACTTCGGCTTGTTTGGTAGCCAGGATGCTAACAAAACATTAGCAAGCCAGCTGAGTCACTGTCATGTCGATGACCAATAAAGCCGTTTATGTTGAAGAACAGAATACATATCATTTAATATAACAACTGCGTACCCTCAGCAGGAAACTCTTCAAACTCGTCATCCTCCTCCAACAACCCTAAATCAACGGTTGGCTTCTTCTCCGACATGATTAGTTAGTTTTTCACGCTGTTTCTCAGCTTCGTGCGTGCGCGAATTTTTCTAGCAGTGCTTTCTGGGATATAAATTTTGCGCATGTGCAGAAGCAACGCCGGTATTCTTTTTTTCACATGGCAGAGATGCTGGGAGGTCTCTTCAAATACACGTATGTCGACAATAGGTTGGCTCTACTGACGAAAAGCATATTTCACTATGTAGGATAAAGTCTCAGAGAGATCCGGGCAAAGGTTTGTAAGGGAATTCCTCTCAGCTAGGGCTTTGCCTTTTCAACATAGATAGCTTACAATTGATTCTTGTTAGGCCTGAAGAAGTCTAACAAAACTTTTTGTTGTCAATAGGTCAATAGTTGTATGGAGCAGGTGCAGCGATTTACATCTACATATCATCATGTTAAGTATGCCTACACAATAAAATTAAATTAAATTAAAAAAAAAAAAAAAAACTTCTACCCCCCGAACACACACACACACACACACACACACACACACACACACACACACACACACACACACACACACACACACACACACACACACCACCCCTGCCCTACAAGAAATTTGGCTTTTTCAATTGAAGTTGCACATTGAAATCATAACTTGGCAACCACAGTAAAAATAATAGGGTTGTGTGACTACAAATGACAATGCATGTGCTACAAAACCTCAGGCACCACAAGGAAAATTGCCCCATCATTGTAGTGGGTGCTGACAGAAGGTAGAATCCTCAATAAAGCCTCAGCTCAATTTATTCAGCTTTATTTATCCTCTTGTGCGATACTGCAGATAACTGTTCTGGCAGGGCTAATGCCAGTGACATGCAGGGTGTCAAAGAATTATAAATGCAAACGAAAGCATGGATGCAAAGAATAAAATGTCTTCTTCCACTTTTCCACTGGGACACTAATAGTTCTTGAATGTATATATATATATATATATATATATATATATATATATATATATATATATATTATGTGCATATGCTGCTGGACACCTTCCTTCAGTGTTAAATAAAGTATCTTTGCTCTGCTACTTAGTGTAAATATCAATTTTAATAGACAGTGACACATGTTTAATAACTGAAACTGTGAGCAATAAAATTAAGTAGCCATTTAATGTTTACATGGGGATAACTACATTTTTTAAAAATAAAATATCTAGAGCACTTTAACATTCATTTTAACAGACAACTATTTGTATGGACAATACAATATGCTCTCAGGGTGTACAAAATCATTCTTCTCAGGCTTGGGAAACATTTTTAGTGTCTGGCCAGCATACCTGAGACTGCTGTTACACCAGTGGCGCCTGAAGTCTTCAGCACGGGGGTGGGTGTGTGGGGTGGGGTAGAGTGGTGGTGGTGGTGGTGGGGGGGGGGGGGGGGGGGGGGGGGCTGCAGGTAGACTGTGGGGCTATACTGACTCCCAACCTTTCTTCGCATCTGAGAATACCTTTCACAGCCCCCCCGCCCACGCCGACCCCCCCCTTCCTGACTCCCCTCTCTCACTCCAGCTTTCCCCACCAGCTACTACCCCACTACCACCACCACCACCACCTCCACCACCTCCACCTCCACCCACCCCCTGGACAGTATCGCTCTAAGTCCCCGGCAGTCTCCAACCTGGCTTGGCCAGTCTGGCAGTCGCGCTGCCTGGACCTTTATCAGGACGCAGATCACAGTGTGGCCTTAGGGGTGTGAGGGCCACTGAATAGGAGGGAAGGGGGATGTGCGTGTGTGTGTGTGTGTGTGTGTGTGTGTGTGTGTGTGTGTGTCTGTGGGTGGATGGGGGGGGGGTTGCTAAGGTGTAGGGTGTGTAGTGGTAGTGGGGTAAAGGTTGGGGGGGGGGGGGGTTGTGTTGCAGGTGAGCTGAGGGAAGGGTGTGTGTGTGTGTGTGTGTGTGGGGGGGGGTGGTCAGGACTGAGCACACAGCCATCATCGCCCTCCAGCTCCCATCTGGCAGATCCCGTGCTCTGATTAGGGACTAGGCCCCCTTCGCTTCGCTGCCAGAGAAAGTGACAATTCACCAGAACACGGGGCCTGTCTACCTGTCCCTGTCTGTGCCCCCCCCCCCCCCCCCCCCCCACCCCCACCTGATCTCATAATAAGTCCTCTCATTCCTGGTTTCTTAAACCACCGCCCACTGCACAGGTAGAAAGGTAAGCTAGACAAGATGAAGGCCATGTTGGCTTGAGAATGCATTTTGTGTTTTTCTATTCTGTTAAGAAACGTCTGTTGCTCGCCTCAACAATGAGTTTGAGTGTGCATGGCCTCAGGGGTACTGTGTGGGAAAAAAAATATATAACAGTTACCATTATGGATTAGGCAGATTTATACCCCCAATTAATAAGATTAAGGCTACAAAAACATGTCTGCTTTTGGTCTTTGGGAAATCCTTCTTTTGGACAGATATCCATCCAGGATATATCTGTCAAGATGTAGTATTAAACTTAATCCCACCCAGCCACTGAGTCTGGGCCATTGTGTTTTGTGCAGTAGTCCCCATCTATTAATAATAAGGCTAGTGATGTCTTTGACAGCGGGGGGAAAAAACATATGTTGGCTAAATTGGTTAATGGCAGGATCAAAGACGTGCAAACACTCGGAAAATATAAACACAACACACACATCCTTCTCCCTTCCCACCACCCTCCCCACACACACACACACACACACACACACACACACACACACACACACGCAAATCTCTTCTTCTTCTGTTTCTCTCGTAGCAATTTCATTTAGCTGTCTGTCATGAAGAATTTAGGTTTCACATTTTGCCGCTGTGTCTCTTGAAAAGGCCTGTCAGCCAGGGCTTGAGGTACAGTTTGCCAAAAGTCTAATGACCCTTTATGACAATACAATCTAATGTCTGTCCTCCCTGCCCCCCCACCCCCCACCTCTGGGTAATCCTGTCCTGCTTTCCAGCTTAGTTATGCTTTGGCTTAAGTTGCATATTTCTTTTTTTTTTCAATTTTTATCAGGATTTTGCTGATAAATGCTATCAGCGAGACAGAAATGAAATATGGGGGGTCTGTCTCGAGTTGCAGGATTGGACAGTAGCTGTCTGCAGAAGTGGGTGGGGCTCGCTGATAATCAGGAAATGGGATGGCAAACAATGACATCTTTATTGCTTTGGTGGCACTCGTGAACATTTTTGATGTGTCAGATCCTCTGCACTGAAACCTGAAAATTGGCTCATGTTTTTTTATCATATACAAGGTAGTCTGTATGTTTTAACATGTTTGATATATACACACCCAACTCCAAAGGTAAAGCTAAATATAATAAAGAGACTAAATGGGATTAAAAAATAAATCAGTGTTTAAATAAATATAATGTGTTGCTAGTCTTGACACTGTCATGCTTTGTTGCTTGTTCAGTGGGGCTAACCTTGTATGTAAATCCTTACAATTATTTTACAAAATCTGGTCAATTGTAATGTATGGAGAAATGTTAAATGTAAATACAGCATTTCTGGTGGTGAGCTAGGACAAGCTGTAGGTTGTAGTGAATTAGTTTCCAGTCTAAACATAACCCCAGCATTTAACCAATACCGCAACACCATGACTAATGTGCATTACCAAACAAGTGATGATAAGACATTTCATCTGATATATTTTGTCTTGATTAATTGTCAGGGCAAAATATACCTTTGCCTTCACTGGAAAATATACAAACCATAATTTAGTTTTTAAAAATCACTTTTTGGTTCCATGTTTGTTTATATTTCATAAATGTATTATTTTAACAGTGAAAGTGGAAAAGTGTGCCTACGATTAGTTGACAATGAGGTAGTTGCAATGTCTTTTCTGTCATAGTGACACTTATATAATCCCAATGCCTACAAACCATTTTTTAATTTGAACTATAACCCAAACCATGTCACAGCACTTGTAAATCTGACCGTTGTATTTGAGAATCTTTCGCTGCGGTCTCTTACACATATACATTACTTCACAGCACTGTAGAAAAGCATTACGTAATTGACTAAAGCAGAAAGATACAAAAGCCATAGATTGCAATTTTATCTTACAATATTTTATATTGCAATAGCAGTTATATTGCAATTTTATATTGCAGTATTTTCTTGACACACAAGCAGTAGGACAAAGTGTATGTGGATTCACATCTCAAGACATTTTAAAGCTACGAAAGGCTCCATACTGCGATTACTTGTCCAGGTAGCCAATATTTTTCGAACTCACTTTCCCATTTACTACAATGGCCCTTTGTGGCAGCTGGCTTGTGTTCCATGTATTTATTGAAAGGCTAAGAAGGGCCTCTCCCTCTCTCTCTTTTTTCAACTCTCTCTCTCTCTCTCGCTCGCTTGCTCTCTCTCTCTTTCTCTCTTTCCATTTCTCTCTTCCTTTTCCTCTCTCTCTCTATCTCTCTCTCGCTTGCTCTCTCTCTCTTTCTCTCTTTCCATTTCTCTCTTCCTTTCTCTCTTCCTCTCTCTCTCTCTCTATCTCTCTCTCCCTTTCTCAGGATGACAGTCTTAAGTACCTGTCCTTCAGCGTAAGGCTCACAGACTAAGTGACAAAACGGCGCTCTCTAATACCCATCCGCTCCCAGTCCGTCATCTTGAAGGGGGATTATGAGGAAAATGAGACAACATACCTCAGGTGATAACCACCTTACAGCCACATAAAAGGCAAAGAGAAATCAAAAGTGGATATTGATGTCTTTTTCTTTGCCTTTGAGCTCCCTGGTTCAGGCCTTGCTTGCTGAGAATTGGCTCCGGTGGATAGGAAAAAAAAAAAATTCAACAGAACTTCATCAAAACTTCAGAATCACCCTTTGTTGTCGATCTCATTTTGATGTTTGAAAAGAACACACACACACACACTTTTCTATTTGATTTCAGCTGTGCAAATACACAGAGATGTATCGGTGTCACACAGACACAAAGCTGTGCTATATGCCGGCGTACCACAATGCAGACTTCAGTATAATCCTCACCATGTGCCTGTCCCTATAGCTCCGGAAATGCCCATGATTGGGCTGATTGATAAATGAAGCTCTCCTTGTTTTTGAGTCCCCCCCCACACCACCACCACCACATCTGACCCACCCCACCCCCACCCCCCAGCCTCTCTCTCAGGGCCCCCTGAGCTCTGGATTTTGTCCAGGAAGTGTCCAACGGCAACTTATTAAGTAGTTAGACCTGCAGAGGCCTGGGCTCAGCCAAAGCAGCGGTCACCTGGGTTCGTGTGTTTGGCCGGAGCTCCATTGGCTTCCAATTGGCCGGTTGGGGATGCCCTTTCTGTGGTCATGTGGTATGGAGGACGCCACCACCACCCCCGTCACCACCACCACCGCCACCGTGGGCACAATCCCCCCTGTTCTTCCCGGGAGGCTACAGTGTCGTGTTTGCACAGCTTGTCGGGTCATTTGGAGATGCAATTATTAGTATTTTATCAAAACATCCCCCCAAAGCCACCAAATGTGTCTTCGTCCCTCTGGAGCAAGCACAGACTCCCAGCTTTTTAAGTGTTCTGGAGTTTTGGTGGCTTTTTTTTGTTGAATTTGTGTCTTCCAGGGTAAAACCAATACCACGAGTGCTTATTTGGCATTCAGATGTGGTGGATTTCACAACTAAACCTCGAGGGGAGGCAATATGTATGCAGCAGGTCTCGAGATGGGAAGGTTTGCTTTTTGTGGAGCTGACAGCACTGGGTGGTTAATGACAAAACAGAGAGGAAATAAGTAGGCACAGAACTTTCCCCAGTGTCAAAGTCATTACGTTTTGATAATTGTTTCTTCTACTCCATTGAATTCCTATGCCGGCATACTGCGTGCCTGTGTACAATCACTTTAAAATGTCCCCACACACACACAGGCATGCACACACACACACGCACGCACAGACACACACACACGAACGCATGCACACACACACACACACACACACACACACACACACACACACACATACACAAAGAAATCCATTGCTACCAAGACACCTCAATTAACAAGGAGTGTCCAGACTGTTAACCCCATCCTTGCCAGCCAAAACTTTTTTTTGGGAGTCTCACTGACTATTTATGTAAAGTCAGCAGAGCCAACTAAAATTAATTATATACATGCCCATTAGCACAATGAAATCCACACTCTCACAAAACGCTAAGGTGCTTTAACCTACATTTAGTAATGTACACAAGTTCTTTCACTATGGAAACAGGTCTTTCGGAGTTTTTCAAAATGGCACAGAGAAAGTATCAAGCCCCCGCTTGTGTGTGGAAGCCGTGGCAAGAAACCAAGAATAATTTGCAGCATAGCTAAAGGGAAAACCTGGGCAGCTCGGCCAATGACAAGCTTTCAAGCTGACCAGAGCACCCTGCGAGGACTGTAGCTGAAACTCTAGGAGGTGAGAAGGAAAGTGGTGATTTGTCATTTGGGCCTTTCAAAGAAATCTGAATGCCCAAGGTGCAATTTATGCTTTTCATTCACCCTACCATCAGCAACCCCCCCCCCCCCCCAAAACACACACACACACACACACACACACACTCACACAAATATACATATACACAGACCTCTCTTCACACACACACACACACACACACACACACACACACACACACACACACACACACACACACATGCCATTATGAAATAGACTTGGTCTCATTTGAATAGCAACATGGAAATGCTTTTTGATTATTTAATTATATGAATTTATTTGTTTTTGACACAAAACGACATACAAATGCAGTAGACAGTTTGTGACTATGGCCCTGAAAAATGACTTGATTTTCAAAGCCTTAACTTTATGCCAGGTTGTGAAATGGTGATAACAAAGAAAGAACTTGAAAGTGTTCTTTAAAAAAGTGTAAATATTCATGCATTATTTTCAATAAAGAGTACCAATTTAAAAGGCTGGCAAACCAATCAACATGTACATTGTATTTGTATTATACTTTTTCAAATGAACATTAAAAACATTACACATGACTCTGAAATGGGGATAAACACACTTCCTTGTGGTATGAACAATTGACTTTAATGAAGAGGTACAGTAGTTTTTCCCTTTTATGAAAAGGAGGTGTGAACAATTTTATGTTCTGTTATGCGTGTTAAAATATAACTGTAAACAGGTTGAGTTTTTTCCTCTGTCTGAACACAAAGGGAAAAAAGGAAATTGATGGTTCAGTCCAAGTAAAACTTGTGGAACGGGCAATGCAATTGCCAGTATTTTGCATGTAAGCCGAAAAAATGTTTCACGTTTATGCTTGGCAAGCGACATTGTTTTTTGATGGTTATTAGAGAGAGACAGACACAGAGAGACAGAGCAAAAGAGAGCGAGAGAGAGAGACGGAGTGAGAGAGAGTGGCTGTGTGTGTCTGTAAGGGAGAGAGAGAGAGAGAGAGTGGCTGTGTGTGTGTGTGGGAGAGAGAGAGAGAAAGA
>CM059283.1:12511283-12518783 GCA_030347295.1 Setipinna tenuifilis
TTTCACAGAACTGTTCATTCTTTTGTCAATACCTTAAACAATTTTCAGATAATAGAACACAGTTTGCAAAACTCACTAACTCCTCTTCTCAAAACTCTAAACACAGTGTCATTCTTGAAACACATTTTGCATTGTTTGACATGTGGTGCAAAATAACAAGCACATTATTCGCAACATTTCATCACAAACAAAGCACAAATGCCATAAGTTAAGCACAATGAGTCAGAATTGATTTGACTTTATTTCATATAAGCTGACACCAACAATATAAACCAATTGAGAGAGCAACCAAGTTGTTAAAGGTTAGATGAATGTCAATCAGAGACAAAGAGGATGCAGTCCAAATGCAGGGTAGATGGCAGAGAAGAGGAAGTGAAAGAGTGGTAGTTTCTAACCAAATTAGAGCCACAAATAAGGAAGACGTTCTCGTCCATAGGTTGACGACCTGGATTGAGAGTTCAACCCAATCTACGAATGTCTTACAAGAATTGGCCTGTGCTGACATTAGCGAGGAACAGTGTTAAGGATGGATATGACAAACCAGGTGGTCCTTTTCCTGTTGACTGGCAAGGAACATCATTGCTTGTGATATGGATCAGTTTCTGTGGCCTCAACTGGCCCCAAGGCATGATAAAGCCCATGTTTCCAGCACTTTATACAGCACATGTAGTTTTCATTTCATCACTATCATGTATTTTTGTTTGAAGCATTTTAAAAAGATATAATGCTACCACTTTATGCATTTTATTCTCTGTACAGAACATATGCTGCCATGGGTTTTGCTTTTTCTCAGCTGAAAAAGCACTTTCAGTGCTGTAAAAATCAATTATGCTATTGTATGCATCTGAATGTTGTGCTTACCATTTTTGGTGGAGTGTTTACTAGCTGCTTCATTGTGATTTCATTTTGACTGCTTTGTTTCTGTTTTGAGGAAAGAGTTTGGTTTTGGGCAATTGGCGTTTGTGTTAACAGTTTTGAGAAAATGGTGTAAGGCTCCAAAAATTGAGTTTAAGCATTTGAGCGAAACTGTAAAGAGAAATTGAAGGCAAATAAATGGGATAAAAATAGCAGAGGGAATTATGAGGTTTTCTGTGTCTTTGTGTAACTGTGTGAGTGCACACCTGACATGCCCTCAGAGAGCGATTGATTGGTGGAGGAAGAGGGACAAAAAAAGCAAGCATGGAAGCATTATTTCAGGTGTGTGTAGAGAGCTGTGTGTGTGTGTGTTTTCCTTTCTTTCTGTGTGGTGTGTGTGTGTGTGTGTGTACGTGTGTGTGTGTATGTACATGGGTGTTTGTGTGTGTGTGTGTGTGTGTATGTGTGTGTGTGTGTGAAAGTATCAGTGTGCGTACCGTATGCATGTGTGAGCATGTGTGCAAGCTTGATTACAATCCCCGTGAAAGTAATATGTGGAACTGCAGCTTCCATGCTAACTTATTGCCTGTTTCCTCACCACCACACCACACCGCACTGCTCCGCACTGCTCCGCTCCGCTCCGCTCCACTCCTGGCCCCTGCTTGTTAGCACTAATGGCCCAGCTCCACACTCTCCCCGGGCCCCCACTGACGGATGCCCTGTCAGGGCCACACATGGCAGATTAGCCTGCTTCCACAGGTGGCTCTGGCTTGTGTCCTTCACGGCCCAGCGCAGCACAACAGAGCAGAGCAGAGCAGAGTGGAGGAGAGTGGAGCAGAGGGGAGCAGAGGGGAGCAGAGCACAGAGCACCAGGCCCAGCATCTGCACTCGGGCTGGGACTGGGACTGGGACCATGTTAGAGCTCTCCTGCAGAATAGCAGAGAGAGAGAAAGTGAGAATGAGAGTGAGAAAGACAGCAAGTGAGGGAGAGAGAGAGAGAAAGAAAGATAGTGAGAGAGACAGAGATAGAGAAAGAGCAAGTGAGTGAGGGAGAGAGAGAGACTTAGTGAGAGAGACAGAGATTGAGAAAGAGAGAGAGTGAGCAAGTGAGGGAGAGAGAGTGAGAGTGAGATAGTGAGACAAAGATAGAGAAAGAAAAAGAGCCAGAAAGGGACAGAGAGAGAGATAGAGAGAGTGAGCAGGACTGAGAGACAGGGAGAGAAAGAGACAGAGATTGACAGACAGAGAGAAAGGACAGCACTCAGCAGTAGGCCCAGCACTGGCTCTGGGGCAGCTGGAGTCTTTTTTGAAAAGTGCGCTCAAACTCCAAGAAGTTTTTTTATCAACGTCTTCGGGTGCGGGCAACTGGAAATAGTACATTTGTGGATAGGAAGCCGCACTCTCGGTTGTAGTTCTTGTTCTTGTTTAATGGGTTAGCATGAAGACAGACGTTTCGGCCCAGCGGCCTTCCTCAGTGTCTTACCGGCCTTCCTCAGTGTCTGGGGCAGCTGGAACCACACCTCAGCACCTCAGGCTATGCATGGCCCATGGTACAGCTCCCTGGCAGATTGGAAGAAAGAGAGAGAGAGAGAGAGAGAGAGAGAGAGAGAGAGACAGACAGAGAGAAGAAGAAGAAAAAGAAGTAGAGGAAGAAGTAGTAGAAGGGATAAATACACACAAAAACATTCAGTTTGAAAACAAGAGGGAAGAGGGCCACGAGGACAGACAGAAGAATGGCTTGAGTGAGAGCTAGAACTTGGCGAATGGGACACACATACACACGTACCATACGGAAAGAGAGAGAGAGTGAGAGAGAGAAAAAATAGAGAGGAGGGTGTAGTGGTGGTGGTGGTGGTGGTGGGGGGGGGGGGTCGCAACAGACCCCTCCGTGCAGACGCGGGCGTCTTAAATATCCATGAAACCTGTTCACTGCTCTGGCACGACTCGCCTGCCTGCCTGCCTGCGGAGGCTGTTATTCTTGGCCCCGTGCGGGACATATGTCATTGGGGAGAACGTGGTTAATTAAGCTACCTCAAAGGGAACACGAAAACCAGGGAGATATTTATTAGCGTCGTTCTTTAGCCACTTGTCACGAAAACTACACGAGAAACTAGCTGCGACTTAACGGCACTGCTCTAATGCTCGCCGGGGGAAACCCCACTGAGGGTCCTTATTGCACGTATATATATATATATATATGCACACGTGCGCTCACACACACGCTCACACACACACGCTTACACACACGCGCACGCACTTACACGTGTCGTGTCTCCACGCCTTTGATTTGTGACTATTAATGTACTTACAAAGGGGCCATCGTTCCATCTTGCCCTGAAGTATTTATTTGTTATAATCAAGTGGACAGAGCACCGTTTGTCCCTCAGGAGTTAGGAGTTAGCCATCCGCGTCTTGAAGCCGCCTGCGTTTGGGTACACACACACCTACACACACACACAGACACACACCTACACACACACACACACACACACACACACACACGTGCACACACACACACGTGCACGCACACACACACACACACACACACACACACACACACACACATATACACACACAACACGGCTCTACTGTTAATGTGTGAAAATGTATTATGTCAGGTAGTTTTTGGCTTATGTAAGAATTGGTTTGTTTAATTTCTGTCTGAGGGTTAATAAATGATTGTGACACTGCTGCTCAAGTTGGACCATTTTCAGTGGCATTTTCAGTTTGCTGTATTTCTGATGTTCCTGGGGTGTGTAACAGTGTTTGTTTCATTCTGTGCTTTATGAAGAAACTGGCATTCAGTTGTCCTGTTAACATTGGCACATATTTTCTGAGGAAAGAGTGGTGAATACACTTGATAATAGGCCAGTTATTTTCTGTCTATCTTGTGTGTGAGATAATGTTTTTCAACACATCATTTTCACCAAAATCGCTGTCTTTTCAGCACTTCCTCAAAAAACCCCTCTGCCATTCTTCTCCATAATAACACACTTTTGTCTGTGTCTGCTCTTTCCTACTTACTCTCAGCCTACTGCGTATCCTTCTTTGATTTTGTCCTGTTTTTAGTAAAATATCTGAGCCAGTTTTCTACATCAAAGTCCATAACAAAAGTACAGACTTGAGGCACGGGCATGAAAAGCATTTTTTTAAGATGTGCCTGCTAACACTCTACAGTCAAAAGCATTCACATCTAGCCTGGGCCCATCCATACTGCCTGTGAGGCCTGTCAGTCAGTCTGCTTAATTTGCCTGCTGTTCCTTTGCCCGAAAAATTGGGCACCAATGTAAAATAAATGCTAAGCATTCGTCATCGGCGTCAGTGGTCTGATTGGTTGTAGCTCTGTCCAGTAGTACACAGAGGCATTTGAAAGATGTCTGTTGATCCTGCCTATCCTACTTCCTGGAAGGTTTGCCAGAACAAGCTCTGTCTACGAGCTTGGTGCGACATCCAGACTAATTCATATCCCCTATCTTCCAGCTTTACCTCCTGCATTAGGGAGGTCAGAGGGGTTCATAATACTAGTTTCAGATTAAAATAGTGTCCAGAGTTGGGGTTATTTAACATTTTGAAAGTGTTAATTTGGGAGCTACCTATAACCCTTAAACCATGTTAAAACCAACTCTGTGGGAGTAAATTCAACACTGATATTTTTGCTGTGTAGGAGTAACGCATTGTTGAAGTCACTACAGTAGAACCACTTGAGAAGAAGTGAGATGGTTCCAGTTCCACTTTTGCACCAATATGTGCAATACAATTGTATTGTACGTACAAAGTATGACAATAAAGAGATTTATCCTTATCTTTTATCATTCTATGTAAATGTCATTCACACAGTATTTTTACATATGAAGAGTCACCATGTTCAATGTTCAGACCATGAGTTCTGGGCTGTTGTTGTTTAGAGTAGCACCTATAAAGGGTGAGATGTTTGGAGCCTTTATGGCTTTATGGTAGAGGCATGCGATTGGCATCACTGTCCGGGAGAGAGAGAGAGAGAGAAAGAGAGAGAGAGAGGAGAGAGAGAGAGAGAGAGAGAGGGCCAGACCATTATGTTTGAGAGGTTTACAATGCTCATTAACAGCTTCCCACACCGCACCACACTGGCAGCGCTGCCTGGCTCCAAACAACCGCTGGCTGCTGCACAACATATTCTTTTTCTCTCTCTCTCTCTCTGTCTCTTTCTCTCTCTCTTTCTTTCTCTCTCTCCATCTATATTTCTTCCTCTCTCTCTGTCTTTCTCTGTTGGCTCATGTAGTGGACACTTGGACCTTGTGATGGTTCAATAAAGTGATTTTAAACGTCAAATGTGTCTTACTCTGTCTCTGTCTGTCTTTCTCTCTGTCTCTATCTATCTTTCTTTCTCTCTCTCTCTTTCTCTGTCTCTTTCTCTCTGTCTTCCCCCCTCCCTCCAATTCTATTTACTGACCCCTGCCAGTCTGAAATTACCTAACCTTTGAAGATAAGGGATTAAGTTTTGGGGGTGACGACAACATGGCGAGGTGTTGATACTTACCTCTTCTCCCCTGCTCTGTGGCTATCTCAGTGGAGACACAACCAGTGGATTATAAAAGGGCCTGACTTTCTCCTCTATGAGTCCATCCATCCACCCCCCTACCCACCCACCCATCTAAGCTCGGAGCAGTTCTTTTACGGTGTTTTAATCTGGCAGTCGTGCAGCAGTTCTGTACATTTGTGACTTGGCACCACACTGCCATGTCTGCGCTCTCGGCACAATGGCCAGATATAATCCAGACCCTGCCGGGGCCTTTTCCTTTCCAAGCTCCCCTTAGCTGTGGTGCTCGGTTTGTCTGCTACTGTTATTTTCACAGCACCATTTAAGCCCCACTAAAATAAACAGGGTGTAGGGTTATGTCAAATGATTTGCCATTAAGACATTTCAAGGGAGTGAATGGCACGTATATTTCATTTCACGCTCGAAATTTATCACCCCCCCTCACCTGGGTGGGGGTGGGGTGGGGTGTGGGCGAGTGGGGTGAGTCGGCTGGGGTGGGAGCAACTATGTTGGCGCACTGTACCTTGCATCTGTCTTTGATCAAGCAGTGTGTCTTTACAATGGAGTTCATTTGCGATTTTATAATATGATGCGGTGTTGGCATGTGGTAGTTGTTTGAGTCAGATGGCCCCTAGTGTCATCCATCATAGTTAGGTCCAGAGGCCGAGGGATTTGGCTGTTATTCTCGCCGATCATCTGTGTCTGCCTCTCACACTGTCCCTCCATCTCTGTCTATAAAACACAAGCTCATGTTGATAGCAGTAGGAATGTTCGGCAGTGCCCTCGAATGCCCTGCAATCTTAGTGTTAAATGATTGTCGGCGATTTCGACCTCGCTGGGGGAACCTTTGACATATCGTCGCAACAGCAGGTACAACCGCAAACCTTTCCACCGTCCCGCCACACGCCACATATCATCATGGCAAAAACACGGCACGGTTGCCAGGGTAATTTGGAGGTAGGTGCTGTTTCGCCCGTTTTTTAATGTACGGCTTTGCCGAGCTTTATGAGGACTCATGTAATGCGCCACTGCTAATTTTGGATCTCCACATTTTCTCTCTTTCTCTGTCTGTCTTTTTCTCCCTCTATTTTGTTCTCTCTTTCTCTCTCTCTCTCTCTGTCTGTCTCTTTCTCCCTCTATTTTGTTCTCTCTCTCTCTATCTCTCTGTCTCTCTCTGTCTGTCTCTTTCTCCCTCTATTTTGTTCTCTCTCTCTCTGTTTGTCTGTCACTCTAACTGTCTCTCTCTTTCTTCCTCTATTTCTCTCTCTCTCTGTCTCTCCATTTCTCTCTCTCTCTTTTACCACCTCTCTCTGTCTCTCTCTTTCTCTCTCTTTTTCTCTCTTTCTCCCCAGAGCGGACCCATTTTAATTCGGCAGTACAGACTTGATGGTGATGGCTGCATACCTCACCAGAGACATATGACTTGTGGAAAAAAAGACCGTAACTCTCCCAGAGGGCTTTGCAGTTTTTTGGTCAGTCATCTTAAGAGATCCATAAAAACCTCCACATTCCCCCCACAGGACATAAAAAAAAGCGAAATGTGATTTATGAAACCTTTGGGTCCCTGTAAGCCCTATTAGAGCTGGGGCCTCCCCTATTTTAGCTGAATTAGCACTCAGGCTGCCTCTTTTCAAAGCAGCCGCGGACTCTGAGGCTACTAGTGGTGGCTTCACTTCTTTCTCAGTCCCAGCTCTGGGTTTGTGTGTGTGTGTGTGTGTGTGGTGTGTGTGTATGTGTGTGTGTGTCTGTGTGTAAGTGTGTGTGTGTGTGTGTGTGTGTATGTGTGTAAGTGTGTGTTGGGGGTGTTTTCAGGGTAGGAGTTGTGGGGTTGGGGTGGGGGTGCAGAGGCACAAAAAGAAGCCTGTTGGCGTTGCCAGACTCCACGAGACGTCGGCGAGGAGTTAAACCGAATCGTAATGCCGACCGGCCCACTAATCACCGACTGCGAAACCAGCTCTTGATAGCTAGTTTATTTATGTGTTGTGGAAATCAGTGTTATTTTCATTCTTTCTGAAATTTTAAAACATGGGTGTTGGGAGCAGCATGGGCTGTGTATGGCTATGAGGCATACACACACACACACACACACACACACACACACACACACACACACACACACACATACAGAC
>CM059283.1:12523783-12626283 GCA_030347295.1 Setipinna tenuifilis
GCGAAACTAAAGGCCATGGGAGAGTTGACCTAACCAGTAAAGTAAAAGTAAAAAGTAAAAAAAATAAATAAAATAAAACTCGGTTCACTATGCTTGTTGCTTGTTCATGACACTGCCCTGTTGCTGCTGTGAGCCTCACTCACTCGTATTTGGCCAGAGAAGGAAGGCATAGAGGGGCCTGGACTGAAGTCTGCAGTCTTTTGTCTGTGCATATGTCAGTCAGCAAGTAAGGGGGAGAGGTGCAGAGAGAGAAGACTAAGCAAGGAAAATGACAGGGAATTTAGTGCTGAATCCTTTTAGCAGACCACTGACACATGAATGAGGGGGGAAGATAGAAAGAGGAAGAGAGAAAGAGAGAAAGAGGGGGGGAGAAAGAGAAAGAAAGAGATAGAGATTGAGAGAGGGGTAAAGAGAGAGAAAGAGAGAGAGAGAGAGGGTAAAGAGAGAGAGAGAGAGAGGGAGAGAGAGAAAAGGAGAGGGAAAAGTAGACAACCAATTTGGGAGTAATGCAACTAAAAACAGACAAGTGTAATTTCATCCATCTGGACAGATGTGTAAAAGCGCTCCTCAGAGCAGTACCCATGATTCCCTCTGATTGATCTTCCCCCGCACTGAAACACCTATTATTAGCCGCAAGCCTAATAGCACCAGGATGGCCCGCTGCTAGCCCAGAGGCCAATTCTCTGGTCACTGCTCTCTCTCTCTCTTTCTCTCTCACTCACTCCTTCTCTCTCTCTCTCTCTTTCTCTCTCACTCACTCACTCCTTCTCTTTCTCTCTCTCTCTCTCTCACTCACTCACTCCTTCTCTCTCTCTCTGATCCACTCTTTCTCCTCATCCACCTTGTCCTCCCCTCCCTTTTCTCACTCTCTTTTTTCAGACATCTCTTTCTGTCTTTCTCTACATCCACCTTGTCCTTCTATCCATCTCCCTTTCATTGACTTATTCTTCTCTCTCTCTCTCTCCCTCCCCCCCTCTCTCTCTCTCCATCATTCTCTCGCTCCTGCTCCCTCTCTCTCTGCAGCTGTGGAAACTGAGTGATGAGGATGTGTGTGTGTGTGTGTGTGTGTGTGTGTGTGTGTGTGTGTGTGTCTGTGTGTAGGCTTTGCTGGGGTACAGATAAATCGAGGGCTAGAGGAGAAATTAAGGTGTGTGCTGTAGAATAGTTACTCACAGATGACAGTGAGCTAGAGAGAGGTGGATTTACTGGGGTGCAATTGTTCAGGATACACTAGCCTTCCCTTTGGATAAAGGCCAAAATAACTAATAATGGTTACCATTTTTATAGTAAAATTGTTGTGTTTGTGAGTTTCTCAATCTATAATTTTACCAACAAGTCTATGTTTTAAATCCAAATGAAACTGTGAAGAAAGCAGAGACTTTCTTAAGCATTTGGGCCAACTGAGACAACATAGCCAACAATTAGGTCTACTAATTTATTGGAAAATTAGACTTCTCTGCAAAAACGTGGAGTGTTCCTTTAACAGTGTCAGCATTGCTGATATATACCAACATGTTTTTAAAGAGCTGTATCCATGCTAGCTCCATCTAGTCATGCCAGGTATGAGCCTCTGTGTTTGCAGAGATTTGCCCTTCAATCAAGCTTCTTCTTAACACCTGGAACACCAGGTGACAGGCAGTTCTTTCCTGTCGAAGACTCTAATTCTGGGTTTAAGAGCCATGCAGGGGAGGGAAGAGCTGAAGATCAAACCGCCGCCTCAGAATTGCCTCCCTTACTCACTCACTGTCCTGTCACAAGGGTAGCAGTTGCATGCGATTCACATGTGCAGAACATTTGAGCAGAAAGCAAAAGAAGAAAAAAAAAAAGAGAAAATAAGCCGAGTGACATACGCCGCAAGCCCGTAATTGCTAGCAAGGCCACAGATACCCTCGATATACTGATAAGTCATGCTGTTTGGTTTTTGTTTGCACTAAACCAGCCTGTGTGTGTGTGTGTGTACGCTACAATTGTGAGTAAATACAGGGCCCTTTTTTTAAAAAATTGTGTGCAAATGGCTGTGGCAAAGGCAGGCGGCCGTCTGGTGAAGGATGGCATGTGGTGGAGTGAGTGACGGTCGGTCGCCCACACCGTGCCACTCTTGTCAACCGCACGGACCGAGGCCTGCTATGCTCCAATCTATTTTCATTTCCAATATGTCCCTTAAACAACACTCTCTCTGGCACTGGCAACTGTCCCTCGCCACTGCTCTCACTCCTCACAAAGCATTACTTAAGTCCTGCTCTGTGGCTCTTAGTCATTTGTATCTTGAAATATGACACTTGCATAGTGCATTCACATTCTATCCTATAACTGGTTTTGCAACCACATAGAAAGTACTCTAACCAGATACACTCTTTTTTACTCAATATATGTTTTTATTACAACACATTAACAAATACTATGGAAATTCTTGTTCTGTGTATAAAACAAGATACCCCTGGTTGAATGACCCTGAAAGCAAGATTTCCTGTGGCATTTATACTGCTACACCTTAAACAGCCCAAACACCTTGTGCCTTTTAATGCCTTCAGTGCAAACAAAAAACTTCATTGTGTTTTCATAATTCTGCAGAGAGAAGGAACAATTTTCTCTTTAACTCTGCTCTGCCATTACCTCTTGCCACTGCATTTATAAACAGTGTGGTAGCTTTCTGAAAATGTAGTTTCAGTAATAATTAATTGGTCGACATTAAACAGTTCTGCCTTGCCTACGCTTAGGCTGCTAACGCAAGCTGTTGTACTTGGCTGTAAATTATCACTTGAATATGTGCTGTCCACATACACAAACACAAGCACAGCACAAGTGGGAGAGTTAAGCGTCAAGGCGTCATAGCACTGCCACGTCATTTCTACCTCATCATTTTCAACAGGTGATTTCACTAATTAGTTCGTACTGACAATCAGCTGTTTAATAGACTTTCACTCTCTCAGGTCGGGGGATTCTGTAAGCAAAACAGGCGAAAGATCATCATTTAATCTGTTAATACTCAAATTGTTTAGCCTTCTTTCTGGTGCTCTGATGCAATGCGCAAGGCTGAGTGAGATTCACATGCCTATTCATCTGGTTTTCGTTTTCCTCTCAGTTTTTTTTGTCCTCGGGAACAATGTTTGGTACAGATATTCTCATTACACCTACAACGTTGTTTCCCTAGGAAACCCGGCGATGTCCTGAATGTGGTAGGCTGTTCCTCGAGCCCCTCACCTCCACAGGTGTGAGATATTTCGCCCTCGCGTCTTTCCGCTTCAGCGCGCGCACCGGTCTTGAATTACCAGCGTCTTTTGTGTTTGTGAGCTGTGCATTGTTTGTGCCACTTCCTCCTTACGATCTATCTAATGTCACGCAGAAGAAAGACGCACTGCTTGGTCGAAGGCACGCAATCTATTCTGTTTGGGCGTATCTCTCGATTTGCTGTGCCTAATCAAGTAAGTCCTCCAGTTCTAGGGTGTATGTGAGCATTACAATAAATCAGCCTTGAATCGCAAGTTTTGGCATATAGGGCCTGCTCTGGCCTTCTCCTGTAGCCTGACTGAAAGGGGTTAACTTTGTGTGTAAATTCTCAGAGATAACGCTAAGAGATGCACAGACAGAATTGCCTTTGTTTGATATGGCGGAACGGTCAAAATACCTAATCAGAGACAGACATTGTAGCCTAATTGGCATGATACGATTCATGGTCTGAAAAAGAATTTAGAATTGCTCTTAACCTCCAGTAACAAAGCACTGGATATATCACCTAAATTATGTATGTAATCTGACTTTACAATAAACTTAAAGGAGTAGTTTTGACTAGTCTAACTGCCAGGGGGCTGGAGGCATTGGCTTGTTTTTAATTTGGAAATGCATAAATGCAAACATAGGCTACTACAATATAGCAAAACCAGCCAGACTGTGCCTCTGTTGCTTGGCCAATGAGGAAATGTAATCCTCCACCTCCCGTCTCTCTCTCCCCTCTGTGTGAGTGTGTGTTCCAAAAGTTGTGTTGACAAAATTACGAAAACCATTACACACTCCAGCGGCTTAATTGTGAGAGATGCTTTACATCACATGCCGCCTGAGCCAGACGCGTTGTGTGGAATGAAACTACTACCCCTTGGTGTAAACCACCTGCCTATCCAAATTCTTTTTTTTCATGCAGAGTAATTACCAGGCTGTATACTGGGGGGTGCGGGATCTCCATACCACTGAATATTAATAAAATCATTTTCTTCTATTTGAGGAGATCAAAAGGAAACCAAACGTGGGCACGGATTAAAGGACGCGTCGGGGTTGACCAGTGGGCTACCGCAAACGGTCTTCCCGCTGTGTGAAACATCATTTCGATTTTCATTCTCGCACTGTATTTCTGCCTCCTGGCTTGAGCATTCATCTACGCAACTCGGTAAGGCGTCGGTATGCCAAACAAACCCAAACAAAATCACAAGCTATGAGACGTGTATTGATGAATTTTAAATTTGTTTAACATCCATCCACGTGTATCCCCATGAATAGACGATGATTTGGTTTAATTTAATTAGTACAAGTGTAAGCCAAATGCATTTATTATCACAGATTTTAAGTAATAATACTGCAAATATAAATTTTAATGTCCCCCAAATTATGTGAATTTAATTGCAGAAGTCCCACAAATGGCTCCTAATATGATTCCCCTCGCATTTGAAACAGAACTGAAAATTTACAAGATGTGATTTTCATGACTTGAAAATATGGTGTTGTGAAACTCACAGGACAACCGTATCACATAAAGGCCGAGCAAAAAAAAGATGAAATCGTGCCTTTAAGATGCTTCTAGCGTAATGACTCACACTCGGCCACCGCGTGCCAAAATTAGGCTACAAGGAAGCGGGAGTTTGAGATGACACACGAGCCCACCATTCCCTCGTCTTTTGTCACGTCTGTCACACCAGGCAACATCACGAAATGTTGCACCACTGACATTATCATCAATTAGGCTGTCGTCATAGTCTCACTGCGTGCTATTATTTGTAAAACTGACCCTATAAATTCACATAACATAAACCACTTCTTTTTTTTACAGTCAGCGCCATGATATTATAGAATATGAACACACCATGAGACACTGACGGGGTAGGTGCTATAGCCTACTCGGGGTCCTATCGTTGCTTGTTTTGTTTTTAAAATAATACAAATAAAAATAAAAATTAATGAACACCAGAACACCACTGGGGTAGGCTACTGGGCCATGGCATATTTCACATCTGAATACTTCAGGGTATTGAGAATAAATAATTGCTCCTGAAGTAGCCATTAATGGTTTGTATTCGCAAGTGCTGAACAAAAAGGGCCGGAATACCAAACGTAAAAATAGGCTTATAGATGAAAAGGCGCTCAAAACAAGAAAGGGGTATCTTTGTTTGGCTCCTTTGTTTACAGCGTGATTTTTTTTCATTTCACTAATTCTTTTCAATGGGTTTCAAACTGGAAAATGGAAATGTTGCTCTTGCCCCCTATTTCGGCTGCAGCGTCCTGGCAACAGAGCAATTTTCTATCATCAGGGATAAACGGCATCGAACAGTACATTCGGATAAAAAAGCCCATGATTGCTGGCCTTCCTGTCTGTCATCTCCAGACAAAATCCTCTCCTCCAAACCCGAGCCGTGCGCTGCCATAGCTAATAATGTCTTGTATTAAGTCGAAAGGGAACCTTGCACACAGACACACAAAAATAATCTCTCGGTGCGCTCGTTTGTTCGATATCTTTTACTAGTACAGAATATCAAAATGCTGTGCATGATTCATGTTCATTGCTATGGCCGTGCATCGAAACTGCATTTATTTTGTTATCGTTTTCGAATGCCTCAGTCTCAACAAATTTTAACCAAACCTGCAAGTGTTATTTGAACTACATTCAAACATTGAATGACTTTGCCAGGTTCGTGTGAGATATGTCATCAGTTGATCTAATCCCTCTCCTATGGACATGAAAGCTGGACTATGGCCTTTGCTAAAACCATATGGACGTGTAACTCAGTCAGTAGCATAAGAAATAAGCCTCAACATGCTTGTCAACTTACTGGCATTGCCCTTTGTTATTATTCAACAAGCAAGTTACCCTTTGACAACATTTACGGTAACCTGAATACAAATCATGAATACCCATGCTACTCCATACAGGCTCAGGTAAGATGATGCTATCAATCTGCAGTCCAAGGCCTTTTGCTATACAGGCGCGTTGCAGGGTGACTGTGTTACATGCTAGAATCACCTTGACATACGTGTGCTTGTTCATTTGAATGTGATTTGTGCAGGATAACACACGGCCATTTTCCTCAACAGTGTACCTATCTGCCAGAGGCCAGTGGCCTATTGATTTATCTTTACTGAAAGAACACAGTTATCCTGATTTCAAATAACTCTGCATTTGAAGGAAAATAATTCCCTGTGCAGTTCTGGTGTAATTGTTGCAGCTGACAACAAGCAACCGCCACTGCTGTTTCGAAAAATGAACATGTATAGCCTACGCACAAGATGTCACTCAATCTCCCCGTGACCTGCAAATGAAGGATGATTTATCATTTTCTTTTTTTTTCTTTTGTTTTTGCAGGCATCGTTTTTAAGACAGAGAAGTTGTCCTGGTATGGATTAGCATTACAGAAAATCGTTTGATGGCGTTTGTCAAGGGAGGGCCTAGACGAATGCTTTTCTTCTGATTTTTATTATGGTGACCCGTGTTTGAATCTCTACAGCTGCGTGTCCTATCCATCTGCCTTCGTTTTCGCCTCAGACACTTCCTTCGCAGTGCAGCAGCGATGGAAATCCATCGACGCCTTTGTGTCTGTACACAGCCAATGGGTTTGAACCCTGAAGAGGAGAGACACTTTTAACTGCCTGTGCTGGACTGGCAAGTCCCGACGCCTCAGAAGGCTCCTGAAAGCTGAGCTCTACAATCAAGGAGGTGGCTTCCCAGGCAAGCCAGTCAATAGTCGTTAAGGCGACTGACCGCAAAATCCCAAGCTCTTGGAAGAAATATGAATGCGTTTTTTGGAGCAAACTCTCAAGTATAATTAACACGTGTCGCCATTTCCAGTGACACGCGCGGGCGCCAGCACACGTTCACACACACACACATACACACACACACCCGAACACGCACATTTCAGCTCGTATAGCAGACCACAAGTATGTATAAGTCAAAGATAAAGTTGTTGAGCAACAAATTCGTAAGCGTCAAACAAATTCGTATGCAAATTAATATAGCACTAAGTCATGACACTAGTAGGCCTATTGTTAATTTTCGAAAGGATGTGAATAACCTAACACCAAGGCCATTCAATGTAAGCTAAATATTAATATTGAAATACCGTTAAAAGCAGTAGCAAATTATTACTCTTAATGATAAATAACGTTAGTCAGTACACATATATATTTTTATTCTTAGGTGTTTCTCATCCTTAAATGCGTAATATTTGAATAATTTCATAGTCACTTGCGCGCGCCTTTTGGACATCTTCAATCAAACACTTGCTCTTTAAACCCGCGCGATTAATTGTATGCACAAGGTTAATAATTAGTACACTGACAGCTAGATTATTCTTGAAGGGTATCGTGTGTTTTTTCCTCTCATAAATGTCCTCGTCAACTGAACATTGAATAATTTCCGTTATAGTTTTCACTTACGCCCAGTTTAACACACTTTACTATTCGTAGGCTTTGCAAAAAAAAAACATCCTATAAATGTCCATTTTCTAATATCGTTTAGGAAAAATATTTGCCTGCTTTTGTAGGCCTGTTTTTATGACAAGCAGACTAACATGCCATTTATATTAACCGACCAATTTATATAGCCTTTTATAAATTTACAATTTAAATATTGGGTCCCTTTTCAGTTCAGCACACTGGCTCAGAGCTTAATGTTTTCGATTCCTCTGACGTCATCTGACATACTAACTGTAAAAAGGAAATATATTGTGTTATTATTGACATTGATTTCATATTAATTCAGCATTGTAAATTATTTGAATTATGTGTGTGCATTCCTCGTTGACCACTCTCCACTCGAGTTAGAGCTGAATGGTGTCTAGTCTGCCTGAAACTCCCTGCACCTCAGCACATCAAATCCTGAAGGCTGCATGTCTGTCGCCCATGCCTGCAGGACACCGTGTGTTTAAATACCTAGTTTAAGGATAATAAAACTGTCAGCTCGGTGATTACGCGCAGAGAAAACTGCAACATTACAGTGTGCCAAGTAATTAAACGCAAAGCAGGAAACAATAGAAACAGACTTCAACCAGGAATGAATGGATCCGGTTGCCATCGTGAGCGCGTGTCATGTAGAACCAGTCACTCATGACAGTCCATATTATGCATTTCAGTAAGCCAGCCCTTACAATGTACATGTGCTGGTCAGCCAGTTATTTTTTTTATCCACCAAAGTACAAAATACTTCATATGTATAATACAATACCTGTCTGTCTTACCTATCCCGGTGTGACATTGCCCATCAGCAATGAAGTTGTCAGATATATTTTCAGAAGTTCTGTGCAGGTTTAAGTCCAAAAGTATGTGTCCAGCTGTATGCTGTCTGACTCTGTTTCTCTTCCCTCCGGCGTGGAGAATGGTTATCCCAACCCGTTTGTGCACCTTTAAATCCCGCAAAGTAAATAGCAACCCTGGCAATAATAGCAAGGTACCAAGTTCTTGTAACAGAAAGGCAGAAAATTGAAACTAAACGCTGCGTTTAGACAACCATTTTTGATAAGAGGATAATTAAGGCGACACTGGCGTATAATTAGCGGATAATTTATGCTATATCCACTTTTATTCCACCTCCCCAAAATAAACCCAGTCCGTAATCATTATAAGCGAATTGTTCTTAATTTTCAGCAGCAATTTGAATAAAGTGTAGCGTTTAATCAAAGGCTTGGATATAGTTGATTGCGGTCATAATTACTTTTTCATCATCATTTTAAAGCAAATGAATGTCACATCCCGGTGAAAGATGTTGACAATAAAACAGGAAAAAAGTACTGAAATGGAAATTAAGACACACCGACTATTCCGGGTATATTTGCATCAATGGTTTATTTTGTGAGCGAGATTTGCCAAACCGCTAACTACACGTATGATTTACATATATTTGAGACAGTAACAAGCTCGTGTTCTGGGGGTAGAGGATGATGCTCTCCTAGTGTATCTGGACATCCAGGCAACCAAACCGCAGAGCATAGCCCTGGGCTAATCCTGCTTGTAAAGTCTCTATGGCACACTGGGGGTTGAATAACAGGAATGATGTTTCCCCAAACATGCAATCTGAGCAAGGCTGTTTTCATGTAAGGAATAAGGATTGCATGTTGTCTAAACCCTGTGATGAGTTTCTTTCACTGCAGTCAAAGCTCCGAATAAGTACTTTGTGGGGACCTAACGACGTGCTCATCTTGTGTGGAAACGCGAATCGTTTCTTATGTCGTGCTCTGTCAAAAATCAGGGATATCCATCATAATTCCCCATATGGCTACGTTATGGCTACGGTGGGAGCTGTTAAGATAGGTTAACTCACTGTGAAGTCTCCGCGAAGCAGAGAGCTGATGACGTTGGGTTGAATGACCAATGGGAAGGCGCTGCCCTTTGGAGACAAACCATTTTACTTGTAGTGTCTGCATCAAGTCTGGAAGCCAGAACTCAAATTTAACAGAATCCATCTTAAAATCTCTGCCTTTACCCATGCTTACCTTCCGCCACACTGAGCGAGCATTCGCGAAAGAAAAAAAGACGAAGAAAACTTGGAGTTAATAGGGTAATACTGCCTTGGAGAGAAGGACACTACGAGAGATCCATTTGGAATTGAGGGACTAGGAGGGGGGCGAGTAAGTGCTCTCAAAGCAGAAAATTTGATGATGACCATGACTACGATGGCTGACGGGCTGGAAGCTCAGGACTCGTCCAAGTCTGCTTTCATGGAGTTTGGTCAACAGTCGCACTCACAACAGAGTTCCCCGTCAATGGCCGCCAGCCACTACCCGCTCCACTGCCTCCACTCCGGGTCCCACGCTCATCACCAACACGACAACTCGCCGTACTCCGCCACGAATTCGTACAACAGGTCCCTACCTTACTCGTACGTGAGCCATGCCCACCACAGCCCATACCTTCCGTCGTACCACAGTAACAGCACCGGCGGTCAAACAAGGTTAGATGCCACAGGTAAGAAACTATTTTAGTTTTCCCCCGTTGTTGGGCATGCAGTTTAGGTTACGCAAGATTAAGCTACTTACCAGGGGTTTCGATGGGGAAAGCAAGGCAGTGACGAAACTGCACACGGAAAAAAATATTCACAACTGTTAATTGGTAACAGAAAGGGGAAATCGTTAAAACTCATGTTGCGCTTGGAATGCAAGCTTTAACATCCCCGAGCTCCACTGCTTGTCTTTGTGTCTCTCTGTCTCATCGTGCGCTAGAGTGTTCCAAGTAATTCGCCACACTCAACGTCTAATGACAGCCTTGAAATGACCAAGAATTATTTGCGGAATTATAATGCTGGCAATTTCCCAACCCCTTTTTTCCAATGTGTTATTAGCATCATTAGCCGTAATTTCAAACCACTGAAAACAATGGCCGTGAAAATGTGCAGTTTATTAGGTTACTGTTTATGGACGTCGGCAAAATGGCAGTGTTGAAGAGATCTGTGATGGGTTGTTTGATTGTTGTCCTTGATTTTTTAAAAATGTGTTCTTTATCCTTAAAATGACTGACATTAAAATAATGTGTTTTCCAGAACAGCAGAAAACAACAGTAATCGAAAATGGAGAAATCCGGTTCAACGGCAAGGGCAAAAAAATCCGAAAACCCCGAACCATTTATTCCAGCCTTCAACTCCAAGCGTTAAATCACCGTTTCCAGCAAACACAGTATCTTGCACTACCGGAGAGGGCTGAACTGGCAGCTTCACTTGGTTTAACACAAACACAGGTGAGAAAGTGGAAAAGCATTTTATATCAAGTGCATTATTATTATTATTATTATTATTATTATTATTATTATTATTATTATTATTATTATTATTGTTGTTAATATTATTATTAATATTATTAATGATATTATTGTTACTACTACTACTACTACAGCTTACATTATTCCATATAATCGAAATCTACTGTGCATCATGTAAATGATTAAATCATCAAACTACATTGTCAGGTGAAATGATCACATCAACCTGTTTCATGTGTAATAATATTTGTTTTAAGTATATGGCTGTTTTTAACATGTAACATTTCTCCTTTGTCGCAATTTTTGCACAGGTAAAAATCTGGTTTCAGAATAAGAGGTCGAAATTCAAGAAGCTTTTGAAACAAGGAGGTAACCCGCATGAGAGTGACCCACTACCAGGGTCCATCGCCCTGTCCCCGCGCTCGCCTGCAATCCCTCCAATATGGGACGTCTCCGCCTCGACAAAAGGAATGAACATGACGCCCAACAGCTACATGCCCGGCTACTCTCCGTGGTATTCGTCCCCTCACCAAGAATCAATGCAGAGATAGGCTGAAGCCTGCCAGTGTCGACTAGGCCCGAGGCCTCCAAGAAGAGATTAATCCAATCTACCTGCACAGTGACATCCACAAGCCTCAACAGAAAGACTCAGTTCAGCTGAAGGAGTGATTTATACAAACACATTGAAGGATGACAGAAGACTGTCCTTTTTGATATAGGTCGAGTGGCAAAGGAACTAACCGTTTTAGAATTTGCTGCTCAGTCGGACTGCACCTAATATGCTTTCGTTGCTGTCATAAAAGAGACATTTCCAGAAACCAAATATATCACCAAATACCACGTTTTTTTGGAACAGGACCTAATGCAGGTTACACGACTATACGCCATGAAAACTAAAAATGAATGAACTTAAACTGCTGTCTTTGCGTCACTAATGGTTGTTTATGAAAATGCAAAAGAAAGCAATCTGTGTATATATTGTCTGACCTTTTGATGTACATATACTTTTTATGTTTTGTCTTTCGTAAATGGAGTAAATCATGACTTCAAATAATGAATATTTCGTCTCTGAATGTATTAGGCGACTTGTTTTTCTATTTATGTGAAGACCTGTAGACAGTAAAACATATTCATATCACCTATCCAGTATGGTAAAAAAAATCCCATGCACTCATGAAATTAAACAATTCCTCCGTATAAATTCAGGTAGAACACAGACAAACGAGTCGATAGCATCTAAACAGAGAAAGCAAACCTCAAGAATTTAACTTACCCTCAGACTTTCTATTCCTTGACGAATCTTATGTGCGAAAAAGCCAGTCGTTGTCCATCTTGTCTCTCTCTACCTCAATTATTAGAGCATTATTGACAAAATGTTTTCCCCCTTTCTTGTCGTCTCTATCTGTTTGATTCTGAATGCCATTCTCCACAGGATCGATCCTGAACAAAACACCCAGCTGCAGTCTCGTTCAATATGAAGGAGATATTTGGGACAATTTATGGGTTTTATCCAAGAGAGGGTTTTTTTCCATTCTCATAAATGCAGACATAATTAGGGTAATTTTTGATGTAGCCTGCTGATTACAGCGTTTTTACCGTCAAAGATAATTACCTGTAATTTTCTACCACTTTTAATACTAAAAGCCATCTTTATTTGGGTTTGAGGTAGCGGAGACGAAACAAAAGACAAAATGATTCGGTTATTCATGTACAAATTGCTGAGGGGAGTGATCGCTTGCTATAATGTGAAATTACAATGTTGAAAGGAAGAATAAGAAAGACCCTGCAGCTGTCATGTCGGGGTTCTTCGGTCATACAAGATAAAATATTTTCTTCAATATACAATTTGGAAAGACACATGATATAGACGAATTGGTGTTTTTTAAAATGTAATTTATATGTGCTAATCAATCAGTGACGTGGCGCCTATCACTTTATATAAGGCCTTTAAATAACAGTTGAGCTCCCTAAATACATGTTAAAAGGAGCATGTTATTGTAAATTAGGATATCAGAGGTATGGTATTGAAAATGCAAATAAAAACGAAACTGTAGGCCCTACATGTAAAGGATATGCCTTTCCCGTCCCGCTTAGATAAAGACATGGGAAATAATGGAGTATGAAGACGAAGGATGCATGCCTGCCTGTGTGTGCACATGTCAGTATGCTTGCACCCCTCTAATTGTGCACTACGTGTGTGTGTGTGTGTGTGTGTGTGTGAAAGAGAGAGAGAGGAAGAGGAGAGGGGGAGGGAACAATCTTGTCTGAGCGCACTTCCTTTGATCTAAGCTTCCCTGTGATTCCAGCTATAACATATGTTGCTGAGCATTTTTTGCAAGCTGTAGTCGCTTTTGCATACCGACGTTTATGTTGCTCACCGAGATTGTTACTATAGGCGTTAATGATCCCTTTAACAGGTAGGCCCACATGTAGGCCTGTCCATAAAATGATGACATGCGAATCATCAATCAGTAGCCCCGTAGCAAAATATAATATAGTGGTAATATGTGGGCCTAATATTCATAAAACAACGACAAATATCATCAAACATCAATCTATACATCTAGCCTAAAGCACTCAATATATCTTACATTCCACCTTTGAGTGAATTCATTTTCAGGGAATTTAGCATCAAATAAGACAGCAGAACAGCAAGTGCACAGGATAACATGCAGCCAGCAGCCCCCACAGATTAGAAAGGCACGCACCGCTAGTCTGCCTGCAGCCCACTACGAAAAGACACAGTGGAAGTTGCTTACCTGGTATATAGTTCCTTTTTGGGTTTTTGTCGGTGTCCAAAAGGCTCTGGATGTCGCCAGAAACGGTGCAGAGAGAGAATATGAACCGTGGCTGTGTACCGCTTGTAGTTGAGTAAGCAAATCCAGGTGTGAAAGTGTTTGCACACCACAGCACCTCTTATATATTGGCTGCAAAATTAGCCGTTATTACTGTCACTGTTTAGTGATGGTGAGCTGAAAAAAAGCCTTCTGCAATCAAGAACCAGGCGCATCTTTGCAAATTATAGATAATTGTAAATGTCCAGATTATGATAATGGAAGCCTAATCCTGGTGGAAGTATAATTATTGTTGAGTGTTACAGTTGAAGCTGTCCAGTAAAGCTAACTGTCATTATTTAGACTCGATTATCAGAGCGGCTCGAGTGGAAAATGTTCAGTTGGAATTTAACAAGGCTCTCGATATAATGGCATAAGATGATTTGTGTGTGTGTGTGTGTGTGTGTGTGTGTGTGTGTGTGTACAGGCTTGTATGAATTGCGCCATAAACAGTATGATGATCCAGCTAAGCAGGGCAGGCCTCGGTGCCTCAACGTCACTGGTGATGCCCCCTTGTTGCAGAGACCGCAAAATACAGCGAAAAATTGACGTGTTATTAACTAAATAACTTGAACAACCATAGCTACTGTTGTGTTATGGCTGGACCTGCTTACCTTATAAGCACCATCTTATTATGGCTATGACCAGCGCACATGGACCCTATTTAAATCCCCCTCGCTATTTAAATATTTGCTTTTAAATTCTTCCACTTAGAGGGATGTAAAACAACAGTCCCACGGATAGTAAGGGAATAAATCAGGTGTTGAATGGGTAGGTGTCAAATTGAGCTATGGCACATTCTCACAGTATCGTATGACATTCGATGTGCATTCAACCAAGAAGTGATTTCTCATGGGATTGCTGGACACACTGCCATAATGTACACATTCAACTCTCCCCGAAAGGCAGACAGGACATGAAGAATGTACCGTTTTCACACTTTCAACTCATAGTCTCTACTGAAACATTCTCTTATATTTATTTGGATAGCCTGTTAGATGTTAAAACTACTCTTTTTATCCTTGTCACAAACGCCTGTATGGCTGCCTCTGGCGCGAGCCCTGACAGAGAAGGCCAGCATTAACGGCGTACATGTAGTGACTACGTCCACGCTGGCTCCTAACGAGATGTTCTAATGTAGCGAGGAGGAGATGTGTGTGTGAGTGTGTGTGTGTCTGTGAGGGGGCTGTGGCCGGGAGTGGCAGAGCGCTGGAGCCGGTTTGCCCCCACAGGAATGCGGACAGCCTCAGATCTCCGTGCCGCCCCTTCGCCTCCTCACTGCCATTCAAAGCAGTTAATTGTAAGGGACACAAAGAGAGAGCAAGGCTGCAGCCTGTCTTCCAGACCAACAACCATATTTTATCGAGAGGAAGCTGAAATCCAGATGTGGTTCAAGAAGCTTAACAAAAACATAAAGGAGAATTGGGCGATAACATGGCCTACTGCTGCAAATCATGTTTATATTGATGCCAGGAGTAGTCCAGACTGACAGTATTCATTATGCTATTTCCATTAAAATAAAGGAGTTATAGAAAAAAAATAAACAAAGAAGTCTAATATACTGCCATGTGCTGTTGAAGTCGGGATTGTGTGATCACTGGAGCTTAAAATTGTTCAGTTAAGGTTAAGCTAAAACCTGTCAACAGCCCGGAGACAGGTCTATTACATTAGAAATAGCCCACACAATTGTAAAACCTTTGCGCGTAAAATACAGAATAACGTCCTGTTATAAATACAATAAAAAAATAGAATTCGGCCTCGAAGTCCCGTTAATCCATTGTTGATTAAATCGTTTTGCATAAAAAATAAGATTGCTACACTGAATAAACAAAAGCATCATGCAAATACAGAGAAAAGCTTGTGCGTAAATTTAGCGAATTATTGGAAATGTTAAGACTTTTAAGACAAATGTAAAAATATTGTATTATAAGTCAACTGTTTATTTTTTTTTGTTTATTTCTGTGTAGTCCTTGCAATATACAATTCCATTGCCATTTGGCTATACTGAAAAATTATACAAGAAATGTTAAGTTAGTGTTGAGGTCAAAATTCAAGGCACCAAAGTGTTTGGATTTCCAATGTCCGTTTAAAACATTTAATAACTCTTCCAAATGCAATAAATTACATGCACACATTTACACATTTTACACGTTCTTCTATGACTGTCATATTAATACATTGCATATTCCTCAAAAAAGAATGTACACACCAGTCCGATACAACAAAAAATATATGTGGGTTTTCAGTACAACGTTCCTGATCCAAGAACGAGAGAGTGCTGTAATGAGTTGGGCGCCTGGAGGTGTGAATTCATATTACTAGCGCTGGTATACCAAGAGCTAGAGTTCTCCAAAAAGGTAGAAGCCGCCGTGTTGATATTTTGTTGATTCTGGTGGTTGTGAGGCCTCGGTGGACCTTGCGAGTCCCAGACTGCGGGGGACTGAGGGGAATTGCAAGCCATCGGATCGCTGGAACTTGGGCTGTGCTCCGGTGGAAGCTCTCCGTTCTTCATAATCTTTTTCATCTTAGACCGCCTGTTCTGAAACCATATTTTTACCTGGGGAGAAACAGCAAGTCGCGGCAATTAGATATGGTTCTGACATGAAAGAACAGCCCACGTGTTGATGAAATATTAATAGGTTTAATTAAATACCCGCTAGCTACATCAGTGAATGTTGTAACCATTTAACTATTCAGCACTTCTGCTCTAAATATCGATACAATAATGCCATTAATCAAACGTTGTTTATCATAAGGTAGGACAAATACTGTACCTGTGTCTGTGTGAGACCTAACGATGCCGCCAGCTCCGCTCTCTCGGGAAGGGCGAGGTACTGAGTGTTCTGGAACCGCCGCTGAAGGGCGGCGAGCTGAAAGCTTGAGTAGATGGTTCGTGGCTTCCGGACTTTCTTGGGTTTTCCATTGACCATTCTTACCTCCGGCTCCGCTACTTCTTTTTCTGGAAATCAAGAATAATTCACTTAAGCATTTTGTCTATAACTTTAACAACCTCCCCGCCACACTGCTCAGTTTATCATGGTTTAAACAGGCAAAATATTTCAGCACACTCCAATCTACAGTCCCTAAGTAGCATAAAAGTGTTACAGGGGCATTGCCGTAAAATTCAGGATTTTATTTTGTATTTTACTATAGCACTGGGCTCACGTAGCAGATAATTTCATGGCAGGCTATTTCCAACACGGATAGACTTAGTCTTCGGAGGGTTGTATTGCATAGCACGAAATTACAGCTCACTGGCCTCAGCATTTCTCAGAAAGCGAAAAATAACAAAACACTTTCACATCATGAACTAAAGGTTTAGATGTTTAGAATTTCTTAGGCCCCTTTTCCCACTTCATTTTTTTCTGCTGCGTTATGCCAACGCACTGGTATAGCAACAATAATAATAATAACAACAATAACACCGAGAACAATAACAGTAATAACAATAAAAATAATAACAACAATAATAATAGTAGTTTTAGATGGCCTCACCTTGTGGACTGGGTTGTGACTGGACTCTGCTATATGTTCCGGCATATTGATGATAGGCAGCGCTGGTGTAGGAGCTGTAATCGGGATAAGACTTTGCAGAGTAATTTCCAGCCGATCCGTTAACACTGTGGTACTGATACTGATATGCATTTAGGGGTTTTCCATAAGATGTTGAGTTGGGCGAACAATAGCCATGATGAACTCCACCGGCCGGACTGTAGTAGCCAGAATCCGTGGCTGTTGACTCGGGTAGAGTTGGAGATTCCTGAGACGGGTGGTGCATGGTCGAAATCTGAAAAGGGTTTTGAAAATCTGCAGGTTTGATATTCGGAATCCTTCTGTCAAATACTCCAGTCATAATTCGAAGGGCGAAGAGGTGCAGGCGACGAAAAGTGTTTGTCTTCCACTATCGGGGTCTAGATTCTATACTGTCATTGCGCGTACAGGCGTCGACGCTCTCTGTTGAAGACTGCTGCAAGCCCCGCAGCAAAGACTTGGTTAAATCCTAAATTACGCTCTTACGCGCTGTAGGGAGGACCTAGTTCCATTGGCCGAGGCGCGCACACGGCAGCTACACCCCAACTCGTTCCTCCAGTTTGCACAAGCAGAAGTAATCATTGCTTGTCACTATCTGCAGCCTGTTTACAAACAATCCATATAGGCAAACCCTTTGATGGTGCTTACATAAAACCAGAATGTGTTACACATCAGTTAAAATGTGTGTTTTGATCATTTCTGAGCTACATTTAACACATGTAGACAGATAATTTGCTATCATCGAAGGAATTAGATAGTGTGTTCTACTGAAAATCTAATAAATAAAAAACAAATTCTAGAAATAATAATGTAATTTAACAACAATCACTGTGAAATGTTTTGGGAGAGAAATCTGTTTACACCATTTTATTCTAAGGAGACAGGGACAAGGTTGGTGCTGCAGAATAAAAGCATAAGCTTGGACTGTCACTGCTAAGACTATTCAGTTTAATTCACCTGGAATTTATATCATGCTGTTTTTTATGACCTTAAGGTAGCCTACATCACAGGAGAATATGAGGCCGTAGAGTGTATTCAGTCCTTCCTGTACTTCGCAAAGAAACTTTAGAGAGTAATTTTAAAAATAGAAAAATGCTTGTTGGAATCGTCCATGTTGCATATAGGTCACTAATTACAGGCAATCCAGTGGAACAAAAGGTGAAATTACGGTGGGAAAAGTGTCAGTCAAAAACAGGCCAGTGTCATCCTAACACAGCATGAGCAAGAAGTCACTTCACGCAGCTCGGCGCTCACAACCTGTCACATATTCAGAATTCTTGTTCGAATATTTCAATATGTAATGTCCTTTCCCATCCTCCTCAACAAAAGCTGGCCAGCAGACTATGCCAACCGCGCTCCCTGTTTCAATTAGCGGTAAAATAGCGACGCCTCTTGGTACAAGCTGGAAGTTGAATTTGTGTGCATTTAAGTGGGTCAAAGAACTTGCCACGTCCAGAATGTAATTTACTTAATAAATGATAAATAAGACAACGTTGAGAGAGACAAGGAATGCTAGTTTTAACATACTGACCAAATCATACCTTACCAAATCTTCCTGTTTGAGTAGGTCTAGTGCTTTAAAGAGTATTTGTACTGCTTTCTTTCTGATTGTTTTGTGAGCCTGCTTGCAAAGTTAGTCACTAAGAAATTTCTATAATTTGGGAATGTTTGACATCTTGAAATACCCAAGAGTTAATTGTATGCTTAAAATGTAATACAAGGGTATTTTAGAAAAGTAAGCCAATTCCTTACATGCTGTGTTTGCTTTCATCAAAATAAATTAGGCCTACACAGTAAATTGCTATTAATGTAGATGGCACAAGGAACAATATCAGCCCTTCTTCAAAACAGTAAAAATGCCTAGTCCCAAACGTAGATAAAGTAAGTATAGACAAATCACAACAAAGCATTACTGTTACCTCCCTCTGCTAACTCTAAACTGTAATCTGTAAACTGTTTATTTATGCCTGACAATAACTGCCCATCGTGGATTAAGAATTTTGATAGCACTGTCAAATCAGTTATAGAATGGTCTTTGATTGCAAGTTTAAAATGAACAACACCAATAACAATAAAATAAACAAACAAATACACAACATTATTATCAACATGTGCAATAGAAAGCACCTAAAGGTTCGGCAAAGAAAACTGAACAAAAGCCTCTGTATTTGCTAAACTTAGAATACCAATTTCATTTCAAACATTGTTTTGGTCAAACACTGACAAAGTTCAGTGGACTGAGGTATCATTTTTAATAAAGGAAATTGTGAATTTTGCTTTTCTAAAAGTTAACAGACATAACCCAACACAGGTCCATATGCTGCTACTGGGGTTGATGCAGCTATGGCCATGACTGTTACCCTGTTGAGTTTTCATAATAAATTCAGCACAAAAGTAATCAGCAGTGTGTTATAAACCTAGTGTGTTGTTGCTAAAACATTGACATGTAAATATTTAGGGATCAGGCTTGCACAAAGCCATTGCAGGGGTACAGTTTTACGTTCGTGAATGCCACAAATGACACTTTTTTGGCGGTTCATTTGTGCTGCTAAATCACATACAATGTGCCTGACAGATAATATATTATTCCTCATGGTAGCTTTCCAACTAAACCTCATGTCTAACAGGGGGGCGTCGCAGTGGGGGTAAACGTGGGGCTGACTAGGACCCCAATGGCAGTGGGGGCCCCAGCAAGCCAGATGCATGAGACAAATGGAAAGGAAGATTGAGGGGGGTAGGGGGGGACAACAACACGAAGGCTTGTGTACGGGGCCCAGCGTTAAGTGCTACGGCCCCACATACAGGGATGAAACCTGCATAGTAGCCAATGGAAGGCAACAGTTTTAAGGTTGTGGAAGTGTCATACGTCACTTTTTTTTTTTGGCACAGGCACATTGTGCTGTTCATCAGATACACTGTGCCTGACAGATAATATATTATTCTTCATGGTAGCTTTCCAAGTAAACCTCATGTCTTACAGCAGGCAGGGACATGCACATCCATCTTTGTGTCATTATAAGAATGAGCTGAACATTCCAGTGAGCTGAAAATGGTTACAAAACCCTGACAGTGCAGAACGCTGATATTTCAAATGGGCTGTACAGGCAGTTAAGTGTGAGATCAGTGCACGTGATCACCTCAACAGTTGTGTGATCATACCAGGTGAGCCTGGCCAACCGAGGCATTGCATGGGTATGTAAGAATGTATTTAGGGGATACGTGCGTGGTCCTCAGCCTATACATGTGAACCATGAGCCGTTTAATTGCTATCGGGGTCAAAGGAAAATTTCAGACTTCAGGTCTCTCTCCATGACAGCGCTGGCTCGTGTGTCATGAGATATCTAGGTCAACCAAATTCCACCATGAATTGCCAAGATGTAACAATAGCTGGCCTGTGTGTGTGTGTGTGTGTGTGTGTGTGTGTGTGTGTGTGTCTGGTGTGTGTGTGTGTGTGTGTGTGTGTGTGTGTGTGTTTGGGAGACTGTCAACATATATGTGTTTGTGACTCTCTGTCTCCATCTCTGTCTCTCTCTACCTCTCCCTCTTTCTCTATAAACACTTACTGTAGGTCTGTTTTGTAGAGGTTTTGTGTCAGAAACACTTTTGGACACTTATTGTCACGCAAAGAAGGGGATTGCCATGTGAGACACCCCCAACTTGAGTAAGGAACACGTTTTTAACTCATCTGTAAACTGGTGACTCTGAAACCATCTAAGACTTGGAGAGTTATGTGCCAAATGTCTTTCTAGCTATTTTAGACACCCTATGATTAAAGCTTAATGACTACATATGCACAGTCATTATCTGCATTGGACTTACAGTAATTAATTACTATTATTCTTATTGCACTGTTTTATTTATCACACTTAGTCCTACATATGTTTTTATATATTGTCACTCTAGCCTAATATCAGTCAACATAGCATCCAAGCAACATAATCAGAAATGTCAAACAAGTGCAGACATTTAGACAAATACATGCGCAGGCTGATTTTTTTTTTGTGTTCCACTTTTATATGATTCAACTGCATGTCTCCAGTCCTTCTTAAAAGTGTCACCTGATGTTGATGTGACATTGTTTGTAGTTGATGTCAGATGTGCAGATTTGGTCATACGACTCTGCTTGGCTTGGTGACCACAGTCCCACTTGTCCAACATTCTACTTAGGCATGCAGTTGAAAGTTTTAAAGGTAAACACCACACAACAACTAACACGCAAAAATAATACAAAACTATCGTTAGGAAGTAGGTAAATGATTTGTTCAGGTTCAGTGCAGACATGCATTCACTCTGGAGAAAACTGTCTAAATTGCAATCCTGCATGTTGTAATGAACCATGTCTAATAGAATATAATGGAATACAATATCCTTTATTGTCATTGTACTGTGTACAACAAAGTTTCACAGTTTGACATTTAAAACAGTGCATTAAAAAAGAGCACATAAAAACAGGTGAATAAATTAGTAAATAAGGCATTCACACACACGCCCAAGTATACATTCAAACATTATTGCACAGATTCTTTAAAAGTGTGCATTAAAAAGTCATGTATTGGCAGAGTTAGGTGAAGCTACTGCAGTAAGATCCAAACCTTTCTTAAGTCTGTTGCTCCCTGTTTTAATACTTTTGTACCATCTCCTTGATGGGAGCAGCTTAAAGAGTCTGTGTCCAGGATGAGAAATATCCTTTATGATGTTCTGTGTCATCTTAATGGTCAACGTGGGATGGCTGTTCTCTGAGAAGGCCTTCCAAAGGAGCCCGTGATAAGGTGGGTGGAAGAGTGTCAGGCAAAAAGCCAGGAGAAATGAGATAACATGGGAGGGGATTGTGCCAGGGTCTCTTCACATCAGTACAGCTCCACAGAAAGGAGACTCAATGGCACTGTAAACATATTGTATAGCATATAGATAAGACATGTACATGGAGAGACATGTAGAAATGTGTTAGCACATATAAAATGAAAACAGAAACAGTTAATTCCAAGTAAATATCTACCTCACACAACAAAAATGATACAGGTTAATAGGAAACTAGACCAATGCATAGAACAACATTTTATGGTTGGCTGATTAAGTGCCGTTACTATCACAAAATGGCTTTCCTGAGCATGCAGGCTATGTGTTTATCAATGTATATTATACTGTATATTACTGTATGGAAAAAGGGCAAAAGACCCTAACTTCAATTTTGGGCAAAAATAGTTATTGTCATTTTTGGAAGAACAAACATCAGTTTTATCATGTGCCAAATGTCTTGAGCCAATTTTGTTTTGTTTTTTTGTCTTTGCTGAAAACACATGCAAGGGGAAGTCATTTTTCAGTTTCACACTCTATTGTGTTTAGAGCTTTTGCCTGTGTAGGGCAGTGTGGACCTCCTACACACTTAAAAACCGTTGTGCATAATGATAGGTTTTACATTTGGCTTCAGACCTATACTGGGGGCGTAAGAGGCCAAAGTAATCCATGTTCAAATTAAAGCCAGGTACAGTTTGCCCAAGGACAGAGTATACTGTGGAAGATAAATTGCCAAACTATACCTGGTATGTAAAATGGCATAGGCCAGAGTATAAACTTCCAGGCCAGAATATACTCCTCTTGTGTGAAGAGGTTTTGATTGTATTTGTAGTATTCACACAGTAAGACCGCAGTTAAATGTTGAAAAATACAGTAATTTAAGGGTGTGGGGGGATACAAATCTGGCCTGTGGGATATGAAGTGGCCTGGTCCATAATATGGGTATAATCTAGCCAGACTAGTATAGTCTAGAATGTGACCTGTTACCTGTGACTGTGGAAATGAGCTGTTGGACTGGTAAACCCACTTATAGGACTCTGGGTAGCACTCGTTTGATATGTCAGTTGTCAATTTTTTTATTTTCATTAAAAAGCTTAAAAAGCAAAATACATGTTTTGAAAGTTATGAAGTTATGTTAAAAAGGATCTTATCAACTGATATTACGTGCTGTTTTAGTGCAATAGCAGCATATTATCCATTATCAATTATTCACTGACAGATCGACATCGACCTTTATCCATAGTCGTAACACTAACAGATTAGATTTAACACATCAGCCGAATCAGTCGTATTTTGCCCAGATTAGACTGCAACTATGTTTAAGATAGGTGAAACAATGTACGACAAATAATCAACAATGTAACAGAATTGTAACACATCAACTTCCACCGGCAGAGGCGTGCACTAGGGACTTTTAATTTGAAGACACCATTAGCCAGCCGGCCATTTTAACAGGGGACAGGGGCAGGGATCAACAGCCTCTCGTGGTCGTGTATTTTAGTGCTTTAAACCTTTTTGTCCCTGCCAAACTATATTGTTTTCAAGTAACTATTTACCAGCGCATGTGTTCCAATAGCTATTAATAACTGTAGTAGAATAACTACAACTTACACGGTGCTGCAGGAAGACGTTCAAAATGTATCCGAGTGGAGCATCTGGGTCTGGGAGTAAGTAGCTAGCTCGCGAGCTAGCAAACATTTGCTTCCATAATTTCGCTAGCTAACATTAGCCGAGAAACAATAAGGCTTGTATATCATGACTGCAAAAGGTAAATGCGAAAATACCAATTGCATTTACAATATGACATCGTGGCCGACAGTTAAGTTGTTTATAGCTGTACTTGTTTTCAGTTGCATTCAAGCTCTGGGCCTAGGTTTTGTTGCCACTAAGGTGGCAAGCTATCGTTAGTTGGTATTGTGCTAACATTAGTGAGCTTGCCAGCTAACTTACCTTGTTAGCTAATCTGTTTTCATTAGGCGGTAAATTGCATACCTGGTTATGTCTTAACTCGATTGGTAGAATGAAATAACGTTACGTTAGTTAGAACCTTATCTCTATTTGGCTCATAGACACAATTTTGGTTTTGGCTAATCAGAACTATATAAAACATCTGAATCAAAAACCTTAGCTTAACTAGTACAACACTTATCTACTAGCTTGGTATGTTACTCGGGTGTTTGTCGAGGCTAGTGTTTGGCAACAGAAGAAACGCTTTTCTGCAGCGGTTAGGTGCTTTTCTAGGGTTGTGTACAGGATAAAGCTAGTAATTACTCCAGCTGACTTGCTAGCGAAACAAGTGGTTAAGTTTCGTTACAACCTTATTAATGTTGCATTTGACATTAGCAAATGAAGAGACTTGCATGTTACCCGACAGTATTTTAGTGACGAAAAGACTATTGAGATGTGGTGTTTTAAACAGTTTATTCCGCTCCAAGTAGCTGTTAGTTTCATCATTAGCTCTGCTGGCATGTTGTTTTTCAGACTTGTCATGTAATATCACAATTTACTGGCTGTTTCTATGAGATGTAACTAACTGTACGCTTACTGTAGGCCGCAAACAGTTTTGCCAAACTTACTGGCAAATAGATTCCCCAGACAGGGTTCTGTTTCGATAAGATCAGAGTTACTAAGCGAAGGTGCATAAGCTATAGTTCAGTGTTTGGATAGTTGCAGGATGACCTGTTGGCCTTCACACCAAGTGTCGACAAGTAACGTTGCAGCCACCTGGCCATTGCATCCTCACGAACGACGACATTATAGTTACCTGTCTGACAAATACCAAGTCACCTAGGCTCTTTTCCAACACTACTGAGAAACTTGGTTACACAAATTACGACTGATGCTCTGGGCAGGGTAAATAAGGCCTGCCAATGTCCTCGGTTGCTCGTCTGGTTCAAGGCGTGGTAGAAAAAGCTAACTAGATTCACAGGTTTCTGAGTTGCCGGGGTGGTCTGGTTGATAAGCGTTTTTCGAGGGTGGCGTTTTAGAATCTCTATTTGCATGCTTCTGGTCGGTGACTGATAAGGGCAGAGAGCATTATTTAAGTCAAGCGGAACCAGAGTGAAATACAGAAGTCGAGGCTGCCTTGAAGCTTTCTAGGGTCACCCTCAGATGCCTCTTTGCCATAATATCACTAAACTAATAGACTATGGGAGTTTTAAAGTGCCTAGTTATCAAGCGTTTTGGTTGGAAACCTTTGGTGTTTTTATCCTCTGGTCTGTGGTGACATGCTGTATTGTGGTTGGCTGCCGTTTTTACCAAGAACAACTGAACTGTGCACCTGTTGCATGCAGAGGTGCTGCTTAAAGAGCAACAGCCGATTGTAGGGTTTCTTGTAGCCATAACAATGTTTCATAGTGTTGGTCTCATTACAACAACAACTTTTAAGTGTTTGGTCAGATGTGATGAGATTTATGTATTCAGATTGTTATTCTGGCAGTTGGGATTCATAAATGTTGGTAGAAATAATCAATGTTACCTGATCCGAAGGGTTGGCTACTTTAGTTTCCATAAGCAATCAGTAGCAAAAAAATTAAGACCGTTTTGTTTATCACATTTCTCCTCAATTGTTTTGTCCCCTTAATTAGCCGAATTAACTACAACAGCGGTTTGTTTAAATGTTTGTAGAGAGTCAGGAAAAATATTTCAGACACACTCTCAAATAAAACTGTAGGCTTTGTGTCTGTATATGGTAGAAGATGAATGAAACCCAAGAAGAGAGAAGCATGTCATATCTAGTCTGTCAGGTAATATCTGGTGGGTATGCCAAGAAAGTGGCTTTAACTGAATATGTGGGTGCGCTAACTTTAAGCAGTTGGCAAGCCCTGTAACAGAACAGCCCTAGGGCCCTATAGCTTGGGAAGAAATAAGCTAGAAGAGTCTTCAGTTTAAGAGTTTATTACTCAGTCAGAGTTAACTTATCTGGGCTGGCCACTTAAGCACTCACTTGGAACACTCCCTGACCTTTCTAAGGGTTCGTTTTTCAGACCTGAATGAGAAGCAACAGTTGGGTAGGATTTTGCCTTCAGGTGCACCAAAGGGTACATGGGTGGTTGGGGTGGTCTGATGAAGCAGGCGTTGTGTGCAATTTTCACATGCATTTAAGCCATCTTGTTTAGTCAGTTAATTTTCTGTGAGATGCTATTTAAATGACTAGACTATACTGTATATCGGTTTCATAATTCCTTCCATTGGTACTGATATGGCATTTAAACTAGTTGAAGTTTTCAATTTACTGACATAATCTCACTGTGTTGGTGTCGAGGCTAAGCGGGGTATGGAGAAGCTGGTGTCTTGACCTCTGGTCAAGTGATTGAGATCATGTGATGCATGATGGTGATGCAAGACAAAAGTATGACTGTATAGAATGGTATTCTGAATATTTGTTGGCTTGATTGTGTTTTGCATTAGATGCAAAAGGTGTGTGTGTGTGTGTGTGTGTGTGTGTGTTGGTTTACGTCAGAGGCATGTTAAGAATATACATCAGAAGAACGCTTAACTAAAAAAAAAGACGTGTATAAAATGAAGATGAATAAAAAAATACAGACCCTCTTATATTGCAGTAAAACCTCATAACAAATATTTCATGTTGGTCATGCACTATTTTACATATGTTTAGTTTGGCATGTGTCTTTCATAAATGCCACTTGACCTCTAAGGTAATTGGTTGTGACAGCAAGGAATTTGTGATATTGTAGAGCAGTTTTCCTTGGCCATCTGCCATTTGCAAGACCCTGTAATGTTTTAATGGGCATATTCAGTAACATACGTGTGTGTGTGTGTGTCTGTGTTTGTTTCTCCAGGCCCCCCTTCCCCCCCTGCGCCCCCAGAATATGTATTTAAGCCCCCCCAGCGGCCGGACTTCGGCACCATGGGCCGACCGATCAAGCTGCAGGCCAACTTCTTCGAAATGGAGATTCCCAAACTGGAGGTGTACCATTATGACATCGACATCAAGCCTGAGAAATGCCCTCGAAGAGTCAACCGGTAAGGTCTACCCATCCGAAAGGACTCATAAATTGTTATTTAAAAAAAAAAAACAGTCTGGACAAAATCATGATTTTGATTTTTTGTTCTCTTGACCTTTCTCCCTGCAGTGAAATAGTGGCACACATGGTCCAGCACTTTAAAACACAGATCTTTGGAGATCGGAAGCCAGTCTACGATGGAAGAAAGAACCTCTACACAGCTATGCCATTGCCTATAGGGAGAGACAAGGTGGGTCTCATAGGCTCCTCGTGTCATCTTTTGCTTCGGGGGTCTTTGTAGGCTGGGAAAAAAAAGTATTTGTAGTGGAAAAAAACCTTTTAATTGACCCTCAGTCATGACATCTGCATTACCGTCTCATTTATTTATTTATTTTAAAATCCTTTTACATTTGCAATAGTGTCATTGGACATTGGAATACTCCTAGTGTACTTAAGGCTCATGCCGATTTAAAAAAAAAAAAAAAAAAAACCCAGTTGGTGCAGTATTGGACAGCTGTTTGCGGTCACTCTATGTAGTTTAGTCCCCCCCCCCCCCATCCACCCAACCCAAGCTGATTGACACGTCCATCCCCTTCCACAGGTGGAGCTGGAGGTAACCATCCCTGGGGAGGGCAAGGACAGGAGCTTCAAGGTGGCCATAAAGTGGGTGTCGTGTGTCAGCCTGCAAGCCCTCCATGAAGCTCTGTCCGGGCGCCTGCCAAGTATCCCCTTCGAGACTATCCAGGCCCTGGATGTGGTCATGAGACATTTACCCTCCATGAAGTGAGCAAAATTGTTGTTGTCGTGTGTTGTGTGTGTGTGCGTGTGTGTGTGTCTGTGTGTGTGTCTGTCTAAAGCTGTATACAGGCTGCAGTTGTTTTTTTTTCCCCCCTTGCTGCAGGTTCTTTCTCTGCGTTGTGTTTCTATTTGCCTCAGAGTGCAACCAGGATCTTGTGCCAAAATGAGCTCTTAACTGTCCTGGGTTGACCTGCATGCATGAAAACATATAAACAGATTCTTACTTTGGTGCGCTGCGACAATGGGGAAGGCAGTAATGACCGTGTTGTGTTGCCGTGCAAGTTGTGTTCTCCCCTGATGCAACCCAACGTGCAGGGTCATTATGAGGTGAAGGAGTCAAACCTGAGTAGCTAAAAACACTGTCTTAGCCCTGCTGCATGTATTATACTGTTAGTGAACCACTTTCTGTGTAGATGGGGTTGTGTAGTCCAGTAAGCAGTCTATGCCACTGGGAAGGGCATCAAGGCCAGTGGGGCTCCAATTCATTTGCCAAACATTGTGGACATGTGGAGCCCAAAAGTATAAAGTAACTTGGAGGAATATACCCTATAATGCAGTTAATAGTGCATAATAATGCAGCTATAGTGCATTTTGCGATGTGTTTATTGCGTGCATATCCCTAGCTGAGTGAGTAAACAGTTGCAGGACAGTAAAGCCCTTTATAGTAGCTGTGACAATCATTGACATGACATGCAAGGGTTTGTGCTTGGCAGGCTGTGGCTATGCGCCTTACTGCTTGCTGTCTCACTGTCAGTGCCTGATGCTTGCCTGCATTAGTTGTTTGTACAGGCTGTTTCAAGAGAGCTCGATAATTAGCGGAATAGCTGTTCCCACAGGGTTTGTGTTTTTGCATTTCCGTCAGTGTAAGATGTAGTGGAAGTAGTTTGGGAATGAAATCAAACGTTCAGGCGTTGATTTTTTGTTTTCACTGTCGAGAGGGTCTATTGAAGTATACACCAGATGTCCACTCCCAGAAGAGGTAGTCATGATTATAGGCATTTTTTACATAACTGTCGTGTTTGGCCAAAAGATATAATTGCCCAACAGATCCAATCTTATCTGCCTCCGTGCATCCTGCAGCTTAACTGTGCAGACATTTTTTAAACTTCGTCATCTGTGAAGGAGGCGCAGACTTCCTCTTTCGTTTCGTATCCTAAGAATTGATTCTTTGTGAGAATTTTAGTGTATGTAGTGTGTATATAAAAAGACAGTGCATTTATAGTACTGTTTTTTTTTTTTAGAGCACCAGGGGAGACGCCATTTCAGAAAACTGTATTACTTGTAATATGACAAACACTTCAATCTTGACGTCTTCAATCTTGAGTTGATTGTGCGTTTTGACTCTAGTCTAGTCCATCTGTTTGCTGTATTACCACGTCAAATTCCTCTGTGCTGTGTACATTTTGGGTGAATAAACTGATTCTGACTGTGTTTATTCCACTCTTCACCCCCCCACCCCTCCCCCCCTCAGTTACACCCCTGTGGGCCGCTCCTTCTTCACTTCCTCCGAGGGCTGCTCCAATCCCTTGGGCGGCGGCAGAGAGGTCTGGTTTGGCTTCCACCAGTCCGTCAGGCCCTCCCTCTGGAAAATGATGCTGAATATTGATGGTGAGTTGGGTTCATGCCAATTACAAGGATACAAGAATGGTTTGTCACATGCATAGACATACTGCTGGCTAAGGTAGGACATCCAGTGAAATTGGTGAAATAGGCGATATAATGTGTAGTTATGTTTTACTGTAATTGTAGAGTAATGATTGTATTTAGTGTTTAGTAGGTTCAGGTAGTACATATGGAGAAAGACAAAGCTGTGATTATAGGTATTGAAATATAATATGGGTAATTAAACTGTAATGGCCACAACAAACAAATAATGAACACAAATAATATTGACCACCATAAACAACATTTATGAAGTATTTATAGGGTGTTCTGGGCACATTATACTTTGCCATCTTTCTAGAACCTGTTATTTTTTGCGTTTGTATACGATCCTGCTCCGGGAAACTTATTCAGGCACATGCACCTCCCAGTATGTATAAAGGTAGTCTGCTTACTCTGTGTTCCTTTCCACCTCTGTCAGCTTATGTCCTCCTATTGTAAGTCGCTTTGAATAAAAGCGCCTGCCAAATGCAATGTAATAATGTATGCGTGTGTGAGCTTGCAAGTGTGCATTCGTGTCTCTCAACTTGTGATGTTTCTGAATTGTGCTTTTTTTCAGTGTCTGCCACTGCTTTCTACAAAGCCCAGCCTGTGATTGAGTTCATGTGTGAAGTTCTGGATTTCAAAAGCATTGAAGAACAACAGAAGCCCTTAACTGATTCCCAGAGAGTCAAGTTTACTAAAGAAATCAAAGGTAAGACATCTGTTTGGTGAACAAAAAAGACTCAAAGCTATATGCATTATTTTCCCAAAAACACATGTGACGTTAGGACTTCAAGGAGCATCATGGTATATGATCAGTGATATTTTCCTTTACTGTCTTTAGAAGTGTAACATAGTGTAGTGCTGGTACCAGGGTTCAACAGCGCCATTGACATTCTTCTTTTCTGGTGTTACGGAGCTGCAACAAATGTTTTCTTGCCAAACTGTTAAAGCATTTTGAATTACAACTTGTATGAATTGTGCTATACAAATACAGTTTATTATTAGTATTATTATTATAACATTAGCCCTAACCTGCTAGCTTAGGGTCCGTGAAAGAGCCATGTCAGCCTGTTTTGGACAGTCACTGCCCCATTCTCACTAGTGTCCGTTTTTCTGCCCATCTCAGTCCCAAGGCATTTCAGTTTACCCTTGATGCTAACTGATTAAAGCTAAGTGTGTTAAAGCTAAGCATACTAAAGAAAAAAAAGAGGGTTCATTACAATAAAATATGATTGCAGTTGTCACAAAAGGTGCTAGCAGGGCCAGTACAAATCAGGTGTGCCAGCACCAGGGGGGAAAATGACATGTTGTACCCTGCCTGGTACCCTTTGTTCAAGCTGTGATTTGAATTTTGTCGTTATGCAAATTGTCATTCCTGAACATGTCAACTGCATGAGGGCTTTGTGTACATTTCTGTACGTTGACCTCTGCACTTAGATGGTGCTGATTGTGCTACTGTTGTTGTTGTGGTCCACAGGCCTGAAGGTTGAGATCACTCACTGTGGACAGATGAAGCGGAAGTACAGGGTGTGCAACGTGACCAGGAGACCCGCCAGTCATCAGACGTGAGTTGCAGTCCCTCCATTTTACTTTCTTCTGTTGTTGCATACAAACATTACTACTGGGGAAGTGTATTCCAAAAGGTGGTTTAGTGACTGACTCAGATAAGGTAATTCAGAGTAAGTTGTAAATGTCCTAATAGAAGAGTGCCATAGCGTCATCATTCTAGTAAAACAAAGCTGCAGGGCTGTGCTGTTAGAAGGTTTACTTCTTGCTCTGTTAACACACCCAGTTAAGTTACTAAAGTTACTAACACTAGTCCCTGGAATTAGCCCTCTGGCCTTCATCCAGAATCCGTTGGTTCAGTGCAGTAATAAATTATTGCTTTTATTGTGATGCCCTGTAGATACCATATGCCATTCCTGTTTGCACAGTTTGCTTTGCTCAATACAGTCAGTGCTTCTCTGGTGCTAAGTGCTGTTTGTTTTTTGTTGTCTCCAGTTTCCCTCTACAGCAGGAGAATGGACAGACCATTGAATGCACTGTAGCTCAGTACTTTAAAGACAAGTACAAACTGGTGCTGAGGTACCCTCATCTGCCATGCCTACAGGTGGGACAGGAGCAGAAGCACACGTACCTTCCTCTTGAGGTGAGTTGACCATCTATAAACACCTACAGGTGGAAAATAATCAGCTTCAAAGAAAAAAAAAACACACAATTCTTATCATGTACTTAAAACTGGTGATCTCAATAGGTTGGCCCAGCTATCTGGCTAAAGAGTTTTGCTAATCAGGATCATTTGGTTTAGTTTTTTTACAGAAAAAAGGTTGAAATTTCTTGATCAATTGTATTTCTTGACCTGCAGTGTATGACTGTCTATCATCCCTGTAGAAATGTAACATTTTCATGAGCTGCCCTTGATCCTGTCCCTGTTCCAGGTCACCCTCATTAGATTCTTCTTGTTGTGATCTGCCATTGGGCTAATGTAGTCAGTCAGTCAGGCATGTAGATAGGATGCATCCATAGCATTCAGGCCAGATATTGCGGAGGAGACTTTGGTTGCCTTTATTCATTAACTGGGTCCTGTGTGTATCTCTATGTCTGTGTGTATGTCTATAGCTGAATCTGAACCCTATATAGATCACTGTATAGTGGGTGACTTGCATGGTTTCGTTCCATATGTAGTGCAGTATGTAGGAAACAACACAGTGTAGCATGCGTCTTATATAGTGATTCCCCCGTCTATTGTGGTAGTTGTTTTCCAGACGTCTGTGATATAGTGAGACAACAGAGAAAATAATTTAAATTTTTCAGTTTAAAGGGGAGGGGCAGACTGGTTAGTGCACTGTATAGTAAATGAGTAAATGTTTCGGATTCAACTTATGTCTTGGATGTCTAATCACCATCTTCTCGTCTCCATCCAGGTGTGCAACATAGTGGCGGGCCAGAGATGCATAAAGAAGCTGACAGACAATCAGACCTCCACTATGATCCGTGCCACTGCCCGCTCCGCGCCCGACCGCCAGGACGAGATCAGCAAGCTGGTGAGTCCGCAACGAGCCTCTGTCACATGACCTCTTGGGGAAAGCACACTGTCTGCGCTCCCAAATGTATTAAATTGACAAAACAAGGCAGTGTTTTGTGTTTTGTAGTCTGCTGCCTTTGTCTGTCTGGCACTTCTGAGATTATATTTTATGGCTGTGTGCACCCTGTCATTCTCACATGACCCCTCAGGCCCATCAAGGTCTAAGGGTTAATTAGGAACATATGTGGTCATGTGACTAACTCTCCATACACAGTGAACAACCATGCAGTGGCAGCACGAGAGCTTTGTTCATTTTTGCTATTTTTGTGGACAGGCAGTGAAGATATGAGTGGGAGAGAAGGAGGGGGGGGGGGGGGGGAGGGGGCGGGGGGGTGGATCGGCGGTAGGGCAGGACTGGGAAATGATCGCAGGCCTGATTTGAGCTGGGTCCCCATGGGCACTTGCCCATTTATGGTACGGGTGCTCTTACCACAGTACCGCACCCCCACACCAGGCCTCCTTGAGGTCCACTGAGGGTTAAAGAAGCACTCAGTTCACCATCTCAAGCCTTTATGAGCTCCTGAAAAAATGAGTCCTCTTGTGCTTGATTAGCTAAACGCTCAGCCAATTAAGGCTTTGGGGAGTGTTGTGCACTTAGACACAGAGGAGATCGTGGAGCCTTTTGACTTTTACAAAACGGCAGAATTCAACTGCTTTGAAGAAGTATCACCTTTTTTTAACAGCAAGGAATATATGACTGGAGCAAAATTAGAATCAACTAGCTGGGGGGGGGGGGGGACCTCATCTTTGCTACAATATATAATGATTTCAATTAATATTCCATGCTCAAAAGCAACAGGCCCTTTTTTAAAATCGGTAGACCATTTTTGTGGTGGTTTTTGTAGTGTTTTGACCTTGACCTTCTGTCTTCCTCCACTAGATGAGAAGTGCCAACTTTAACACTGATCCTTACGTTCGGGAGTTTGGGGTCATGGTGAGGGACGAGATGACCGAGGTGATTGGCCGTGTCCTCCAAGCGCCATCGATCCTCTACGGCGGACGGGTGAGTGGCGCTCACATTCATTCACAGCTGCCTCCTGCTGTTTGTACATGTGATGCTGTGCAAACAAGGGTTTCCGCAAGAATTGCATTTGACTGTGTCCTAAAATGTAAAAGGCCTATTCAGTAGGATGCTTGGTGTAGAAAAAACGGTCTAAAAAGTCGAGGCATACTGATTTTAGTGAGAAAAATTAAAAATCCTTTATTGTGATGGATTTAACAAAAGGGTTTCCTCAAGTTCTCATGTTGCGTTTCAGTGTAGAAAATGACCGATGGGTTATGAAGCCTAATTAACTTAACTCTTTGTGTCTTGTGTTGCAGAATAAAGCAATAGCTACCCCGATCCAGGGGGTGTGGGACATGAGGAACAAGCAGTTCCATACGGGCATCGAGATCAAGGTGTGGGCCATCGCCTGCTTCGCCCCACAGAGGCAATGCACAGAGCTGCTCCTCAAGTAAGTCTCCAGCTGATACTAGGGTACAAGGATGGTTTATTGTCACATGTACAGACATACTGGGTAGAGTAGTGGTGACATTTGCAAATTTTCGTCTAAATCTGTGCAGGGAGAGGTGGGAGTAAAGTGCGTAGAATGTAGTCTTTTTAATACATTTTGAGAGGTTTCTTAAAAAAAGATTTTTACACACAGCTTCTGGCAAACTAAAGAAAGTATCCCCCACACTCACCATTTCGCATGCAAATTTAGAAAGTTTTGGTCTTCATCAGGACCTTCATCAGGTGAATTCACACAGAACGCTCAGCTTCTGGGAAATGTTGATCAACAACTATGGCACTGCATTTTTTTTTTCTGAAAAAATCAAGGCAGAAACAGTCCAGCAGATGGCGATAAACTGTATATGACTGACTGGTCATTACTGCTTTTTTTTTTCTTCATAAGTTAGAGGCTGTTCAGACTGATGTAATTTGTTTGCCTGCAGACGCGTAAATTCAATTGTTTCCCTATGGAATGAAGCAGCTGAGAATACGCTTGACTGTTACAATGTGCCTTGCTGTGTTTTGATTGAGGCACAAATGTAGAAACAGTGAGATCTCTGGAAATGTAAGAAATGTAAGTTAAAACCTGTGACATGTCTGGGCTCACGTTTTTTCATGTTGCTGCATAGATACAGTGATTTACTCACAGCTGAATTGCAAATATCAACAGAAAAAAAATGAGTGTAACTAAGCAACAAAAAACACTAAGACTTTGACAAACAAGGGTTGCGTCTCGCTCTTTGGAGGTGAAAAAAGAGTGGCAGTGTCTCCCCATTGGTTCCACGCAGCTGCATGTAAATTTCACTCTCTGGGGATTGAAAGCAGGTCGTTCATAGCAACGTCAGTCCAATTTCTGTACATTTCCACAGTTGGGGAAAAGGTAGCTTGTTTGGACATGAAAGCCGCTGTAATAGGTGAGTGAGAAGACATCAAAGCATCTTAGCTGAGTCAGATGTGCCTGATGTGATTAGATTGCTTGGTCCATGTGAAAACACTTTCGCTCTGAGCACCGGCATAAAGCCATTTTCCAGGGCTTGCCTGGGGAAAAGGGATGTGTATATTTTTCTAAATTATTGATCCCTGCTTTCAGTATGAAGCCAGTATTCTTAAATCTTTTGGGCATAAGCTACATGTGTGAAAGTGTCTACAGTCAGTTTCCCAAAAGCACTAATTCCTAGTGAAGTTGAGTACGTAAGTAAGTGGTAGGTGGTTCTTGGATGCCTGTTGGGAAAGAGGGCCTGCATATTTACAAAAGGATAAAATTAACTTTATTTTAAACCTGATAAAAGTTAGTTGTAGAAGGTTTTATATTGACTTTCTGGTTTTATAACTCTTGTACATTTGCCCTTCCTCCCCCCAGGGCATTCACAGACCAGCTGCGTAAGATCTCCAGAGATGCCGGCATGCCCATCCAGGGCCAGCCGTGCTTCTGCAAGTACGCCCAGGGAGCCGACAGCGTGGAGCCCATGTTCAAGCACCTCAAGTACACCTACCAGGGCCTGCAGCTCGTGGTGGTCATTCTGCCTGGCAAGACCCCAGTCTACGGTGAGCAAAACATTCATCCCCCCGAGCCACACAGCTCTATTATGTTCTGTGCATTTTAATCTATGCAATCATGTTCTTCTTAGATATTCTGCATAGTATGCACAGTGATCCAGTGAGTGTGTGGTAAAAAGGAAATGGAACATGTGTACTGGTAGTGTACAAAGTTTGTGTGTTTTAATTGTTTGCTGTAAAATCTTGTGCCGATGTGTCTGTGGGGCCAAAGATGAATTTCCACTTGGTTTAGTTCAGTTTACCGTATTTGTCTCAAATAAAAACATGGCAGGTGCACAGAATGAAATGGCAAAAACACAGACACAAAAAAAAAGTGACAACAGAACGATGAACAATATATTAGTAACAGAATATTGTACAACCGTCTCACCACTTTGTATCTCTGACAGATCATTTCTAGAATCGTAGAATCACACTTGTGTGAACAATAAGGATTCTATTTTAATTCTGTTCTAATTCTGCGTTCTGCAGCTGAGGTGAAGCGTGTGGGTGATACGGTGCTGGGCATGGCCACCCAGTGTGTGCAGGTGAAGAACGTCCTGAAGACCACGCCACAGACCCTCTCCAACCTCTGCCTGAAGATCAACGTCAAACTGGGAGGAGTCAACAACATCTTGCTCCCACAGGGCAGGTCGGTGTCTCTCAGAAATGTTCCTTCATCAGGCACATGTGGCATATTTGAGCAGATTTATTCTGCTGTCCGTATGCCTTTTTTTTTTTTTTTCTAGTATCCATGTAGTATCCAGTAGTGTCTAGTATCCAGCTATTTGTGTATTGTTTTTCACAGCGCCTCATGTTTTTGGTTATCTTTTTGTTTTTTGTTTATTGTTCTGGTAGAGCTTGGTGTTTTGAAAGAGCGTGTTTCTGCATGTCTCTTCAGTTTAGGTGTTAGATTTGATGCAACACGGTATTAAAATGTGTTTTACTATGTCTTATTTTACTAGTCAGTACCTGAAGGCGCACCCTGTTTGTGATTCATGCCTTTTTTAATTTTGGCAGATGTTAAAAGGATTCATAGTAACCAGTGTTGCATATTTTTATTATTATATTTTTATTTATATTATATTTTTATATTTTATTATTATATTTTATTATTTTGTGTGCAGGCCTCTGGTGTTCCAGCAGCCTGTCATCTTTCTGGGGGCTGATGTCACACACCCACCTGCAGGAGACGGGAAGAAGCCCTCCATCGCTGCGGTAAGTCAACATGAACAAGCAAATTATCAACAGAAGTTATTCAAAATACTCAATATTCAATTCATAATACTGTCTATCTAAAACTAGAACAAACAATATACATTAAGTTTTTTCTGTTAATAAAATTATTGCTTCCGTATTTAATTTTCTGTATTAAGAAAAAAGCACACATTAACTCATCACTTACAGACAACATTATTCAAAACACTCAAGCTACAGTATATCAAGAGTGTATCAGAGTATTTTTTTTTTGAACTTCATATAAAATTACATTAACAGACGCTGTTATCCAAAGTGACTAACAGTAGAGGACACAAATCAGGATACAGATATGCAGAGGGAGAGCCAAGCAAGAGCATAATAAACTACAGAACAAACAAGAGCAGAGCAGAGCAGAGCTGACAGCCAGTTGGCTTTCATACTTTAATTTCCTGTGTTTCTATCCTAACGTGTCCTCTTGTTCTGCCGTGGGTTGTAGGTGGTGGGCAGTATGGATGCCCATCCCAGCCGGTACTGTGCCACGGTGCGCGTCCAGCAACACCGTCAGGACCTGATCCAGGACCTGGCCGCCATGGTGCGCGAGCTCCTCATCCAGTTCTACAAGTCCACACGCTTCAAGCCCACACGCATCATCTACTACCGGGACGGCATCTCCGAAGGCCAGTTCAACCAGGTGAGACTACTAACCTTCATCACCGACCTTTGAACTCAGCAACTTGTTCTTGTTTTAAGTGGACATTTTGGTTAGTTGTGCAGTGGTTCATTCTGTTAAGCTTTTTTTTTTTTGCACAAGACGTTTGTACATGAAAATTGCTGATTAAGTACTCAAGTACTACACAGTTTAGGTTACTGCACACTGTTTTAGCATTGTAAATAAACATAATGCTGGTTGATGTCACTCATTTTTGTCTGTGCAAAAATAATTCTGTGTGAAAATGTGATGATTGAATGCTCTACGCAAATCTTCTTGAATGTGAGATGGATGGTGTTCGTTCACAGGTGCTCCAGCACGAGCTGCTGGCCATCCGCGAGGCCTGCATCAAGCTGGAGAAGGACTACCAGCCTGGCATCACCTTCGTGGTGGTGCAGAAGAGACACCACACCAGGCTCTTCTGCATGGACCGCAACGAGAGGGTGAGAGAGGGGTCCCCTCCCCGCACTGCCTGCACACCCCTGTAGTCCTTATTGGTTTTGCTGGCTCCTTTCCAGAGGTGGAAATCCTGACTTCAGAAAGTACAAACCCTGCCACATGTTTAATTTGATGCAACCCTATACTGAATCAGCTGACCTTAATGACAACACAAATGTCTGACGGTAGATGAGCTAATTGGTGTTATCAGCTGTTAATTGGACAGGCAAAGGAAACACATGGCAGGGTTTTTACTTTCTGAAGCTAAGACCTCTACCTCTGCACCTTTCCATATAGGCAGAGCAGTCGAACACAGTCGAATGACAATGTGTTTGTGTGTGGATAAGGTGCTATAACGGAATATTGTGGCCAGAACTGGTACTGCAATCAAATGTTGGTCTCCCTCTAGAGGCAAAAAGCAAACCACAATTTGCAACCCACAAATTCTGTTGTTTTGATTTTAAGTCTTAAAATGCAAATGTTGTGGCTGGGTTATGGTTGTCAGTGAAATCAGTATTGAAGTTTAACATGTTTTCTTACTCTTTGGTCACATCCATACTTTTCTGACATGGCACCTTCAAGATTTGCTTGTTTGTGTTTTTTTTTGGTTCTTTTTTTTTTTTTAAATGACCCGATTTGACTTTCAAATGAATGTCTCTGTTCAGGTTGGAAAGAGTGGCAACATACCAGCTGGCACCACAGTGGACACCAAAATCACCCACCCGTCAGAGTTTGACTTCTACCTCTGCAGCCATGCTGGCATCCAGGTACCTGCCTAAACACACTCGTCCAAATCTGTCCATACCCATCAGCCCTCCAGCTCTACCCACAGAACAGTGTAGAGGTTCAATGAACTTGAAGCTGTTAATCAAGAAAAGCCATTTAGATGCTTTGTGATTGTTTAAACAAAGCTCACTTTTTTTCTACAACCCGCAGACACCCTAATGCTATCATAAATCCACCTCCTTAGTCTTTTGTGTGGGGTAAGAAAGCTGTCAAAAACAGATTATGTTCGAGTAACCGTCTGCTCATATTAGCCTATCGTTGTCTGTAAATGCACATTTTGTAAACTTTAGAATTCCAGCTTAAAACTAAGAGCTGCTGTCAAATATCCATCACAGGCATAATGTATAGAGCAGAGGATACATCGTGCCTAATGTATTTTTAACCCCTTCACCCCCATCCCCAGGGCACCAGTAGGCCGTCTCACTACCACGTGCTGTGGGATGACAACCACTTTACGTCCGACGAGCTGCAGGTGCTGACCTACCAGCTGTGCCACACCTACGTGCGCTGCACGCGCTCCGTCTCCATCCCCGCGCCCGCCTACTACGCACACCTGGTGGCCTTCCGCGCACGCTACCACCTGGTGGACAAGGAGCACGACAGGTCAGCCGCAGGGGCCTGCCTTTCAGTTACACACAGAACACACAAACTTAACACACTGTACACACACACTATGAAAATCCTCACACTGTGCCCACTAACACACACACACACACACAAACACACACTTTGCAAACATGCACTCTACAAACCCGCACTCAACACATTCTACCCATACACATGCACTTTGCAAATACGCACTCAAGACATTCTACACACACTCATACACACACACACACGCACACACACTGCACATGCACTCTATTAGCAAGGACTGCATGAGCTAGAGGTGACAGGATTACAGAGGGGCTTCTCCATGAACTAATGTTCTCTGTGTTTGACCCCCAGTGCGGAGGGCAGCCACACGTCGGGCCAGAGCAACGGGCGGGACCAGCAGGCGCTGGCCAAGGCGGTGCAGATCCACCAGGACACCCTGCGCACCATGTACTTCGCCTGAACGCCAGCCACAGTCTGCGGCTCAGCCATGGGTAACACACACACACACACACACACACACACACACAAACTGCTTTTACATGTCTGTGACTCAGCCATGGGTAATGTGAACTGAGCGACATAACACTTACATCCATGCTCCACACACACACACACACACACACACACACACTCACAACGGCTTTTATATGTCTGTGTGTCAGCCATGGGTAACTTCCACTAAGCTACATAACACTTACACCCATGCTCTACACACACACGTCCACACACACGCACACACACACAAACACAAACTGCTTTGACTTGTCTGCAGCTCAGCAGTGGGTAACGTCCACTAAGATAAACCCCTTAGTGTTCATTATTTAACAAGTAAGACTTGTACAGTCTTGTTTCTTCACTGTCTTGCTAGAACGACGTGATGCATCAGTTTTAGGTGCTGATTAGAGTGTGTAGGTTCATGTTTTCATGCTGTCTGGACGCTGATGTGGTTGTTTTTGCCATGCCTGGCTCCTGGCAACATGGCCATGGGCAATCAGTTTGGAGGCCTCCTGGCACAACGGCCAGACGTGTATTTGGAAAATGAATAATGGTAATATTGTGAGACAGGCTAATGACATTCCAGTGACTCACTGTTTCTGTGTGTCTGTGTTTCTCCACCCCCAATCACTCTCTGTCGCTCTGTCTTGTCTTGCTCTTTCTCTCTCTCTCTCTGTCTGTCTGTCTTTCTCTCTCTCTTTCATTCACCCACACGCTCACATTCCTATTTTTTCTGTTTCTCTCTCTCTCTCTCTCCCCCTCTCCCTCTCCCTCTCTGCCTCTTTCTCCCTCTTTTCCACCATCTCCTCCACTCTCTCTCTCTCTCTCTCTCTCTCTCTTTTTCACCCATCAGCACTTAGGGCAGCAGCACGTCAGGAAGGAACGAAACGTGGATCCAGCAAAGACCCCTCCCAACCCCCCCTCGATCTCTCGCTGGACCCCGTCGGAACAGGTTACACAGCGCCATGTCTGAGACCCTCACATGGACAAACAAACAAAACAAAAAACAACCACCATCCCCGTTATGTTCCCGAAAGGCCACAAAATTGTATTCCAAAATACAAACAAACTCAGCCACCCCTTACCCCCCCTCCCCCATCATAACACCTAACAGATGTGATTTAGGGGGATGTAAAGAAGGGGGTCATCGCTAGACTGTGTATGTGTGTGTTTGCGTGTGTGTGTGTGCATTTTTTTTTTCTTTTTTTATATATATATGTGTATTGTAAATGTTTTATATTTGTACATGTAGGGGCTAACTTGTTTACATAGGAGAGCAATCCTATCCAGAATCCCTTTTTACACTGACAATGGTGTCTAGTATCATGGGTGGAAGTGTGTGTGTTTGTGGGGGAGAGGGAGGGAGGGCGGGTGGGGGGTTTGGGTTGGAGGAGAGGGAGGATTTCCTTTCTGAGTTGATTGTAACTGTTGGCAACTCGGTCCTTACGTGTGCAGCGCACTCACCCGACATACTTAAGGGGCACGGACTTGAAAAGGGCATGATTTCATGAAGCTACACTGTGGGGGAGTCCGTTAGATCTTCCCTGCTTCTCTGTTCAGAAAAAAAAAGACTTAAACCAGCAGTGTGTGTATCCCCATCCACCAAGAGAAGCGATTGGCACATGCCATAAGTACTTCCTCCCTGTGTGTGTGTGTGTGTGTGTGCGTGCGTTAAACAGAATTTCATCAAGTGTGTGTCGTTCGACAGCCTGTTCTAGACCTACTGTATGCCCCTCGTGTACGGTGACCAAAAAAACAAACAGGCATTTTGTGCCAGACTGAATTGCTACAGTTTTCATCTGATGGAAAAAGTCTTCATTGAAATGTAGGTGGACTGCAAAGCTATAAACTGAGAGGCAAGGAAAAACTGTAAAAACACGCAAGAAAAAAAACGCAAGAATTTTTTGCTGTCCACAGACTGCTTGGGGGAGAGGACAAAGCCAGAAATGGAGTTGGTTCAGTTTTGTACGCAGTAAGAACCTCTGTGTGTCTCCTACCCTGTTGACCCCCCCCCAGTCTCCAGCCCCCTCCTCCATCCACCACCCCCACCCACTTTGGAGTTGTTTGTACAATCAGTAAGTGGCGCTCCCCTGAGGGAGGCTTTGGACGTTGCTTTTGCGGGACTGGATCCCTGTTGATGAATACCGATGGTGCTCTGAGCCAAGATAATCATGTTGATGAGTTGATTCTGCCCTGTTATTGATGAAATGTCACAATCTTTTATTTTCTTTCCTTCTTTCTCCCCTTATGATATTTTTCCCCCACATATATATATATATATATTTGAGCACATTTGACCTAAATTTTACCATTCAATCTGTTGTGGGGCATTTTGATAATCTGGGTGTTTGACCAGTTAATGTTTTGTTTTACTATTTGCCATATTTTAAAGCATTTGTTAAATATACCAAATTACCACAACAGGTTGGCCAGTGCTTTAGGAAAACGAAACTGCAAATGGTGAGCATGTTAGTTGTTTGCTAGGCTGTTGGCGTAGAATCTTTCACAGTCCAGTCAAATCTTGCCTGACTTTGTTAGAGAGGAGTGCCGTCTCCACCGGCAACCGGACTGACGTTGTGGGGATCAACTGGACCCCGTTATCCCTTCACCTGACATGCAGGCCGCTGGCGAGGAGGGGCGCTGCGAAACTTGTTCACATTCAGACTTCTAGAATCCGAGAGGGTGCTGTTGGCACCACTGGTTGTGCGTCAGTGTGTGTGTGTCTGTGTGTGTGTGTGTGTGTGCAGACTAACTGTGCTTGGTTTATTGAATCAGTGTCATACAGTATATTGTCTCACAAGGCTTAGGTTTGGTTGCCAGGACCCTTAACATAACATGCCACTGGCTTTGTCGTCGTCGTTCCAACATTGTTGTACCTGTCACAACGTGAAGGGGTTAAAAAAAGAAAAAAAGTACTTTGCCCCTGTGGAGATTTGAATGCAGTCTGTGGCGAGGGTTTAGAATTTTTAGTCTTTTTATTTTGTAGATCGAAGTAAATTGACTGATCCACATTTATAGTATAAGCTTTTCTTGTATGAATCATGCAAGTTTAAATGCCTTTTTAAAAGCAATCATTAAGGTCTAAAAAAATAGAAAAAAAATGAAACTTACACAACACACCCAGGCAACTGTACTTTTTCTCATATTATGAATTATTGCCCTGGGAAGACTTGGCTTAGTTTTTGGTCAGATTTTTTACTTTTTTTTTTTTTCTAACTATGCATTCTTAACAGAGATTTTAGCTGTGACATATTTGTCTGTATGAATTTTAGATCACTTTTTATCGTAGTAGATAGAGACAAGGGTGCGTTTTATTTGTCTTGTTTTTTTTTGTAGTAGTAGTAGGCTTAGCACAAAATCCCCTTTACCTCTTGTAGCAGTATTTTGCCTTTTTTGTCCTCTTTTACAAATATTCTATATATATATGCCAGACAATTGGTAGGTATTTGTACAGTATCAATCCCTATCTCCCCTACCCCCCAAGCCAAACAAGATTAGTGATCATCAATGTCCATCGTATACAAAGCACAAATGGATATTGATTAGCGATCAATGTCCATAGTGTATAAAGCACAAATGGATATTGAGTTGTAGGTGCTGGAAACTCATAAAACTTGAGGGAAAATAACCTTTGTACTTCATCCCTCGATGTAATGTCACCTTAAAAAAAAAACAAAAAAAAGACCCCAAATTGGACAGGTCCAAGGGGTTCTTCATTTGTTAACAAAGATCATCATTTCGTTCGTTAGTCTGTACTTACCTGATTAGTCAGGTTTTTTTTTTTTTTTTCCCCGCCATCTTTTATCTTTTTGCCATAACTGACTCTGAATCCAACTGACTCTGGATATGGGGCATTTGTTGTTGATCAAGTACTTGATAAGAGTTGTTGTTTTTTTTTCACAGCTATTTGGCGCTGGTATCGCAACATATTAATGAATCTGGGTAGCACTTTGAATAGCAGTGAACAATGGTGCATATTCCATCCCGTTCTTTTAGCTGTGGCAGGCAGGAGTATCCAGGACAGGGCTGTGCCATCAGTATCTTATATCTACCTACTTACCTACCTATCGCTCAGGTGCAATTGTGTGGAAGTGGCCTTGCGTTTACCTCTTGTTACCTGTTACTTGCATGATGGTAACATCACAGCTGCGGCCATTTCCTCATAATTGCATACGAGAGACTGAACAATGGTGTCACAATATTTTTTTTTTTAAACATCTCTCCACCTCTCGTTGTGTCATACTCATAGGTGTCCTGGTGGTCCTGCTCATGGATCGATAATTTCTGTGATGCTCCCTTGAGTGTTTGGGCACAGTAATGCTAATGGAAAAGGGCTGTTGTGGTGTGATGTTTTGTGCTTTGGTTCTCCTTGACTCTTTGACACATGAGTATAATTGACTGGTAGCCTCAACTGGATGAAAGGATAACATCCACCCAACTTTGCCCTTGAAGTTGAAGGCACCCTCCCCCCCCCCCCCTTGCTTTGCTCTGGTCATGGTCCAAAAATCCCTAGCATTTGATTGTAAACTTGTGCTTGTTGGCAGCAGATGACTTTGGACAACACAGATTGTTTGTTTACTTCCCATTGTAATTACTCATTTCACGAAGCTTACCGGTGCCAAATTGACTGCTTTTGATTTGCTCGGAGCTTGCCACACTCTGCAGTCCCAGCAGACCTTAGGACGATGGAGAGCCATCTCTTGCATAGAGGGCATTGTATTTTTGTTCAAGTTGTTATGGGGTATTAGGTTTCTTTTTTTTTTTTTTTTTTTTTTTTTTTATAAATGTGCTGTTTACCAAATCACCTGTCATTCTCTATTTGCAAATGCATAGTTCATGCATCGTATATTTCTTTTCATAATTTTTATAAGCTTATATGCCATTTTCCACTTACCGTGTTAATTGACACCCTAGTAATTCAGTATTAATCCCAATCAGACATGCCGCAACAACTGACCTTGAACACTCATGCCCTTTGGGCTCTTGGTCCAAAAAAAAACACATCACTGCATAATTCTCTTTTTCTGATTTATTCACTGTGTCAGTACTTGGATTTATCCGTCAGTTTTTATTGCATCTCTTCTCAAACCCATCTGGGGGAGAAAAAGGTTTTCCAGTGATTTTTGTCCTTTTTTTTTTTGATGTTACAAGTTCTACCTTCTGATACCAGCACCTTAGATTACCAGATGTTCTCAACATATGCAATTCCTGAAAAAACATATGGAAAAAGTATGAAAAAAAAACAAAAACATTTTTTGCACTATTGTAGAAGTTTGGAGTTGTGAAACGTGTCGTCAGTGGGTATTTTTCGAAGTGTGTACCTCAGAATTATGGTGAAAGCGAATGCGGGTAGCTGAGCGGTCGTTTCGTTGACGTTCTTGAAAAGTCTTGGATATATTAGCCACATGTCAGACACGGAGACAAACATTGGTACAAAAGAACTGGGAACATCTTCTCACGCCAAGTCCTACGTTGTTACAGCCTATGCAAAAGTGTACAAATAGAAATAATCTGTAGAATCAGTCGAAATGGAATCATGTAAGATTCTTTAACTTTATTTTATTTTTTAAGAAAATTGATCATTGCATTTGGATTTTTATCAGATGTCATCCAAACCTTTTTCTAATTGCTTGCCAAATTGTTAAAATGTTATGGGCGACATACCTGTTTAAACAATATTAGACTGTGTTTTAGAATGCAAGCATGAGTTGTCTCGGTAGATAAAATGTTGTGGTGCTTTATAACAGATTGGCACTGTGGATACATTGTGCTGTGTTGGCAATGCCCTAACAAAAAATGTAGATTGAGTCACTATTCAGATTCTTATTTTTGTACACATGTAAAGGCTCAAGCTATTTCTGTTTTTTTTTTTTGGTTTTTGTTTGTTTTCTTTTTTTTGCTGTAGACTGTTTTTTCCAATTTGGTTTTGTCAGAATAAATGGTGCAGTGCTATATATATATATATCTATATAGTTTGGCCCTCTATTTATGTGACTGAAGATTTCATGATTACTTGTAATTACATACAGTGTTCTCAGGACTGTATAAGACTTTACACTGAAGGTTTTTTTTTTTTTAATGAAAAACAATACATCATATAACTCTCCTACCTTGTTTGGCCAGACTAACTTACCTGCTTAAACACTACCCAACAGGTTATTTTCAAGAGCAGTGGCATTTTAGTGTATATTCTGATAGTAAGCCTAGTTTTGGTTTAGGTTTCTTTTTAACATTTGGTAAGAAAGCAAGTAGAAAACTATTACTGATTGCTCAAGTTTGAGGATTTTGGCTTGTGTGAATGCCGCCTTCTCGCTTTTTAGGCTGCAGGATGTGTGTGTGTGTGTGTGTGTGTGTGTGTGTGTGTGTGTGTTTAGCAAGGCTTGCACATTCAGCTTTTTTTTAACTTCTGTCTGGCATCAGTATTTTTTTACTATTGCCATTTTTTGTGAGCAGCAAAAAATACAAAAGCTCCCTTCCTTTATGTTGTTCATAGTCATGGTCCTTCTGAAGGAACGTCATGGTCCTTCACACCAGCATAACATGGTGAATGTATTTTTTGAATGCTAGCATTGTAAGAAAAACTAAACAAAAAAAAACTGTGTATTCACGACCTGTGTTCCATTCTTTTTTTTCTTTTCTTTCTGTCTATACTACTTGATGTAAGCTGCAATAGAGAGGAGATACTACAACAAATTGCATTTAGTTTTCTGTCACCATCACCGTGTTGTCAAAACTAAAAATTTGAGAACATCCACACTGACAGAAGTGTGTGTGTGTGCGCGTGTTTGTGTGTGTGTGGGGCCCATTTATTTTCACTGCTTTTGGCAGTTGGTCTGTGTAGACAGGACAGAAGACACTTTCTTTAAATACCATAAGTGAAACCCTTCACCATTTAGCTTTTCAAATTGTTTGATGAACTTTATTTTGTTTTGTCTGTTTCCAGAAATCCATCATCGATTTAGTCAGTGCATGTACAGGCATCGGCACCTCACTAGCCTACAATGGTGCCATGTACCATTTGGCTAACTGCCCCTAGTTTCATTATTTCTGTCCACCCTTTTCAAGTTACTCTTGTTTCTCCCACAAATCACATGCTTCATGTTCATTTTAGAACTTTATATCCATAGACTGACAGATCTTCACTGTTTTGCAGCAGCAGCATCCACCCACCTCCCCTTTTTCATAGTTCAAAAACATGCTCCTTTTTTTCTTTCAGACAGGTTGTTTGGTAAAACCTGCATCACCTTCTTTCTGAGGTTACCATTCCACATTTCATAGTGTCATCCTTCCCAAGGAATGCCGTAAAATGACACACTCTTCAACAAACATACTTCTCCACAGCGCTCCCATCTTTTCAAGATCAGCACCACATTACTGTATTTAGGAAGCATAAGAGGGCACCTAAGACTAAAATAATTTTATTAGTGTTATTTGTTTTTTTTTTCCTGACATCAAGAGCTTCAGAATGATCTGGCTTTTTTTATACCAACTTGGAACACTACCTCAGAGAAGGAGTCAGGTGCTTCTAGGTGCCCCTCTTCTGTCTGGCGACAAAAAAAAAAAATACACACACACACAAAAACAAAACAAGAATAGTGACCAAACGACACAAGCCAATACTATTTTGTAAGGCAATTGTTGTTGCTTTTTTTTTCCTTCCAAAATTGTTGAGGACTAATTTGAGGGACATTTTATTGCCCAAAAAGAGATTCATCAGGGGACCAAATTTTTTTTTTTTTTTTGTAAATTATGACATGGCATTGTTCTATGCGAATGTCCTCTCTTATGGTGTGGTATAATTATTTTATATATACATATATATATATAATTATATATAAAAACTGCCTGTGTGTAACCTGGTTTTATTGCAGTGAGCCTCAACCATGACTGGATCATACATTTGCCAACTGTGTTGAGGACGTGGCCATGGTCTATTGCTATTGTTTTTTTTTTTAAGAGGGTCAGGGGGCCATTTGGCTGAAGTAAGTAAAGGAGATGGAGAAAGAAAAGGAGCCTTAAAATTGCCCTTGAAAAAGGTCATTGGGGGAAAAAAACGTTAGGCAGTGAACTGTGGCACATTGGCTTGGACACCCAGTGGCTCAAAGATGCAAAAGTAGAACCTGAACAGCTTCTTAAGCTTAACCTCACAAACCGTTTTAGATTTTACCCAGAGCTTTTAGAAAAATTGACCCTGAGGACTGAGATGGCTCCTGAAACATTTTAAGACTTGCATTATGGTTGAGATGGTTGTAATGAGTCATGTGACTGGAAGCAAGTTACTGATTGGCTGGAGGTTCGTGGCAGTTGGCAGTTGGTCTGGGTTTTTGTAATAAACTGGTGTGATGAGCAGTATGTTTGTCAGAGATGTGCCATATTGTGACTGGCTAATTGTGGACGAATAGAAATGGATGTCATAGTACTGGTTGTTATCTGACACTGGAGCTTACGCTTCAGCATGCTAGCATGGAAGTCACAGCAAAGGGTGTTGTGTAAGTGTAAGTGTGTGTGTGTGTGTGAATGCCAGTGCTGTTGCCTGACTGTAGGGGTCAAGGTCAGATAGGCCTAGGGTTTAGGTTGGAATCCGCTACTTGACTTCATTTTGTAAACGTACGGCAATAAAATCAGTGAAGCTGTTGTCGAAATCGAATCTGCTGTTTTCTCCCAAAAGTAAGAGAGAAAGGCAGAATGTGCATAAGCTATCACACTTCTCTGTTTGAAAAAAAAGCATATTGGTAGGCTAATTGCATCTTATAAAGGGAATGATTCTACGTGACAAATCAAATAACTTGTACTCATTTTTTTTAAGCCAATGCACTGGTTTGGTTTTAGGCGTTTCAAAAACTTTCCTCAGCAGAGTGGTACAGATAAGGTTGTACTGAAATTAAGATCCAAATTCTTTGGACAAGACAACTTCGATGTTGAGGTATCTGAAAATGTTCCCTCTCCCCCCCCCCCCCTCCCACCATTCCTGTGTGCCTTTTCGATCACTACTATTCCCCCCTCTCAACATAAAAAAAAAAAGAATTTCTATGTTAATTATCATGCAACCTTGTGAGAGAACATGCTGCATAGAACGATCAGTATTTATATTTTGCACTTTCTAAGCAGTTTTTAAAAAAAGAAATTGCCCACACCTGGTTGGGCAGAGTGAGAGAGAAAAAAAATGAAAAGAACGAGGTATTTTCTGCTACAATAGGAACTTTAAGGAATAATATGACTTGGATAACTTTTCTAAAGGAAAAAAAGTATATAGACATAAAGTACCTCATAAGCCTGATATATGCTGCATTGACTTCATTTTTTAATTTTTTTATTTTGCATACATTTGGTTTTTTTCTTCTCTCCAAAAATCAAAGTATCCCTTTATCCTGGGAGGTTTGTAAAGCACACACGGCTGTGCAAATGCCTGCTTTTGTTTTTCAGAATGACATGCATCACCTGTGTTTTCACACCAACTCAAAATGAAATGACACGTCAATTTCGATGAGATATGCAGTGTACATTGTGCATCTTCATCACAGTGTACCATAGAAACTGGATGAGGCACACCTTTCTTTAACTTCAGTTTTTGTCTTACTTGTTTATCCCCCCCCCCCCTCCAACATTGTGTTTTTCACACCTCTTTGGCCAATTTTGTCTTATACGTATTCTACCCAAACCCTCTTGAAACAGTAGATGGACAACGGAATAAGAGATCTTGATGACATAATGAATATTGATGACGTAATGATTATTGATGACGTAATGATTATCGATGATGTAATGATGATGATCAATGACTGATGACGTGTGACTGAACACTCAGGTGTTGCAAGCTAAAGGGCTGTATCTGCCACTGTTCTGTTACCTTTCAAGTTCCTTCATCGTTGTCTTAAAACTAGCCAATGGCAATGTGTTGTCAGAACAGACATTTTAATTTTTCTTTTTGGATATCTGGCCTTAATAAATGCACTATGATCTGCAACATGCACTATATCATGTTGCCCACAGCAAGAGATATTCAACGCCCCACATCTGTCCCTTTTCATCTACCTCCTATGAATGTAGGGAGTGTCCTGAACTATTTGTTTCATTTGTATTTTTTTCAAGCATTTGCATCCTTTTGAGCCCAATGTGAAATACAAGACAAATTCTTGAGCCATGTGATTATCTATTTAAGAAGTAGACAATTTCCAGGACACCCCATCTTATTATTATTATTATTGTTATTACTACATGCATATCTTCCCTTTAACGTTAGTCCATATCCACCACACACAAGCCATGGAATAGCAAAGTGACCAAAGTTTGGTTTTTTTTTTTTCGTGAAGGCATCCTTGCACAGCTCACTGGCTACAAGCCTCCCATTCACGTCATTGATTTAGTTTTTTTTTTTCCTCCAAAAACTCTCTGAACGTCATAGCTTTTCACCACATGCCAAATTTGTTTTTTTTTTGTTTTTGTCATTCCTGTCATGGTGAGGTCTTTTTTTCCCTGTTTTCTTTATAAATCGATGCATTTGAATACACTGCTAAGTTCCTTGATGTTTTTTTTTTCTTGATGTTGTAACGTGTGAGCTTTTGATTTGTATTTTACTTTTTTTTTGTTAATTATTACGATAAACTCGAAGATATGCTGTAAACCTTGTTAGGACATAATGTGAATATGTATCACTTGTAGTTCACTCTGGCTTGACTGTATATTGCATTAATTAATAAAAAATAAAATTACATTTTCTCTCACTGTGCCTTTGTTTTTTTTTCTCCAGTGATGCTCTTCTCATGCTGATCATGTGTTTGATGTAAATGTTTTTCTTTGTCCAGGACGGTGTTAATATTTTCTTCCTGAGATCATTATTACTTCAAAAAAATGAAAACCCTCTTTTTCCCCAAAGTTATAAACCCTGCAAAGCCAAGGCACTTAATTTTAAACAAACACAGATGGTCTTGGCTTCCACAAATGGGCAGCAGTATAACCAGAGCTATACACTGTAGTGTGTACTGTGTACTGTGTTGTCCAGCTGTGGTGCTTTGCAGATGTTTTGAAGGGGGGTGGACATAGTCACATGTTATGGGTGTTCTTAATGGGCTGTAACTAGAATTATGCAATATTTCAGAGCATGTTGCCCACATATTCCTGTGCTGCCCTGCACGCACACACACACACACACACCATGGTTTTCCATCAGCAGCTGTATGGGGTTTGCTAAATGAGAATAATTTATGTTTGTCGCACCATCATTGGGCATAATCTTGAAAATGGCAAGCTGAATTTGCACCTCATAAATAGTGGTTTGACCACTAGTCAGTCCACCTCAAGAAAAACAAACGAGTTGTTTGCACCTAATGCCCTGTGTAGAGCCAAAATGGTTTAGTTACAAACCTGATTAACTAGGAGTAATTACTAAGCCTTTTACTTGTAGGAGTTACGCAGAGACTCTTTACTTTCAGCAAAACAAAACTATATAGAACTCTTCCATAAGGTTACCCCACCCAGGTTAATCGCAAAATATAAAACAAGACCTAAATCTTCATTATCTCGAACATTTGGCATGTATGTCAGAAACAACACTGACTTCCGATTCCAGACAGACAATGACGTAACTTCTGTGTACTAAACACAGATTAATAGATCTGGGTTTGAGCTCCTATACAATGGAAAAAAGTCGCTCCAAGACACGATCCGGCAAACAAATGGTGCGTCGTTGGCTTCCCGAAGTCCGCAGCCTCCACCGACTCAGACTTTCCAATAGCTCACCCGTGAGAGCGACACCGCTCCGCTGGTGCTCGAAGTCTGGAGCTTTTCTTGAAGGTAAGTAGTATAATTTTATTTGAAGTAATATTTGTATTGCTGTTTAAACTCTAAGTTCTGACGGTTGGTACGTTCGGTGTTTGATCGTGCTGAACATGCGTGTCAAAGATTTCCACACATGGATTTCCTAGCAAAAAAAACCATACAAGTGCCGTAAACAAAAGACACGTCTGGATTGAGTGTGAAGTGAGACAATAGTTTCTGAACTTGTGGCCACTTTTTCTACGATGAGTTGAATGTCCTCAGACAAGCTCCGCTCATCTGAAACACAATTCATAAGAGTTCGTGATGTGTTAGTTTCCCTTGATAATTGTGTACACGTCAGTCCACGTAAAATAGACAGTTATAATGGTTCCTAACTATGTACAAGAGGGGGAGCCAGTATAAAAGACGCAAATAGAGGCTCTCTTTCAAATGCAAGGACATTCCTGTGTATGCTGTCGGAACCCTTATCTCTCTTTTATACATGCAAGTCCTTACATGTGTGTTATGTTCTGCAATGCAACACTATGTATGTCTGTAATTTGTGTCTCTGTGTGTGCATATTCATGTATTCTATGTTGTTTATGCTTATGTTGGAAGAAAACCCATCTGGATCCTCCTCTGGACTTGGCACCATTAATAACACCCCCTCAGTCCATCACACCAAATTAACAACAAAACTGCTGTGGTGCAGTGCCACTATGTTTTTGTTCAGGGCGGGCGTGATGGGCCAGACTTGGCTGCCCGTCTGTCTGCTGCTTTGTAGCGCCTGGTGCCTGGGGCTTGGACAGGAGCTGGAGCTGGAGCAGCAGCCGCAGACCCAGACCCTCCTGGGAGACTGGGGAGAGGAGTGGGGCTCGGGCCTCCAGGACCTCCTGCTGGCCGGCTTCCCCGCGGACAGCCCCTTCGTCTCGGACACGCCAGACAGGCCGGCCAACTGCACCCAGCGCTTCTGGCTGCCCCCGTCCTCGCCGGTCTGCTGGGATGACGTCGTCCGGCAAGAGGAGTTCGAGGAGGCCCGTCTGCTGGCTCTGCAGAACCGGGCGTCGCTGCAGGCCGTGTCGGCGGCCAGTGGGCTGGATGACGGGGCGGCCCCGTACGAGGAGCAGGCCCGGCAGGACGTGCAGGTGGTTCGGGCGGACCACCAGGAGCTCGTGCAGACTGCGGAGACCATGGAGAAGGTGTTCTTCTCTTTGGAGGAGAAGAGGAGAGAGGGCAATGAACCTTACACCTTTTCTAGGTGAGATTCATGTCTCCTCCATGTCATCCTCCTGTGTGCTAACACAGTGTCTGTCAAACTGGCGTTGAAGTACTAGCCTGGTAAACCAGCCCCTCGTACTTCATTTCATTTTGTACAGAGGGTCTGGCTGAGGTTCCATTGATATGATTTTTCTTAGGCAGAATTTTGCCTAACCAATCAGCGAACAGAGGGAGTGTTTATGAGCAATGATGTTGACTTGTGTGCTACATTTGAATTGTAGTGCGTAGGCAGGCATAGCCAGACTAATTGCATACATCAGGACCAGACGTTAGCGATTGGGTAAAGGCAGATCCAGTTGTTTTAAACTTCAGCAGAGTCTATACCCCCTTGGTGGTACTTGGATCAATTCTGGGCGGTACACAGAATCAATCTGTAAATGGGTTCTCAGCACTTGCCAGTATGAAGATAAAGCTGAGGTACAAACTAAAGCTGCTTTCATACATAAATCCTGAAAACCAGAGATCCTCTAGTGATGAGAGGGAGGGGCAGAAAACTATTGATTTTGTGAGTCGGAGATCCTACTACCCGGCCCCTACTGTCATCTCTGGAAGCTAGTCGGATAATGGTAGGTGAGAACAAAAGTGATTGATCTTCAGCTAGGGTGAGTGAAATGTGTGGAAAAATATCTTACATTTAAACTATCCCCAAAACAACCCAATTGTCACCACATTTAGCATTTAGTGATATGTGTATGGTGGTAAAGGGGCTACTTGGCAACACGTAGAGTGTCTTGTGGCAGTTAAAGGTTTTGGAACCATTGTCCTAACACACAGAGGAAACTGCAGTGCAAGACAGCAGCACTCCATGCCTTCTGTTAATCTGTACGCAGATGAGGGCTTTAAAAAGCTGCAGGAAAGAACAGCCTTGTTTTATTGGCCTGCACAAGACCGAGACAAAGAGCTTAATGAGACACACACACAGAGACACACACACACACACGTTCACTAACACTAGCATGTGGAGGAATGTGGGGAAATGTGAGTTTGCAATTTTTCCACACCACCAGAATTGGTTCATGCCTCAACCATGAGATCATAGCCATTGAGCCACGTCTGTTCCATGGCTGTGGAGATGTCCAACACACCAACAAAAGCTCTTGTCCAGACACAGGGCTGGGCTGTTACTGAGTGAGCAGGGCCTCGTTTCACAACCTGGCCCAGGAACAAGCAGCTCCGCCACCATTAACGATGTAGTAAAATGCTGTTATGGGAAGCAAGAGACACTTAAAGTGAGCCTCCGATGCTTATTTACACCATTCATAATATTCTTTTTTTTTGGGGGGGGTGCTCAAAATAGAAAATAGATTAACGTCCTTTCATGATACATAAAAACATGCAGTCTGTATTAAACGCCAGTCTGAAGTCACAAGTCAGCTTGCCTGTTTTACTCTGACTGGTTGCAAAGGCAGTACAGTCCTGCTTCAAGACAAAACATGTAAAATGTAAACTGAAAAAGGTTCTTTAACAGTAAAGATTTCCTCACGTTGTAAGAGGTCTTTATTCCAAGGTGACATCATCTTGTACTCAGTGGTGATGTGGTGCAAAGAAAGGTCAACAATATGTGCATGAGTAAAAAGAAAGAGAAAACTGCATATCTTTAACAGTACCAGCAATCATAAAAAGTGAAGGAAACACTGAAGACAACTGAGAAAAAATGATTTAGTTACAAAAAGGAGTTTCTAAGCAACCAAGAAACATTACATCTGTGGAATACAGTTCCTCCCTCTGGTGGGTTAAGGCTAAGGCTTTTGTAACCTCATACTGTTTACATGCAGAAACAACTGCATAACTACACAGGAATGATCAAGTGTGAGTGATTCACATTTTTCATTATAGTTACACAGCACACCACAGCACACAATGCACACAACAAAACCGCAACTCTGTCTTTAACCCATCACACACATGAGCAAGGGGCAGCCATGACAACACTGTGTGGTTATGGTGCAGTGGAACAATAATAATACAATAATAATAGGAAAGAACAGAAAAACATACAAGTTTTACTTTAAGAAAGTAGAAGGACACCACAGAACTGTGTGCATACTCGAAAATGTAGTTCCTTTGAAACATAGTGCATGATTTTGTTATAAAATGTCATAAAGATGCAAGGCAAAAATAAACTTCCAGTGAGTGTTTTTAAATATTAATTTGCACTATCTATTTGTATTTTTAAGGTGGCATCTACTCTAATTTTGTTTACAAATCAAAGCTCCAAATCACGTAAAGAAAATGTACGTGATACAAATGAGGAACAACATACAGGAGGGAGAAACTTTGTTTTAACTCAGTAAAACTAACAGTTGTAATTGTATTGTTTGTTTGTTGTATTTCAAGTCACATTTATGATACATTTCACATAAAACACCTTGTAAACACCAGTCTCAGCCAGTATGAATAGCACCTTAAAATTGAGCATCTGCACTCTTATATGGTAATTAAAACTGACCTGCTTGTTTCCTTGTAGCATTAAGGAGCAGCTGACCAACACTAGGGCCTCCATCCAGAGTCGAGAGGAGCTGGCTGGGCTCCTGGAGGAGAAGCTGTCCGTTCTGGAGCAGTCCCTGGAACTCATGCAACATCGGCTGGCCAAGCTACTGGCAAGAAGATGGTAGCCATGCCAGTCACTTTTTTCTTCTGAAAGTGTGTAACTTATAACATAAAGGAAATGAATAGTAGTGAAATATCTGTGATTGTTGAGCTCAGGGCCGTATTGTAAACTCACAGGTTCCCTGGGCACAAAATGTCGGAAGACCATTGCTCCAAGGCAGGTGTAGCTTAATGTTACCATATTTCATACCGATCATAATTTTGTTTTTACATTTTTTTAAGTGCTGGTGGGCAGGCCCTTGAGTCTCTGCCAGAAAGCCCATTGGTTATTGCGGGCTTGATTGAGCTTGTAGACAAGGAGGCAGTGGTCTTAGTGTAGTGTCAGCCACTTTGAAGGTCTCCTGGCTGGTAAAAGCCTTGGTGGCAAAATATTTTTGCACTCTTAGCCAAGAGGCTTATTCCCTTTACATTGTGACATACGACTATAAAACTCCTAATAAATGCCCCTTAAGCATAAAATTCTCAGTGCAGAGAATATAGATTTTAGCTTTCACTGTACCATCATCTTTTGAAAACTGTATAAATGGATAATGAATAATGGGCCAGTATACTTTGAAGAATGTTTTTATAACTGTAACTTTACTGATATCTTCCAGCTTAATTTTGATCATAGCATGTGCTTACATGGTGAAGAAACACACTTGTTCTGTGTTTCTCCTTGGCCAGTCCTGCAAAAATAAAGGAGGAAAATGCTTTCACAGCATGGTACCATCAACTGTTCTGCCAAGACAAGACATACTTGCCTTCATTTGCAACAACCATGCTGTTTTTGGTGCTTGTAAGGTTTTCAAATCTGCTCTTTCTGCACAGTAGAAATGATACTGTAATTATCTATTTAGTTTGTAGTAGTATTTTTTTTACTTTTAAGGTCTTTTAAGCAGACTTTAAAAACAATTCACACACCGTGTAGCTCCTATTCTGTGTGCACATTAAAATGAATTCAGAATGGGAGATACATGTCTACTTGATTATTTCACTTTTGTTTGGATCCTGCACCCACCCACAATAGGGGTCAGATGTGCGTGGTCTTACACTGCATGCTTTAAGGTTTTTATAAGAATTAATCAATTTGCAGATTGCACACTAATCATGTTCATAGCAAAGTTTCAAATGAAAACAAAACAGCATGTTCACACCATGCACAAACATGTTTATTTCCATACATAGTATAGACTAAACTCTGATACGAACATCATATGAGAACACTACGCTACTTGATAAGACACACAAACCTAGCCAGTGCACTTTCCATTTTCTACATGGGAAGGAAGTCAGACATTGATAAGTGTGTGACAAGCCAAGCCTTAACTTCACCTTTTTAAAACACAGGAGCATTTATACACAACATTTCACTGATTCTTAGGACAACAGATATTGAATGGGCGTATGGATGTTTTACAGCGTAAATAAATAAAAAAGATTCCTAAAACCCCCTACTTTTCCACTGAGATGATTTTTTTTTTTGTTGTTGTTGTTGTTGTTGTTGTTGTTTACAGTTCTTACACTTCTGAGCCCTTTGCAGAAACAAGAGACTGGGAACCTTTTTGCTTGTACTTAACAAACACGCTAATCAAAAAATGACCTCCTTAAAAAAAACAAAAAAACAAAAAAAATGATCTTAATGTCCTCTCTTAACACCTAACGAGAGGAAGCGTTTTAATACCCTGAGTTGTATTTAATTCAGGTATTGGTCATCACGTGCAGTAGTATTTCATATGAAGGACTGTTCCCCTCCCTCCATTTGTCAATGCCACAGGTTATTCACGAGCACAACATGGTACCCCCATTTTTGATTGATTTCAGTTTTCATGTTTTAGTGGAAGCCCCCCCAAAGCACCAAAGTAATCTGTCAGTAAAGCACCATTTAACCTGAGAATGTAAAATCCTGAAACAGTGCAATGTCTTTAAATGACCTGGTTGAACTTGTACATGTATAAAATTCGTTCCAAACACTTAACGTATTCCTCCATACATATCCACTTGAACTGTACAATTACAAGAAGCGTAATTAATCACATAGTTGCCTGCCGTTTGGTCCTTGCATTAGGTTAGTGCCTTTCTAAAGAGTGAATGTCTACTGACATCTGAAATTTGCAGCATGGAGGCAAAATGGAACAAAAAAAAAAACCCACTAACAATTTATAAGGTAAACGTAACCTGATGTTTGAGCTCTGCCTTGATCAGTTCTCTTTTTCTGGAACCAAATACGCTGATTTTGTGGTTGCGGATTTGGCTCGTACAAGATTTTGGATTGCAGCCTTTTAAGACCACAGTTAGTGGTTGGTAAAGGGTGCAAATCTGCACAGTCAGCAGACTGTTATTATTACAGGTCATCTTCCTCTGGCCTTTCTTCCAGAGACTTAAGGTAATCCCTTGCCAATATCTTCTTTGGAAGGATATCTGTGAAAGAAAGGGTAGGACAACATAAAAAAGGGTCAATGCAACATCCCAACAATAACTTGAACAATGCCATGTACAGCTTTCAATCATACCGGTTAGAAACTGAAAGTTCTCGGTCTCCTCTGCAACATTGGCGAGGTCGCTGTATGACAAGGTGTTTTTGTCTTTCCTAGAACCATTTTTATAGGAAGACAGCGCGAGATGCTGCACGAAGAGCTCCTGTAAAGACAAAAGTGTCAAAATTGAAACGTCAATTTATCCATATCCAACCGACACTTGCTGTGTATTGGCATGTCTTGCTACCAGGCTGACACTGATTCCCTATAAACATGAACCTCGTAAGCAGAACATTCTTAGCTGCCGGGCACAAGGTCTCTAACGCCTGATATAAGCTAGCCATTCTTGCTGTCTTGCAATTGTGGTACAGTTATCCACTACCAGGACCACTTTAGGCTCGGCTGGACCCAATATTTACATTCATCAAAATCTCCAGAGCACGGCTACATTTGCCAAGGTTTCAGCCTTTGTAGCTATGCCCACTACTTACTGTACAACTTACAGATGTGTACAATCCGTATTAACTGCTAGCCAAGTTAACATTAGTTAGCTTATTTCTAGCTGATAGTATACGTTAGCAAACAAACGTGCAGGGACGCGGCCTTACCGTTGCTTTTGTTGTTAAAAAGAGGGCGTCCTGGTTGATATTGGATACATCAGGGGAACTTTTCATTATAAGTTTCACGCGGGACATGGGCAATGAAACATTTTTGCTGTTTGGTGTACCTTTTCCACCCACGTTATCTCCAGACATTTTCACATCGAAGTTGGTGGTAATGCGCGGCGGAAGTGAAGCGCCAGTTTTGAAAGCCGCCTCAGCCTGTTTAGGGAAATGTAGTTTTTTTGTTGAACAACTTTAGTTTGCATGTAAATTGCACAAACAGTACATGGTACATAACAAAACACTAGCATTGTGTTATTTAAAAGTTTAAACCTGTATACAGCAAATAAGTTGCGCTGTTTATCAAGTTTTTGGAGATTTCACAATGCTGCTGAAACCCAAGCTTTGACGACCCGCAAGAAAAATCCTACAAATCATTTGGAATGCAACTTTCAAAGTGCAATATATCGAATTGTCATTCAGAATGACAAAAGTGCAATACAATTCCGTAATATAATTTGCTAACTACATCACCCACGTCCCCTAATCTGTTTATCGACAAACCTGTTGATCTATCTGTGGGCAGTGTAGTTTTCAGACAGGAACAGACAGCAGTCTTTTCAGAAGCAAAGACAGCACTTCCCATAGTACACCACGTTTGCCTCTCTAGGGTGTTTGGGTCACCGACAGACTACTGAACGACTCACTCAGTGCGGTTATTAGTAGCCCAATTGAGTTGATAATGTTTATGGCAGGTACGGGTATTGGGGGTCGAGGGTGTAGCCAAGGGCCAAGTTCAGCATCTGGTTCTGCAGGATGTAATCCGCGCAAATTCAGCGAGAAAATTGCCCTTCACACGCAGCGTCAGGCTGAAGACACCGCCGCCTTCCAAGAGGTTATGATGGACATCACTTCCACCAAGGTAAGTCGATGTTGGTTTGACAGGCCGAGATCACAGGGAAAGTGGCAGCTAGCTAGAACAGTTAAAGACGGGAAGAGGAGTGTAGTTGGCAGAAACAAACTGCTTAAGAATGTGTTTAAGCACCGCATAGTCGACTGAAAAAAGTTAACAAGGTTTGCTTTGCTAGCCAAGTTTTCTGTTTACGTTGCTTCAACAGACTCGGTGTTGTAGCCTATAAGGTAGGGTACATAGTGTCAGATTAAGAATATTTTTTTCGCTGAATGTAGCCCAGTGACTGTATATACAGTCACTGCTGTAAACTTCGATGTACAGAAGATATTTGACTCGGTGATAAAGTGCAATGGCCAAGAATTAGACATTGGTAGTAGAAAAAAAACAGACTGGCGCTAAGAAAAAGTCCAAATGGAAGGAGCAATACAATAAAATAAAACAAAATAACCCCAAATAAGGACATACAACCTAAGCACAGAGGCATTCGTGTCGTAAATGAATCATAGTACATTATGGTAAATCTTTCAGATTACTCATTACAGTCCTGCCAAGGCGCATAATGCTGTTCCATACAATCTGTGTGTGGGTGGTAAAGTGCGTGTGTATACGTGCCGGGGTGATGCATGGTTGGCAGTCGATGATTTGAGAGGATGTGTTTATGACTGTATCTTAATTTTTACGTTTGAAAAATGATGCTCATATATTTTTGTTTATTTAGCTTAACTTTGTGGTCACCCACTTTGTTTCGCTGGTTAGATAGGGTTCATTCAAAGTACCAAGTGGCAGCTTAGTGACTCAACGTTCTCAAAGTTTTTTTTAGTGATACATCAGTCATCAAGATGTTATGAAATAGTGAAACACTTTCAAAGCTTTTTCCTTTTTTCTGTTACTGTCGATCTACCTAACTAGCTCATCAAAGATGTTATAGAGGGTCCGTGCCCAAAATGAGAGAGTCCTTGATTCCTTGATGCAAGGCCCCTTTTTTCTGTTTCAGATGCAGGTTCAAAGAGCTCGACAGGCCCGGAGTCTGGCCCCATATTATAGTGGTTCCCTGCCCAATGTCAACCAGATGGTTAGAGCTGCTTGTGATGGCCAGGTAAGACCTTATACATGTTAAAATAACCATTCACTCAATTATACAGTCATTGAAAATAACCCATGAAAAGTCATGTAATACCAGATGACTCTCAGGTGCACAAACAGTAATGAAATCTTAAAGCTGTTTTTTTTTTTACTTTTTAAATTTAGTCTACAACACATTTTTTTACAGTCATTGGTGATATGTTCCAAAGGCACATAATATGCCACAATATCTGAGTCAGCTAGTAGAAAAGTAAGCTGCAGAAACACGAACCTGGTCAAAAGTTGGCTGTGTTGACTGTTTGGACCATCAGGTTAATGACTTTGCGGCCCAACTCACTGTTTGCTAACAACTGTGAACATCGGTTTTAAATTATGCATTTGTGTTCTGTTTGTTGTGACACTACATCCCAACATGCACTTCACGTGTATCTTCTTTCGACCTCTCAACTCAGGGTCAGGTGTCGTGCAACCTTGAGCAGAGCTGTGCAGTGCGCCGTCACCTGATGTCAGATCAGTCCCACAGAGAGAGGAGGCTGAGCCCGCCAGGCCGACCCAGCAGAAGACATGTATCCTTTTCACGCAGATAAGATGTGCCACAGTTATCAACGTGTCCTTACCAACTAACTGCCTCTGGGTTGATTTCGTGGGGTCAAGTGTTCCCTTTTTAAAAAAAAAAAAAGAAAAAAGAAAAAAAACTCTTCCTTATATTCAATCATAGAGCTGGTTATCCAAAACAGATTGCACACTTAGTAATGGCAGTGTCAAACATTTGATTATTTTCGTGTGAACGAACTAAAGACCTTGATGGAAATTATAACATGACCTACTTGAAGACATGCAGAACACAATGACACAGATTTTTGGCAGTCCAACCAATCTAAGGCAATAGAGGGTTCTTTAGCTACAACATGTGTGCTGGCCCCCTGTGTACACAGAGGTACAGCGTAAATTACAGCAGTGAATACTGCTGTACTGCTTCATTTTTAAACGATTCAAAATGTAATCATCTCAAATAATGTATAATAATACAGTATTTCTTTATGAAATGAAACAAAAACAATGTGGAATACATGCCAGCTAACACAGCTTAGCTTAGAACGGTAGTAAAACTCCCTGCTGACACCTTAAAAGGATATGCTACTGACTTTGCTACCCCTACCACGTCTGTCTCCCAAACGAGAGTTTCTAAAGGGGTTGCGGGTTTGAGCCTAGAGCTGAACTGCGCAAGAAGACTTCCGTTAGACTCAAAAAAGTGTTACATACTGTATGTCTGACTTGGGACATGAGCAACATGGTCATGTGTAGTAAGCATGTTAAAAAGAGGAAAACAAAAAAAAGAGGAAACATGTTATCAGGTTTTTAGGCATCCCTACCACATAGGTTCCTAAGAAAAGGACTGAGCCATTTTTTATTCTGAGAAGATTTCACTTCATGTTTCATATGTTCTTTTTTCATTTAGACCATCACTTGAGAGGCTGTGATTTAGCCATTATTTTAGTAATGATAATGGTAGTACCGTTTTTTTCACTTTAATACAGGTGACATTTAAAAGCTTTTCTAATTGTGACTCACCAGGGCAAAACTTGAATCATGAAATCTTTTTTTTACTCCTGCTTCTAAAAAAATAATGAATCATGACATTTTGTACTCCTTTATCTATAAAAAAAATTCACCAAACTCATTACAAGCCTTAACCTTTGACCTCCAGACGGACAGCGCACCTTACCACTCAGTCCACCAGTCTCCGCCCCCCAGCTCCTATTGGAGAAGGTGAGCATCAGGACCCTGGCCAGCTGCCCAAGACAGCCACAACCATCAGCACCTGCTGTGCTGTGCTATGCTGTGTGTGTGCGTGTGTGTGTACACGCGTGCGTGTGTGTGTGCGTGTGTGTGTGTGTGTGTGTGTGCGTGTGCGTTTGTGTGTGTGTGCGCGTGTGTGTGTGCGTGTGTGTGTGTGTGTGTGCAGGCACTGCTTACAGTATCTGATTGAATAACAGCTGCCTGAGGGAAACCAGAGTAGGCTTTGCATTTACATGATTTTGGTGTACATCTGCTTAACATCTTCATAGGAGAATTGGGCTGGGGTTTATCCTTTTCTTAATTCTTTTAAGAAGAAGAAGCATTAAATTTAATGTATTTTCTGTGCATTTCTACAAACCTTTTTTATTGCTTCTATGTGAAGCACCTTGAAACGTCTTTGTTAACATGAAACGTGCTATATAAATTAAGCTTGCCTTGACTTGCACGTTATTTGAAGGGTCACAGCTAAGGTGTATCTACATGATGAAGTAAAGTGTAATAAGTGTGTAACAACATGCAACCTTAAGTATGTATGCTATACCTAAGGGTTAAGTATGTGCAGTGGAAGTACATAGTGTTACATGTTGTTAAATGTAGGTACACTGTGAAGAGTACTGTTAAAAAAACGTAACATAAACGTAAAATTGTAAGATAAGTTCTGTTTGGCAGTACTATCCTACTTTTTCCCTAAAAAGTAGTAGTTAGTTTGTTTTTGCCCTTTTCTGTATTTATTCATGGCACACCAACCTTTTCATGGCCCCCTTTTTCCTTTTTGTGTTTGGGATAATGAAGGAACTGGCCAAACAGCTGCAGCACAGACAAAGGCCAAGAGGTCCGCCTCCCAGCGTCAGCGCTGAATAGGTAATTACACCAGCTCCTTTACCCAGGGTTCCTCTCGCTCCCGCCTGGCACTGCCCTTCCTTAACTTCTCTCTTTCTTGCTGTCTCTTTCTTTTTTCTCTCTCTGTCTCTCTGTCTGTCTCTGTGTCTCTCTTTTCTCTCTGTCTGTCTCTGTCTCTCTGTCTGTCTGTCTGTCTCTCTCTCTCTCGCTCTCTCTGTCTCTCCCTCCCTCCCTCTCTCTCCTCCCCCCCCCCCCCTCCCCTCTCTCTCTCTCTCTCTCTCTCTCTCTCTCCCCTCCCCTCTCTCTCTCTCTCTCTCTCTCTCTCTCTCTCTCTTGCCCGCTCACTTGCTCTCTCCACTTGCCTCCTCTTTTTTTTTAACAGGACAAATTCAGATTCCGCCCTGCACACCACCGTACGCAACACACACATCGGTGACCAGATGAGCTCGGCCCAGGTTCTCACCCCCCGGAATAGACGCAGTGGTGAGTTCACTGCAACGCGCGCACACACACACACACACACACACACACACACACACACACACACACACACACACACACACACACACACCCATACACATACACATACACACGCACACACACACATACACACGCACACACACACATACACACGCACACACACACACACACACACACACACATACACATACACATGCACACACACACATACACATACACATATACACACACATACACACACACACACACACACACACACACGCATACACACACACACACACACACACACACACATACACACATACACACATACACACACACACACACACACACACACACACACACACCACCACCACCATCACCAGCTGTAGTACGCAGCTGCAGCAGGAGAAGGTAGTAATTAGAAGGCCTGTAAGTCCTAGCGGGGTTGTTGTCTTAGTGCTCCAGTGTAAACACACGTCACTCCTGCTTTTGTCTGCGTGGCTTGAGTCTGGTGATGCTACCGGTACTTTGCATTGATTTTAAACTACTTTTACTACAACTAGAAATATTTGATGGATGATTATGCGTCAAAAAAGGATACAAGGCCATGCACTTTGGTGACTAAAGATGTTTGACCAAAAAAAACAAAGTATCAAAAAAAAAAACATCACAACTCTAAGGACACTAAAGTGTGCTAGCATTTTTTTCTGTTTATTGGTGACTATGTCTGACATAAATCATTGAGTGCTAGTCAGTGCTTCACTGTGCCATTGAGCTGTATGAATACTCACGCGTGACCTTTCTCTGTTGTCTCTAGCTTTTCCATACCCCGTGCCTCTCATAGAAGAGAACTTGCCAGAGGAGAGCAAGCCTTTGAAAAAAGACTGTAATAAGGTACATTTTGCACTCTTTCCTTATATGACAATGTTTTTTTTTTCTCTTCTTGTGTAGTTGCTATACCCTTTTTAAGTGAAGTAATGATTTGTGTGGCCTTTTTTCTTGTGCTTTTTTAGTTGTCTCAAGTGCCATCCGGAAGTGCCCAAGTGAACAGTGCCTCCAGCCAACAGTGAGTCATGTCCCAGTTCCTGTCGTATCCCCTGTCATATCCTCCTAATTCATACTGGCAAAGGAAATGTCCTCAGCTGATCGTCTCTCCCTTTCCTCTTGCATCATCATCTTCTTTTTTGTCGGTTCTGTCATTCAGACGGTTTGTTCTCGTCTCTCTGTCTCTCCTTTCACCTCCTCTCCCATTTTTCATGTAATTTAAACTTGTCTCTCGTTTCATCTTCTATTACTCTTTCCCCTTTCATATTATCGCCTCTATTTTCATCACTCTTTCTTTTTTTCCCCCCCTCTCTCCCCTCAGTGCTGCTCCCACTCCCAGCCAGCAGGGCGGCGGTCTACTCCCGTTGCCCTCTTCTCTCAACATGAGTGGTTCTCTGCCCGACCTCTCCAGCCTGCACCTGCCCTCTCCCCAGCCCACAGGCCTGGAGATGGACCCCCTCGGCCAGGCCACATGCTTGGCCACCTCCAGCAGCTCAGACCACCTGCCTGGGGGTCTTGCGCACCCAGGCATCAAGGCAGACGACGCCTACCACCTACCTGGTATGAGTAAATCATCATTACATGAGCATAGTCAATGGCAAAATTCTAATGCGGTTTTGAAGAGATATCAATTGTTTGTATAGTATTAAATGCTGCCATCCTGTCTTTTTTTGATGGTACAGTGTAAGTGTATGCTCTAACTTTCTATAATGTACATAAAAGGCAAATTGCTGCATACCTGTCAAAACAATGTGTATATGTCATTTAAAATAAATTAAGGTCAGTTATTAGTGATACTTTATGTCTCAAAATGCTCAAAGTGCCTAGGCCTTGGACTAGGTGGACTTAACTTATTTTTTAAAACTTTGCTCTTTTTCAGGTTTATCTCCAATGCCGGCCTCTCTCAGCAACCCTCTCCTCCAGTCCTCACTAAGCAGCCCAAACATCCAGTCGTCTCTCAGCAGCAACTCCCTCCCAAACTCCTTAAGCTCTGCCTCTTTACGTCTCTCTCTCAGTAACTCCTCCCTCAAGTCGTCCCTCAGCAACCAATCCCTGCTGTCCTCTCTCAGCAGCTCCTCCCTCAGCAACCAATCCCTCCAATCAGGCGCCAGTCACTGTAGCTACAGCAGTGGCATTGGTGGGTCGCGTTCGTGCTCTTCCTCTTCCCTGTCTGGCTCCCCGCGTGCTTCCAACCAATCGCATCCTCCACACACCGGGTCTTCGCGGAAGCGTAACCAGCTCAGCCCCCTGATGTTGCCCAGCGGGGGAGACTCTCGCTGGCACCACCCCAAGCAGTTCTCCCCCACCATGTCCCCAACACTGTCCTCCATCACACAGGTGTGCCAGCCCTCATGCTCCTTTTTTTCTAGTCAGTTTGTCCATGAATGTGTAATATAGGGTGGGACAGATTTGAAATGATTACATCTTGCATTATTACAATTATACATAGAGTACCAAATATATTTGTTCTATAACTGACATTCAGAAGTTTATAAGCTAATTTGTCCGTTCACAACCCTGGCCATGAATAAAAGACCTATTTTATGGAAAGGTAGATTTAGTAAACCAGATTTAATCAATAACATTTCAAACTATAGACCTGAATGAAAAAGTACGAAAATGTGATTAAACTGTGTCAATAGAAACATTTAAACTTTAGTGAAATCTAGGAAAACTGTCTATGATGAACATTTGTGGTGCTGGCATTTAAAATGTGTCCTGTATTTTTGGCCCACCCTGTATAATAGCAGTAATAATACATTTTATTAAAGTGCTTTTCATTCAGAGAAAGTAACTCAGTTGCAAGTTTCAGTTGCACAATTCTCATGCTTCTGGATACATTGTACATGGGTTACACGTTCAAACCAACCTCACACTTTGCCTGTCTCTTTCTCAAAGCATTTTTTAAACTAGTACTTTGTACTTTTACACTATTTTTTTTCTTACACATCATACTACTTTTATACTTCAGTTAAATCATTTTCAAGCTACGTGAGGATCCACAACCACTTGTTTATACTTAGTCAGTCTTAATGACATTGACTTTCTAGTTACAAGACGGATGTGTTTTCTCTAAATTTCACTTCTGTATATGGGCCACGGTGACTTCCTGCAGCAAAATACTGGAATTGAAATTGTAGTGAGCTTCTTTTTTTCAGTCAAGAGACAAAAGTAAAGACACCTTTTATAGTAATTAGTATTTAAACACAATGAACATTATTTATTCATAAAATACTTCTTGATTCAAAATCATTCAGAGAACATTTTATCTTCATCCTTCTGCTAACATGTTGTTGAAAAAAAAAATTCACTTGACAATGGTTGGTGTTATCATTGGAGCTGTATTGATCTCACACTGGCCTCAGACAGATTCTAATAACATTAAATGATCTCTGTGGCTTTCTCTCTGTGTGTCTCAGGGAGTGCTTCTCAACACCAATCAGATGTCACGAGACGCTCGTCCGCCCACCTATCCCTACAGCCAGCCACAGCACTCTGGTCCTCCTCTTTCCCAGCAGCCATTGCACCACCCGCCATACCCTCCACCGGACACACAGCTCCTCCATCAGCCACCAACTGGAGAGCCACCTGTTCTCAACGCCAACCACTACCAGCAGCACCAGCAGCAGCAGCAGCAGCAGCTCCACCAGGGACCCCTGATGCCAAGCCAGCCTGTGCACCAGCCTCCCATGCAGCAACACCAGCCGTACCATCATCCCCCGTCGTACCCAAAGCGACAGGTTTGTATTTATGAAAACTTAAAAACCCTGTGCACAGCCTTGAAAAGGTTCATGTGCTGATGAAATGCAGTATTAGTACTGAATGTCTGTCTCAGTCTGTCAGTAATAAAAAAAACACCGCAACGCATTGTTGTAAAATGCAATATAAACTTTTTAGTACAAATACAAGTATAATTTACAAAGGCTAGTACTCCTAGTACCACTATAGTAATCCTTTTTCATTTTTAAAAGGTTTCCCAGTGTCAACATGCACAGCCACTCTCACAGCAGCAGCAGAGCCAACTCCTGAAGCACCTGCAGGATCCGAGCCCCACACCCCCCCAGCTCCAGCCTGCCTACCCCCAGAGCCAGAGCCAAGCGGGCCCTCACCTCCAGCCCGCTCCGCAGTACCCACCACCCCCACAGCAGCACCAGCAGCACCCCCTACAGTCCCCATATCACTGTGAGCCAAGCCGGCCACTGCACCACGCGGGTCCCCTGCCACCACAGCTACCCTACGGCCAACCTCAACTCCAACCCTTTGCCCAGCAGCAGAAGCACCAGCAGCAGCAGCAGCATCACCAGCAGCATCACCAGCAGCACCAAAGCCAGTGGCCGCCTCCGCATCTTCAGCCTGACCACCATGCTCCACCTGCTCTCCACCACCAGCATCAGCACCAGCACCAGCAGCAACATCAGCACCAGCATCCGCAGCAACAGCAGCAGCAGCAACAGCACCTGTCATGGCCTGGCCCAAACCAGGCTCATCCCCAGCAAATGGAAGCCGGTCTTCACAGACCCCCGTTCAGCACGGAGAGCCGTCCTGCTCCAGAGCCCCTCAGAGCGGGCGTACCGATGAGGGTGCAGGGCCACCGCAAGTCCAAGAGCCAGCACCTGCAGGATGCCATGGCAGGCATGGGAGGCAGCACTGCTCACTCTGGTGGGGGCCCCCAGAAGATGCCCCAGGCCCTGCAGTCCTCACAGGGCGAGTCTGGTCTGGACTCTGGCATAGGCCTCCATAACGTGAGTGGAATTGTCTTGACTGCATGTGTGTTGTGTAGTCCAGTTAGCCAGTCCCTTGTCTAGTTATCCGTTTACTTTGGGGGAAAAAAGTGATCGCTTCTGTGACTAGACAGTCAGTCCTGGTATAGTTTTGTCTAGTTTTTGCTTAATGGTTATTGCATTTCTGCAAGTTGTTGGTTCACTCTTTCAACAATATTTTTGTGTGTGTTCTCTTCTCTTCTCTTCTCTTCTCTTCTCTTCTCTTCTCTTCTCTTCTCTTCCCTTCTCTTCTCTTTTCTTCTACTCCTCTCTTCTCTTCTCTTTTCTTCTCTTCTCTTCTCTTCTCTATTTTCTCTTCTCTTTTCTCTTCTTGTCTCGTCTTGTCTTGTCTCGGCTTGGCTTCTCTTCTCTTCTGTTCTCCTCTCCTCTCCTCTCCTCTCCTCTCCTGTCCTCTCTTCTCTTCTCTTCTCTTCTCTTCTCTTCTCTCCTTCCCTCTCCTCTACACTTCCTACTTCCTAGGAGTCCTACATGGGTCTGCACCTCACTCCCAGTCAGACTAAAGCCCTCTCCCAGCAGGTGTGTGCATGAATGGTTATTCTCTAACGTTTATCCAAGCAAAAGAGTCTGTTACATCCTTATGTTATCTATTCACCTCCTTGTGAATAACTGTGTTGTGTGGTGTGTACTTGTTGTACAAGTTGGTTGCTTTGTTTTTTTTCTTTGCGCTCACTGTCATTCTGTCCTTGGGTGTTTTTCCGGCCTCTTCACAGTTGGGTCACCTGTGCAAAGAGACTGTCTCCGGTGCTGTCTTAGACACAGACAAAGAAGGAGCTTCTTTCCAGAGCCTTGTGCCTGGCCAAGACCAGAAAAACGGCAGCGGATTATGCCACAGCTTTACTGACACTATGTTAGCAGGTACGGCTCAGAATTTTCAGTAAAAACATTTAGTCTCTGCGTATAGCTTTCCATATATTTGTCCATTTATTGATCTTTTAGTGTGCGTACATAATGGACTCCTTATGCTTGTAATTGTACAGTGGTGTTTGTCCATTGGTGCCTTGACTGACATACTGTAAGCGCTTAAACAAAAGGCCACACCCTGTAGATGGTCCAGTAAGCTGTCTACAGATGCTGAGACTATGAATAAATCATGTGTGGGAAACTTTTGTGCCTTGTTAAGGTTAGGGTTAGGGGCTGGGTTTGATTAAGGCCATACGTCAGGAAACCATAAACAAGATGAAACTGAATTTCAACAAACAATTTATCTAAGTCTCTGTGGGTGGACTATCCAAGTACAGTATTACTAAAGTAACTGCTCTCTCTCTCTCTCCCTCTCTCTCTCTCTTTCTCTCCTTCTCTCTCTTTCTCTCCTTCTCTCTCTCTCTTTCTCTCCTTCTCTCTCTTTCTCTCCTTCTCTCCCTCTCTCTCTTTCTCTCCTTCTCTCTCTCTCCCTTTCTCTCTTTCTCCTTCTCTCTCTCTCCTTCTCTCTCTCTCTTTCTCTCTCTCTTTCACTCTCTGTCTCTCTCTCTCTCATTCTCTCATTCTCTCTTTCTCTCTTTCTCTCTTTCTGTCTCATTCTCTCGCTCTCTTTCTGTCCATCCCTCACTCTCCCCCCCCCCCTCTCTCTCTCTCTCTCTACACATCCTCCACCAGATGCCGCGTCCTGGCTGGACCAGGAGATCGCTGGTTTCCCCGCCAACATGCTGGAGCTGGACGATGAGACCTTGGAGCTGGGCATCCTCAGGGACGAGGAGTTCACCAGTGACTCTCCTGCAGATGGGACGTTTTACAGCCCCGCCAACTGACCTGGGCCTGGGCCTGGGCCACAGCCCCCACATCTGGACTCTCTGTCATCTGTCTCAAGTGTTCCCTCGTTCACTTACTTAGTGCACTGCATAGGGGGTGAGTGAGTTACACTGTTTTGTTTCCTACAGAGTGCACTACATAGTGAACGAGTGAACATTTCGTCATTTCAGCCCTGGACATGGTCTTCCAGGAGAGGAAGTGGAGGGTCCTGGCTTCGGAAAAGTAAAATACTCCTTCTGCCAAGTTTTCCTCCTGCCTGTGCACTTTAACACAGGTGATTTCAGTAACTAGTGGATCTACCTGTCTGATGATCTGTGTGTTCAGCTGTTTCAGAACAGGGTTGGATGAAATATGTGGTGGGGTTTTTAGCTTCTTGAAGCCGGGATCTCAACTTCTGCCTAGGAGGTTTAGAGACATTCTTTGTAACATAACTCCGTCAAAGGTATGACATTGTGAATATCCATCATCATCATCATCATCATCATCATCATCATCATCATCATCATCATCATCATCATCATCATCACTGTGTAACCATGTCAACTAACAAGAGCCATTGCTATAATATGCAGCGATCTTCAGGTCACCGTTTCTATAAGTGTAGAGTCCTTGTAATGAATATGTTACTTATGCATAAATATGAAGAATGCTAAATTAGTCCTTGTCCAAGTATGCCACAACTACCAACCCTCCCAAATCAGATTGTAAATTAGTTTTTTTAAAAGAGAAAATTCTATATTAGCTTTATGGGATATAACATTGTTCTAAATAACTATAAAATGTCAGCGATTATGTTATGTCATGTCAGTATTTCTATAACGTGCGAGGTATTTCGAATAAAAAAAAAAACGTATCCATTTACTTTAGTAAAAAAAGGAGTCTGTAAGAAGGTTGTGGCCATCCCTTTACTAGGCTGTTGTTTGACAGCTGAATTTGTCTGTGCCAGCCTGATCAATTCTTTAAATTTTTAATGATTTTTAAAAAACGAAACAGTATTCTTTATTTGCTTCTGTGTATATGATGCTAATGTTATGACTTCACTGTCATGCTTATTTATTATATATTTCTAAATATATGTTTTATATATTACGAGCCTCTTCTCTCTCTCTGGTAGAGATGGTGAATGCATTTTTTTTGGTGCTTAGATAGCTTTCTTGCCAAAAAAAAAAAAGAAAGAAAAGTGTTTCACAATTTGTTGCAAAGAGTTCCAAACAAATACTAAGTACGTAGATGAAACAGACAAGAGCATTGTTTATTATCCATTGCTGCCTTGATATTTTGCAATAGTAAATACTATTCTGTGAATTAATGTTTGTCAGCTGTTTTCTTTATTTATGTTAGATACAGACATCGTAGCAACCATCTGGTGCTCACTGAACCGGAATCATCCGTTCTGTGGTTGTCGGTGAAACAAGCTGTGCTTTAGTTTCTCTATGTGCCGATGAAAAGCACAGCTCCTCTGCTTTGATGTCGTCTGTCAGATGCCTACTTCATTTGCTCCCCTCTTAAGAGGATTTTTATCTGAGATGCCGCGAAGCCTTTCAAGGTATTTTAGATCAGAGCAGGATGCAGGAAAGTAGACTGTAGACTCAAATAGCAAATAGCTGAACACTGCCTGCTATAAAAGCATTTCTAGTAATTATGCCCTAATAATGACTGTAGACTTCTATATCTGTAATGCATTGGGTAAGGCCATTAGAACTATTAATCCATAAACAGTTTGCAAAAAAAAAAAAAAACAATAAAATGAATCCAGAATGAATAACGTGCAGGACTCTTCATCAGTTTAAAAATACGTTCTGTGCAGCTTTGATACCAGCAGCACAAAAAAAAAAAAACATTCTTCTTTGTGAAAAGGTAAATCAAAAGCCAGCAGATTGGCACCTAACTCAGGACTGTGGAAACACTGATTACATAAACACACACACACACACACATACACTTCAAAGGCTAACATACAAAGCCATACACTGCCTATCAAAGCATTTCCTATGATGATTATTATTCTTGTAGAATAATGCTAAGCTTTATTATTTGTAATTAAAGGGGTGAGACCATCAGAATCAATAACCAAACAAGAAAGAAAAACAACAGAATGAAGAAAAATCAGGACAGTGTTGACAGTGTAAATACCAGCAGCATAGAATCATTATTTGTTTTGTTTTTGAAATGGTAAAGAAAGCTGGCAATTTGGCACCTAATTAAAAACATCCCATGTCACATGATGGCACAAAGGAAATGACTTGTTATATAAACACATATACTACACTATGTATTTGTTTTTATGTGTATTTTTACAGGCTCAGTTTATAGTGTGTTGGCCCTGGTTAGTGCTAGAGATTCAGTGCTGTCAGGCGTGTGTGCTTTGCTTGTGCATGTTTGCATTCGCGTGCTGTGAGTGTAACCTCTCCCTGCTGCTGGTCAGCCACACACACACACACACACACACACACACACACACACACACACACACACACGAATACACACACACATATACACACAGACACAGACGCACACACAGACACACACACACACACACACATACACACACACAGACACTAGTAAACACATACACACACACACATATATACACACACACACACATATATACACACACGCACATTTACACACACACACACACACACACACACACACACACACACACACACACACACACACACACACACACACATATACACACACACACAAACTGCTGACTCAGCTTAGCAAGAGCTTCAAAATGGTCCCGTGACTTAAGAGCAGCTGCTGTGGCAGTCAGGGAAATGATCCATGCAGCGCTATACTGTGGAACAGCTGCAAACCACACTCAAGCAACTTCACTGCGCTTGGTGCAGTGCCCATACTGGCCTCCTGGTGGTGCTAGAGGCAATGATAAAAGTGTGAGTCTTCACTGCAATGGCACGGTTAGTGGCATAGTCACAGGCGAGACAACATCACTGAGGAAGATCCCACAGGAGGATCGAAACGTTGCCTATGTGAAGTAAAGTAAAACAAAATCACAATTTTGGAGCAAACTCAGTGCACAGACCACTTTCTTACACAGGTAACATCACTGCCATGTTTGTAACATATGTTGCATTTACAGTAGTGATCAAGACAAAAGGAAGCTTGCACTCAATCGAAAAAAAAGAATGAATAAAAGTGGAGATACCCATACACAAAAAGGGTTTACTGGTCTCACAGGTGCCAAACTAATTACAGTGTACAAGTGCGGCAAACGTTTCCGGTGCCCCCATCCTCAGTGTTCAGAATGTTGCCCCCGACGCTGATGGCCCATCACCCATTCACCGGCAGACAGCCATCACCCAGCCATTAGCGGGCTATCGCTCCCCTCCCCTACTATCGCTCCCCCGCTGTTCAGGACATTTACATTCACCAATCACTCACCTGAAGCCTGTTGCTAGGTGTGTCCAGGACTTCAGTCTCCAAACATTTGGACCCATCAACCTTTGCGCTGGAGCCAGTTGATGGGCCAGGTCGTTAGGCTATTGTCCTGACTCGTTTAACATATGTATAAGCAGACCCTCCTCCGGTGATCAGCTAGCAGTTAAATCTCAGCCCCAACGTCGGGTTGTAGAGCAGTGCATCGGAGAGGGGAATCCATGACACAGGAGGCTCCAGCGGATCCACTTCTTCTCTCTACTTGAACTCTCTCTCTTTCTTCTTGGACGTCTCCGGATCCCAACGTCCATTCCTCTTGCTACACGAACATTCCGTGCGTCCATAAGAGAGTGAGTTGTACTGCTATGCTGTTACTGTGTCATATCACGTGTATATTCATTGTTGTTGTTGTTATTGTAGCTTCGTAGCTCAATGCTTACAGCACGAGTGTATTCCGTTGTATTGTTCAGTGTCTGTATAGTAGTAGTCATTACTCATTCTCTATGTCACTGTTTATTGGGGAGCACAGTAATTCTAGTAACTTGCTGCTTGGGCGGTGTAGCAGTTACATTATCATTACGCTGTATTTAAGAACCCCGCCACATTCCATCCCGGTGCATGCAGATACACCGTGGCGCAGGGCTTAAAGATACAGTTACCTCATTCATTCAGTTAGCATGACTGCTGTAGGCAGCTATGCATTCATTTTGGGTCAGTATGACTGCTGTAGGCAGTTATGCATTCATTCATCTGTACATACTTGTATATATTGTATATATCATTTACTCTTCATTATTGTATGTATGTTTACTTATGTCTTGTTTTGTATTTTATATTTTTAGTAAACCACGGTTTCATGGTTCACTGTGTAGCAAAGCCTCCTGGTCATTTCCTGGGTTCCATTCATCAGAGTGGCGTGTGTGTGTCATAATAAGGGACATTGCATCATTGTTCTGGCCGGACAACCTGTGGTGTTTGTCACATCCACAACCTAGCCCCATTTCCTACAGTCCTTCCTGGTTTAGTGTTGGCCACCCCCAGCACCCCTTTTTACATGGTCCTTCGAGCCGGATACGACAATTGCCACAGTTACGATGTCCTCCCCTGATGGTCGTCCTCGTCGTGAGCCTCACCAACCCCGCAGGCTCGATGACTTTCTGGTGACTTTGCCACCACGACGCTTGCCACAGGATCAGACACACACACACACTGTCCACTCCGTCGTGGGAGACAGCAGGTCTCGGGATGCATCACAGACACCCCCTGCTGGACAGACGAACCCCGACGCCTCAGCCGCGATTCTCTCTGCCCTCCAGGACCTCAAGGAGGACAACCGGCAGATCAAGGAAGATAACCGGCGGATGAAGGAGGACAACTTCCTGCTGCGGAGTGATATGCAGTCGCAGATGCAGCTGATGTATCAGACCTTCTCCTCACACCTCCAAGTACCGGTCGTCACACCTGGACGTGGCGCAGAAGGAGGCACACCCTCTGCAAGGCTTCACTTCCCCCCGTTCACCTCTACGCCACTGCTTCTCAACAGAGTGTCCAGTTCTGCTCAGCTGGTGAGAGACCACCACAGTCCACCGCTGCCAGAGACGCACTCTCCTCCTCAGACGTCTCCTCAGCCAAGCCCTCCACGACGGACGGCATCAGCCCCTCATCAACCATCTCCGTTGGTCGCCGAGCTGACAGAGCATTTGAGGACTCTGCATCTGCTGCCGAGTCAGACCTCTTCTGCATCACCACCTGTGCTCACTCCTGAGTATATGGTCCCCTTCACCCCACCACATCGCCCGGCTGTACGGCCCCAGCAGCCATCGCCTCACTCGTCAGCAGACCAGAGGGTAGGAGGTCAGGGCCAGTACAGGCAGCCACCGCCTCCACGTCGATTAGGACGACTCCCATCTCCACCCCGTCAGGAGTTGACCTACCGTGGACCCAAACCTCAAATCCCCCTGTTCACCGCCGACGACCCTCGTCAGTTTGCCCGCTTGAAGTTGGCTCTGGACAATCTCCTGCCAGCTGATGCCACAGAGCACTTCAAGTACCAGATCCTGGTAGACCACCTCAAGCTGGAAGATGCCCTGCTGATAGCAGATTCATACAGCAACAGCAGGGAGCCATACAGCAGGACTATGGCAGCCTTAACAGAGCTGTTTGGTCAGCCCCACAAACTGGCTCTGCAACGCATTAATGAGGTGTCAGACGAGCCCCCGGTCAAGAGCGGTGATACCAGAGGATTCCGTCTCTTTGCCCTGAAGGTGAGAGCTCTGGTAGGGATGCTGGATCAGCTGGGGACAGAGGGGCAAGCAGAACTGCAGTGCGGGTCACATGTGTCCCGTTTGCTGTCCAAGCTACCACATGACCTGCGTGCAGCATTCAGGAGGTACATCAACCCTCTCCATGTACCCATCCCCACGCTGTTGGACTTCGCTGAGTGGCTGGAATACGAGGTCCGCGTCCAGGAGGATGAGATCACAGCCAGCCATCCAAAGGCAGCAGGGAGACAAGCAGACAGACAGAGCAGCACAAGGACGAAGCAGCCTACAGCCATGCGCTCCACTTCAGTGTTGCTTGTCGACCCCCCTGCTAAGAAGGCAGACCCACCAAACCCAACTCCACTCCCACCTCCGAGAGCAGATTCACAGAAGAAGTACTGTCCCTTCTGTAACACCACTGAGCACTACTTCAATCAGTGCTCTCTGTTCAAACAGTTATCCACGGAACTGAAGACAGAGTGGATAAAAGCAGGGAAGCGGTGCTGGAGGTGCGGTCGTGATCACCAGGCAGCCCAGTGCTACCTCAAGGCCCGCTGTCAGAAGTGCAACCGCACTCACCTTGAGATACTGCACGAGGTCAACAACCCCAGCAAGGCAGAGAAGGCAGCCCCGACCACATCCAACTCGCCGGCGAACTACTACCTGGACCCAGCCCGTAGGAGTGGCTGTGTGCTGTTGAAGATGGTGAAGGTGTGTCTTCATCATCGAGGGAAGAAGATGGAGACCTACGCTATCCTCGACGATGGGTCAGAGCGCACCATCATCCTCCATCAGGCCGCACAGCAACTGGGTCTACAGGGACAGAGTGAGGACCTGGCCCTCCGTACAGTTCGCCAGGACATCAAGACAGTGCCTGGGCAGTCAGTCTCCTTCTCGGTGTCATCAGCCGGCCACCCACAGAAGCGGTTTCAGATTAAGCAGGCATTCACCTCATCAGAGCTTGGCCTGTCTCAACATTCCCACCCAGTTGAGGCTCTGCAAAAGACCTATCGTCACCTCAGAGGTCTGCCGCTCCACCCATGTGACTGGGTCCAACCGCTGCTTCTCATCGGCTCGGACTATCCACACTTGCTCATCCCCATTGAGCCAGTGCACCTAGGTCCGTCAGGTGGACCCATAGCCATGAAGACACGTCTTGGATGGACTCTTCAAGGCCCCGCCAAAGCCATCAAGCACCGGTCTTCAACGTCAGCCTGCTTGTTCACCAGCACACTGTCACCATCTGCTGAACTCCTGCATCATGTTTCCAAGCTGTGGCAGATGGATGTGTTGTCCCCTCGCAACGACAAGCTCAGCACTCGATCCAAGCAAGATGCTGCAGCTGTCAGACTGCTTGAGGAAAAGACTGTTAGAGTGACTGTCGACGGTGTCCAGCGCTATGCCACTCCTCTTCTGTGGAAGGCAGGCACCCCACAACTTAACTCATCCCTGGAGGCAGTCTTGGGTCATCTTCGTGGGACAGAGAAGCGGCTGTCACAGACCACAGCGAAAGCCGAGTCATACAACCGTGAAGTCAAGACCCTGCTGGACGCTGGCTATGTGGACAGACTCACACCGGCTGCAGTACAGTCCAGCAACAGAGCGTGGTACATCACTCACCACACAGATCACTCACCCACGTCAGCCGACGGCTCTGCTGAGCTGCGGAAGGTACAGTTCTGTGGACACGTCACCGTGACAACTGACCCTCCACTACCTGATGCAGATAACTTCAGCTGTTATCAGGAGCTGTTGGATGCATCAGTCAGAGCTTGTCACGGGGCGGCTACATCCACCATCACGTCAGAGGACTACAAACAAGCAGAGATGGCGCTCCTCAGACAGTTGCAGAGAGACTGCTTCCCAGAGGATGTTGCTCTGCTCTCTGTAGGTAAACCGGTTCCTACAGACAGCAGACTGCTCACCCTGGCTCCGGAGTATGACGCTGAGACACAGCTGATCCGAGTAGGAGGACGTCTGCGCAGATGCGACACCCTGGAAGAGGAGACTCTGCATCCCATCGTGCTTGACCCTCAACACCCTATCACCAAGCTCATCATCCAGGATTTCGACAGCCGGCTTGCACATCCAGGACCAGAGAGAGTGTATGCCGAGCTGCGCAGGCGATTCTGGATCCTGCGCGGCAGAGCCGCTGTCAAGAAGCATCAGCACAGCTGTCCAGAATGCCAGAAGTGGAGAGGTACTCCAGTGATCCCCAGAATGGCTGACCTACCACCATCCAGTCTACGTCTGCATAAACCAGCCTTCTATTCCACCGGAGTGGATTGTTTCGGCCCATACCTCATCAAGATCGGTCGGCGTACTGAGAAGCGATGGGGCATCGTCTTCAAGTGCCTGACTACCCACGCGGTGCATCTGGATCTCCTCACCAGTATGGACACTGATGCTTTCTTGCTGGCCCTACGGCGTTTCATCGCACGCCGAGGAAAGCCACACGAGCTGCTCTCTGATCAGGGCACTAATTTCAGAGGTGGTAACTCAGAACTGCAGGAGGCATTCAAGGCGCTCAGCTCAGACCTGCAGTCCCACCTCGCCAGTCAGCAGATTGACTTCAAGTTCAATCCTCCACATGCTCCACACTTCGGGGGTTCCTGGGAACGGGAGATCCGTTCCATCAAATCCGCCCTCCATACCACTCTCGGATCTCAGACCGTCACCGGAGACGTGCTGATGACAGTACTGATTGAAGTGGAAGGCATCATCAATTCGAAGCCACTGGGTTACACTTCATCAGACATCGCAGATCCAGACCCCATCACCCCGAACATGCTGTTGATGGGGCGGCGTGACCCAGCCACACCTCAGGTCGTCTATCCTGACTCTGAGCGTCTCAGCAGGCGCAGGTGGAGACAGTGTCAGGTTCTCGCCGACCAGTTCTGGACCAAGTTCATCAAGGACTACTTGCCTTCACTCCAGACCCGCTCCAAATGGCAACGAGACCGAGAGGACCTTGCCGTTGACAGCATTGTCATGATTGTTGACCCACAACTGCCACGAGCCCTGTGGCCAGTGGGTAAAGTCACTGCTGTCATCCCTGGAGCTGATGGCAGGATACGGACGGCTCAGGTGCAGGTCAAGGACCGGACCTACACCCGACCAGTCTCACGTCTGGTGAGGCTACCCTCACTCCCTCAGGACACCTCCACCTGACATCATCATGGACACAACTTTGCTTCGCATAGTTGGGGGCGGCTGTTCAGAATGTTGCCCCCGACGCTGATGGCCCATCACCCATTCACCGGCAGACAGCCATCACCCAGCCATTAGCGGGCTATCGCTCCCCTCCCCTACTATCGCTCCCCCGCTGTTCAGGACATTTACATTCACCAATCACTCACCTGAAGCCTGTTGCTAGGTGTGTCCAGGACTTCAGTCTCCAAACATTTGGACCCATCAACCTTTGCGCTGGAGCCAGTTGATGGGCCAGGTCGTTAGGCTATTGTCCTGACTCGTTTAACATATGTATAAGCAGACCCTCCTCCGGTGATCAGCTAGCAGTTAAATCTCAGCCCCAACGTCGGGTTGTAGAGCAGTGCATCGGAGAGGGGAATCCATGACACAGGAGGCTCCAGCGGATCCACTTCTTCTCTCTACTTGAACTCTCTCTCTTTCTTCTTGGACGTCTCCGGATCCCAACGTCCATTCCTCTTGCTACACGAACATTCCGTGCGTCCATAAGAGAGTGAGTTGTACTGCTATGCTGTTACTGTGTCATATCACGTGTATATTCATTGTTGTTGTTGTTATTGTAGCTTCGTAGCTCAATGCTTACAGCACGAGTGTATTCCGTTGTATTGTTCAGTGTCTGTATAGTAGTAGTCATTACTCATTCTCTATGTCACTGTTTATTGGGGAGCACAGTAATTCTAGTAACTTGCTGCTTGGGCGGTGTAGCAGTTACATTATCATTACGCTGTATTTAAGAACCCCGCCACATTCCATCCCGGTGCATGCAGATACACCGTGGCGCAGGGCTTAAAGATACAGTTACCTCATTCATTCAGTTAGCATGACTGCTGTAGGCAGCTATGCATTCATTTTGGGTCAGTATGACTGCTGTAGGCAGTTATGCATTCATTCATCTGTACATACTTGTATATATTGTATATATCATTTACTCTTCATTATTGTATGTATGTTTACTTATGTCTTGTTTTGTATTTTATATTTTTAGTAAACCACGGTTTCATGGTTCACTGTGTAGCAAAGCCTCCTGGTCATTTCCTGGGTTCCATTCATCAGAGTGGCGTGTGTGTGTCATAATAAGGGACATTGCATCATTGTTCTGGCCGGACAACCTGTGGTGTTTGTCACATCCACAACCTAGCCCCATTTCCTACAGTCCTTCCTGGTTTAGTGTTGGCCACCCCCAGCACCCCTTTTTACATGGTCCTTCGAGCCGGATACGACAATTGCCACAGTTACGATGTCCTCCCCTGATGGTCGTCCTCGTCGTGAGCCTCACCAACCCCGCAGGCTCGATGACTTTCTGGTGACTTTGCCACCACGACGCTTGCCACAGGATCAGACACACACACACACTGTCCACTCCGTCGTGGGAGACAGCAGGTCTCGGGATGCATCACAGACACCCCCTGCTGGACAGACGAACCCCGACGCCTCAGCCGCGATTCTCTCTGCCCTCCAGGACCTCAAGGAGGACAACCGGCAGATCAAGGAAGATAACCGGCGGATGAAGGAGGACAACTTCCTGCTGCGGAGTGATATGCAGTCGCAGATGCAGCTGATGTATCAGACCTTCTCCTCACACCTCCAAGTACCGGTCGTCACACCTGGACGTGGCGCAGAAGGAGGCACACCCTCTGCAAGGCTTCACTTCCCCCCGTTCACCTCTACGCCACTGCTTCTCAACAGAGTGTCCAGTTCTGCTCAGCTGGTGAGAGACCACCACAGTCCACCGCTGCCAGAGACGCACTCTCCTCCTCAGACGTCTCCTCAGCCAAGCCCTCCACGACGGACGGCATCAGCCCTTCATCAACCATCTCCGTTGGTCGCCGAGCTGACAGAGCATTTGAGGACTCTGCATCTGCTGCCGAGTCAGACCTCTTCTGCATCACCACCTGTGCTCACTCCTGAGTATATGGTCCCCTTCACCCCACCACATCGCCCGGCTGTACGGCCCCAGCAGCCATCGCCTCACTCGTCAGCAGACCAGAGGGTAGGAGGTCAGGGCCAGTACAGGCAGCCACCGCCTCCACGTCGATTAGGACGACTCCCATCTCCACCCCGTCAGGAGTTGACCTACCGTGGACCCAAACCTCAAATCCCCCTGTTCACCGCCGACGACCCTCGTCAGTTTGCCCGCTTGAAGTTGGCTCTGGACAATCTCCTGCCAGCTGATGCCACAGAGCACTTCAAGTACCAGATCCTGGTAGACCACCTCAAGCTGGAAGATGCCCTGCTGATAGCAGATTCATACAGCAACAGCAGGGAGCCATACAGCAGGACTATGGCAGCCTTAACAGAGCTGTTTGGTCAGCCCCACAAACTGGCTCTGCAACGCATTAATGAGGTGTCAGACGAGCCCCCGGTCAAGAGCGGTGATACCAGAGGATTCCGTCTCTTTGCCCTGAAGGTGAGAGCTCTGGTAGGGATGCTGGATCAGCTGGGGACAGAGGGGCAAGCAGAACTGCAGTGCGGGTCACATGTGTCCCGTTTGCTGTCCAAGCTACCACATGACCTGCGTGCAGCATTCAGGAGGTACATCAACCCTCTCCATGTACCCATCCCCACGCTGTTGGACTTCGCTGAGTGGCTGGAATACGAGGTCCGCGTCCAGGAGGATGAGATCACAGCCAGCCATCCAAAGGCAGCAGGGAGACAAGCAGACAGACAGAGCAGCACAAGGACGAAGCAGCCTACAGCCATGCGCTCCACTTCAGTGTTGCTTGTCGACCCCCCTGCTAAGAAGGCAGACCCACCAAACCCAACTCCACTCCCACCTCCGAGAGCAGATTCACAGAAGAAGTACTGTCCCTTCTGTAACACCACTGAGCACTACTTCAATCAGTGCTCTCTGTTCAAACAGTTATCCACGGAACTGAAGACAGAGTGGATAAAAGCAGGGAAGCGGTGCTGGAGGTGCGGTCGTGATCACCAGGCAGCCCAGTGCTACCTCAAGGCCCGCTGTCAGAAGTGCAACCGCACTCACCTTGAGATACTGCACGAGGTCAACAACCCCAGCAAGGCAGAGAAGGCAGCCCCGACCACATCCAACTCGCCGGCGAACTACTACCTGGACCCAGCCCGTAGGAGTGGCTGTGTGCTGTTGAAGATGGTGAAGGTGTGTCTTCATCATCGAGGGAAGAAGATGGAGACCTACGCTATCCTCGACGATGGGTCAGAGCGCACCATCATCCTCCATCAGGCCGCACAGCAACTGGGTCTACAGGGACAGAGTGAGGACCTGGCCCTCCGTACAGTTCGCCAGGACATCAAGACAGTGCCTGGGCAGTCAGTCTCCTTCTCGGTGTCATCAGCCGGCCAGCCACAGAAGCGGTTTCAGATTAAGCAGGCATTCACCTCATCAGAGCTTGGCCTGTCTCAACATTCCCACCCAGTTGAGGCTCTGCAAAAGACCTATCGTCACCTCAGAGGTCTGCCGCTCCACCCATGTGACTGGGTCCAACCGCTGCTTCTCATCGGCTCGGACTATCCACACTTGCTCATCCCCATTGAGCCAGTGCACCTAGGTCCGTCAGGTGGACCCATAGCCATGAAGACACGTCTTGGATGGACTCTTCAAGGCCCCGCCAAAGCCATCAAGCACCGGTCTTCAACGTCAGCCTGCTTGTTCACCAGCACACTGTCACCATCTGCTGAACTCCTGCATCATGTTTCCAAGCTGTGGCAGATGGATGTGTTGTCCCCTCGCAACGACAAGCTCAGCACTCGATCCAAGCAAGATGCTGCAGCTGTCAGACTGCTTGAGGAAAAGACTGTTAGAGTGACTGTCGACGGTGTCCAGCGCTATGCCACTCCTCTTCTGTGGAAGGCAGGCACCCCACAACTTAACTCATCCCTGGAGGCAGTCTTGGGTCATCTTCGTGGGACAGAGAAGCGGCTGTCACAGACCACAGCGAAAGCCGAGTCATACAACCGTGAAGTCAAGACCCTGCTGGACGCTGGCTATGTGGACAGACTCACACCGGCTGCAGTACAGTCCAGCAACAGAGCGTGGTACATCACTCACCACACAGATCACTCACCCACGTCAGCCGACGGCTCTGCTGAGCTGCGGAAGGTACAGTTCTGTGGACACGTCACCGTGACAACTGACCCTCCACTACCTGATGCAGATAACTTCAGCTGTTATCAGGAGCTGTTGGATGCATCAGTCAGAGCTTGTCACGGGGCGGCTACATCCACCATCACGTCAGAGGACTACAAACAAGCAGAGATGGCGCTCCTCAGACAGTTGCAGAGAGACTGCTTCCCAGAGGATGTTGCTCTGCTCTCTGTAGGTAAACCGGTTCCTACAGACAGCAGACTGCTCACCCTGGCTCCGGAGTATGACGCTGAGACACAGCTGATCCGAGTAGGAGGACGTCTGCGCAGATGCGACACCCTGGAAGAGGAGACTCTGCATCCCATCGTGCTTGACCCTCAACACCCTATCACCAAGCTCATCATCCAGGATTTCGACAGCCGGCTTGCACATCCAGGACCAGAGAGAGTGTATGCCGAGCTGCGCAGGCGATTCTGGATCCTGCGCGGCAGAGCCGCTGTCAAGAAGCATCAGCACAGCTGTCCAGAATGCCAGAAGTGGAGAGGTACTCCAGTGATCCCCAGAATGGCTGACCTACCACCATCCAGTCTACGTCTGCATAAACCAGCCTTCTATTCCACCGGAGTGGATTGTTTCGGCCCATACCTCATCAAGATCGGTCGGCGTACTGAGAAGCGATGGGGCATCGTCTTCAAGTGCCTGACTACCCACGCGGTGCATCTGGATCTCCTCACCAGTATGGACACTGATGCTTTCTTGCTGGCCCTACGGCGTTTCATCGCACGCCGAGGAAAGCCACACGAGCTGCTCTCTGATCAGGGCACTAATTTCAGAGGTGGTAACTCAGAACTGCAGGAGGCATTCAAGGCGCTCAGCTCAGACCTGCAGTCCCACCTCGCCAGTCAGCAGATTGACTTCAAGTTCAATCCTCCACATGCTCCACACTTCGGGGGTTCCTGGGAACGGGAGATCCGTTCCATCAAATCCGCCCTCCATACCACTCTCGGATCTCAGACCGTCACCGGAGACGTGCTGATGACAGTACTGATTGAAGTGGAAGGCATCATCAATTCGAAGCCACTGGGTTACACTTCATCAGACATCGCAGATCCAGACCCCATCACCCCGAACATGCTGTTGATGGGGCGGCGTGACCCAGCCACACCTCAGGTCGTCTATCCTGACTCTGAGCGTCTCAGCAGGCGCAGGTGGAGACAGTGTCAGGTTCTCGCCGACCAGTTCTGGACCAAGTTCATCAAGGACTACTTGCCTTCACTCCAGACCCGCTCCAAATGGCAACGAGACCGAGAGGACCTTGCCGTTGACAGCATTGTCATGATTGTTGACCCACAACTGCCACGAGCCCTGTGGCCAGTGGGTAAAGTCACTGCTGTCATCCCTGGAGCTGATGGCAGGATACGGACGGCTCAGGTGCAGGTCAAGGACCGGACCTACACCCGACCAGTCTCACGTCTGGTGAGGCTACCCTCACTCCCTCAGGACACCTCCACCTGACATCATCATGGACACAACTTTGCTTCGCATAGTTGGGGGCGGCTGTTCAGAATGTTGCCCCCGACGCTGATGGCCCATCACCCATTCACCGGCAGACAGCCATCACCCAGCCATTAGCGGGCTATCGCTCCCCTCCCCTACTATCGCTCCCCCGCTGTTCAGGACATTTACATTCACCAATCACTCACCTGAAGCCTGTTGCTAGGTGTGTCCAGGACTTCAGTCTCCAAACATTTGGACCCATCAACCTTTGCGCTGGAGCCAGTTGATGGGCCAGGTCGTTAGGCTATTGTCCTGACTCGTTTAACATATGTATAAGCAGACCCTCCTCCGGTGATCAGCTAGCAGTTAAATCTCAGCCCCAACGTCGGGTTGTAGAGCAGTGCATCGGAGAGGGGAATCCATGACACAGGAGGCTCCAGCGGATCCACTTCTTCTCTCTACTTGAACTCTCTCTCTTTCTTCTTGGACGTCTCCGGATCCCAACGTCCATTCCTCTTGCTACACGAACATTCCGTGCGTCCATAAGAGAGTGAGTTGTACTGCTATGCTGTTACTGTGTCATATCACGTGTATATTCATTGTTGTTGTTGTTATTGTAGCTTCGTAGCTCAATGCTTACAGCACGAGTGTATTCCGTTGTATTGTTCAGTGTCTGTATAGTAGTAGTCATTACTCATTCTCTATGTCACTGTTTATTGGGGAGCACAGTAATTCTAGTAACTTGCTGCTTGGGCGGTGTAGCAGTTACATTATCATTACGCTGTATTTAAGAACCCCGCCACATTCCATCCCGGTGCATGCAGATACACCGTGGCGCAGGGCTTAAAGATACAGTTACCTCATTCATTCAGTTAGCATGACTGCTGTAGGCAGCTATGCATTCATTTTGGGTCAGTATGACTGCTGTAGGCAGTTATGCATTCATTCATCTGTACATACTTGTATATATTGTATATATCATTTACTCTTCATTATTGTATGTATGTTTACTTATGTCTTGTTTTGTATTTTATATTTTTAGTAAACCACGGTTTCATGGTTCACTGTGTAGCAAAGCCTCCTGGTCATTTCCTGGGTTCCATTCATCAGAGTGGCGTGTGTGTGTCATAATAAGGGACATTGCATCATTGTTCTGGCCGGACAACCTGTGGTGTTTGTCACATCCACAACCTAGCCCCATTTCCTACAGTCCTTCCTGGTTTAGTGTTGGCCACCCCCAGCACCCCTTTTTACACTCAGTGTAGAGCTAACAACAGACATTCACAGAAGCATAAGGCAGGAAATGAGGAAGTATTGACATATAAGAGTAGGTTTTCTTTAGGAGTATCTCTGGTGCTTTAATACCCAGATCACATGCTAAATCTCTGATGGTTGACAGGTTCTTTATATTCCTTCCTTCCTTCGTTCCTTCCTTATATACTGACTTACTTACTGACTTACTTATATATTTCTCAGTTTCCCATCTCTATCAGTTAATCTTATTTAACTGTTAATGACTTAATCTTTCCCTCTCTGTCAGCCTGCCCTGAGTTCTCAGAGCTGACTATCTCGGGCGGCCTTGGCATATTTTAAACATCAGTTACAGTATTAACGTCGATAGTCTCGTCGGAGGCCGCATTGTGATGTGATGTAAGCATCGGGTTGTGATTAGTAATATCATCCCTGTGACGTGAATGGTGGCGTCTGGCCTGCTCTGCTGTGCAGACATCCAAACAGGGTGACAACAAAAATGGCCAGAGCCTTGGCCACCGCCCAGTCATCTCATTACCTCAGTAGCCATGTCTGCAACTGGGGACCAGCCAACCTCACAGACGGAGGAGGAGGGATCATTTAAGCTTATAGATAGCAGAGATTCAAGAGCACTTTTAGTCTCTATTAGGTGGCACCAGTGGGAGTGTAATGGCCACAGTCTAGACAGTGTGGTAAGACGGGTTTGATGTTGTTTTGAACTAGGGCTTTGCATGTTCCCGAGGGGATGGCAACTTTTTGAGAGATGCTGTTTAATGCAAAAACACTCACACATTTTAGCGGCAATTGTTATTTTGCTCTGCAAATGTAGCAGGGTGCTTTTGTGTCACAATCCTCAGTCCCACTATAAAAAAATTAAAGTTACTATAGTAAATTAAATATAGTATACCACATATTTATTGTTGTAAATACTATAGTGTTTTTCAACGTTACTAAAGTAATTTTACTATAGTAAACTATAGTGTTCTTCTGTATATTGTCTTACTATAGTACACTACAATGTGAAGTGTGTTACTATAATATTTACTATAATACATTACAATGTGTAGTAACTTACTATAGTATTTACTATAATATACTACAATGTGTAGTAACTTCTAATAGTATTTACTATAGTGACAATGTGTAGTGTTTACTACAGTATTTGCTATAGTATAACACAACTACTATAGTAAGTACCACATTATATTATAATATACTGTATGTGTAGTAAACTATAGTATTTTCCCCTTGGGTCCTGATGCCAAAAAAATGATACTCTCCAAGCACAATTTCGGAAAAAGCTGTTGTCCATCGTGGATAGAAACCTTACATAGTAGGCCTATGGGACACACAGGTCATGTTTTGAAGCAGCCTAAGCAGCAGAAGCCATCTGACTTGAAAATAAACACACAAAGGGAAACCAATGATCACACCACATACTGGGGGTCAGTGCAGAATCTGATTTACGGCTTTCCTGTTAAACAGAAAACAGTACTTGCACAAGTTGCTCAGAAGAGGGCAGTGTTGACCAGTGTTGACCTACACCAGATCTCCAGAATGAATCGAAGTATTCAGTTCATCATTGCTTTCATCCAGAAATAAATGTATTTCAGGCATGACAACACATTTTATTTAGTGTAGTAATTTGTTTACATGTTTTAACACATTAAAGGCTATTTACATTTTCCATTTATAATTTTGACATTTTTTTTTGTGTGTGTTCATGTATTGTATTTCTACAAGCCTTATGCTGCACCATTTCTACACAGTTTTGTCCATAAACATTATCTTAACAGTTCTGGGGCTTTTTAGGAAGTGTAATGTAATCTATGCATTCTCTGCGGCATTCTAATAGAGCTTCGTAGTACAACTACAAACTCTAAACAGAAAACTATTAATAAATTAATCTGCCTCAGAAATAAAGTGTTGCCATTTGTTGCTAACAAAAATCTGTCTGCCCAGCAAACTTCTCTCTATTGTTGCCCTAGGAAGTACTTTTAAAAAGTGTATAACAAGAATTTATGAGTTGCAATTACAGAACAGAGAATAGACAAAAAAAGAGAACAAAGAGTTGTGACTCAGAACCAAGTTGGTGGAAGTCTTGCCTAAAACTGAAATCCACTAAACAATGCTGTGGTCATTTCAGTTCAATTTAATTTCAGGTAATTCCATAGTCTCGCAACACTTTCATATGTACAATACAGGCTTTGTAGGGGTGACAGTTTTTCTCTTTCAAGGAACAGGTTTATCAACAACTGCATTTGGTATAATCTTCAAAATATTTTCAGTGTCACTCGATCCTGTCAAGGACACATAACCACACTTGTTGTTCCAGGATGTGTACAGTGTTTTTGTGATCTGGATCAGAGAGGCATCCACAGCTCAACATTGCCAAGAGGGCTGCCAAACAATGTCAACACTAGTGTCACTCAACAGTCTGTCATCAGTGCCAGCTCTTGTTGGTGTTTTCTCAAAGTTTTCTCGAAGCATGCTCTTTAGGTTAATCGCTACCTAGTTTGTTCACAAAACTCTATTATATCTCCTTACATTCACAAGAAAGGCTTGTTTTTTCTTGCTAATGTCTACAGATCTGTTTGAGTATATATTTTTATTTTTATTACTTTATGCTACTTCAGGCTGTTTGAACTGTTTTGAACTGATCTTAATTTCACCAACCACACATTCAGACAGCAGTTTCCAAACTGACCTGTCACAACAGCAAATAAGTACTTGGATTTATCCCTTTATATCTTCAGCGAACTACATCCCAAACAGGAACACATGAAAGAATTCTTGTTTTTCATACAAAGTCTTTTTTTAATTGTAACAGCAGAGCCTGTCAGTCTGTTCACTGAACTGAAATTGGTCTGACTAGTTTGGTCAGATCGATAATTCTTCATATTTGCCCAAGGATGTCCACTGAATGATGTCAGAGGAGTTGCGAGAATTTCCTGCTGCCTCCTTTGATGATTAACCTAAATGTAAACAGACGCAGAATGTAAACACAAGCATTAACCTGCAGAATTGAAGCCAATTGTATTTTTGTGTTTGCTGACCTATGTTTGACTTGGGTTCCTTTGGTTTGCATAAGTAGACACTTTCAATACAGGTCTGAACGAGGTGTGTCTGGGAATGTGTAAACTACACGTTGTGTGGTCTGGTCTGCTAACCAGTCTTTTCTCCACTCATGTGGTCAGCTGTTATAACCCAAAACAAGCCCAGAGACGTGAGTCATGCTGGGAAAGTGCAGCTTCTGCAAAACGGTTAATTTGGTCTCGGCCGGTCTAAAAACGTCATGTCCATTTTTTCCTCTCACCTTTTCAGTGGATTGCATGAGATGCATTAAGGGTCATCAGACTGTGGATGCATTACTATTTTCTTCACTTGCATCAGTGTCGTTATTATACAGGTGCGGGGCCTGTGAAACTCTACTCCCCAAAGGGAAGAAAATCCTAATATTAACGTTGTCCTCAAGGGAGCCCCTGCCAATGCTTTTTATGAAGTTGGAAAAGAATGCAAAATGGGGCCTGTAAAACCCTACTCCCCAAAGGAAAAAAAAACGTCCTAATATTAATGTCCCCGTGCCAATGTTTTTTATTAAGTGGACAAGAATGCAAAATAATAAAAAACAATATACAACAGAAAGTGATCTCCCAACATCAGTCTTTTAAAACAATAAGGAAAGTTATACACTAAAATAAACATTTCAATTCAAACAATTCAAATACAGACACATTCAATTTTTGGGATAATTCCTTTAACATAGTGCTCCAAGAACTACTGGTGCAAGCTTTTGCTTTATTGAGCTTTCTAGGAGTGCAATACACAGTCAGGTTGTTGGCAGTCTTAAGGTCTTTGTTTGGTAGTTAATTTTAACAAGGGATGTTTCCTGATTATTATTAGCAATGACTCTCCCATCTGACTTTAATGGACAAGACACCAATTCTTATAATAAACTGGAAGCTACATACACAGTGTGTTGAGAGATAGCCTACTCTATGCTAACCAAGTCTTTCAAACAGATAGAGAAAGAGATCATTTTCTTTTGTTTTCAAAGCCATTTGTTTAACTGTGAGTTCTAAACCGTTTGTGACACCACTGTCTTTGTGTGTTGTGAGCAGATAATTGATGTGTTGACCAGGTTTTTGATATGCCAAGAAAGGTCACCACATGTTATTATTAGCATTTTGGTATTCACATGATATTTACTTTGGCTAACCCACCGTGTCTAAGCAAAGGAGAAATGCTTTCCCCGAATGGAGCTTTGAAGCATAAGGTGCACAAGTCAACTTTTATGAGCAAAGATAACAGTATATAGTCTCCGTCATCATGTGTGAACTTTGACAGCCAACAGGCTTTTACTGGGTGGTTGGGTTAGCACAGCCTACCTTTGTCACTGTGATGTAGCTGGGTCAGTATATGACTGTGGTAGTTGTACAATTAAGACACACATAACTGATGGGCATTCTTGCAAACTGATGTGCAAAAAAGAGCCTTGAACCATTCATTTTGACAAATGAACCCTAAGTGAAAACTGACAAATGACTGTAATTAGTGTAAGTGTTGCTGACATTTGTAGCATTACACACACAACAGTTCCAACTCCAACAGTGAATCAAAAGGCATCGCTGTCTGTTTAGTTGATGGTCTAGACTGTTATTCCATGACGTCCATGTCAAATTTATCCTTCAGATATCCATACGACAAAACCTGGCAGGCAGGATATAGGCTAACATCAGCTTTTATCACAGCTATATGACCACACTGCCTGTGTCCTCTACTCTAGTGGTGGGGCCATCCCATATCACTGTGGTGATCAGGTCAGGGTGGAGTAGTTTCTGAAAGAATGTTTTATGTTACAGAACACCTAAACAGAAGATGTACATGCCATAGTTTAGGTTATATAGGTTTCATAGGTGTCACAGAGTTGGTGGTGCTGATGGTGGGGTCATTGATTGCAAGGGTATTTTTGAATATTCTATATGACATAATGTATTCTACAGTGTTCAAGGTTCGAAAATTCCACATTCAGTATATTCTTTGGACTGCAACATTCCATAGAACTGTCTTCCTCCCAACATTCCCCTCCTACCTGTGTGACTGATTCAGCACTACATCTTCAAAATGAGGGATGAAGAAATGACCGGAGCTCTGAAAGACTTCCCATTATGTAACTTGCTAACATTGCCATAATCAGACTTGGCCTCCTTCCCTGACACTGAACTTTACCATCTTGTTATGACCATGACCTTTGAATGACATTAAAAATGATATTGACGGTAACTTCATATTCCTTCTTGACTTACCCATTATGGCCTGAGTTTAATGCTATCAATGTTATGAACCTTTCTTTAAAAAAGGCTTAGGTTAAAGTAGGAAATAGACAACTGCAGCTTTGATTGATAAGTATTTAACAGCTTTTAATGTTTAAGCTTGTGATGATAGAAATACAGGATTATAGTCATCATAGTAATAGTCACACGTACAACACATAGTGTCCCAAGGAGGTATGTCTTAAAAACATAAATGGTGCATAAACGCTTACATTTTTACAAAACCACCACTGACTCTAACATTGTTACTAGTGGTATCCTGATAGACTCTGGCCTTTACACTGAAACTCCTACCCAACCACCAAACCGCACACACACACACACACACACACACACACACACACACACCTGAACAAAGGGCCCTGACATGGCATGCATTCAGCACGTCAAACACCTCAAGGTACTGCTCTAGTTGGCAAGTGGCTTTACAGAATATGTCTTGGTGGCCTCAAATGCCTAAATGCAGAAAGGCAGACTTTGTATCCCTGAAGTAGTTTTTGGCATAGCAACTGCATGTTTCAGGCTCTTTTATATCTCTGGTTTGGTAATGAGGATCTTCCTGGTCTCTCTAGGTTTGACTGAACTATTTCAGTTTCAAGCAGATCAAATAAAAGGTGCTTTGAGGAGGGAAAAAAATCCTTGTCGTATCTACTGCTTTAAAGGTCATAGGTCAAGGTGTGCTATGTATCATATAGCCAGCTGGCCCATACACTTCATCACTAAGTGTGCACTTCTGTTATAGCAAGTACCTTTATGCTGTACATAATGATCTTGCCAGAGGGCATAGAGTTCTTGGGACATAGCATTGGAGATAACAGCCAAAGGCAAAATAATACCACTTGCTTTTAATTAAGCCACAGATTAATCTTAAATGTGGTTGTTAGTGGCTGTAGTGTGCATTACAATGCATTATTTATAGTTGCATTTTGGGTGCTATAATTTAATTTCCATAATAAGAAGTCTATTTCTGTAGAGATTTTTAACACATAATTGATGCAAAAAGTCTACACACAACAACACACACACATACTTTTATACGTACAAACTCATTACAGTTCATCCATACATAAACACAAAAAAAACAACTGCACCAATGGCCTGATCTAATTATATATCTTGTGAAAATAGAATATGTGAAAACTTTTAGTCACTTGGGTTCATTATGTCAGAGACACCTTCGCAGGGGATGATAAGTAGCCCTGCAGGCTTGCACTGGGTGCATTTATTCCCACTATGCTGCAGTTCTTCTGTGCAAAGAGTTGAGAAATGCACAACTGACTGTTTCCTGTAAAACCCACTTATGTCTGAGAGAAAGCTCTGTAGCGTTCTTCCCACTTGAGACCATCTAGCCGGCAGCCACTGTAAGGAAGTTCAGAGTTCAAGCTAACATGAGACAATACACAGACTGGGTATGCGGAAGTCGAAACCATTTTGACAAATATTTACTCATGATACTCTTTTTTGGTGGGTAGGACTACTATATATACATATATATATATACACACACACACACACTCCTCTGATTCCAGTTACAGAACCATAGCCAAAGCTGAACTAAGGTGCGAGGCTCACCAAAAAATTCCCCAGGTATCGATATAAACGTTAAACATAAATAAAGATATCTCTTTAACTCTGTCATTTGAGCTAAGGACATATATCCATTTAAAAGCCAGTACAAAAAACCACGTAGATGAAGTGCCGTGCTTTCCCAGTGCCATGTGTAGATGTGCATGTCACCTGGACACGAGCCAGGAAGGGTGTATCATGATGATCAAAAGCCCCGCAAACACCCAAGACTCCTGGGATCCTCCTTTAAAGTCATGTCCAAGTGCCTCCAGCAGGTGTATTCCAGAATCAACTGAGAAAGTAAACACGTACTGTAATGTACTGTACAAATAACCGCTTAAATTATCAAAAAAAAAACGAAAACAAAAAAAACAAGATTCCCAAGTCCCTAGAAGACTCCGATCTGGTCCTCGTATAAGGAGAGCAGGAGGAGGATGCCCCAGCCGGTCAGCAGGCCCAAGTTCTGGAGCAGGAACATGAGCCAGGGCCTCTTGGTGTTCACGTGCACCATCGTGGGAAGCTGAATGAAAAAAGAAGAGAGACATCAAACACTGTGTACTTATAAGCAGCAAGAGCAGATGTTTAGTGTGTTTAGTTTGTTCAAAGGGCACGTGTTATTCTTTTCAGTGACTGAAGTGCCACACCTACATCACCTGATGAATAGCAGCTGCAGCATAATTACAGCAACATAGAATAATCTATATTTGATTATTTCAAATTACAAATTATTTCAGGGGAAGATTATGTTTATTTCCTAACAGTTGGAGACATAACCTTGGGGTCATTAAATCTTTGGGTCTAGAAGCAGGGAAGTCATTTTCAGTAAACTGCTTGTGTCATAAACATGCAAAACAAAATTAATTTTGGTCAAAAAAAAGACTTAATCTTGGCTACGGCCTAAAAAATGTTACACCCTAAACTGCCTCACCCTTAAATTCACGAATGCTTTCACAACATGACTAATACCAAGCCTTCAGAAGTGATAAGAAATATTGTACACTGGTAGTAGTAGTTTTAGCTGATTTTTTATTTGCATTTCACCTATTGCTTTGTCAGGTTAGCCAACCTGACGAAGCTGTAAGTGACACATGTCATTTATGCAAACAAAATAATAATCAGGTAAAACACTACCAGTGTGCGGTGATTATTATTATCACTTCAGAAGGCCTGTTAGTCTTGCTGCACGTCATCAGCACCTGATGTTTTAGAAAAGGCAGAGCACAGATGCTGGAGGTTTTGTAACACTTTATTGAAGGTGCCTACATAAGGGTGACATAAACCCTTCATAAACATGACATGTGTCATGATATGTGTCATGTCATAAACATGACACATATCATGAACACTGATGACACTTTCACTATTCATGTTTATGACTGTTGTCATTAAGTGTCATTCGGTTTTTGCAATGTCAGCTCCACAAAAAACATCAGCTTAGCATTTTTAAAAAACAAAATGACAAGCAGTCATGAACATGAATTGATTGTCATTAATGTTATGGATATGTGTCATGTCGTGTTTATAACATGCTTATGTCACTCCTATGTACATATGTAACGAGACACGTACCATATCTGCTAGGCCAACGTAAAGAAACAGACCAGCCGTGACGGCCGCTATCCACTCTTGGGCGGCCTTGTCCGTGGCTACGGAGAGCGCGATGTAGAGGCCCACAAAGGACGTCAGGGCACTGCCACCGTTCAGCAGCAAGGCCTTCTTCACGGACAAGCCGCAGTGCAGGAGGATGGCAAAGTCACCTGTGGTATGGGCGGTGAAAGCGACAGTAAAAAACGAGATGAGAGCTGATAAGGCTTTGTGAGGTGCTTGCACAAACTGCTGCGTGGCAGATTTTTATGATGATCTGATATCAAAGTGACCCGACGGGTAGCACAGTCGAGAGAGAGAGAGAGAGAGAGAGAGTGAGAGTGAGAGAGAGAGACAGAGAGAGAGAGAGAGAGAGAGAGAGAGAGAGAGAGAAAGAACATTTTGAGAAAGAACATTTTGTAAAGCTATTTTACAGGTTTTGTGCCAGTTGTTGATGTCTATCTTGCCTGTCTGATAACAGAGTCACCTTCAGTATACAACTAGGGGAGGGGAAGCAACCTGAAACCATAAAAATAGAATATTCCGGATTCCGGAACATTACAGATAGGTTGCCATCACATTCTTAATAATTAGCTAATAGGTGAGACACTTCCTACATTTAGCCAAAGGAAACAAACACAAGTTAATGTGTAGTTATTTGACCAGTTTTGTGACACTGGCAAATGTAACATAAGATAAGACACAGCCAGAGACAAAGATAGGACAAATTTCGCTGTCCAGTATCAACTAGCCACAGAGAAAGTTAATACATCAGTAGGTAGCCAGAGCACCTTAGTAGTAATAATAATATTTATTAAAAAACTAGAAAGCGCACAGAGAGCGCAGACCTCCACGGTCGTTTTTCAAGGCAACTTCGATGTATCCTCAATGCTGCCTATTACCCAGAATTCTGTGCGCTGAAATAAAGATGGCAGCTGGGACATTTTTACATCTTGCATTGTTGTAAAACACGTTCTTTTACACGTTCTTACAACCTTAAAGGTTAATAACTCCTTAGAAATAATAAAAAAGGGGCTGCAATGTTGTTTTGTCATGAACAGATGTGCTGTGTGTGTGAGACTGCATAGGGAAGGGGGGTAGCTCACCCAGCTCATGGGGCAGCTCATGGCAGAGGACGGCCAGGGAGGTGGCCAGACCCGACTTCCAGGAGATGGAGAAAGCTGCGCCGATGGCCAGGCCGTCCGCAAAGTTGTGTATCCCGTCACCTATCGTGATCATGTAGGGAAGCAGCTTCTGTTCTAGTGGCCAAAAAAAGGAGAAAACACAAATAAGAGTCAATGTCAAATTATGGGGACTAGATGTCCCCATTTTATGGGGACCGTCCCCATGTTTGGTAGTCTGTCCCTGGTAAAACAAATGAAACCCCGCTTTGTCCGTGGTTTTTGTAGCTAAAACTTTTTAAAATAGTATTGACTGCAGTGAATATCCCTGGTTTTTCCAGTAAAATGTCCTCAGTTTTTCATCTGAAAGACCTGGTCACCCTATGTCACTCAAAGTCAAACCATTACGTAACATAAACCCATTGTGCAGCAAACTACTATAACTTCAAAGTCAAATGACAGCACGAGTCCTTTTCCCCCAACTGCTTGGTCATGACTCTGAGGCCATGGCAATGTACCTGGTGGAAATTATGAAATGTTTATGACTCCGTGTTCACCCAATCAGTGTGAATAGTTTATTGGGCCCCAACTGTTCCTATAAATGCTTTACTGCACGAGTTGAACTCTCTGCTTACCCCGGGTGCGAGCCTGTGGCTGAGGGTCCTCCACTTGCACCTACATAAGAAGAAGAAAGTGTCTGAGTTAATTATTTGCTGTTACTTATTCGGTGTTCAAGAGGGTGTTGCTGCAGCAGGTGGTGTGAGTTTGTGTGTATGTGTGTGTGTGTGTGTGTGTGTGTGTGTGCATGTGCATGCATGTCTGTGTGTGTGTGTGTGTGTGTGTGTGTCCTCACCAGGTCTGCCTGAGAGCTGCTGGAGGACTGGTGGTACATCTGCAGCACTCTGCCATGGTCACAGTGATGTGGCTCAGAGCTGTCCTGGAGAAGGGATGGCAAACGACAACATCGTGATAAATTAAAAAAATAATAATTAATGGCACTAATTTCCTAAAATTTAAAGGGGAACTAGGGCACATTTCAACCTTTATCGGGCTGTTAGAGGGCTCGTGTCTATGAGACATCATAATGAAGGCCTCATGCCACTACACATGGGCTTTTTGAACTAGTCCATTCTAGGACATGTCACCTTAAAGAAAGAGCTTTCCCCCCCTTTTTTTCTTGACAAATTGTCACCGTAAACCAAAGAGCATCCATACCTAAGAAATCCAAACATTCTTTGTGGATTGCGCACACCATCATTTGCTAATTGAGGAACTTTTAAGGGCCACATTTCAACCTTTAGCATGATGTTAGAGGGCTTTACTTGTGTCTGTATTACACAGGGATAACAAAGAAATGTACAGCCTTTGTAGTGGCAAACAGCACCGTCTCTCTTCTGGTCCAGTTAGATTCAATGATTTAAACTCAGCTACTACCTGAAGTGCTACTGTACTGCCAGATTCTGACATCCTACTGCCAGATCCAGAGATCAGCTGAATGGATTCAAAAGTGGTAAAACTCAACCGTTTACCTCTAAGGGAGTTGGAAAACGAGCGTATCCCCCCCCCCCCAAAAAAAGTGGAGTGTTCCTTTTAGGGAAACTTTGTCACATATCAACCGATACTGATACTCATGTCAGGTGTTGCCAAGAGCTTGCTCAGTTCAGCATCTTTGGTGGCACAAAAAGCCATCTACTTAGCTTCTTCACAGCTGCCTGGCAAGTCTTGCTTCTACCATGATTTTTCCGCATACGTAGCTCGGGTTTGTCTCCATTTTTCAGCTACCAAGAGCTAGTACACAGACATGTCTGACAGTAAGATGCAAATTCACATGTGCTCAAGTTTCCCCTTAATGTGCAGGGCTGTTAAATTGTTCTGTGGTCTTGACAGCACTCCTCTGGTAGTCTGCTACATGCCAGAACATTCCACAACTGGGAAAGAAGGTAGTCAGTTTGACCACAATTACTTCCCCTACTAGTGGTGTAGTGGTACAAAGAAAAGTAGATAAAATAACATGTTAAAACAGTATGGCGACAATGGATATCTTCAACAGTACCAATCATGCAAAGGCAAGTAAATGCTGTTTTGCTGTTTGTAGAGGTGTGTAAGTGGCGTCTATGTGCCTTCACCCTCTACTTCTCCACTGTCCCCTACCTTCTATGTATGTCAAAGTTTCTCATTCAGAGCTTTCTGTAGCAGGCTTAACAGTGTATATGGTAACACATTCTATGAAGCTTGTATTCATAAGATACTACAAACACATTCATAAAGGCTTGTAATGCATTCATAAAGTATGTTAAGTATTCCTAACTATTTATACATACTCATGACTGTACTTCTAAGGCAATATAATGGTGTGTCATAAGGCCTATTCCAACTTCAAGTGCCACAGTGCATTCTTGGGTATAAAGCTTTACCTGCCTTGCGAGTAATCATGATTATGTATAGTTAGGAATACTAATTTTAACCATTATTATGCTTTATGAAAGACCGTTATGAATGTGCTTATGAGTACACGCTTCACAGTAAGTGTCACCAAATGTCCTTAAAATTACAACATTTACATTAACTTGTTCTGACATCAATAACAGCACTTCAACAACGTACTGTAACATATCCACATTTAAGCGTTCCTAGTCACTAATGATTTTGGTGACTGACCCCATGGTGGTGTGAGTGGTTGTGGTTCTTGTCCTTCTTGTTGGTGATGATGGAGAAGATGGCCTCCATCAGGTAGAAGTAGTAGATCCCCCCCAGCACCACCAGCATCTTGTAGATGTACGTCGGTGGTTCTTCATCGTGGTCATGTCCGCTTTCCCCCGCCTCGTCATGGCCATGGAGGCCAAGAAACTACACATAGACAGAACAAGTCCATATATATATATATATATATATATATATATATACACACACACACACACACATATACAGTATATATACACAGTATATATACAGTATACACACACACACACACACACACACACACATATATATATATATATATATATATATATATATATATATATATATATATATATATATAATAACTGCACTGGAGCCTGGCAATGCAATTAGTCCCAAAAATGAAAAAAAAAAAAAAACTACCCCACGCCTCTTGTAGATTCCCCTTGTGGCAAAGTAACAGCGATTTCTCTTTCGGCTCAATTAGAGGCTCCTGTTGTTGTCTGGTAATTGTGTTAGCTCCTACTCGCTGTGATGACAATGTACGCTGGTCTGCTAGCGCTGTTTTTTTTTTTTTTTTTTTTTCACCCGCGGGGCTGACATGTATCTAAACGGATTGAGCTGCAGAGAGAGGTGCGGGGAGGGGAACGAGCACACACACACATGCACACACACACACACACACACACACACACAGACATACACACACACACACACGCACACACACAAAAACGAGAGCGCTCACCCTGGGGGAAATAAAGGGGTTGCGAGGCTCTGACCCAAACTGTGACGGATTCTTTGTGGGCCAGAGTGTGTTAACCATAATGCTTTGATGAAACACAGCAAGAGAGAAAGAGGAAAAGAGAAAGAGGGAGGGAGAGAGGAGGGGAGAGAGAGAAATAGACAGAGCGAGAGACAGATAGATAGACGGACAGACAAGACAGACAGAAAGAAAGAGAAAGAGGGAAAGAGGAGGGGAAGAGTGAGAGAGAGAAAGAAAAAAAGGGAGGGAGGGAGGGAGAGAGAGAGAATGAGATAGGGAGAGAGAGAGATAGGGAGAGAGAGAGACCATCGCCAAAAGGGCCGTTTCACATATCCGTGTGCAGACAGGCCAGCTACAGTAAGCGACCCTATTACCAGAGCCAGTAACAACAGCAACAACAGTAACACAAAGTGCTGAGACCGACAGTGTGTGACCCTATGACTCACGCCTCCTGATGACAAGGTTAGCTCTCCACAGACAGCTTCACACAATAGCAAAGGTGTAATGATAGGAGAGAGAGAGAGAGATAGAGAAAGAGGGAGGGAGGGAGTGAGAGAGGGAGAGTATACAGTATAGGGAGGAAGAACAGCGTTCTACGAAGTTGCAAAATGCTGAGGCAGTCGCTGAGGTACAGTAGTCGCAGGTGTCATCAAAAACTGACTGGGTGTTACCCATGATGCTTTGTACTGATGGTTCACCTTTGATATAAAACATATTTAAGATGCTGTGTGATTGTTCTGTGTTGTATAAAACAGTAACAAAGTGCATCAGAGAACCATTGACACGACTTGCTAACAAGAACCCCACATTGCTCTAAGATAATGTGGGGAATGACATTAACTTTAGCCTGGTTGTTGCTGGCCGAATTAAAATGCCAAACTGCTTCTAGACTTTTGCTGGATATGGCTGTGTGACTTTTGTGAAAGCATAATAGGACTTACAGCAGAAAGACAGACAGACAGACAAAATAGGACCTGCAGTAGACAGACAAACACACACACAGATAGACAGACAGAGAGAAAAAGGCTTGGAGTAGACAGACAAACAGACAGACAGACGGACAGACAGACAGACAGACAGACAGACAGACAGACAGAAAAGTGCTAGGAGTAGACAGACACACACACACACACACACACAGACAAAAAGCAAAGGGCTGTGAGTAGACAGGCAGGCAGACAGACAGAAAAGGACTAGGAGTAGACAGACAGACAGATGCACAGACAGACAGACAGACAGACAGCTGGCCTGGCAGGATGACAGAGAAAGAACAGGCTTGTCAATATATGAAGAGGCAGTCAGGACAGGTCTGACAGTACACAGTCAGAGAGACTGGGGCTTACAGTAGAGGGAGAGACAGTCAAAACAGGTCTGGCAACAGACAGAATAGGGCTAGTAGTAGCCAGCCAGACAGACAGACAGACAGACAGACAGACAAACAGACAGACAGACAGACAGAGACAGAACAGCCCTGGTAGTACATCGATAGAGACAGCCACATCGGGACTTGGTGTAAACTGACAGACAGAATAGGTGCTGGGTGTAGACTGACAAACAGACAAAGACAAACAGACAGAGCTGGGAGTAGACAGACAGACAGACAGACAGACAGACAGACAGACACAACAGGGCTGACAGTAGCTAAGGCCTGCTGGTGAAGAAGGAGGTACAGTAGAATGAGGTAAAGGAGGAGGAGGAGGAGGAGGAGGTAGAGTAGGAAAAGTAGGAGGAGGTGATACAGAATGAGGAGGTACATGAGGAGAAGAAGGAGAAGGAGAAAAAGGGAGAAAGAGGTAGAGAAGAATGAGGTAAAGGAGGAGGAGGAGGAGGAGGAGGAGGAGGAGGTAGAGTAGGAAAAGTAGGAGGAGGTGGTACAGGAAGAGGAGATAGAGGAGGAGGAGAAGGACAAGGAGGAAGAGGAAAAGAAGGAGGAGAAGGAGGTAGAGAAGAATGAGGTAAAGGAGGGGGAGAAGGAGGTAGGGGAGGAGAACAATAAGGAGAAGGATAAGAAGGTAGAGGAAGAAGAGGAGGAATAGGAGAGGGAGGAAAAAAAGATAGTAAAGGAGGAGGAGGAGCAGGAGGCAGATGAGGAGAAGGAGGAGGAGAAGAAGAAGGAAGAGGAAAAGGTAGAGGAGGTAAAAGATGAGGAGGAGGGGGAAGAGGTTGAGGAGGAGGAGGAGATAGAGGAGGAGATAGAGGAGGAGAAGGAAGTGTGTGGAGGTGAGCAGAGGCACTGATCGTGGGCAGGAGGTGCAGCAGGGCGAAGGAGGAGGGGGTAGAGGAGAAGGAGGAGAGGGAGGAGGAGGAGGTAAAACATGAGGAGGAGGGGGAGGTCAAGGAGGGGGAGGTCAAGGAGGAGGAGGTAGAGGAAGAGGAGGAGGAAAAGGAGGAGGGTAGAGCAGAAGGAGGAGGATGTAGAAGAGGAGAAGGAGGTGTGTGGAGGTGAGCAGAGGCGCTGACCGTGGGCAGGAGGTGCAGAAGGGCGTCCCCAGTGAGGGAGCCCACGGCCAGGGCGATGCAGAACTGGATGCACAGCTGGAAGATGGTGCTGCAGGACGTGCAGAGCAGCACCGCGATGCCAAACAGCGCCGTCAGGCAGATCACCACGTTGGCTATGGTGGCGTAGATGTACCCTAGAGGGATGGACAGTCACAGTAACACACACACACACACACACACACACACACACACACACACACACGTAGGAACAGATTAGACCATTTTTTGCTTTTGACACAATTATTTAGTTTATGTTGTATTAATGTCTCCTAAACACACACACACACACACACACACATAGGAACAGATTAGACCATTTTTGCTTTTGACACAATTATTTAGTTTCTGTTGTATTAATGTCTCCTAAACACACACACACACACACACACACACACACACACACACACGTAGGAACAGATTAGACCATTTTTTGCTTTTGACACAATTATTTAGTTTATGTTGTATTAATGTCTCCTAAACACACACACACACACACACACACGCACACACACATAGGAACAGATTAGACCATTTTTGCTTTTGACACAATTATTTAGTTTATGTTGTATTAATGTCTCCTAAACACACACACACACACACACGTAGGAACAGATTAGACCATTTTTGCTTTTGACACAATTATTTAGTTTATGTTGTATTAATGTCTCCTAAACACACACACACACAGACGCACACACACAGGGGAGCACAATGATGCACGTATTTAAAGTCATTTTTACAGTGTGAAGAAAATATAAGTTATATTTGTAGTATAGTTTCTATTGTAAAATATAGGGCGATAGGTCCAGTGCCAAAAGATTTCCTGATTCCGTGTACTTTGACACCCAAGGGGTTGGCATTGCTAAATTGGTTCTGGGGAAAGTAATACATTGCAATATCTGAAGTTCATATCTGATTTGTAGTGCCACGCTGACAGCAAGGTCATTCATTCTCTTGTCTGTGTCTGTGCACAAACATAGTTTGGACCTTCGTTTCTCTGAATCATAAACATTTTATAAGGTTTGTAGATGTTTTTGTGTTATTATTAAAA
>CM059283.1:12631283-12636283 GCA_030347295.1 Setipinna tenuifilis
ATTTTGGGTCTAGTTATAATTATTAATGATATTAATACGGTCCTCAAAGGGGTCTCTGCCAATGTACAAACACACAAACACACACTCACGCACACACAGAGACACACAGAGACACACAGACACACACACACACACACACACACACACACACACACACACACACACACACACACACACACACACACACACACAAATACTCAAACACAAATACTCAAACACACCTACACTCCTGGTTGGGAAGGAAGTTTACTGATGTACTTGCTGCATAGCTACCAGCCGTTTCCTGCTACATTAAGCCTGTTTATCCTACAGAAAGCCAGGTCACTCCTGCCTTATCAAGATATGTCAGTCATATCAGTGCAGATAACCCCTGTCTCTGAATCATCACTGCACCCTGTCAGCTGAACATGTGAAAGAGGTCAGCTTGACCTGCTTAGCTTAGCTGGGGGAAGTTTAGCGTCAGGTGCATACTTCAGAGAGCTCAGTTTCACAGCGACACAGAGGGAGTCTGTACCTAAGGACGACTAGTCTTACCTTTGAGCTATGACAAGTATTTAATTACTTCATTTTGTTATTATTTTTTTCTTCTTGTACTTTTCACTCTGCAGACATCTCGACACACACACACACACACACACAAACCTGCTTGCACACAACTTTTGCAACACATGCAAACACACACACACACACACACACAAATACATACACACATGCGCACAAAAACAGGGAGAACTGTGAAAAACAAAGCATCACAATGAATTACAGAGGTACAGCCACCCTCTGCATCCCCTGTCACTAAGATGCCCCCCCCCACATATAAATGTAAACACATACACACACACACACACACACACACACACAAACATACACACACAGAGACACACACACACACAAACCCACACACCTGATTGCGGTCAGGCTGGTAGTACTTTTCCATCCTGTGTAGTAGCCTCTCTAGCATCTCGCCCTCGCCATGACCTCCATGCTCTTCTCCCTCCCCATGACCTCCATGCTCTTCTCCCTCCCTGTGCTCTGCATGATTGTTTTCCTCTCCGTGATGGTCTTCCTCTCCATGATGGTCTTCTTCCCCGTGATGGTCGTCCTCTCCATGATGGCCGTCCTCCCCGTCTGCGAGGCTGTGGATGAACTCCTCAGTCTCCTCTGCCCAGCGGCCCTCCCTGATGGCCTGGCAGGCCCGCGGAGGGGCACTCAGGTACAGGCAGCACCCTGCGGCCAGCCGGAAGAAGCCCTCCATGTGGACCTCCCGACTGGTGGAGTAGTTGGTGACCAGCTGACCAACATGGCCCACTGACAGGCACTGGGGATTGATGTAAGGTGGTTGATGTTGTTCATAAATACACACACGTGTGAAACACAAATTTTTAAGCCCCATGCAAGTTGGGGCTTATTTAGTTCCCTTTCTAGTGATGTCATTGGTTTATAAGCATGCAAGGAAAGGTATGACCAGCTTTCCTAGAAGGAACCCTTCAGTGTTGCTTTTGCATACCGCTTACATACCCTAAACCCTAAAGTATGACATGGGTGTGATAAGATCTGTGTGTGACCAGAAGTTACACTTTAGGATTCCAATTGCAAAAAAAACTTCAGAAAAGTCCAGTTAATACCCTTGCTATTTTTTGCACAATAGGGCCATTAAAAAGGTGCCAAGAAACATGCGTCATGAAGTGTGACTTGCATAACTTCTGTCAATATCACTTTACACTGACATGGCATGACTACACTGATATGGCTTTACACTTGGATGGATATATGTTTTCCACTTCTGTAAACCAATTCCTTGCTGGAATTATTTTTGGTATTAGAAGTATTTTTTTGTCTATTGCGTACAAATGGCTCTGCAGAGCTAAGGGCAACAGGTGTCATGTCTAGACACCTTGAACCTCAGACAAAGTCCATATCCTGTAATTCTCAAGGCAGAGTTTTTTTTTTTCCGAGAATATTTTTCTATATATTACTGTCTATTGTTTTAGTCTTTCAATATTTATATCTGAGAACATGTCAATGTTAGCTTAAATTAGACAAAGACAAACTTCATCACATTCATTTATCGATTACTAAATAGATCATTATTGCTCTACGTTAGAGTATAATCTAGGCTATGACAAAAAACACTGTAATGCATTGTAGCCTCCTTTAAACTCTTTACTTTTGTCAATAACTAGGGTTAAAAGCAATTTGTAAGCAATTATTAAATCACTTAACAATAAATTGCAGAATAATTTGACACAAGCAATCGCATGTATGCTATCGGACAATTAGACAATTCAAATGACAACGAAAATTAAAGTTATTATTACCACGTAATATACCACATATGCCATGAAGCAGCCTGTGCCAAAAATATAACACATTTTGAAAGAATAAGACTAATATACCTAGATTATTGAACTACCTATGAACGCAAGATGATGATTTTCACTTTATGATTGGAGGTTGACAAAATGGTTATGGTTAATTTCATTTAAAGGCGTCTATCAATCAATCCCTCTAAACTTTTTTTGCCTGCCTTTGCGCACTTCACGAAATACAGATATGAGTATTTTAAGTAGCGCACGGTACTATCGCTGCTGCATTTCTGGACCTCGACCTTAGCAAAAGTAAGTTGAAGCGAGTAAAAATACCTTTCCACACGACACATCGCTGCATTGCACACGTTTCTCCAACTCCGTCAGAACCGAGCGAACAGCTTCCTCAGTCAGGTGCATTTCACCTGGCGACACAAGGGCCACCACTTTGGCAAATATGTCCTCTTTGGAGCATTGTGCAGAGTTGAGAAAAGTTAAACTAAAACACAGCAGAATCACATAAAATCTTATGTCTGCTCGTTCCATGTTGGTCTATTATGGTCCTTTCTTAACACAAATGAGATCAACCGATGAATGTTTTAATTGGACGAACCAACTGTGCTATCTGAAGAAACTTCGATTCTTTCTGCTCTTACATACAAGTATTAGAGGCAAAGGTAGAGGTTCCTTGTTGCTTGCCTCTCTCCGCTCTGATTGGTTCTCGGCAAGCGCGAGTTTCTGCAAGATCTCATAAAGCGAGACCTGTATTCTACTTGATGGAAAAGGGGTTCATCACCCCTAAAATGTCCTCTTTCTCCACAGAATGTCCCCCAACCACATTCCATAGACAATTATTGTTTTCCATTTGACCTTCTTCACCTTGACCTTGTTGTTTTTTTGCTATCAACCATTTCAGTTATCACTGTAAAGAGACAAAAACTAAAACACACATGCTATCTTGATATAAAGGGTTAGTAATATTTACAAATAAACTGCCCAAACCATCACTCAATTTTATTTTAATTTTATTTTTCATTTGATGATGTACTGGATCTTTCATGTTCTAACTTGGGCAAATATTTTTCCGATATTATTGTGTAAAAACCATTTAATTTTTCCTCTAAAAGAACAGCAAAACAGCGCCTATGGATTCAGACCTCCTTCATGCACCTGACAGACCCCTTCCTTCAGGGAAAGGTGGAAATGACGTGCTGTAAAACCCTGAACTGTGCTGCCATTGTCCTTTTCCCATCACCCGAGTGAGTCAACACAACTTTAAGCATGTTTCTCAGCACTGTGTAAACCCCCCCCCCCCCTCCCCCCAACCGCCCCACACACACCTTATCCAGGTCGATCCCATTCCTCAAGCTAACCTAATCCAGAACTGGGAAATTCCACATGGCCACAGCCACATCCACATTCCAGCATTCATGAGTGGTAGAATAACATGGTTGACCCCCCCCCGATATGACCGGCTGTGTTTATCCCGTGAAGGGTTACTCCACCAAAGGTCACTCCTTTTTCTGCTCTTGACCCCCCCGGCAGAGGGATCATGGTGGTCATGTGACGGTAAGTGGCTGAGAGTAAGTGAAACCCTGGCGGCCTTTGTGGCACAAACACACACGTTTCTGTTAGTGTTCACATCAGGTGACCAGCTCACTTGACAGTCGGACTGAGACTTCCTTGAGGGGGAGTTGTTGTTTTTTTTTGTTGTTAAACGCTGCTTGGATCGTATTCCTAAACAGGTCACTTCTTCCATAGTGACACTGATTTGGCTGTAAAAGCAAGACAGACTGAGGGGCCACCTGTGTTTTTGTACGACTGTTTAATGAGCTTGACACTGCTGTCATACCTACTGTTTGTTTCTGATGGAAAATGTGTTTGAATGGCCCAAACAAGGGGAGACGCTAGAAATGATGTGTCCTATGAAATTATATGATATTGCATCAAAAATGATAAATATAAATGCTTTCAAATAGGATATTATCACCCCCGCTCCCCAGCAGAGGTGTGACCAAAATGTCATGTGTGGGCATTTGACCTTGCTAGGGTGGCAAAATTATTGAAAAAAAAAATGTTTAGATAGACAGAGCATTTTTTTTAGGTTGGGCAGGGCCAGCTCACCCCTGGTTATCCCCCCGCCCCCCAGCCAACCTCCATCACAGTAGTGTTGTTTATTGCATTACATTCTAAAGCCAGTATTGCACCCTAAAGAAAACTCCTCAGAGTCAAAGTCGACAACATTTTAGATGAATTTAGGTGGTCAAAATGAAGGCACTGGCATAAGTACATACACAAATGACTCACTAAAAGTAAAAAAAACACCTAAACTAATATCATTTAATGAGCCAACCCCTTGACCCACCCGAAGTTACCATGGGAAGAAGCAGGGTTGTCCTAGCTTTATCGAATAAAAGTCTTGGCATATTTTGGTTTTATACCTGTGCATCTAATGCAGTTGATTTCACTAATTACTGTATCTGTCTCTAAAAAGTTGTGGTTATAATCAGCTGCTTTTGTGAAAGGATGGAACAAATATGTGGTATGGACCTCCACCATGGTGTTCCATGCATGCATCTGTATGTGTGTGTGTGTGTTAGTGTGTGTGTGTGTGTATGTGCAGACGCTCACATGTGCATGTGTGTGTGTGTGTGTGTGTTTGCAATAAATGGTGTGAAAGATGTGTTTTTATAT
>CM059283.1:12643783-12658783 GCA_030347295.1 Setipinna tenuifilis
TGTCTCTCTGTCTCTGTCTGGCCCTTGGAACTCGACCCCGTTCTGCTCTTTATGTCCCTCTCTCTCAATCCCCATCCCTCTCTCTCAATCCCCATCCCTCTCTCTCTCTACCTCTCTCTCTACCTCTCTACCTCTTTCTCTCTTTTTTGCTCTCCATCTTCTTATCTCCTCCCTCTCTCTCCCTTTCTTTCTCTCTCTTTTCTCCTTGTCTGTCTCTGTCTATCTCTTTGTCTCTCTCTCTCTGTCTCTCTCCATCCATCTTGCTCTCTCTTCCTTCCTCTCTGACGCTCTCTCTCCCTCGTTGCCCAAGCTGCCAAGACTATTCAGTGCTGGAAAATGATTGTTTCAGTCTAAGAGGTACAGTAGGCCCTGGTAAAGAGCTGCTGTTGTGGGTAAAGATGTACAGTAGGCCCTGGTAAAGAGCTGCTGTTGTGGGTAGAAATGAGAGGTACAGTAGGCCCTGGTATAGAGCTGCTGTTGTGGGTAAAGATGTGCAGTAGGCCCTGGTATAGAGCTGCTGTTGTGGGTAAAGATGAGAGGTACAGTAAGCCCTGGTATAGAGCTGCTGTTGTGGGTAAAGATGTGCCGTCAGCTAGCATTGTGTGTGACCCCTCCCTCACCCACAGTTTTTTCCTACTGATACAGGAGTCGAACCTGTGACATCTTCCATTATGAAAGGAAGAGGAGAGGAATCAAGAGGAGGAGAGGAAGAGAGGAGAAGAGGCAACAGTTTTTCAGATGAAATCTGCCTGTAACTCTGTCTCTTTCTCTCTCTCTCTCTCTGTATCTCTCTCTCTCTTCCTCTGTATCTCTCTTTTTTATCTTTCTTTCTCTCTGTCTCTGTATCTCTCTCTCTTTCTCTTTTCCTACCACCACTCCTTTCTATATAATAAAGTGCTGTAGTTCTAGTTTGTTTTTGTGATGTGTATGTGTGTGTGTGTGTGTGTGTGTGTGTGTGTGTGTGTGTGTGTGTGTGTGGAGGGGGGGTGAGTGTGTGTTGTTAGCTGATGTGCATGTGTGTATTTGTGCCCAGGCAAAGGGCCAGGACAGGACAGGACAGGACAGGGACAGGGACAGGGAGAGACAGAGATACCCATCATCCATTATGTGCCTATTCCCTCCAGTGCACACTGCTAAATCGCCCTGTTGAGCCATGAAGTTAACCAAACCAGGCAGGGTAAAAAGATGTCTCTATGGAGTCTTGCAGTGGAGAGAGTGTGTGTGTGTGTGTGTGTGTGTGTGTGTGTGTGTGTGTGTGTGTGTGTGTGTGTGTGTGTGTGTGTGTTTGTGTGTGTGTGTGTGTGTGTGTGTGTGTGTGTGTGTTTGTGTGTGTGTCTGTGTGTGTGCGTGTGTGTGTGTGTGTGTGTGTGTGTGTGTGTGTTAGGGAGCTGTTGAAGGGGATGGGGGCTGTTGATCAGTGGACACTATTGTCCCTTGAGAAGCGTGGGACAGTGGACATCTGTATCCATTTTTTTCCTCTTGTGTGGCCAGCCTAGCATCTCTAATTCCCTGGACACAAACACAAGAAGACACACACACACACACACACACACACACACACACACACACACACACACACACACACACACACAAACTCTTTCTCTCTCTCTCACTCTCACACAGATACTCTCTCTCTCTCTCTCTTCCTCCTCTCTCTCACTCTCTCTCTCTCTCTCTCTCAGACACACACACACACTTACACCCAGACATCCAGTTTTCTTTGACCTGTTTTTCAAGCCTGTCTCCCATCTTGACCTCCTCAGCCCTGAGAGCGATAGAGTGTGGTGAGTGTGTGTGTGTGTGTGTGTGTGTGTGTGTGTGTGTGTGTGTGTGTGTCTGTGTCTGTGCGTCTGTGTCTGTGTGGATGTCATGCTGAGTGACTGTGTCAGTGCGGAGAAAGATGAAGCGAGCATGAAGACACAGACACAGCCACTGCCCCAGCCAGAGCCAGATCAAAGGGAGGCTGCGCTCCTTCAGCCCCACGCCAGTCCTCCCTCCCGGGGATGAAGGCAAAGCAAGGCGAGGCAAGGCAAGGCATGGGAGTTCACACTCAGGCTCAGAGTGACTTAATGACAGCCTTCTCCATACATATTGCTTTTGTGTTGGTCAGAAAACACACACAGACGTACACTTACACAGACGTATGCGCACACACATACACACACTTGCACACACATACACTGCTCAGCCCCCTCTCGTTTTCTCTCTCTCTTCTTCTCTATCTCTCTTTTTGTCTCTCTCACACACACAAACACACACACACACATGCACAATCATTCTCTCTCTCTCTCTCTCTCTTGCTCTTACACACGCACACACACTCTTTCTCTCGCACACACACGCAGAACTTCTGTCTCTCTCTCATGCACACACACCCACATACACATACACACATATACGTACCAACAAACACACAACCCCACACCCCAATCTATGCACTAAACCCCCTGCACACCAACATATACACACAGAAGCAGGCGTGTAAGTGGACACACACTTTCATTGCTGGAGCCGAAGCCTCGCGCTCAAAAATAAAGTGTGACGGCTAATCCATTTAGCCGTTTATAAAGTGTCTCCCCACCACCACCACTACTGCCACCACCACTACTGCCACCATCACCCAACCACCACCCAACCGCCACCATCACGCCTTCCTCCATACTTCTCTCTCTCTTCTCTCTTCTTCTTTTTTAAATGCGTGGCCAAGCGGAGATGCGGGGTCCTTGTCTCCGAGCAGCGGTTGGGCTGATTGAAGCCGAGGCCGCCCGCTGTGTTTTCACACACGCCTGCCGCCGCCACCACCACCGCTGTTGCCTCTGCCGCTGCCTCTGAAACCGCCTCTGGAAATAAATAATAAAATACACCGGAGATCCCTGTAGGCCAAGCCAGCCCCAGTGTGCAAAGCTTCAGAGTGACACAGCACTGAGAGGAGAGGAGGAGGAGGAGAGGTGAGGAGGAGAGAGAAAGGGAGAGGAGAGGAGAAGGGAGGAGTAAATAAATAATAAAAATACCAGAGATGCCTGTAGGCCACACCAGCCCCAGTGTGCAAAGCTTCAGAGTGACACAGCACCAGGAGGCAGGAGAGGAGGAGAGGAGAGGAGAGGAGGAGAGAAAGAAATGGAGAGGAGAGGAGAGGAGAGGAGGAGAAGGGAGGAGGAGATCCCTGTAGGCCACACCAGCCCCAGTGTACCATGCCTCAGAATGACACAGCACCAGGAGGCAGGAGGAGAGGAGAGGAGATAGAGGAGAGAGGAGGAGAGAGAGGAGAGGGGAGGAGAAAGGGAGGGAGGACAGAGAGGGGAGGAGAAAGGGAGGGAGGACAGAGAGGACAGGAGAGGAGAGGAGGAGAGAGAGAGGCGGGGGAAGGAGACGAGATAGAGGAGAGAGGAGGAGAAAGGGTGGGAGGAGAGAGAGGACAGGAGAGAGAAGACAGGAGGGGAGAGTGAACAGGAGGAAAGAGAGAAGTGGAGTGGGAGAGGAGGGGAGACAACTTTTCCTCAGATAAGATTTTTGCATTCTCTCTCTCCCTTCTCCTCTCTCTTTCCACCAACACATTTTTTTGTATTATAAAGTGTTCTAGCTTCCTTTTTGTTAGGAGGTGAGTGCTCAGCTGTTGTGTGTGTGTGTGTGTGTGTGTGTGTAAGAGAGAGAGAGAGTGAGAGAGAATGGACAGAGAGACGTACAGAGAGAGAGAAATGAGAGAAAGAGAGAGGGATGGATAAGGGGGAAGAATGAGAGGGAGTGAGAGAGGTTGGAATGGAGGGTGATTAAGTTAATTAACAGCAGCCCTGTCTCACATGTCACGGGGAGAAGGGGGATTGTGGAGGAGCAGAGAGAGGGGGCGAGTTCTAGAGAATGAGAGCTGGACTGCACTAAGATACCACCAGCTGAGTGCAAGACTATTTTCTCTCTTTCTCTCTCGTTCTCTTTTCCATCCCTCCTTCTCTCCTTCTCTCTGCGTGGTCTATGAATGTGGCTCTAATGAGCCCTTAAAAATATCTTGTCTCAGCAAATTAACTAGTGAGTTTTGAGACGTCCTCTATGCCTCTGTTTTTTTTTTGTTTTTTTTCGGGCAGCATAAGAAAAGTTCAGACTTTTCATCTCGCATCCGTCTGTGCATGCTTGCTCTTGTTTATCCCTCCTGCCCCCTTCCCTAAGGTCACCTGTCACTCCACCAACATTTCCTTTGTGCCTTGCTACTGTTCCTAGGCCCCGAAGTGTTCACTTTCCCACTATATAATGCAGTGGTTCATTACATAGTGTAGGTTTTAATATATGGTGTATTGGCTCATTACATAGCGTGGGTTTATAATATAGTATACTGGTTCATTACAAAGTCTGGGTTTACTATATAGTATACTGGTTCATTACATAGTGTGGGTTTACCATATAGCATACTGGTTCATTACATAGTGTGGGTTTACTATAGTGCAGTGGTTCATTACAAAGTGTGGGTTTACCATATAGTGTACTGGTTCATTACATAATGTGGGTTTATTATATGTATAGTGTACTGGTCCATTACATAGTGGCTGGTTTACTGTGTATACAGTATAGTGTACTATATAGTAAATGAGAGAACATTTCTCCATCCCTCTGCCCATACCGTTGACTTATTCGATATATAGGTCACTAATTACATTGGTTGATTCACTATGTGGTGAATCAAGTGTACTACATACTAGTACAGTGAATAAGTGAACATTTTGTCCCTGTTTCCTAAAATGTTCACTCACTCAATCACTAAATACTGTTCTATGTAGCATGTCAGTCACACTGACTTACAGTATTATACAGCTCTTTAAAATGCTAATGAATGTCCCACTGACTTTGAGTGGACCACTCCAATGTTCGGAGGTTGAATACTTTTGTGTCATGGTCATTGAAAAAGTAGAATGACCGCTGACAATGGCAACAAATTTTGTGCTTCTTTGATATTACTCCACAAGTAGTCTGGTCACTCGTCATGGAACTTTAACAAAGTTATTTAGCAGCTGGACATGTTGCTCCGCAACAGTTAAACATTCTATTTCCTAGATGAACTTTTTTTAGCATATGACATTGTTAGAAGTTTCTAACTTTCTAACTTTGTGTTTTTTTGGCAAGTAGCCATATAATAAGCGGGATAATGTTCGGCGAGGCAGTCATTCTCGTGAAAATAAGCCCCTTCAGAGTGATTCAAGTCCTGCATTACTCTGTCGGGGCTTATTCCATGAGAGTGACCTCCCGGCACAACACTATCCCTGACATACTCTATACACATAGTGCACTATAGTGTCTCAGCGAACATTTCTGACAGAGCTGAAGAATGTGGGTAATCACTTCTCACAGTTTTAACTCATACCAGGAGCTCACTTGAGCTTTGAGAGGCATATGTGTTTAGGCATGTATGAAACTGCTTGCATGCAATGCAATATTCCTAGGTCCTGAAATATTTAGTGCACTAGTTATGTACATTTTCTAAATCACTACATCATGCACTGTATAGGGAATTTAGTACATTTCTGACTGCATGTATAGTGCATTAGTTACATTTGCTGATTCACTGTGCAGTACATAGAGTGAGAATCATGCAGAATGAATAAGTGAGACTTGTGGTGTTCCTGTGTGCAAAATGCCTACTCATTCACTATATAGAGCATCATCAGTACATACACTGTGCACTTACACTGGCTGATTCACTTCTTAGTTACATTACACTGCATTTAGTTGATGCTCTTATCTAGTAGGACTCACAGAATGTTACAGGGTACAGGGACAGTCCCCCCTGGTGCAGCGTGGGGTTAGGTGTCTTGCTTAAGGGCACTTCAGCCATACAGTAGAGCACTAGTCATTCACCCCCCCACCCCCTGTTGTGGATTTAAGGATGACTATTCTGAATCAATGCAACAGAGGAATGTCTGTTATCACAATAAAGGGTGCCTTCTCAGAGGAGCCCCACTGATGCATGCTCTTGTGTTTAGGTTTACTTTATATATCTGGTTTATTCGGTCATTACAGTGAATCTGTGTTAACTGTAACTGTTAACTTGCCTCTGGTTAATAAACTGTTCATTCATTCCACACTCAGTTCCGTCGTTGGTCTGAGAAAGTGGATCCTTACATTGTCGTACTCATACTGGCCTCAAACCTGCAACCCTCCGATCCCAAGCACACCTCCCTAACCTACCGACCATTGGGGCCACAGCTGCCCCTCATTAATATAGTGCATGAGTGAATATTTCCAACCCAACAATAGGCACCAGCTTTAACTCATACCAGGGGCTTAGTGTGCCACACGGCATCCTTGAGAGGCACACAGTACAGTACATGGTGACGATATGAAAGTGCTTATTGTACATGCAAACGGATCTGTGACATAAGCCCTCAGCCTCCATTGCTTATTTTTCATCCAGACTTTTTTTTTGCCAGGAGGGCCAAGCCAAGCCAAGCCAGCGTGCTTGGCTCAACACCTTCCAGGCAGGCAGCTAGGTAGGTAGGTAGGGTTAGGTGGCTATATGGGGCTCATAAGCATGATAATGCATGTTGATGAAGCTGAAGAATCAGCAGCAGGCTGTTGTGCCCTGTGTGCTGTGTGTGCGGCTGTGGTCCAGATGCATTGTGGTGGTGGGGGGCGCTTTACAATCATTTTATTTTTATGTCTTATTTTTTATTTTATTTTCATTCTTCTTCTCATTATTATTATTTTAATGGTTTTGCTTTATTTTAAATTGTATTTTACTTTTTAAATCTTTAATTGTATTCTATTTTAAAATTTGTGTAAAGCGCATTGAAGTGCATTTATGTATGAAATGCGCTATACAAATAATTTTGACTTGACTTGACTTGACTTTACAATGGAAGCAGCTGACACCTGATAAATCCCCCTCATACAAACCCCTCATAAATATGTGGCCTGCATCGCTATTCTTGCAAAAGGGGAAACATGAATGCAGCATATGTGTGTGTGTGTGTGTGTGTGTGTGTGTGTGTGTGTTTGTGTGTGTGTATGTGTATGTGTATGTGCATGAGTGTGTGAATGCATTTGTAGGTGCAGTGTGTGTTTGTGTGTGTGTGTGTGTGTGCGTGCGTGCATGTGTGTGTGTGTGTGTGTATGCATGTGTGTGTGTGTGTATGAGTGTTCAGTGTAACACAATGGATGTAGCAAAACCCAGGAGAAGGTACAGTAGTGTTTGTGTGTGGAGCAATGGGGGTCACAGTAAACTGTGTGTGACTGTCAGTGTGTGTGAAACGGTGATGGCATTTGCCCTCCACGCGCCGAGGCTAGGTCACTTCCTTTAATTAAACCTGGCATGATGATGATGATGGGTAATATGCACCGCTTCAAAAAAAAACTAGAGTGATTAAAAAAAAAAAAAAAAAAAACAAGCGCAAGAGCAAGGAGGAAGGAATGAAGGAACGTAAGAGTGATCAGCAGAACTCCTTATCTGTTAAATTTGTATGTGATGTTAATTGGGATTTGCCTGGACGTTAATGGCCCTTTAATTAACTGGGAATCGCCCCCTTCCTATATGTAATTAAACGCTACTTGAACCACTTAATCGCCAGTGTCCTTAAATTGTTTTTTTTTTCCTTTCCTTTCCGCAGCGTGACACATCTAAGACCAAAGCCCCAGAGGGATAAGAGACGTCGCCCGTGAACGTGCATCACAGAGAGTGCACTCATTCAAGTGAGTTGATCCAAAGCAATTGTCCTTTGATTTGTCTTGAAAGTCCATTTGGAGTGTGGCTTTTGTTGATAAAGCAAGGGCCCCCGTGGGCGTCTGAAGAGACACCGGCTCCATTTATTATTGGCTTAGAGGAGGATAAACAGTGTGCTTGTGTGCGGCTGCACCTATCAGGGATGGGCCAGGCTAAGGCCTACTGTAAACGATTCTGGCTAGCACTTACAGTTTTTCTCAATTGGTTTGGTACATTTCTCACATCAGAATTGAAATTCTCAAAAGTTCTTGTTCAATTGTCACATCATCATGCCATTTGTGCAGATGAAAAAGGCAGTTTCTCATTGCATTGAACAAATTGCAAATGCTTTTGTCCATCCATACAAATGATTGTGTACAATTCTCAGTTTTTTCGTACATTATCAATTGCTTTTGTCATGCTAATCAAAATGCTTTGTTATAGGAATCTATCAAATAGTCTCTTTCCCCAAAACATTTAGGCTATAGTTCATCATATAAGTCTTCACATGCAAAATGATTTACCAAGCCATCATAACATGTCAAGCATATATACATTTCCATAAGACATTTGTCTGTAAATATGATCTAAATTGGTAAATTCCTCCCAGGTGAATCTAGACTTTCTCTAATGAAAAGAGTTGATCTATGTTTATATTTTTGACCTATGTTTACTTACGTATTGTATTTCACCTTTGTTATGTGCAGTGTTTTCTTTTTTTTTCTTTATGCACTGCAATGTCAATGTTTGCTAATAAAGCCATTCTGTCAATGTGAATCTTGTCTTTTCCAATCAATCTTACACATATACATTATATGAGGTCAAATGTACAACACTTGTCATCACACCTAAACCACATTTTACATCAACATGTCCCTTCAAAGTGCACTATTCAATTGACAACATGACTAATGAATTTGACTGTCTTATCCGTACACAATGACACCATGATTAAACATTCTGATGGCACTGACAAGTATATTGACACAAAAACTTGCTTTTGAGGGATGGACTAAGGATTTTGAGCAAGAGACTGGCTTTTGCAGGTGATCCACGGTGTTTTGCTATTTGTTCAAACTGTTTTGAGAAATGCACTTGATCTTCTGCAAATTGCAAGAATGATTCGAAAAATGTACCAAAGTGATTGAGAAAAACTGTAATAGCTACTATAATAACAACTATCATAGCTGCTTCCTATAAAGCATCTATTTGGCATCTGTTAACTATTTGTTAACTCATTGTTAACCTCTTGTTAACCAGTATTCTTTCTTTTTTTCATCAGTAAATCAGGTGTAAACATTTCTACAAATGTTAAAGCAGACATAGAAGATGATAGACACACACAGAAAGACAGACAGAAAGACAGACAGGCAGACAGACAGACAGACAGGCAGGCATACAGACAGACAGACAGATAGAAAGACAGCATGCAGAGAAACATATAGTAGCTAGCATATAAACCAACAGATACATATACAGACAGACAGCCAACAGACAGATGGATTTGGATGGACCAACAATAATGGTAAACAAAATGTTAACTAATAGTTAACAAATGAAAAATAATAATAGAAAGTATTACCCGATTGTCTTTTTGGAAAATGAAAGCAGGATTGCTTTTATAGCCTGGTATAGTGATGTTACAGAAATAGACACTCACTTGGCAATAGAACTCTCTAGGGCTGACCAATCAGGAACAATAATTTCACCATAGCCCTGTTGTATTAACCAGGAGACAGCTACCAACATCTCTGCCAGGCAGTTATCTCAACGCAACTACTGCTCACTAATCTAGCACGGGTGGATTTTAAGTAAACATGACTAAAGCTGATGAGAGATGCTGAAATCGCTGACAGCAATCCTTAACCTAACCTCCCTTTGCGTAGTTTTTCCAGGTCAGGCCCGCGAGGAGATAAAGACAGAGAGAGTGAGTGAGAGAGAGAGAGAGAGAGAGAGAGAGAGAGAGAGAGAGAGAGAGAGAGAATGAATAAACAATGGCATGATGTTAACATGCTGCATATGTAAATAGCATGCTAAGCCATATGATGCCCTTTTCCTTCTCCTGTATGGCGTAACATTCCCCTCATGAACCTGTTCATTACCGTCTGCCTGATAAGCACAGCACGAGCCTATCTGACCACACACACACTCACACACACACACAGACACGTGCCCACGTAACTCCGCAAAGCAGGAGGAAGAAGGTAAAAAAAAAGGCAATCTATAATTACCCAGATGCCATATGGTCAGTGTTGGGAATGGAAGAGAAATATTTACTCTTGTTTTTTTTCTCTTCCTCCTCCTCCTCCTCCTTCTCCGCCTCCTCCTCATTCCCACCTCCCCCCACCCAACCCTACCCTACCCTTATCCTATCCTTCTTCTTTTTGCCAGAGTTGTTGTTGTTGTTGTTGCGGTTACTGTTGCCTTTTTTTGTGGCGTGGATAATGTCTTTGTTAGCGAGTAGTGCCTAGCGTGCCTAGCGTGGCTGCCTGCCGTGCCTAGCGTGCCCGCCGTGTGCTGTCAGACCCCTGTCAGCCGGTGGGCCCCCATTGGGTGTGCTGGGCTGGACCGGCGGCCCACTCTCTCTCCGCTTTAATTAGCATCTGTGCTGCAGTCATTACCGCAATTAGCGCTGCTCGCCGCGTCTGCCTGGGGTACCTGAGCGCACCGCACAGCACAGCGCTGCACAGCACAGCCGCTCCCCCCCCCACCCCCCTTCCAGCACGGCTTCCCAGGGCCTGACAGCTGCTTTTGGGCTAGGCTAGGCTGTGTGTGTGTGTGCATATGTGTGTATGTGTGTGTGTGTGCGTGTGTGTGTGTGTGCGTGCATGCGTGTGTGTTTTTAGAATATGTGTGTGTGTATGTGTTTCAATTGAGTGTGTGTGTATATGTGTGTGTTTACAATGTGTATGTGTGTGTGTGTGTTGTATGTTTCAGTAAGGGTTGGATGAGTGTGTTTATATATGTGTTTGTAGGTGACTCTGAGCACCCCTATGGTGTACTCTCTGTGTGTACTGTGTGGGAAATCCTATTTTATGTTTTTGGCGTGTGTGTGTGTGTGTGTGTGTGTGTGTGGTGTGTGTGTGTGTGTGTGTGTGTGTGTGTGTGTGTGTGTGTGTGTGTCCATAGGGCTCAGATACGTAGCATGTGCGTGTGTTTTCTGCATGACTTCCTCAGCGTACTTTATTACCCTGATCTTGAGCTTATTAATTAATTTACAACCCCCCAACCCCCCAACTCTCAGATGCTCAGATGATATCTTCTTCAAGGGTGAGCAGGGCGGGAAAAGTTTGTGCGTCCTTGTTTTAGTTTCCGGCTCATACGTGTGCCCTTTTGTTGTGTTGTTTGTCTGTTTGTTAGCTTGTTAGCTTGTTAGCTTGTGGGGGGTGGGAGGGTGGGAGGAGTGTTGTGTGGTGGGGATGGAAGGGTGGGGTTGGGGGTGTGTGTGTGTGTGCGTGGGGGGGGGGGGGATCCAGATGGGAGTGTGGTTTAATTAGGTTAAAGGAAGCCCATAATGGGGTTGGAACAGATTTCTTTACCTTAAACACGAAAGCCTGTGACCTGCCAACAACACACACACACACACACACATGTGTGTGTTTGTACAGGTTCCCTCAGTTCACAAGTTGGCACATCTTATTAGCCTAGCAGGGACTTGAGGTGAACGCAAGAGTGAAGACAGAAACGTCGTCTTCGTACAGAACCATCTTTGGTTCTTCATGACTTTCCATGTCCAAGGTTATATCCAAAACTTCACTGTTAATATTCTGTAACACCCGCTACAGTTATAATTTTCCTGATGAGTGCACTTGTCATTTTGTGAAAATGTAGGGTAGCTGACAGTTGTATGGTCTAATTTATCATATATTGTGTAAAATGATAATGTGAATTTTGAGAGAAAATTTAGATGTACAGTATTTGTGTGTAGGTCTGTCTTTGGAGGATTTTGTTTGCCAAGGCTTAGTAGTGCTTTGAAATCATGAAATGAATACGTGGAGGAATTCTCTTCAAGGACTTCAGTCTGAATTAGCCTACATATATATATAATTTTATTTATTTATTTTTTGAGATTGTCAAAACATCAGCCTCGATCCGCCATTTGTTAATTTCACCTTTCCCATCGTCTTGTCTTGCCACTCTCCTAATTCCTGGTTGAGTTCGCTTTTTTAAGAACTGTTCTTTTCATGCTACTGTTGCTGTCATTGTTGTTGTTGTTGCCGCTCCTCTTGGCTCCAATGGAACCATCCCTGTAGTATTTTTTAGCGAGTTTTCTTTTCTTTTTTTCCCTCCTTCTTCCTTCTCTTGCTCTCTCTCTCTCTCTCTCTCTGTCTCTCTCTCTCGCTCTCTCGCTCCCTCCCTCTCTCCCTCTCTCTCCACCAGCTAGAATCTGTTTCAGAAGATTATTGAGTTTGCTATTTGGGTCACAGCTTGCTCCCATATCTCCTGCACCGATGTGCTCTGATACAATACTTTTTTTTTGAGGTGAAGGTGGGGGTGGGCGTAGGGGAGTGTGGGGAGGTGAAGATGGGGGTGGGGGAGTGTGGGGATGCTTGGTGGTTGGCAGGGAGATTGGAGCCGATTTCAATCTCGCCATGACACAGCAGCAGAAGCAGCAGCAGCGGCAGCAGCGGCAGGGGCGGCAGTTGGGGGGGGGGGGCAGTGGGGGTGGTGTTGGGGGTGATGGTGGTGTTGGGGATGGTGGTGGTGGTGTCTCGCTCTCGGCCTTACTGTCCCTGGGGGTCCCGCCTCCTTCCCCAACGCCCTATCATAGCGGGGCTCCGCTTCAGAGTCCAAACAAGACTCCGCCTGACACCGGGACATAATTAGCCCAACAATTAAGCAAACAATGAGCTTAACGGAGTTGTCTTCCACTCACCGGAGGGGGGGTAAGGGGGGGGGGGGCAAAAGGAGAAGTACGCGGAGAGTGGTGATTAGAAGTTGGCGAAAAGGCAACAGCAGCAGCAGTAGCAATGGTGTGGTGCGGCGATTTGTTTGCCGAGCCGAATTAGGAGCTTAATCCTGGGGATTCTCTGAGGAGCAGGGGATCTATCCTCAGGAAACGCAGGCGGCACGGCAAAGTTTCTGTCTCAGTAGCATTTTTTTTCGCCTTCTTCCGTAAGGCCCAGACCACCCCCCATCCATCTCTGTATCACTGTGTCTCTCTGTGTCTGTCTCTGTGTGTGTCTCTTTCTCTCTCTCTCCCTCTCTCTCTCTCTCTGTCTCTCTCTCCTTCTGTCTCTCTGGCAGATGAAATGATTTCATGATTTAAAGGCATTCTTCTCCTGAGGGCTCAAAAAAAAATGTAAGTTCACGTTCCGGTTGGTGGTGATAGATTTTCTTTTATTGCGGCCATGCTTTTCATGTATTCCACTCATGTGGTAGCCCACGCAGACTAAATTGAAAGGACTTCTTCAGAGAGCCCTCTCTGTTACTGTGTGTGTGTGTGTGTGTGTGTGTGTGAGAGAGAGAGAAAAAGAGAGAAAGAAAGACAGAGAGACAGAAAGTGAGCAGGGGGTTGTCTGTGAAACAAAGAGGTAAAATACATGTTAACAAGGACCTTTATTTGACAGGAAAACCTACGCACACACACACACACACACACACACACACGGGGACACACACATCACTACACACACAGCTGTTAAGCGTGCACATTCCTCCCCATTTCCCTGTTGTCTGCCGAGCTGGAACGCGGAGGGGCCCTGGAGACAAACACTCATCCATCATTGGCTGTCAGATGTGCGCGCACTATTGTGTCAGAGTGCTGTTGATTTACCATAACTACGATTGACAGGTGCTGCCTTCATCTCTCCCTGCGAGCAAGATGTTTCTGATTTACGACATCAGTCCGGCCTTACCAGGACTCATTATTAGTGTGTGTACATACACACACATATACACACATACATACACACATGCACATACACATGTATATACACACATGCACACACACACACACACACACACACATGCACATACACACATACACACACTCACACACACACATGGACGTACACACATGACCACAGAGGAGCATATAACAACCTAACCAATCGCTTGCTTGTCAGTGACCACTTTTTGAGAATCAGACAAAGAAAAAGATCTGATGTGAGGTGACATCATTAAAAGTTGTTTGGTAGGGGGGAGGGGGTTGATATTGACTGTTGTACAGTCGGCGTGTGTGTGTGCGTGTGTGTGTGTGTGTGTATGTGTGTATGTGTGTGTGTGTGTGTGTCTTTGTGTGTGTGTGTGTGTGTGTGCGTGTGTGTGTGTTGTGTGACCTTCTGCGGCGCCTGGCTGCGCCTCCTTCCCCTCTCCTCTCCTCTCCTCTCCTGCGTCTTAACCTCCTCAGCCCAGTGTGTGTGTGTGTGTGTGTGTGTGTGTGTGTGTGTGTCTCCTCTCCTGCGTCTTAACCTCCTCAGCCCAGCGAGCAAAACGGCAGGATTAGCGCTCCGCTTCATTATCAACGCGCAACAGTCGAAAAAATACACTCGCACAGTTTCTCTCCAATTTCTCACTTGGTTGATCTAATATGTAAAAAAGAAAAAGAATCCACCCATGACACAGGTTATTATTTTGCTAATGTGAATTTTTTTCTTTTTTTCGGAAGGGGTGGGTGGGAGGAGGGGAGGTGGGTGGTGGCTGCTAATGCTATTTTGAAGGCAGCCAAAAAATCCAATCAACATTCTGACCACAGAGTGGGGTCTTGATTTTTTTCTTTCTCTCTCCCTCTCTCTCTTTCTCTCTTATGCGGTAAGATTAAAAACTTTGAATTAATAACCATTCGCATTCAACTGAAGGAGCCAAGTGGCATGGCCTTATTAGCATATTTTCAACATGCTTTGTCAAGCCTGTCCACTTCAGCAGAGAGGAAAAAAAAGGCAAAAAAGGAAAGAAGGAAGGATGTTTGACTGATTATAGGACACCATATCTGGAGAATTGGGAGCTACTGTACTGTATGTGTGCTTTAAATACACAGGCTTTAGACAGCATAATGCTAACTGTATATGGCTAAGGAAATCGTATACAGCTAGGCTAGGCCAACGATAGGATTACTGCGCAGGAAGTCACCGAAGACACTTATTTAGCTGAAAGACTGATAGTTGAAAAGCGTTTGTGATTACAGTGTTTTGGCCTCTTATTTCTCCTCCTAAAGGCACTGAAGAAAGAATGTGTGTGTGAGAGAGAGTGAGAGTGAGAGAGAAAATACACTTGTGTGTTGACTTCATCCGTGTGCCCGGAGGAATTGTGTGAAGGTCAAATCGTTCAGTGGCCTGTGTGGATGAGTGCCTGTCAGGCGGTGACACAACATCACGGCGCTC
>CM059283.1:12663783-12666283 GCA_030347295.1 Setipinna tenuifilis
TCAACTTTAAGTAAACACCTGTTTACATTATTTCCATGTCCTGTTTTCTGACTGACACAAAAGGGAGGCACCTATATGAAGAAATATCAGGAGTTGGACTTGGCAGCCAAAGGGCCACAGGTTTAATTCCCCACTAAAAATGCAATCGTTAAAAGAAAGTGATACCCTGCGTTTTATTTATACATTTCCTTGTTCCAGGAGCACCTGATAGATTTATTTGATTTTCGTGTGTTCCTGTGCACTTTTTTAGAAATCACAAAAAAAACACTCAGATGAGTGGGTGTCCTAGTCATGTTCCCCCATCCCAGCACAACTAAGGTGTCCCAGTCCATTGGACTTACATTACATTACATTTACGTTTAGCTGACGCTCTTATCCAGAGCAGCTTACATGTACAGTGAATTAGGTACAGGGCCAGTCCCCCCTGGAGCAACGTGGGGTTAGATGCCTTGATCAAGGGCACTTCAGCCATGAGTGAGGGTGCAGGAAAGAGGCTGGTTGTTCATTTCCCCCCACCCACATTATTTTGCTTACTGCTACGGGAATTGAACCGTTGACCCTCGAGTCAAGTCAAATATATTATCCCACCAGGGGAAATTAACTTGTGGCCAGGCTTTACAAAGAACACAGCGAAAAATAAATAAATACATACACCATTGGAGTGAAATACAAGCATGAGGACAATGACCCCTACATAATAAAAAACAGACCATCCACCATACGATACAATACAATGCACAATACAACACAAACCAGAACAAAATATGCCACGGTGCAAGTTTACTACATGGGGAGACTGGGGGAAGCATAAGGGTCAGAGCAGAAAATCCATCAATGACATTATCTGTACTTATTCAGTAAATTAACAGTGGCACAGATAAATGAGAGTTTATATCTTTTAAGTCCTCTGTGTGGAAACTCTTCTTCTTCTTCTCCCTGAAGGTACAGGCACAAACTCCCTGCAGAGGGGGTGGTCAGGATAGTCCAGTATTGCCAATGCCTTCCTGGGGACATGACAGTCATACAGGTCCCTAATTCACAAACACCTAACTAGCGGCACATTATGAATAAAAGAATGTGATGACATTGCCTTTGCATGTTGCTCTCTCACCCACGATTCATCCTTTTCTTTGTTGCCTTTGTGTTGCATTCCTTAGATGCAGGGAGTCAAGGTTTGTCTAGGTGGCCGACGTCTTTGTTTGTTGTGGCTGCAGGGCTCCCAGAGGCAGAGATGTGTGTGTGTGTGTGTGTGTGTGTGTGTGTGTGTGTGTGTGTGTGTGCATGTGTGTGTGTGTGCATGATATATGTGTGTGTGTTTATGTATGTGTGTGTGTGTTTATGTGTGTGTGTGCGTCTGTGTGCGCATGCGTGTGTGTGTGTTTCTGTGTGTATGTGTGTGTGTGTGTGTGTGTGTGTATGTATACCCCCCACACCTCCACCCCTCCACCCCCTGGGTAGGGATGGAACGATGGCCTGAGGGGAGCTATGCTGCACCACAGGCATCTGTGTCCCTCCCCTGCTCCCCAGTGGGAGAGAGCTGGCCCTGGAGGCCTCGGCAGGAAACCTGGGCCTCGGTTGGGCTACACGGCTGGGACACGAGGTCTCCCCGTGGGGGCCACAGCATGCGGCTGTGGTTGAGGCTCACAGGGCCTTGCCCCCTCCTGGGAGCTGGTCTGTGCTTGCGGTGGGAGTGGAGAAGTTGGGGGTTGGAGGGGGTACACGTACACACACGTACACAGACACACACGGGCGCACACACATACGGTGGGGTGGGGGTGGGTGCTCACTGCTGCCTGGCCCATAGCCAGAACTTTGCCACAGGAGGAACACGCACCAATGTGTTGGTTCTCGGAGGGTATAGCACGTATGTTTGCGCAAGAATTATTTTCACTCTTTCTCTCTCTCTCTCTCTCTCTCTCTCTCTCTCTCTGTCTCTCCACCCCCTGTGTGTGTGTGTATGTGTGTGTGTGTGTGTGTGTGTATGTTTATGTGTGTGAAACGGGGAGGCTGCAGGAGGTGTGATGTGAGCATCACGTGTGATGTTTGCTGAGTCATGTTTGAGACTCCTGTGTCATGAGGGGATGCAGCTGCTCTGAGGGTTCTAGAATCTTCTAAGTCATAAGGGGGTGCAGCTGCACTGAGGGTTCTAGAATCTTCTGAGTCATAAGAGGGTTGCAGCTGCACTGAGCGGCTCAGAATCTTCTAGAAGATTCCTGCATCCTCAGATACCCCCAGTACACTAAAGCCTGCCCCTGTGCCTGCCTTTTTTGTTGTGTGTGTGTGTGTGTGTGTGTGTGTGTGTGTGTGTGTGTGTGTGTGTGTGTGTATGTGTGTGTGTGTGTGAGAGAGAGAGAGAGAGAGAGAGAGAGAGAGAGAGAGAGAGAGAGGGATAGTGTTAGAAGTACATAATACATCAATATGTGTGTGTGTGTGTGTGTGTGTGTGTGTGTGTGTGTGTGTGTGTGTGTGTGTGTGTGTGTGTGAGAAAGTCTGTCTGTCT
>CM059283.1:12678783-12702996 GCA_030347295.1 Setipinna tenuifilis
ACCAGGTTTTTTTTTTTTTTTTCTCTTACATGCTTCTTGTACGGTATGCGCAAGCTGCGCGGTCATGCTTGGTTGTGTAAGGATCCACTTCTCAGACCAACGACGGAACTAAGTGTGGACGAAGGTTTTCACATGTTCTGGACTTACAGGATAGAATAATTATAGACATATGCATTAGAGTAGCGAACATCAGAGTAACAATATTTATCTGACTCCATGAGATAAGATTACCTCCACTGTCACTATGCAGCATAAGGGTTAATAACACAGTAATGGCATGGCACACGAGAAGATATATGAATGGTAAATGAATGAACAGATTCATTGAGGCAGTCTGCACATACAAGTACTTGGGGGTACTCCTTGACAATAAACTGGACTGGTCTGCTAATTCAGATGCCCTATACAGGAAGGGGCAAAGCAGGCTGTACTTCCTGAGGCGACTGAGGTCCTTCAATGTCTGCAACAGACTGCTGCTGATGTTCTACCAGTCTGTTATGGCCAGTGTGCTCTTCTATGCTGTGGCATGTTGGGGTGGTAGCACTAAGAAGCGGGATACTGGTCGTCTGGACAGACTGGTGAGGAAGGCAGGGTCTGTGGTGGGCACGGAGCTGGATGCTCTCTCTACCATAGCTGAGAGGAGGACCCTGAGCAGGCTGCACTCCATATTGGACAATGACTGTCACCCCTGCACACCATCTTCATTAATCAGAGGAGTTTGATCAGTGACAGACTCCGGTCCCTCCCCTGCAGGACTGACAGGCTTCGGAGGTCCTTTGTTGGCAGGGCATAGATGAGAACACGGTAGGTGGGTCACACCTACCTAGACACAATAGCATGCATCGGGGTAGCTCCTCTGAGGAGGCACCCTTATTGTGATGACATACATTCCTCTGTTGCGCTGATTCAGAATAGACATCCTTAAATCCACGACCTTACAGTTGTACGATATGTGCAAGCTTGCACGGTCATGCTTGGGCAAACTGGATGGCCACCATGGTACTACTGTGTGTGCAAGCGTGCACGGTCATGCTTAGTTACGGTATGCGCAAGCTTGCGCCGTTATGCTTATTGTACATTATGTGCAAGCTTGCACGGTCATGCTTGGGCAAACTGGATGGCCACCATGGTACTACTGTATGTGCAAGCGTGCACGGTCATGCTTAATTACGGTATGCGCAAGCTTGCGCCGTTATGCTTATTGTACAGTATGTGCAAGTTTGCACGGTCATGTTTAAGGCAACTGGAAGGCCACCACGGTTCTACTGTATGTGCAAGCTTGCACGGTCATGCTTAATTACGGTATGCGCAAGCTTGCGCCGTATGCTATAATGTACAGTATGTGCAAGGTGACAACCACCAGTAGGCTATTTACACAATGAGCGACGTCTCGCACGGACATGCTTATTCGTGTGGCGATAAGCGCGACTGGCGACAGGAATGTACGATAAAAGCGAAAGATGACCATCGTGATAGAGCAAAATCATACCTTAGTTCTGGGTTGAAAGCGACATTAGAGCGTCTAGAGGTGCTCCTGATCGGGTCGAATGTAGTCCTCGAAGCAGACGAGGACCATGTCCCAGGCGTGTAATAGCAGAGTCTGGGATTCCTTTTCGGCGGCGGCTCCGATGCAAAAGGAATGGCCCGTGTGACTGCGGCGAGAGAGACCGCAGCTTTCCAGCACCGTGCCTAGGTGAACTCTGAACCACTCCTTGGACATAGGCGAGCATCCGTGTGTAGATGCAGAGTGCGTGGGTGCGCGGAGAGATACCGCAGCATAGAGGCATAAGGACGGAAGGAGGTTCCCAGCTTAAGGACGTGATCGTGACGCCATCGCCCAATGTGTCTGCTTAGAGCGTTGAGGGAGGATGGAGAAAATTAGGTGAAAACTGATGTCAGAAGACATAGGTCTTTAGTGAAGTCGAAAGCTGGGGTTTCGATGTTTTAGGAGAAAGAAGAGAAATTAGGTCGTTAAGCATAATTGTAAATAGGGGGAGTCACGTTACCAGCAAGCAACAGATATGCATGTTGACGTAATGACGTTAGAGCCCACGTATTAGGTTTGATAGCAACATTCTGGACCGGCCCAGGCTGAAGAGGATTGCATATCCAGACGGGGGTTGACATCAAGCTTTAAAAGACGCCTGGGTTGAAAAAATTGGTTAGGATTAGAGTTATGACCTTTATAATATTGTGTATCCGATTAAAGAATAATACATTAAATGCAATAGAGGTTATGTGGCCGAATGCAGAGTCATAACTATAACACACTGACAGAACGTACAGCAATGATTTAAGACTGGCTGGACTGTGTAATGTCCGTCCCCTAGAAAAAAAGTTTATTAAACATGTAATGTCCTGCGCTTAGGAAAATGTTGACCATGATTGTTGATTGACAGATTATTGGTTAAGACCTCTGGTGAGGTCTTTCAACTGAGGAGAATCTTACATGAGATAAAATCATTTGAGCACTTGTGACGAACTGTGAGCCTGAAATGAAATAAATATGTCCAGTGTAATATTGAAAGCTGTACATCTAAGAACAAATACGTAGACGGATACGTCGATGAATGCATGGAAAAATATCCAGTGTTGGTACAGATACAAGTGTGGTATGCAGGGATCATTTCTTATTAGCCTACTGCAAATCTATGTCAGGATTAATCTCGAGAATACGGCGAGAACTACATAACAGAGGCGCTATGTTTCTGGAGGTTACCATCTAGTGCAACGTTCGGAGATGTAATAGTCACGGAGACGCACCTGTAGCCTTGCTGTTAGGTCAGTGGCCGAACAGGGGTTGAACTGTGTGCATATACCTGGCACGGGGTTTTAATTTTTTGTGAACGCACCTCCGTCCCGAGAGGAAATGCGTTTTGAAGTGCCATGCTTGCCTCGAGGAGTTTTCCATTATGGTATACTTGCAGACTGCGACAACCTCGTTGCAAATGAGACATGTCGGCATTGCATTAGTAAATGCGGGCAGAATGAACGCATGCCGTTGTAGCCATTCTCCTTGTAGGCCCTGCATCCGGATCAATTTCTATTCATGGCTTTCGACAACGACATTTGCATCGATAGCTAGCAGTATTCAGCTAATGGTGTAGGCAACACGTCATCAAAAACATAACCCTGGCAACGGCAGTGCACAGCATAGGCTACATTGTTACTGTATGACAAGACCTAGGGCAGGGTAGGGAAAACAGGGTCGTGTCGGCGACATTAGTAATGGAACCCGGCCAGCATCCTACGTAATGAAGAGATAGGGAGGCAACTATATTCGAAGTGGAGACCAGGAGAGTTCAGATTACGGATGGGCAAGTATGTTGTGCGAGGAACGATAGGAGAAGAGCAACCAGTGAAACTACATACTTCAAGGGTCGGGGCCGCGAGGCCTCTAGACATGTATCGGTTGAGGGAGTCGTGCATTGCGGGGGGGGGGGGGTCAAATCAACTCCAGGAGGTACGCTGTTGGAGTCCGACTCGCAGACCGACACCGGTGCTTGAATTCCTAGACAGAACAGGAGAGAGAGTCAGCGATAATTAACATTGATCATTGGGATACATTCAGCCTTAACACAGGTTAATTGAGACTGGCTGCCAAGACAGGGGGAGCAGGGACGTAGGCAGAGCGGGGAGTGTGAGAGGGCATGGCAAATCAGGCGGGTCGTGGCAGAGGCTATATTGTACCGTATGTGCAAGCTTGCACGGTCATGTGTAAGGCAACTGAATGGCCACCACGGTTCTACTGTATGTGCAAGCTTGCACGGTCATGCTTAATTGTACGGTACGGTGGCAGAGCTATGGACGTGAGAAACGACAGTTATGAGCACGCAGCCAGGTAGGAATTACGCAAATGTGAACACCATCACGGATGGACAAGTGGCGGCCTTCGCCAACTGAGAGCGTTCTTACGGTTTCAGGACTTAGGTAATAGGGGCAGACAGAGTTTGTGCGAAATCCAGCAGCATGATGGTGTGCACTGCACGGGACGCGACCACGCGCGCCTGCCAGAGGTCAGTGATCAGACGACCAATCCAAGCAGATGTTAAAGAGGGCAAAGTACGAAGCAACTGGGGTATGAGGATTCAAGATAGTCGTGAGACGGCGGGCTCAGCGATATTGGCTACAATCGGCCATCATAGCCAGATACAATCCAGTTCTTGCCGTCTGGGAAACTCCTGGCACGCCACGCCGAATCTCATAGCGAAACACCAAACGACGGGCAAGCTGCGGCCTGGAGTCAGAGGACTGGAGAAAACGGACGCGTCGGGGTGAATACGGCGGCGTCTGCAGCGGGGCTGAAGGGGCGCATCCGTCGACTCCGAGGGAAAGCGCTGGTCCTTCCGGGGTTCGGGTTGCTTCGGAAATCTTCGATGGCGTCGAATCTTCGATGGCGTGGTGAAGCTCGGGAATCTCACCACGTCTGTGAGAACGCGGATGGCCGGATTAGGCTGTAGCTGAGAACCGATGGGGCGAGGGAGCCCAGCGTAAATGGCAGATATAGCAGAGAGGCTTGCGTTTCTTCTTCCTCCCTGTTTACGGCGTGGAGCATGATGTTTCCTTCAGCGCGAGGAGTGGAAGTATTTACGACGGGGAGGCGGTCGACCACAGGCTGATTGGCTTGGTGAAGACGATAACTGCACGGGGAAGAAGCAGGGGAGAAGGAATAATAACCGCGTCAGATTCCGAACTTCGAAAAAGCCGGAGAGAGCTACGACATCGTGAGGCTTGGCAACGCATGGACTTCAAAACGCCGGTACCTGAGCAGCGGAAAAGGCGAGTTAGGCATGTCATTTTTAAAGCAGGTGGCGGCCGCTGATTGGCCGAAAGCAAGGTGCGCTTCCGTGATGTTGGAGTCTTCCTGGCAGAACTTTCGCAGGCTTTCATTTCTGTCCGTAATAATATTTCCATTTTCGTTTTTCAAAGATTTTATTTCTTCTGATTTTTGCCTATTTTTTTCCAGGTCAAAGAAGAATCTAGTGCATCTTTCACCTTAACATACTGACAGCTCTACTTTTATCATGGCACCTTTACATTTCCTTTCTTCTATTTTCTTACATTTTCCTCTAATTCCATAATTTTGTGTATATTTCCTTTCCCAATAGCTGCGTCAGCTAATTCCTTTTCAGTCCGTTTTTTATTTCGAATTCTTCTTGGCTTTTAAGTTTCTTCAGTTTGCTACAATATTTCAATGTATACTTTTTAATTTCATATTTCAAATTATCCCACCACAACCCAACCACCTTTATATAAACCTACTTCCTCAACACTTTCCCTAATTATACCCTCCACCTCCATTTTATAAAAGTTATCCTTTAAAACTTCTGTGTTTAAAAGCCATAGACCAGGTCCTCTCTCCGTTTCGCTAAAATCTAAAACCAGCTGCATATAATTATGATCGCTAAAACTACAGGTCCTATACTGGATTTTAAAAACATTGCTAATAAAATCCCTTTTCAATAAAACCAAGTCAATTCTACTCTGTTTCATTTTATTCTGCACTATTTGTGTTCTGCTAAAACCCCTCCTGCCTGCATTCCTTTCCCTCCACACTGTACCAAGTCCATCACACTTTTCAGTTGTTCTCGTCCTCTGTCAGCCACATACACCATGTCATCACTAATGTCCACTCTTTCCAACACAGTGTTAAAATCTCCACAATCATCATGTCCTTCCATTTTCCCATTAAAACACCCAGCTTTTTAAAAAAAAACCCTGTCCGCATCCTCATTGGGAGCGTGAATATTACATAAGGTCACTTTTTCATTATCCTTTTCAAAGCTGACAATTAAAACTTTCCCCTCCTTGTCATTATATAGTTCAGTTGTTTGTTCACTCACATTTCTTTTAACCATAAAAGCCACCCCCTCCTTGTGCACACTATTATTATAAAACAGCTCACCATCCCATCTTTTTCTAAAACCCTCCGCTGTGTCATCATTCCAGTTAGTTTCTTGTAGTAAAATGATATCGCTGCTCTTGTTTTCAAAAACCACCCTCTGCATTTTTTCAGGATTTACCCCACCCTTAAATTAATAGAAGTAAAATTCCACCCATAAAAAAAATAAATATGAAGGGAATAAAAACAGATAGTTACCCTCTGCCATTTCTGATTACTCTTGGTCCTTACGTTGACTTCTCCTGCTTTCCTGATTTTTTAAAACCAAAGGTAAATTAACAATTCCAGTCTTTTTTTTCTCTCTTTCATTTTCATCTGTCTTTGTAACCGGTCCCCGATTCCAAGCTCGTTCTCTTCCGTTAATCCACAAGTCTTTTGTGTGTTCCGCTTCTGCAATCCGTTTTCAATATTTTGTTCAGTCACATCGGAGTTTTGGTCTTTTTCCCCTCCATGTTCAGGCTCGGCAAAAGGGGGGTCAGCAGAGACGGCTCCCTCCGCCAACTCCGCGCTATCGGTGGTGTTACAGTCCGTGCTCCTTGGGGAGAGAGCCGCCTCCGAAAAAAGCGGGTCGGGGGGCAGCTCACTGTCCAGCTCCAGCTCACCTCCTCCGCCGCCGAAACCTCTGGCTGCTCCTGCTCCAAGACCTCCGCGATCGCCAGTCCAGGGGTGAGGTCACAATCCCCTCCCGCACCACACACGGCTCGGTTCGTCTTCGGACAGGCAGGTGCACCGCATCATCGTCTTCGGCAGTTGTCGCATCTGGCGGCGGTACATTCCCGGCATAATGTCCTTGCTCCTCACACTCTCTGCACACGAAACTAGGACAGTCCCTCAGTACATGTCCAGGGCTCATGCAGAAGCGACAGATTTTAACTTGCTTGTCGTGGATCACCCGGCAGTACTGGGGACCGTCCTCTGTTTCAAATCGTGCGCTGTATGGGAGGGATACCACCTCCTTCGGGAACCTCACCTTGAGGAATCTGTGCCGTCTGCAACTGAAGTGCCCGGGTAGTACCGCCGCCGTACCGGAAGAAGGGTTGCACTCCCCACTTTCAGTCTGTCCAGGATCTGCCTGTCGGTATTTCAGGTGGAAGGTGCAGGAAGGAGACCATGACCTCCGCCCTGTGCAGCCTCTTTGCCTCGATCACAGCCTCACCGTAACGCAAGCCCTCTTCCATTTTCTCGCATGCGGCCTCAGAGTTCATGGTGGCCTCGAATTGTTTGTTCTGTTTGGGCCGTAATGCCAACAGTTCGCCTGCCCCGCCACACTCTCGATCACTTTAATTAGTTCATACGCCTTCAAGCCAACAATGTTTTCTGTTTCCAGTAAAATAGTCCATTCTCTTTTGTACTTAGTTCCCGTTTTATCTTGCTCACCACGTCTTTGTTTGTTGTCGCTCGTTTTAGGCCTACTCACAGTTTCACCAGCTGTTCCACCGCATTTCCTTGTGTTGTTTCACTCACGTTATCAACACCGTTCGTTTACTCACTTCTCCGACATGTTTTCTTTGCCAGGTCCAATGTCATATTAATTTCTTCCTCTGTTAGCACAGTTTCTTGTTTATCAGCCTTTCGTTTTTTGCTTTTAACCGTAACAAAACCGTAATCCTCTTCTCTTGTTCATCATTCAGTCCATTTTCAAAAGCCATTTGTTTCCGTAAGTCCATATCAAGCATTTCAAGCATTTCATTTCCTTTCTCGTTATCGTTACACAGTCGCGGTCGCGCCATTTCACCAGATCTATCAAAGATGTCCATTCTCTGTAAACTTTTTTCCATATGCTCAGGGGTCGTTTGCCAGAAGGTCCGCATGTTTAAACAAAAAAGGTGGAAACGCTGGCCAGCAGCGGCAAACTGCTGGGCTCGCTATATCTCTAAACAAAACTTTTTAAACCAAAAATAAACAGTTTAAATGAAATAAATTTACAAAAAAATGAAGCAGAGAGCTCCAAAGGTTGCTGCGCAGGTCACGAGATCGGGCGTGCTCAGCGTGGTATGGCCGTAAGAGAGCTGCCTGCGAAAGCGGCCCCCTTAAAGCAGTCGGCAAACGTGTGCCATTCAGGGAGCCTCGCCATGTCACTGAACCGCCACCTCTTTCAAACAGTGCCGGCATATTGAGCTGAACGCCGGAAAAAGACGCTTGTCAGTTAGGAAAAAAAGGCGAGAGAGAAAAAAACAGCCAAAAAATTAATTAATTAATGAATGAATACACCAATAAATAGTTTATTTTTAAAAAAAAGAAGGGGATGGGTAAAAAAGGCAAAGCAGAAAAAAAGAGTGGTTTGACGTCTGAAATGTTGCTGTGCTTGTTGTTGCGTTGGTCTGCCCCGAGTGGTGAAGGCAGGGCAAGAGAGGGAGGAAGAAAAAAAAAAGCTTACAGCACCTGGTATTCTCAGGCGGTCTCCCATCCAAGTACTAACCAGGCCCGACGCTGCTTAGCTTCCGAGATCGGACGAGATCGGGCGTGCTCAGCGTGGTATGGCCGTAAGCGAGAACTGCCTGCGAAAGCGGCCCCTTAAAGCAGTCGGCAAACAGTGTGCCATTCAGGGAGCCTCGCCATGTCACTGAACCGCCACCTCTTTGAAACACCGCCGGCATATTGAGCTGAACGCCGGAAAAAGACGTTTGTCAGTTAGGAAAAAAAGGCGAGAGAGAGAAAAAAACAGCCAATAAGTTAATTAATTAATAAATGAATACACCAATAAATAGTTTATTTTTTTAAAAAGAAGGGGATGGGTAAAAAAGGCAAAGCAGCAAAAAAAGAGTGGTTTGACGTCTGAAATGTTGCTGTGCTTGTTGTTGCGTTGGTCTGCCCCCGAGTGGTGAAGGCAGGGCAAGAGAGGGAGGAAGAAAAAAAAAAAGTTACAGCACTGGTATTTCCAGGCAGTCTCCCATCCAAGTACTAACCAGGCCCGACGCTGCTTAGCTTCCGAGATCGGATGAGATCGGGCGTGCTCAGCGTGGTATGGCCGTAAGCGAAAGCTGCCTGCGAAAGCCGCCCCCTTAAAGCAATCGCGAAACATGTCTGTCATTTACGCAGGGTGAAACAGGAAAAAAATAGCGTACAGCACCTAGTATTCCAGGCGGTCTCCCATCCAACCACAAACCAGAGCGGTGTTGCTTAACTTCCGAGATCAGACGATATACGGCGTGCTCAGCGTGGCATGGCCGTAAGCTAAAGCTCCCTGCGAAAGAGGCCCCCTTAAAGCAATGCGAAACATGTCTGTCATTTATGCAGGGTGAGACAGAAAAAGAAATAGCTTACAGCACCTGGTATTCCCAGCCGGTCTCCCATCCAAGTACTGACCAGGCCTGACGCTGCTTAGCTTCCGAGATTGGACGACATCAAGAGATGCCGCAAGAGAAAGCTGCCCCCTTAAGATCAGGCGTGCTCAGCGAGAGCATCTGCAGGTAGCTGTGGCCTAGGGGTTAGAGCGTTAGACTTGGGATTGGAGAGTTGCAGGTTCAAATCCCACCCTACCATGATAATGCCACCATCCATAGGAGGAAAGGGGACATTGCCACACATCATGTCAACATCATGAGGAGCGCTCAACCGGCAAGCAAGTCAGTAATCGGAGCATCTGAGCACAGGGAACACAACAGAAAGTGCTCCGGGAGGGGAACAGAGGACAGGCAGTGGTGAGCGTTGCGGTAACCAGAGCACATGGCCAACACCATGTCTCGGAGTACTCGCTAGCAGGCAGAACCGGCAAGCATGATGGTGACTGGAGGGTCTACTGTAAGCTCCAGGGATATGGCCAAAACCATGTCCAGGAGGAGGGCTAACTAGGAGGGTGTATGCTGGGAGCAGTGCTGGGAGCAGAAGGTCAGTAACCAGAGGGCCTGCCATAAGCTCCAGGGGACATGGTCAAAAGCGTACCCAGGCAGAACCGGCGAGCATGCCAATAACCGGCACATCAACGTAACTCCAGGGGACAGGGCACATAATGTCACAAGATTTGGAGGACTGTTACAACAATCTGCAGAGTTAGGCCTGCCGTCCAGCAGGCACCGAGCAGAACGCGGCTTCAGGGAAGAGAGAGAGAGTCCAACTGGCAGCCATGCCATTTTAAACAGTCAGCCTTCACCGGGCCCTTTGTATTGACCAACCAGCAGCCAGCCTGGCTTCCTCGTCCAACTCCCACCTATTAAACAAAAACTACAGAGACCCCTGGTGCCCTGGTGGGGCTCTGCACTGCTACATGGAAGACATCCCACAGCCACCCTACCGGGCCGTGACAATAGCCAAAGCCGTGCCTGCTCGGGCAGCAAAGTCCAACTATGTTCCTACATTAACCTAATACCTACCTGACTACCTATCCAGGCCTTTTAAAAAAACACTTTAGAATGATATTGGTATGTGTAAAAAAGTACCAAATAACATGATATATTATAATAAGACATAATATGGAATAAAAATACACAAAAAGTGTAGGGTTTTAAATGGTGGCCTAAGACTTTATTTGCTTAAACCATGCCATTTAAATTTTAATGTGATGCAACTAAACGGTGGGAGCAACTTATGACTCTTTTAAGGTACCATCCAAATGGCTCTACTGCATGGTATTTTACTGATATTCCAAGAAGCTTCAAAAAACCCACTTTAGACTGATACTAATTAAATAAATAGTTAATTATTTATTTTTAAAAAAGGGATGAATTTAAAGGGAAAGCAGTAAAGAAATAGTGGTTTGAGGTGTAAAATGTTGCTGTGCTTATTGCGTTGGTGTGCCCCAGCTGCAGTGTTGGGAGTAACGCATTACAAAAGTAATTAATTACTGTAATGCATTACTTTTTGGTGTAACGCAGTAATGTAAGGCATTACAGGGAAGAAAATCGGTAATAAATTACTAGTTACAATTGCAACGTTACAGTGCATTACACATTACAATGCTGGTGTGCCTGCTGTGGTAGAAGGGAAAGGACATATATCTTATAGGTAGGTAAGAAGCAATTCATGTTAGTTTTCAGTCTACAGGCTCACAAAACACCTCCTGGGTGAAATTCATGACACATGAGAGATATGTGCTAGGGATGCCAAATCCTTATTTCCAGTCATTTTGGCGAGAGTAACTAAAAGTAATGTAAAAGTAGTGTAATGCCTTACTTTTTAAATTGAGTAATATTGTAAGGTAAGGCATTACTTTACAAATGACAGTAGTAAGTAATCAGTAGTGTATTACAGTTTTTGAGTAACTAGCCCAACACTGCCCAGCTGGTGAAAAAAGCTTACAGCACCTGGTATTCCCAGGCGGTCTCCCATCCAAGTACTAACCAGGCCCAGCACTGCTTATTCCGAGATCGGACGAGATCGGGCGTGCTCACCGTGGTATGGCCGTAAGAAAATGCTGTCTGCGAAAAAGGCCCTCTTAAAGCAGTGGCCAGACGCGCGTGTCATTCAGGGAGCCTCGTCATGTCACTGAACCCCCGCTTTTACAACCAGCGCGGGGGATATTGAGTCAAATGCCGGAAAAAGCCTTTTGTCAGTTAAGAAAAAAGGCAGAGAGAGAAAAAAATGAATAAAAATAAATCAATAAAGTTCATTTTTGTTTAAAAGAAAAGAGATGAATTTAAAAGGGAAAGCAGTAAAGAAATAGTGTTTTCCTTTTGTCAGTGAGGAAAAAAGGGCCAGAGACAAAAAAAATACATAATAAAATAAATAAATAAATAAATAAATTAATTAATTAGTTAATTTTTTTTTTAAAAAGGGATTCATTGAAAAGGGAAAGCAGTAAAGAAATAGTGGTTTGAGGTGTAAAATGTTGCTGTGCTTATTGCGTTGGTGTGCCCCCAGCTGGTGAAAAAAGCTTACAGCACCTTTTATTCCCAGGCGGTCTCCATCCAAGTACTAACCACGCCCAACGCTGCTTAGCTTCCGAGATCGGGCGTGCTCAGCGTGGTATGGCCGTAAGCGAGAGCTCTGCGAAAGCTGCCCCCTTAAAGCAGTCGGCAAACACGTGTGCCATTCAGGGAGCCACGCCATGTCACTGAACCGCCACCTCTTTCAAACAGTGCCGGCATATTGAGCTGAACGCCGGAAAAAGACGCTTGTCAGTAAGGAAAAAAAGGCGAGAGAGAAAAAAAACAGCCAATAAATTAATTAATTAATGAATGAATACACCAATAAATAGTTTTTTTTTTTTAAAAGAAGGGGATGGGTAAAAAAGGCAAAGCAGCAAAAAAGAGTGGTTTGACGTCTGAAATGTTGCTGTGCTTGTTTTTTTTTTGAGATTAACATTTTTATTTTATTGAAAATCTTTTTGACAGTACAAATAGTACAAATTCTGCAAAATACAAATAGTACAAATTCTTCTGTATGCTACTACAGAATGTCAAATCAAAGTGATGGCATTCCCCAGGGAAAAAAGAAAAGCAAAACACAAAAAAGGAAAAATAAAACAAACAACAACGACAGTCCCAAAATAAAAAGAATAGTGGTATAGATAACAAATAATTTAATATCAGGAAAAAAAAAAAAGTAAAAGTGAAATTTAACCACGGGTCTTAGTCTCTTTCAGAATGTCTTGAATAGATTGTAGCATGTATGACCATGCCTGTACAGTTCTTGGTTTGGCCTTGTTGAGACGTTGTGCACTCCAGTGCTAATACATACTGATAAGAGGTGAGCCAGTATTCTTTCAAAGGTAGTGAGGGTAGATACCAGTGCTTCAAAATAGCTTTTTTTGCTGCTGTGAATCCTGCCATTAGTAATTTACGTTGAGTGAGATTAAGGGATAGCTCAGAGTCATCATTAAGAAGGCAGAGACATGGATTGGGTTGTATTTTGATGCCAAGTAATTCTGATAAAACACGTAAGACTTCTGTCCAGAGTTCCCGGATTGGGGTGCACTCCCAGAACATGTGTATCGTCGTTCCCACTTTATGGTCTTGACAGAGAGTGCACTCCGAACTCGGTACTAGTTTCATCTGAAAACGTTTTAAAGGGGTAGCATAAGCTTTATGTATCAATTTATAATGTATTAGTTGATGTGCTAAGTTTTTTGAGGAGTCACAAATATTTTCCCAGATGTTTTCCCATTCTATCTCTACTCCAAATGAGCTTAATTCTCTTTCCCATATCTTTTCTATAGGTAGGATTTTTGATTTATGAGCAAGTAAAGCATTGTAAATTTTACTCACTGTTCCCCTTGAACATTGCATAGGATTTATCCATCGCTCCATCGGATGGTCAGGGAGTGGCTGATCCCAGGGTACCCCATAAGCCTTCATGGCTGATCTTAGTCTAAGGTATAGAAAGTAAGATGTACCAGGTAAACTGAAAGTAGACTTTATATCTAGGAAGGTGCAGAGGGCTTTCTGATCAAAAAGATCACCAAAAACAGCAACCCCTTTTTGTGACCATGGAGGGAAAACAAAGGGTGCCCCACCTGACTGAAAGCGGTAGTTATTCCACAGAGGAGACGTTTTATGAAATAAGCATGCAATATCTAGTTCTTTCTCAGTTTTTCTCCAAGTATTAAGTGAGTTGGATATAATACTCCCATACCTTAAATGTACATTCTTGAGTCCTATTCCTGTATACAATAAATCTTCTAATCTATGTGGCTTTACTTTTTCTGCTTCTATAGCCCTCCATGGGACTTTGGAATCTGGGCGCCTCCATACTTGTAGAGATCTTATTTGAAAAGCAAGATAGTAAAAATGTAGATTCGGAACAGCCAATCCCCCTTCCAGTTTGCTTCTTTGTAGTGTTGTTAGTCTGATTCGTGCTCGTTTTCCTCCCCACATAAATTTGATATAATGGAGTGCATTTCAGAAATATATTTAGGGGGCACTGCAGCAGGGATCATAAAAAATAAAAAAATTATACGTGGTAAAATATTCATTTTAATAGTGGATATTCTACCTTGCATTGATACTTGAAGAAACCCCATCTCCTAAGATCCAATTCTATGTTCTTTTTTGCTCCATAGTAGTTTTCTTTTATGATTCTATTTATATTGGGGAAAATCTTTATACCTAGATAAGTAAAAGATGTGCAGATAGGGATATTAGGTGGTAGAGGAGTATTTTTAGCTGCTGTGTTGAGAGGAAGAAGAGCAGATTTAGTCCAGTTTATTTTGTAACCAGATACCTTATGAAACTCTTGAAAGAGCGTGAGCAGGTTGGTTAGAGACTTCTGAATATTGGAGAAAAATAGAAGGCAGTCATCAGCATACAATGAAACGTGGTGTCTCGAGAGGCCAACAGTTATGGGGGAGATGACCATACTTTCTCTGATAGCCTGTGCCAGAGGTTCTAGAGATAGGGCGAACAATAGTGGTGAGCACGGATCTCCCTGCCTTGTTCCTCTCTTCAGTGCAAATGAAGGTGATCGGACAGAGCCTGTGAGGACTGAGGCGGTTGCCCCACTGTACAACGTTTGTAACATAGATATGAATTTTTCACCAAAACCAAATCTCCCTAGGACCATCCATAGATAGCGCAATTCCAGGAGGTCGAACGCTTTTTCCGCATCTAATGAAAATACTGCAGAGTCTTCTTTAAGTGTGTCAGCTGCCTCGATGATATGGATGAGTCTTCTAATATTATCTGAAGCAAATCTGCCTTTGATGAATCCAGTTTGGTCAAAGTGTATAAGTTTATCAACTACTGTTTCTAATCGGGTGGCTAGGACTTTAGAATAGATTTTCATGTCTCCACAGATAAGGGAAATTGGACGGTAGCTGGCACATTCTAGTGGGTCTTTACCTTTTTTGAGAAGAACAGTAATTAGTGCATTGCATTGGTCTCTATGAAATGATCCTTCTTCATGAGCGTAGTTAATAGAGTCTAATATCAGTGGGCCTACCTGTTCCCAAAATGTTAAATAGAATTCTGGCGGTAGACCGTCAAGACCAGGAGACTTGCCTGCATTCAGAGATTTCACAGCTGATTCCAGCTCTGTTATTGTTACAGGCGATCCCAGATCATTTCTGTCTTCTTCATCCAGAGTAGGCAATGTCACACTTTGAAGAAATGTGTTGCAATCCTCAGTATTAATATTACTGTCTGTCTTATATAGATTGCTGTAAAAGGCTTTGAATACGTTGTTAATATCATTGGGTTGTGTTACAACCTTGCCCTCAGTTGTTCGAATTGCATTGATCATTGCTTTAGACTCACATTGCTTCAATCTAAGTGCCAGTAGTCTGCTCGGCCGGTCACCTTCGAAGTAATACTTTTGTTTTGTTCTATGTATTATAAATTCTGCTTTTTCTATTGAAAGATTTGTATATTCCCCTCTAAGTGCATTGAGTAAACGTGTGTTTGTCCCCTGAGACTTCTTTGTTTGATCTGCTTCTATTTGTTCTATTTGCTTTTCTATGTCATTGAGTCGATTATTTCGGTCAGCTTTTAGTTTGGAGGAAAACCCAATGCATACACCTCTAATAAAGCATTTAGTTGCTTCCCACATGGTTTGTGCATTAGAAGCACTTTCTTTATTCTGACTGATAAATTCGTCCAGCTGTATTTTCATTTGTGAGATGAATTTTTCGTTACTGAGGAGAGTGGTGTTAAATCTCCACCTCTGCGCTTTCGGATGGTTAACAATAGGTGTTATTGTGCAAGTAACGGGGGCATGATCAGAAATTAATATGGGGAGTATGTTCACCTGTCTCGCGTTGTTGATCAAGGAGGAACTGAGAAATATATAATCGATTCGGGAGGAAGTGCCATGCCGACCTGAGTGGAAGGTATATGCTTTGACATCTGTATTCTGGAGGCGCCAGATATCCACTAAGTTTAAATCAGTAACAAACCTCTTTAGCGACAATGATGAGAGAGGCAGTGTACCAGATGGCACAGTCGACCGATCCTGGCCAGGGCATAAAGTTGCATTGAAGTCACCTGTTACAATACAATGGCAGTCGTGGTATTTCAATAAGGAGTTACTAATGGATGGCAGGAAGTCATCTTCATGCGTATTGGGAGCATATACATTAGCAAGTAAGACCTTGGAATAATTAACAGAAAGTAAAACATAAACAAATCTACCTAGCTGATCACTACCCTTATCCAGTATGGCCAATTGTAGTTTCCTATCAGCCAGGATAAGCACACCCCTTGTCTTGGAAGTGGCACAAGAATGAGCTATTACTTTATAATGTTTGTTTTGAAAACGTTGAACACTGGACTCTGTCAAGTGTGTCTCTGGATACATGCCAATGATGCTCTTTTACGGTGAAGAAATTCCAGGCATCTAGTACGCTTAATGGGTGAGTTTAGCCCTCTTACATTCCAAGTTTTACATTTAAGTCGGCCATTTAGGTGGGAGAGATGTGTAGAAAGGCATATGAAAAGACCCAATAATAATAATAATAATAATAATAATAATAATAAAAACATAGGGTACAAAAAGACACAAAATAACAAACACATAACATCCAAAAGGGAATGCATGGCATACATTGTACTGTCTGGAGAATAAATGTGATGCGCTTTAACATGCGCAACAAAACTATATACAAAAGAGCAGTCCGCCAGGCTCCCGCAGAGCCCAAGGACTGCATCAACACAGTTGAGTTATACATTCCGGATGTGTGGTTTTGCGAGGCAGTGCTCAACCACCCTGTTTCCCGTTATTTCGCTCTCCAAACTGAGAAGTCCATTATATTACTGAGGATATTGAGCGATCATAAGTCCCCCAAAAAAGTAATATGAAAAAATGAAGAAAATATTCAAACAAGGCAGAAGTCGTTACGTGAAAGCCTATTAGGCGAGCAATGGTGAACAGTCCACGGTTTTTTTTCCCTCCATATACGAGACGCGGCATTGTCCTTTATAGCTATCTGCTCAACGTAAACATTCAGTCCCATTTTCTGAAAGTTTGCCAAGCGCCTTATGAAACGTAGAACTAAGTGGACAAAGTAATATAATATGAGGAGAGAAGTGAGGATCCGAGTCTAAAGACAGCTTATCTAACAACCTAGGCTGACCAATCCGTCCGAGTCTGTCAGAACGTAATATGAAATGCGATGACAGTCCATAGAGCCAATAATTCAGTCATGTAAACACAGTCCCAAGTGATTTTTGTTAGTTTGCCAGAAAGTTACAAAAGCAAATAAGTAAATAAGTCGTGACACTAAATATATCAGATCGCAGGATGTGACTACTTAGCTGGAGGTTGTCTGTTGAGGAGTGTCGTCCATCATCTCAGTAGCCGGATCCGACGTGGGGGTGGCGGCATGAACCGTAGCGATGGATGGCCTCTGCAGAGAGCGGAGAAAGTCCTCTGCTTCGGCTGGGCTGCTGAACTCCACGCTCCGTCCACGGTGGGTAATTTTAAGTTGAGCAGGGTAGCGCAGAAAGGGCTGCAATCCGGCTGATGTCATCTTCTTGTATACTGGAGTGAAAGCCTTCCTCTTGTTTGTGGTGTCCAGGGGCGTATCCAGAACATTTTTACTGGGGTGGCCAAGATGACCACAAATAAAGTCTGAGGTGGCCATGGAATTATATACACATATAAATTTTGTATTTCTTAGACACAATTTCCTGCATTTTAACCAAATATGGAGAGCCACTATCTGCTTTAAAAAAAAAAAAAAAATTACGAAAGACTAAAACAATTTTTAAAAACAGGTGTTATTTTAATGAGATTCATCCTGGGACAAGCAGAGCCTATCCTGCCTGTATGTAACTGTAATTCAAACTTTCCATACATAACCTACCATCTTGTATTGGGAGAGTGGACTGCTCATCATCACTATGCTGCATTGTGTGGATCTGCACTGCTGCTGGTAGAAGCTGTAGTGACTCTGAGTCTTTTCTCTTTTTTTTTTTAGAAAGAAGCTCTGAATGTCTTTTGTTCTCTTCATGATCTCTTAATATTCCTGCATAAAATGTAATTCAATCACTCAATCATGCAACCAATCAATCATTCAATCAACTCACTTCTTAGCTGTAATTATAATATCAACAGGGATCATTGTCGAATTGATTTTAAAATCAGTGTAAAAATGTAAGGTGTTCTTGTGGTTCTGGGACCTCTTAGATAACAACTTTGACTTCAATGAATCACCAACAATGTATATAATTCCAAATGAGTCGCCGTCGGTCTGCAAGACAATATTATGCTGTGGACAGTGTCAGATTCTAAAGCCGTGGCATTACGGTTATTAACAAATAAATGACATGACGTGAATTTGTATTATGAACGCACGCACTGCTGTATCATGAGTTTGTGTGCATGACGATTTTATTTTCGTTACGCTTGAACAACAGGATTAAGACATATTGATACATTTGTGGTCAGATATGTACACCAAGTTTAGCTATGAGTGGAGTCACACTCTGAAGTAGACTGGCGCTGTGGGTTACTACAGGGGAGCTGAGGTGATCTGGATTTAAATGATTTAATCCAACTTTACTTAATCTTACTTCCTCAAATGGTTTGAAGAAACGGACAAGAATCTCCTCACTGTCAAAGTCACCACAATTCAGAGTCCAGCTTACTTCGAGCAGTAGTTCACTTCATGTGCTAGGTTTCGAGATACAGGCTCTAGCCTACTGCAGTCTGTATCGTACTCGTGAAAGTAGCTAATGGGCTACTACCCTTTCGAGAAATGTATGCTACTCCTGTCCTGAACGGTTTCATATTCATTTATCCTGTTAACAACAACAAAAAGAAACTGACGTTAACGTTACTAACTTGGCTTGCAGGCTGCGGCTACAGTGTAGTACAGTGTACAGTAGAGTGTACCTCTCGTCTTGTCTCGTGTAGGCTATCTCGTCTTTAGCTGTTCCTGCTACTAACATAAAGTTCGTTAAATACAGTTTTCCTACATATTCAGAGCAAATTACGACATGATAATTGATGATTGACTGAATCCCGATGTATCCAGTTAATGGATGCGGCCTCTCTTTCGCGGGAGCTGCAGGTGACAGGCAGTGTTCATCTCGCAGAGTTGCCAGATCTTGAACGATAAATAAGCGACCTGCATGGGCTGGAGGCGACACGCGCAGTGCTCATCACGTGTCTACTGACCCCTCAGTGTCACTCGAAAAACTTCCGCTGATCAGAAATCAGCTCTCTGCAGCAATCATTGACTTGACAGTGTTTTTCTTGTTTGTTGTGTTTACGAACTTGATAAATTAGGCTACCTATCGGATCTAGGGTGGCCATCGGGGTGGCCAATGACATTTCAGTGGTGGCACTGGCCACCCTTGGCCACCCCCTAGAGTCGCCACTGGTGGTGTCCTGGCTGTAATCGGGGAAAAACAGCAGTTCCAGATCCCCGTGTTTGATCTGTTGTTGTTGGCTCCCTTCAGAATCGCCTGGCGGTCCGCATAGTCGAGTAGCTTGAAGATTAAAGTTCGAGGGCGAGCGTTTTCCTCCTGTTTGGGGCTGTGGACTCTGTGGCTCGCTCTATGCAAATGTTTCTGTCTTTGAGAGACGGAATCCATTTCGGAAGCTGTGTTGTTAAAAAGGCAGTAGCATTCGATCTTCTTCTCCTTCTTTCAGACCTACTAGTCTTAAGTTTGACATTCGGCTGTGATCTTCCATCTGGGTTAGCTTTATCTTCAGTTCATTCACCTCTATGTGTAGAGCATTAGCCTGGTGCTTGCTAGCTTTAGTGCCGCCTGGAGAGAGTCAATTTTGGTCGTATTATTTTGATATGTTGCCTCCCTAACTTGGAGGTTAGGGGAGCGTAGATTCTCTGTGGTGGAATAGACAAGACACACACGTTGTGCTGATATTCACTTCACCGGAAGAATATTTACACAGCCTGTGTAAGGCATTACACAAGCTTTGCTTGACCCTGCACAAATGAGGCCTGGCCCCCAGCTAGTGTACCCACATGAAGGCACCTTCTGTTAGGGGCCTGACCTTACCACAGCACTGGGCCTTAGCTTGACCCTCCACTAATGACCCCTGACGCAGCTAGTTGGCCCACATTAAGGACACATGCATGGGGCCTTGTGTTTTGAAAGCCCGGCCTTAACACAGCACCGGGCCTTTGATTGACCCTCACAAATGACCCCTGACCCCAGCTAGGTTACCCACATGAAGTGCACCTCCAGGGGCTTTCTGTTAAAAGCCTGGCCTTACCACGCACTGGGCCTTTGCTTGGCCCTCTACAAATGACCCCTGACCCCAGCTAGTTTACCCACATGAAGTGCACTCCAGGGGCTTTCTGTTAAAAGCCTGGCCTTACCACAGCACCGGGCCTTTGCTTGGCCTCCACAAATGACCCCTGACCCCCAGCTAGGTTACCCACATGAAGCCCACATCCAGGGGCTTTCTGTCATAAGCTTGGCCTGGCCAGTGCACTGGGCCTTACATGAGTTCCAGGCCTTTAGAAAAAAACAAAACCCACTTTAGAATGCTATTGGTATGTGTAAAAAAAGGACCAAAATAACACATGATGTACTATAATGTGACACAATATCAAATAAAAAAGTGTATGGTTTTAAATGGTTTGTTGTGAGACTTTTTTTTCTTTACTTGAAGCACCACAAACAACCCTCTACCCAAAGCTACTGTATCCGATTTAGGCACCTCTGCTGGGCTACTGTGAGAGTACGCAGGGCCTTCCTGAGTTCCAGGGCCTTTAAAAAAAAACACACACACACACCACACACCGCACTCAACACACACACACACACACACACACACACACACACACACACACACACACACACACACACAACACACAATACACATAACACAAACACTTTAGAATGATATTGGTATGTGTACAAAAGTACCAAATAACATGATACACTATAATATGGCATGCTATCAAATAAAATGACACACAGACAAGAAAAGGGAAAGGGTTTCAAAGTGGCTTGTGTAATGGTTTGTGTTCTGGGGCCTTGGCCTTTGAAGGGGGGCTTCTCTGGGGCTGGTTGGAGCTTACCTTAGTTCCAGGCCTTTCAAAAACCCACTTTGGAATGATATTGGTATGTAAAAAAGTACCAAATAACAGGCTATATACTACAACATGACATAATATCAAATAAAGTGACACAAGAAGTCAAGGGTTTTAAATGGTTTTGTGTAATGGTTTGTGTTTCTGGGAGCTGGGCTTTTGAAAGGGAGCTTCTCTGGGTCTTGGGCAGGATCTAGACACCCTGGAAGGGGGAAAAAAATGGCTTTGGAGTCTATGCCTTGTGGCCACATTGAAACACTACATTGAAAAATGAGCAAAAACACTCAAAAAACCACTTTATAATGGTATTGTTGTGTATAAAAAAGTACCAAATAACATGATATACTCTAATACAACATACAATGACAGAACTTTCATTTGGTTTACTTATTTTACTTGGATTTTCATGGTTTGTGCAAGCCATTTTTGAAAAATGATTAAAATTCAGGGCCTTTATTGGGAGCTTGGCCTTTGAAGGGGAGCCTCTCTGGGCCTGTTTAGTGGGATAGATAGCCTGGAGTTGGCAGAAAATTTTCGGGAGCTCCGCTAGGGGGGGGGACTTCGGCCAAAATCATGCCCGGGAAGAGTGCCTGTGGCCGGGCAGGGCTCAGCGGCTACGGCCGCTCAAATCCTGGAAGTGTCTCCGCCTTGTGGCCGCATTTAAAATACAACCGGAGCCGCCATCTGGTGGCGAATTTAGAAAGTGCAATGAGAAAATATTAAAGGTGAGGCAAAAGCCTGAGGAAACCACTTTAGATTGACATTTTTAAATAAACAAAATACTACAAATCATGAAAAAATAAATACACCTCATATCAAGTCATATTATGCAAAATTGTATATTTTTTTTACCCAGTTTGTCTAACACATTCTAGTTTAAACCCTAAAAAACTCTATAGGATAATATTGGTGTGTTTAAAAGAGTTCCAAACAACATGATATCATGTAATACAATATAATATAAAATGAAATGACAAAAAAACTTGTAGGATTTACACTGTTTGTCTTACACATTACACTTTAAACAATGAAAAAGCCACTGTAGGATGATATTGCTGTGTTTAAAAGAGTTCCAAACAACATGATATCATGTAATACAATATAATATAAATGAAATGACAAAAAAACTTGTAGGATTTACAGTTTGTCTTACACATTACACTTAAAACAATGAAAAAGCCACTGTAGGATGATATTGCTGTGTTTAAAAGAGTTCCAAACAACATGATGTCATGTAATACAATATAAATAAAATGAAATGACAAAAAAACTTGTAGGATTTACATGTTTGTCTTACACATTACACTTTAAACAATGAAAAAGCCACTGTAGGATGATATTGCTGTGTTTAAAAGAGTTCCAAACAACATGATATCATGTAATACAATATAATATAAAATGAAATGACAAAAAAACTTGTAGGATTTACACTGTTTGTCTTACACATTACACTTTAAACAATGAAAAAGCCATGTAGGATGATATTGCTGTGTTTAAAAGAGTTCCAAACAACATGATGTCATGTAATACAATATAATATAAAATGAAATGACAAAAAAACTTGTAGGATTTACACTGTTTGTCTTACACATTACACTTTAAACAATGAAAAGCCACTGTAGGATGATATTGCTGTGTATAAAAGAGTTCCAAACAACATGGTATCACTATACAAACCATAGAGAAGGAAATGGCAAAAAAAAAATACACAAGATTTACTCTGTAACCCACTGTGGGATGATATTGGAATGTACAAAAGAGTTCCAAATAACATGGTATCATATAATATTACACAAAACCTGTAGTTTTTACACCAGTTGTGCATACCATCATAGCTCAGGGCACAGGGTGAACCCACTAGGACTTTGAATCAACTATCCCACCTAACTCCCAGCTACTCTACCTGGCTGAACTGCACCAGCTGCACCACCCTTAGGCCCAAAGCTACCCTGCCCACCTCAAGCACCCCTCACTTGGCTACTGCCAGAGCCTGGGACCCCCTGAGTTCCAGTCACATGGCTAATATGAAGGAATATAATGTGACACAATATCAATAAAAAAGTGTATGGTTTTAAATAGTTTGTTGTGAGACTTTATTTGCTTTACTTGAAGCACCACAAACAACCCTCTACCCAAAGCTACTGCATCCCATTTAGGCACACCTCTGCTGGGCTACTGTGAGAGTACGCAGGCCTTTATTTGCTTTACTTGAAGCACCACAAACAACCCTCTACCCAAAGCTACTGCATCCCATTTAGGCACACCTCTGCTGGGCTACTGTGAGAGTACGCAGGGCCTTTATTTGCTTTACTTGAAGCACAAACAACCCTCTACCCAAAGCTACTGCATCAGATTTAGGCACACCTCTGCTGGGCTACTGTGAGAGTACGCAGGGCTTTATTTGCTTTACTTGAAGCACCACAAACAACCTCTACCCAAAGCTACTGCATCCATTTAGGCACACCTCTGCTGGGCTACTGTGAGAGTACGCAGGGCCTTCCTGAGTTCCAGGCCTTTAAAAAAAACACACACACACACACACACACACACACACACACACACACACACACACACACACACACACACAAACAAACACTTTAGAATGATATTGGTATGTGTACAAAAGTACCAAACCATCCCACCTAACTCCCAGCTACTCTACCTGGCTGAATGCACCAGCCACCACCTTAGGCCCACAGTACCCTGCCCACTCAAGCACCCTCCATACTGCAGAACCCATACCCATACCTCCATACCCTGCCCACCTCAAGCACCCTCCATACCTCCAGAACCCCCAGCTAGCACTCCTAAGCACCCAGCCACTGTGCCTGTGTTGTTGGCTACAGATAGCTGGGTGCTTGGGGTGCTGGAGGGATGTCGTGCCCGTGTTGGGCACACTGTCACTGGGCTACTGAGACAGACTGAGCTGCAGGCCCATAGGAAATATAAATAAATATTTGAAACTAAAAAAAAGTTTTAAAAAAAAAATACCTCCAGACCCTCCACACACACACCCTTGCGGGGTGGAGAGTGCAGGGCCTGGGGGTATTTTTTCCTCTGTGCCTGCCTGACTTTCAGGACGTGTTTGACCCACCCATAGCCCCACCTACCCTAACCGCCTTAAGCACCTCTCTCCTGGGCTACTGAGAGAGGCCTCTGCCTCTCACCATCTCCAGGGGCCTGGAAGCTACCAGCCTTAAGCCCCCCTACTGTTTGACCAACCACCAGTTAAGCCCCCTACTACTGTGCCCGTCTTAAACTCTCAGCTCGTGGGTTACTGACTGAGCCACGCGCCCCCACACTTCCATACCCATGGTTAACCCACAGGACTTGTCTTGAGCCAGCAGTCACTGAACCACCAGCCTTAAGCACCCTACTACTATGCCGCCTTAAGCACTCTGTCTATGGGCTACTGACTGAGCCACGTGCC
>CM059283.1:12703096-12705596 GCA_030347295.1 Setipinna tenuifilis
TCTCTCTCTCTCTCTCTCTCTCTGTCTCCCTCTGTCTGTCTCCCTCTGTCTGTGTGTGTCTGTCTGTCTGTCTGTGTGTGTGTGTCTGTCAGTCTGTCAATCTCTCTTACACACACTCTCTCTCTCTCTCTCTCTCTCTCACACACATTCCCCCATCTCTCTTGTCTCTCTCTCTCTGTCTCTCTGTGTCTTTCTGTTTTTATGCTGGCCATCTATTATTTACGATAGCTCTCCCTGCCTGCCTGCCGGACATTTACACTCCCTCCATTGTTCCTCCTCCTCAGTCGGCCAGTAATAACAGAGACAGTAGGGAGCAGAACAGGTGAGGCTTCCGGCGCTTTCTTAATCACACGCACCACAAAACTGTTGTGTCTCCTGTGCTGGAGTTTTTATTTGTACTGTACAGTCATGTGTTGACTGTGTGTTAATTGTGTGTGACTAAAAATGTTTGGGGTGGGCCACCATGTCTAGCATTGAAAGATGGCCACAGAGTATGGAAACTTTACAGTAAGATGTCATCTCACAAATGTAGATTTAATGTAAGTTTAAAGGCTCAATGCTACAACACACAACAGTGTCTGGTCAATAAAAAGCAAAAATGTGTTTCCTTTTTTCTATATGTAAGAATATGTAATGTTATGTTCTTACACTGTACATACCTAACCCTAACCCTAATCCCATTGTACTCTTAATTTATGCACCATTACTGTAGAGTTACTGTACATAATGTTACATATTATTGTAAACACTGTACTTTCCATCATTCTTGTATATGACGATAATGCAGGGACGATGATGCAAGGACCAGCACATGGTTAAGGAATTAGAAGAGGGAAAGAGAGAGAGAGAGAGAGAGAGAGAGAGAGAGAGAGACTGTAAAAGTTAGTTTACCAAAGGTTCAAAACTCCAGCATGTACTCCCAGGGCAACAATGCTGTTTTCACTGTTATAAATAAAGTACCCCCCTCCTGAGTAAGAGCTGAATTAGATTCTGCTGACGGAGTTGAGGTATAATTTTCAGAACATACTGCTTATTTTCCCATGGTTTTGTCTAGATAGATAGATAAATAGACAGACAGACAGACATATAGACAGATAGATAGACAGATAGATAGATAGATAGATAGATACTTTTATTATCCCATAGGACATTCTGGTATCCTTAAGCTTCTACAATATGGAATATACATGACATACATTACAAAAACACAAAACTTCCAAAAATAAAATACAGAGAAAAGTCAAATTTTCTATATCTACTCAGAGGCAAATAAGCAGTTCAGAAAGCAGTGCAAAAATCAACGTCCAGTCTGACATTCTGATGTTTAAGAAGTGTTGCGTCCACAGAAGAGAGAGAATATACGGACACTTGTGAGATGCATCACTTGTTACATTAAGGTCAAAGTTCACGTTTCCTTCTAGTGGCTGAGAGCAGACAACATCACACACACCATTGTACCAAATTGAATGGAGTAGGTTTAAATGCTAATACCAACCGTACAGCCGCACGTATGCTGAGAAACAGGCAGTGGCTGACTGTAGCCACATAAAAAAGCCTGCCTCGTACGGCAACGAATTCCCGCAACAATATGTTAGTCTGATCCGGACAAACATGCAGAGGCGTGCAGGAAGCCTGTGTCCATTAAAGCCGTGGGCTGCGCTCTTCGGGGAGATGAGAGCAGCTTCTTTAGCTTTATTAACGTGACGGAGGGGCACTGCTGCGGTGTGTGTGTGTGAGTGTGTGTGAGTGTGTGTGAGTGTGTGTGAGTGTGCGAGTGTGTGTGTGTGTGCCGGCAGGAGTGGAGTTCTCACCTGCGCACGGAGGAGGGGAGATAATTGCCTGATTGCAGGTTATTACTTGGCTGGTGAGAACCCCACGGAGGCTCTTATCTCGCGCCGCGTCGAAGCATCGCCATTCCTCCTCCTCCCTCTCTTCCTCCCTCCCTCCCTCTCTCCCTCCCTCCTCTCCCTATCTTCCTCACTTTTACTCCCTTTTTCCTTCCCCCCCTCCCCCCAACACCCCAAACCCTCAACCACCCACTCCACCCTTTTTAATCTCTTCCGTTTTTTTCCTTCTTCACCTTGTTTTTTTCTTCATAAAAAAACACTGACCTCAAGTAGAGAGAGCAAGCCTGGCCTTTCTGCCACTCCATCTTCCCTCCAGCCTCTCGCTGAGGTAACCCCGCCGTGTGCTATTCCCCGCGCCCCAACGCGATCTCTGCTCCTCTTCCTGTGTCTCCGGGAATATTAATAGCGTATTAGCGCCGTCCGCAGCTTATCATATAGGAGCCGGCTTGAGGCTCGGAGGTAACCCCATACCGGTTAGGCAAATATGCGCAACATGGCCCCGACATTCGGTTTGTATTTGTATCCATTAGCGACCTCCACGCTGGGCCCCACAGCGGTAGCGGAGGTTTTACTCTCTCTCTCTCTCTCTTTTTTATTCAACGGATGAAATGTTGACTTAACCGTTAGGTGTAATGAACTATGCTATGCAATCT
>CM059283.1:12708096-12745596 GCA_030347295.1 Setipinna tenuifilis
TGTGTGTGCGTGCATGCGTGCATATGTGTGCAGGAGTGTGTGTGTGTGTGTGTGAGTGTGAGGTGGAGGGTGTTGCTGGATACCAGAGGGAGCCTCGGTGCAGAAAGGAAATGGGGGGAAAAGCCACATGAGGGGCCAATTGATGCTGCTAGCAGGTGGATGGCTCTTCCTTTCAGGGCCCAGCGAGCGCATGGTGTGAGAGAGGGAGAGAGGGGAGAGAGGGAGGGGGGAGAGAGAGATGGAGAGAGGGAGTGAGAGAGTGAGGGGAGGGAGGGAGAGAGAGTGACAGAGAGAGGGAGAGAGAGGGTGTGAGGAGGGAGAGGGAGAGAGGGAGGGAGAGGGAGAGAGGGAGAGAGAGAGGGAGAGAGAGGGAGGGAGAGAGGAGAGGGAGAGAGAAAGAGAGGGTGAGAGAGAGGGAGAGAGAAAGAGAGAAAGAGAGAAAACGAATGGGGAACGCATTTCCTCTTTCAAGGAGATCACTTATCTCAAATCAGCCGCCTATTGAAATGGGCCTCCTCTTTCTCTTCTCCCCTCCTCTCTTCTCCCCTCCCTTACGCTCTCTCCCTCCTCCCTTCATCCCTCCATCTCTCTCTTACTCCATCTTACTCCCTCTCTCTATCTCTCTCATGCTTCTCTCTCTTGCTATCTCTCAATTACTCTCTCTTTCGCTCTCTCACCTATTTAGGCTCTCACTGACTCTAACACTCTCTCGCTCTCACTCCCTCTCTCTCTCCCTCTCTCTCTCCCTCTCTTGTCTTCTTTCTTTCTCTCTTTTCTCTTGGCCTCAGAGAGCGTGCCTCTTCTTCCAGCAGCACCTGGCACTCAGCTCAGCGGGGGGGCGTGTGTTCAATGGCTGCAGAGCGAGGCAGTTAAGCATCATTATATCTGTGTCTGAGCTCCGTGCCGTGCCCCCCCCCCCCCCCTCACCATGCCCCCCTCATGCCCCCTCATGCCCCACCCCCACCCCCTCCTACCCCCGCCTCTGCCTGTCATTAACTTGGGGGCCCGGACAGCAGCAGCAACAGAACCAGTGACGCCATCATGCACACGTATACAGTACGCATACACACAAACTTACATATCACACACACACAGATACACAGACATGAGTGTGCCGTGTGCGCGCACACACATACACACACACACACTACCCCAACAAGCGCACACTACCACATAGGCTACATCTGTAGACTGCACAGAAATCAAATTCACAGAACCTTGATTACAGTGAAAAAACACACATATTAACAAACATGTCATATGTACACACATATGTGCGTGTGTGCACACATGCATACACGCACACACAAATACACAAACACATTTGCAATGCATGCTCACAGAAACATATCTTCCATGCACAAGAGCATCATGCATCATACATACATACATGCATACATACAACACATCATACATACTGTATACCATGCACAAACATGCTCGCACACACACACACACCACACACACACACACACACACACACACACACACACACACAAGAGCACATCAGCTTACACTGCATATACACTGCAACACACAAACAAACAACACACATACACTGCACATATGCAGACATGACTATAATAGAAGTGCACACACACACACACACACACACACACACACACACAAGCGGAGAAGAGCGCGGGCTGCGCAGACCTTACAGATGTTCCTGTGCGCTCGAGCGTCTGGTGGCGTGCGGCCCTCCCGCCGTGCGGCGTCTTTTGTGCGGGCGGAAACGTCCTGTTGCTCCCAAAATTGGCCTCAGTTTGAGGTGCAGTCATCTTCCTCTAATGGCGGAGGCACCGCTGAGGGGAGGTGGGCGGGAGGGAGACCAACAGGGACCAGAGGCACAGAGAGGGAGTGTGTGTGTGTGTGTGTGTGTGTGTGTGTGTGTGTGTGTGTGTGTGTGTGTGTCAGTGTGTGCATATTTATGTGTGTGCGTCTTGTTTGTGTGTGTCTTGTGTGTGTATGTCTTGTGTGTGTGTGTGTGTGTGTGTGTGCGCATGTTTGTGTGTGTGTCTGCCTTGTGTTTGTGTGTGCGTAAGTGTGCTTCTGTGTATGTGTGTGTGGTGTTAGTGTAAGTGTGTTTGTGTGTACGGGTGTGTGCGTAAGTACGTTTGTGTGTACGTGTGTGTGCGTAAGTACGTTTGTGTGTACGTGTGTGTGTGTGCCTAAGTATGTGTGTGTGTGTGTGTGTGTGTGCGCGTGTGCAGGCAGGGGGAGTGTTATATTGTTGTGAAAGATTGGGATGTGTTTAACTCCCCGCCTCAAATTGCACCCGCTGGTTAAGGAGCAGACATCTCAGTCACAGTTTGGTTAACAGCGCTTGTGGCTTTTTATTTCTTCTTCTGCGGAAGCTTTTAATGCCTTTCCTCAAACAATGATTTTGAACACGGAGTTGCAGATAATTTGGTGTGTTACCCATAAAAAGAACTTTTTGAGACTCGAGAATTTACCAAGTGGCTCTTTAAACTTTGAAAAGACAATCATTGCACCACTTAACCTCTTGTATTGGCCACAGACAGATGTCGAACAGAACCTCAGAAAAACTCCAGTGTCATAAATGTATTTCCTGTCTCTTATCTCCTTGTCAATTGTGTGTATGTATGAATATATTTTGGATGCTTTGGCTGAAACAAAGATGTGATAGACATTCTTTCTTTTGTTTGGGGTGGTGGTATGTGTGTATGTGTGTGTGTCTGTGTGTGTGCAGGGTAGGTGGGGGGTTGGGGCTGGGGGGGGGGGTGATTTGGGGGGTCTTGCAGTTCTCAAATCTGCCTTCGCCACATGTGGGACACCCTCCTCCCTTTACACACACACACACACACACACACACACCCACCCCCAGAATCCCAATGAGTTTTAGATCAGAGCAAGTTAATGATCAGAGGGGACCGGCACAGTGTCCAGTCTGTCTCATGAAGGATCATCTGTGATACCACACACACACCCACACACACGCCCCCATCCCAATTATAAAGTAGCCTAGTAATAGTAATGGACCTGATGGTGTGTGTGTGTGTGTGCATGTGTGTGTGCGTCCATGTGTGTGTGCGTCTGTGTATAAAGGGGTGTGTGTGATGTGTGTGTGTTTGTGTGGAGGGTGTGTGTGTGTGTCCATGTGTGTGTATGCATCTGTGTCTGAAGCGGTGTGTGTGATGTGCGTGTGTTTGTGTGTGTGTTTGTGTGATGTGATGTGTGTGTGGAGGGGGGTAGTTGTGTGTCTGTGTGTGTGTATGGAGGGTATGTGTGTGTGCATCTGTGTGTGAAGGAGTGTGTGTGTTTGTGTGTGATGTGATGTGTGTGTGTTTGCGTGGGGGTGTGTGTATGTGTCTGTGTGTGTGTGTGTGCAGGGTTGTGTGTTTTGTGTGTGTGTAGAGGGTGTGTGTGTGCGCGTCCATATGTGTGTGTGTGTGCATCTGTGTGTGTGCATCATCTGTGGGGTGATGTGTGTGTTTGTGATGTAATGTGTGTTTGTGTGCACTGCTGGGGCCTCAAAGCCAAGTGTCCCCGGTCCCGGTCTGTGTGTGTGTGTGTGTGTGTGTGTGTGTGTGTGTGTGTGGGTCTGGCGTCATCAAGGTGCCCGTTAAAGGGGTCCGTGGGGGAATGGGCGTCCGTGCGGCGCATATGTTAATCAACGCTGTTAATGTAGCAATGAATTAGGAGTTTAGTTGTCACGGCAGGGTTAACACAGCTGATGCAGGCCAGAGGCAGGAGGAGGCCAGAGGGAGGGAGGGAGGGAGGTCCACCCAGGGGTCTCTACTGAAAACCTCCACCCCCCTTCAGTCCAGCCCAGCCCAGCCCATCACATCACACCCAGCCACCCAGCCACCCCACCACCAGCCACCACTCCCTCCCTGCCTGCCTGCCTGCCTGCCTGCCTGCCTGCTGCCTCTCTGCCTCCTGGGTCCCCTCTGGATCACAGAGTCGGGGCCGTATGGGGCCTAATTAGGGCAAATTGGAAAAGTGTTGGGAGGTGGCGTGCACGTGGAGCCCGTCCCCTGGTGCGCCGCTCTCCACACACATGTGCATACACACACACACACACACACATGCGTGCAACACACATACACACACACGCCCTTAGACCTTAACCCCCGCCGGCCGTTTTGGCGTCAGGGTCTGGTGGCGTTTGCAGCTGTGCACGTGTGTGTGTGTGTGTGTGTGTGTGTGCACAAACACACAGGGAACACACAAACAACAACACAGGCGTTTGCAGATAGAAACAAATTTGTATGTGTTGCATATACACACAGGCACTATTCACTCACACACGTACTGTACATGCATGCATTCACACACACAGACACACACCACACACACCACACACACACACACACACCTTCAAAAGACACACACAAACACACACAAACACAATAGTCTAAACAGATACCAGTAAATTCACACCAGCACGCAATCACACAAACAAGTGCCCACGCAGACAGACAGACCAACACACACACAAACACACACACACAAACACACACACACACACACACACACACGCCCATCGCACCTGCTCCACTCCCTACGTGAGGGGGCAATGATAGATAGACAGAGCCTGCGCTCAATTACAGCTCCCCTCCTCTTTCCACACACACACACACACACACACACACACACACACACACACACCACACGGTATTGATGGACTGCGGGGGCCACAGGCTTTGTGAGCTGGGATCATCTGCTGGAAATTGTCTGCTGGCCCCAGCAGCACCTGCGCGGAGTGGTGGAGGTGGGGAGGTGGAGGTGGAGGTGGAGGGGGGGGGGGGGGGGGGGTAGGTGAGTGAGTGAGGGAGCGAACGAGTGAGTGAGTGAGCGAGCGGAGGGGCGGAGGGGTAGATAGAGGGGGAATGACAGTACCTTTGGGGATCACACATACACACACACACACACACACACTAACACACACACAGCTGCCCACCAGCCCAGAGACTACGAGTACGTCTTCACGGAAATGGGCGCAAAATGAACAACAGTGGGGGTGGGGGTGGAGGGAGACAGGGGGGGGGGGGTGCTGTAAAGAGATGGAAGAAGGGGGCCAGCAGTGGAACACATGTGTCCTGCCGCCCCCCCCCCCCCCCCCCCCAATCCCCCCAACCCATCCCATCACACCCCCCCTCTCCCCACCCACCCATCCCACCCCAAACCCCTAAACACCACCCCGTTTGCCCACCCACAACTCATCTCTTTATTATTCCGTAATTAGCCCTTTGGCAGTCTGCTAAGGGACATGGTGTGTGTGTGTGTGAGTGTGTGAGTGTGAGTGTGTGTGTGTGTGGTGTGTGTGTGTGTGTGTGCGTATGGTGGGTGTTGGGGGGTTGGGGGGTTGAGGATGGGTTGGGATCCCCCCTCGAGGACCGTCTGTGTTGACAGACACATGCGGGCAAAGGAGAGAGAGAGAGAGACAAAGAGAGAGAGAGAAAAAGAGACAGAGAAAGAAAGAGAGAGAGGGAGAGAGAGACAGGGGGAGAGAGAAGGAAAGAGAGAGACAGAGAGAAAGAGGGAGAGCAAAAGAGAGAAAGAAAGAAAGGGAAAAAAACAAACATGCTGACTGGTGAGGTCATGGCGCGTGTTCATTGCTCTCATAAACAGGGGCTCCGTGACTCGCAGAGATTGTAAGTAAACACACACACAAACACACACACACAGACAAATACTTAAACACACACCCCTTCAGCCATTTGACCATCTCTTGAAAACAGTCCCATTTTTTTGTCGTTTTCCTGCTTGTTTTTCCCTCCATCCTTGTCCGCTTGTGCTGGAGATAACTGACTCCCTCTCTCTCTCTCTCTCTATCTCCCTCCCTCTCTCTCTACCTCTCTCTATCCCTCTCTCTCTCTCTCATTCTCCCTCTCTCTCTTCTCTCTTTCGTCTGGCGTGCATTATAGCCGTCGTGAACAGACTGAAGAAGCCACTAAAGCGGTTGGCGGGGAAATCAATAGCGGCCTGTTTGCACACACACACACACACACACACACACACACACACACACACACACACACACACACACACACACACAAACTCTTTCTCTCTCTCTCATACACATTCACACAAACACCATCATCAATAGCGGCCTGGTTGAGCACCAGAGATTTTAACTGTCTCCAGGACGCTAATGGTAAAGGCATCCATCTGTGGGAGAGAGAGAGAGAGAGAGAGAGAGAGAGAAAGAGATCAAGACATAGAGATAGAAAGAGAGAGAGACAAAGAGAGAGAGAGAGAGAGACAGAGAGAGAGAAAGAGATCTAGACAGAGAGATAGAAAGAGAGAGAGACAAAGAGAGAGACAGAGAGAGAGAGAGAGACAGAGAGAGTGCGAGACACTGTTCCGCTATCCGACCAAAATGGTCTTTACTACTACGCTATAACATCACTACCACATTGCAAAAAACATTACTTATATACTACAACTTGGACACACCATTATGGCACAAAAAGGAAAGAAAAAGAAGGTTACACTTTGTTTTACTTACATTTCGCACTTACACTGTACCATAGGGTTAGGGTAAGTCTTAGTGTTAAGTATGTACAGTGTAAGTAATGTTGCTACAGGTAGCTACACTAAAAAAGGAACCATACAATAAAGTGTTCCCAAAAAAAAAAAACAAAAAAAAAATTAAATAAGAAGTTTGTCTTAGGAGGCTAAATTCTTGCACCTAGAGTAAAAGAAAGAGTTCTTAGGTTCAGAAGTAGGTCTGTAAATATTAGTCTTGAGTAGCTGAGATGCTTGAAGTGGGGCTGGAGAGAGAGCCCAGTGTGGTCCCTGGGACTGTGAGGGCTGTGAGGCTGTGGGAGTTGAGTGGAGCCCTAGGCTCTGCTGCAGCTGTGTGGAGAGGAGCTGTCTGCTGCTGCTGGTCAACACTCACCTCCTTATATTAGTGTTATGGACTCTCTTCCACTTCCACACAGCACTGCCACGTGGGCCTCTACCTGTGCGATTGCATGTGTGTGTGTGTGTGTGTGTCTGTGTGTTCTTGTGTGTATGTGAATGTGTAAATGTATGTCTACATGCCTGTGTGTGTGTGTTCTTGTGTGTGTGTGTTCTTGTGTGTGTACATGCCTGTGTGTGTGTGTGTGTGTGTGTCTGAGATGCTCTCACTCTCCTCGTCCTGCCCGAGGCTAAGTGTGAGCATTCAGCTGGAGAGCCAGGTGCCGCTTGAGTGCTGATGCTGTTACAGCAGCCCATTTGAAAGACACGTCCAAACAAATGAGTGAGGAGGCAGAGGGGAGGATAGAGAGAGAGAGAGAGAGAGAGAGAGAGAGAGAGAGAGAGAAGAGAGAGAGAGAGAGAGAGAGAGAGAGAGAGAAAGAGAGAGAGAGAGAGAAAGAGGGAGGGCGGACTGGCCCAACACAGTAAAAAAATGTGTGAAGAGGAGAGAGAGAGAGGGAGGGAGGGATAGAGAGAGAAAGAGAGAGAGAGAGTTGAGGACTGGCCCAAAACAGTTGGAAAATTTGCACAAAAAAAAAAAGCTGGATATCTGTGAGTGAATCGTGCTCAAGTGAGTCTCAATTCAAGCACCAAATCATCCTGGCAGGCAACCAATGGCAGGCCATGATCTGAGCGCGTGCTCTTGACAGCTGAGATGGAAAACAAACACAAGAGACAAACCAGGTGAAGTGCTCTGCCTTTCTTTCCAGCAGCATCCTCTGTGGTCCAGGCTGGTCCAGTGGAGATGGTCTCCACATCCAAAAGAATATTTTTTCTCTCTTATGTGATAGATAGAGGCTACACACCCACACTCAAAACTCTCCTCTCTCTCCTGTTGCACCTGTTTGTGTGTGTGTGTATGTGTGTGTGTGTGTGTGTGTGTGTCTGTCTGTCTCTGTGTACACGTGTCCATGTGTGTGTGTGTGTGTGTGTGTGTATGTGTGTGTGTGTGTGTGTGTGTGTGTGTGTGTGTGTGTGTGTGTACATGTGTGTGCGTGTGTGTGTGTGTGTGTGTGTGTGTGTGTGTGTGTGTGTGTGCGCGCGCGCATGTGTGTGTGTGTGTGTTTGTGTGGATGAGATTCTGGGCATAATTTGAATCTCATCCCTGATAAATGAGACGATCTGTGTGATTGTTGCTCCTCGGCTCACCACAGAAGAGACGGAGGGGGCAGAAGAAAAAAAAGAGTGGCAGAGCAAAGAAAAAGAGAGGGAAAGAAGAAAAAAGAAAGGGAGAGAGATAGAAGGAAAGAGAGAGAGAGAGAAAAAGAAAGAGAGAGAGGGAGATTTGGAGAGGAGATAGCAAAGAGAGACAGAGAGACAGACAGACAGATAGAGAGAGAGAGATAGAGAGATAGAGATAGAGAGAAGGATGAAAAAACAAGCATTGCAATAAAAGACTGATAGCTGTGCTTTAATGACACTGCGGCGAGTTTCATTATGAATATGGGAACCTCCGGGGCGCGTTTGGAGAACAAATGAAATGCAAATAGCGTTTTGAAGAAAATCGCTCCGTTTAAAAAAAAAAAAAAAAAAACACGAAACACGAACGGGACCCCAAAGAAGAGTTTAATTTGTACCCGAAGAAGAAGAAGAAACAGCAACACAGAGAATCGCCCATCAGCCCATTGTACCCCTTCTGATCCACACAATCTCGGGGGAATGCCATCGCCATCACCCCCCCCCTTCAGATCCTGTCCAGTCGAAAGCACTTCAGTGGCCATAACCGCGATGTAACAACACGAGGACGAGAAGCGACACATTAGGCTTTATGAAACTCCAAAACGACATGTGCAACAAAAGCCTGTCGCCAATTGAAGAACAGAGCCTGCGGACACTGGCAATAAGCGCTGGTATTAGATTCTGATGAGTTTTTTTCCGAGATGGCAGGCAGGGCCACGATACTGGTATTGGATTGGGATGTAGTTTTAGAGACAGCAGGGTCATTGTTGCATTCTGGACTTAACTGGTTGTCTTGATTTGCTGTGTATTTTTAGTGGATGGCTGTGTATGTGTGTGTGTGTGTGCCAGTGTCTGTGTGTGTGTGTGTTTGTCCGTGGGTGTGTCTGTGTGTGACCATGAATGCATAAATGCAGATATGGTTCATGCATATATGTGCTGTGAGTATGAGGGAGACTGTGATTGTGTGCTTCTGCATGCATGAATGTAAATGTGCATGTGTCAGGGTGTGTGTGTGTGTGCATGTGTGTCTGTGTCTGTGTCTGTGTTTGTGCATATCTGTGTGTGCATGTGTGTGCACATGTGTGTGTGTGTGTGTGTGTGTGTGTGTGTGTGTGTGTGTGTGTCTGGGGAGGCTGGTGGGTCTGCTGGACCTATGGTACTGCTCACTGGGGACCCAGTCTGTCCTGAGGTCCGTCATGATTAATCTCCTGCCGTCACGTCCCTGCAGATGTTTACACTCGGATATTTGGGGCTGCATATGTCTGCTGGCATTAGTGTGTGTGTGTGTGTGTGTGTGTGTGTGTGTGTGTGTGCATAATGTCTAGTGGCATTAGTGTACCGGTGTGCATGTGTCAGTGTGTGTGTGTTTGTCTGTGTGTGTGTGCGTGTGTGTGTGTGTGTGTGTGTGTGTGCATATGTCTAATGGTGTGTGTGTGGGTGGGTCTCTTTTGTCCCTCTCCACTTATTTCGAGACAAGCCTTGTCACCTGGGCCATCTGGAGGATACAGGGGCTAACAATCTCCCTCATCAGACCCCCACTCTTAAACAAAAGACACACACACACACACACACACACTCGCAATACACATTTCATATGCGCTCATGTTTTATGTCCCCACCCACACAATTTCATTTTTTCACAGTTAACTTCCACACACCTAATTAGCTTTCACATATTACATGGATTAGCGGTTGTTAGCTAATTGCGCAGATACTACAGAATGAAGTGCTGTGGAGTGACATTAACAATAACACTTTGATTGAAAATGATGCCATGATTGTAGTAGTGAGCATTTAGTAAGTGTGAAATCTTTAATCGCTCGAGGAACACGTTTTTGCCGAAATGCATCTATCTGTCTTGGGCATGTTGTCAATTTAATAAAAAATAAAGAAATTGTATTTGAGAGTGCCTTTATTTTTTCCTTGGTGTAATTGTTGTTCTTTTCTTACACACCCAAAGACTTAATTGTTTGGAGTTAAGTGCATCCACCTCTCGGATTCAAATCTTAAATGGCTTTTAGGCAAGCAATGTGCTTTGTGGCTGATGAACCTCCCCCACATCCCCCCACACCCTCGAGACTTCATCAGCTGTGGAGTGGCCGTGACTTGACCTCTCTCAGGACCTCTCCAAAGACAATAGTGCGCACAGCGACAGATATCAGAGCCAGACTCAAGCTCCAGGACCGGATGCAATACAAAAGAAATTCATGAACTGTAACAGTTTATTTATTTTCTTTTTGTAAACAGAATAGAGTAAGGGGGAGCACTTTATTTTACAGTTTGTTTTTAGTGTATCTACATGTGACAATGTGTAATATTATGTATTTACACTGTACATACACCGTACACACTAACCCTAACCCTAAGGTACAGTGTAAATACATAATGTTACACGTTGATACACATTTTGTTACACTGTCCCTAATTGATGTAACGGGGGCAGTAAAATAAACCTTTCTTTCTTTTCTGTTCTTTTAAACAATAGAGGACGGAGGAGAGGATGCTGTTACAAGTCTCCTCTCTGAACCTTTGACTTCCCTGACTAAGCCAATAAAAGAGCTTGTCAAAGATGGGGTGGAGGGCTGTATTTAGTGTTGTTTTTCATCTCTCAATCCTGCTTTTTAACAAATCAATACGGAGCCTTGTCTGTTATAAGAGTGAGCATGTTTAAGGTGAGGCTGACTCCTGTGCTCCTGAGGCAGCTCTCACTAGGTGGGGTCTAGACTCAGGGCTCACTGATACAGCTGATGGAAGTAGAGATATGTTATCGGGACGGCCTTTGTAATAACTATAGATATAGATAGTAGCCGTTGGTCTTACTTTACTTCTCAGCAGTAAAATCATTTATAAACATATTTATTTCAATCGATCTGTTCCTCTGTTGGCTGTCTGCATGTGTGTGTCTGTCTGTTGGCAATTATGCTATCTGATGTATATCTCTGTCTGCCTGTCTGCCTATCATCCTTTTGTGTGTGCTTTAACATTTGTAGAAATAGTGTAAGAAGAATGGTTAACAAATGATGAACAAAGTGTTAACTGAAAGTTAACAAATGTTAAATAAATGCTTCATAGACAGTAGTCATTACTGTCATATTCTGTGCCAAAATACTGTGCTTCTGTCTGGTCCAGGTCTTCCCACACACACCATGTTAACACCCAGCTAAACACAACAATGCACATCATTACTGGCACTGTCCACTCAACACCACTTCCAATGGCCACTCCCAGAGTCCTGTCCAACATAACCCCCCCCCCCCCCCCTCCCTCCACACACACAGACTTATACAACAAGATCAAGCACTCACTTAGAAGATGCACCAAAATATCAAAGCCCCCCCCCCGCCTACCTCTCCATGTAGACATCTTCAACCCACCGACCCACTGCCCAACTCCCCTCCTCCAGACAGCTAATTTGGAAGGAACCCCCCTTCCACCTGCTGACTCGGATGCCAAGTCTGCCTGGAGAGTGGAGTGGGAGTCCAAAGACACCCCAAAACAAACACCTGACATCAGACCCCACTTACTCATCCCGTCCCTGGCATCAACCTCCTAAGGAGACCGCGGGGCTACACTAAACAGAGTCAGGACTGGTCAGGGCCTTGCCTGGCCAGCCTCCATAGGTGGGGAGTGGGAGAGGGGCAGCCCAAACCCAAGCCCAGGTCTTATACAGTACTTCCAGTGGGAGCTTTGCGGCACTATGCAACTTTTTCTAGTTAATTAATCATCTTCATCAGTCGCTAGATGCTTAAATGAATCATTACCGGGCGAATGAAGACTCTCTCAGCCGCTCCCGCTGTCTGTGGACAGAATACTACTACGCTTGCAGCGTCTGGATGTCCATCCTGTCACCCTCAGACTCACAAAGTCTCGGAAATCGCAAGAAGCAGGATCTTTAAAATTTGAAGAAATTAACCCTAACCCTAATTCTAACCCTAACCCTAACCCTAACGCAACCCTAACGAAACCATATTAAATTCTGAAGACTTTACTTACCTTGGTGGACATGACGACTGTCGTATTTGCCGTTTACTCTGACCAGCTGAGTTGGAAGTCCACGTTAACTAGATTGCCCTTTTACTTGGAGACAGCTGGAATTAGCTCCATTGAGAAAAAAAAGCACTCAAAGTTGCATAGTATCGCTTTAAAAATCTCATGTTAAAGATGAGCTCCAAACCTCCTGTAAAGACACCCTCCCTCCCCAGACCCAGGAGTCAGTCGTCAGACCGCTCCCCTCCACACACACACACACACACACACACACACACACACAAACATTCACACACACACTCACACCCCCCATACTCTTTGTGTGTGACAACAGCAGTGGTGGTGACAGCTAACAGTGACATTAGCAGCAGGTTCCCCAGTGCTGAGGGCCTGTTCACTGCGCATCCAACACACACACACACACACACACACACACACACACACACACACACACACACACACATACCTGCACACTCCCATTGCTGACTTCCTGTTCACCGCGCATCTAACACACACACACACACCACACACACACACACACACACACTCCCAGTGCTGAGGGCCTGTTCGCCACGCATCCAAATCACTGATTAATGCACGCTGTACTCCTCCACAAGGAAGGTAGTGTGTTACAGCTTGACACAAAGCACAATCCCCCCCCATCTCCCAAAAAAATCTCAAACATACTCTCACTCTTTCACACACACACACACATACGTGCATGCACACAGTGAGACACGGGCACACAAGCACACAAATTCACAATTTACATGCACATCCAAACACTCACATACTCCCTCGATAACTTGCACAACCCTGTTCACATTCACATTTGTGCACAAACACGAAGACACACACACACACACACACACACACACACACACACACATACAAACACAGAGAGAAAGAGAGTCCCCAAATCTCCCCATGTTCAGCAGAAAGACAATACAGTACAGTACAGTCAGTGTACTGGCTGCCATGTCCCTAGCTTGGGAGATGCACACACACATACACACACACACACACATATACAAACACACACACAAAACACACACACATCTAAGCTAACACACAGACACACACACACAAAAAAAACACACACACAGATACACACACACACACATCTACACTAACACACACATACACAGATACACACACACACACACACAGCAGCAGTAGCAGCTTTGCCCAACACGCCTGCGGTGAGAGAGATGCTGTCCTGTGCTCTGGGCCACCACTGCCTTTTAATGCCTCACATCAAACACATTCACCACACACACACACACACACACACACACACACACACACACACACAGACATGATCAAATGATGCAGCTTGACACAGTCGTAGTACGTTCCTCTATTCTTTCTTTCTTTCTCTCCCGACTTTTAAACGTCAAAGGCTGTCTTTTTTCCTTGCTTCTTTCTTCTTTTTTACCCCCCTCTACTGTACCTATCTCACTCCCTTTTCCCCCCTTCTCTCTCCTTTTTGTCCCTTTTGTCATATTTGTCTCCTTTTTGTATTCTGTCTCGTTGTTTTGGTTATACACGACAAAACAACCTCTCTGTTTATGCCTCTCTTTTATATCTTTTATATCTTTCCCGCTCCCCTTTCCTCTTGGTTTCTTAGTGTATATTCTCCCCCTCTTACTGCTAAAGTCTCTTTATTAGTCTCTCTCTCACCCTTCCTGTCTCCCCACATACAGCAGCGAATGAGTCAACCGCTTTAGCAGCAGCCCAAACGCAGCGCTGCAACACAGGAGTATGGAGACAGACAGAGAGAAAGATAAAGATGGAGATAGAGAGAGATAAAGAGTGAAAGAGTGAGTGTGAGAGAGGAGAGAGGGGGGGGGGGCAGAGAAAGAGTGAGAGAAAAAGAAAAAGAGAGTGATAGAAAGATGGAGAGAGGAAGGGAGTAGGGAGAGAGAGGGAGAGAGAGAGTGAGTGAGAGAGAGTGGGGGAAAAGGAGAGAGAGTGAGTGATAGAGAGAGTGAGAGAGAGAGAGGGGGGGGAAAGAGAGAGAGGGAGGGGAGAGGCGAGATGGATAATGAAGTAATTGAGGCAGAAGTGATACTGTATTTCAGCAGTTTGGCACGTGTGGGAGGCTACATGATATTAGGTACATACATCAGGCTTGATTAATGATTGGCCGTAGACGAGGCCCGCGCTTGGCTCCGTGTCACATAATGTGATCCCTTGTTAGCCCTAATGCACTCCCAGGCCTTAATATGAGCAACATGGAGCTACAGAGCCCACGCCGATAAGCCATCAAGCCCACGCTCCCAATTCTTATAAGAGACAGAAAGAGCGATAGGAAGGAGATGGAGATAGAGAGAGAGAGACCGAGAGAGAGAGAGAGAGAGAGAGAGAGGGAGAGAGAGACTGATGAAGAAATTGGGTGGGGGGGGCAAGGGGGGGAGATGGGGGGTGGGAGGAGGAAGAGATGAAGTGAGAGAGAGATGAAGAGAGGAAGAGAGAAAGATGGTGAGAGAGAGATGAGGACAGAGAGGGTGAGAGAGAGATGAAGAGAGAGAGATGAATAGAGAGATGAAGAGAGAGATGGTGAGAAAGATAAGGAGAGAGAGATGAAGAGAGAGAGATGGAGAGAGATGGTGAGAAAGAGATGAATAGAGAGATGAAGAGAGAGATGGTGAGAGAGAGATGAGGAGAAAGAGATGAAGAAAGAGATGGTGAGAGAGAGAGGAAGGGAAAAAGATGGTGAAAGAAAGATGAGAAGAGAGAGATGAAGAGAGAGATGAAGAAAGAGATGGAGAGAGAGATGGGAGAGAGAGAGAGAGATGGAGAGAGAGAGATGGAGAAAGAGATGGAGAGAAATGAAGAGAGAGACGGAGAGAGAGATGAAGAGAGAGATGGTGAGGGAGAGGTGGGGAGAGAGAGATGAAGAGAGAGATGGAGGGAGAGAGATGGAGAAAGCGATGGAGGGAGAGAGGTTATCAGCGTGAGCTCCACCGACGCCCCCATTGCTCTATATCTGATGCGGGTCTGTTGACACTGATAGACTCGGCGTCTCCCATTTAGGGGATAATGAGATTGCACTCCTCACTCCTCGCACAAACCTCTACAGACTACAGAGCAGAGATGAGCAAAGGAGAGAGAGAAAGGGAGAGAGCAGAGAGAACGAAAGAGAGAGACAGAGAGAGAGAGAGAGAATGAGAGAGAGAGTAGAGATAAGCAAAGGAGAGAGAAAAAAGGAAGAAAGAGAGACAGAGAGAGAGAGAGAGAGAATGAGAGAGAGAGTAGAGATAAGCAAAGGAGAGAGAAAAAGGGAGCGAGAGAGCAGAGATGAGCAAAGGAGGGAGAGAAAGGGAGAGAGAGAGAGAGGCAGAATTGGAATGATGGAGGAAGAGATGAGGGAGAGAGAAAGAGAAGGATAGTCTTTGTGACTACCTGCTTCTGCTTTGAGGCTGAACTCTACCATCACCATGCACACATACACACGCACACACACACACACACACAAATTGTCAGAAATCAACAAAAACGAAAAACACATATTGCAATTGTCAGAAATCAACTAAAAGACAAACATTTAATCGTCAAAAACCAAAAAGAAGCTCCAGACAAAAGAATGGTGAACGAGAGGAACAGAAGAAGCGGGTGAGGAATGGCGTGGTCTGATTGGTGGAAAGTCGACCTCTTTCTAAAGCAGCGCCACACTGTGACTTCCTCAGGTGGTTTAAGATGCAGCAGGACACTGGAGGGGAGACTCTGACTAATTGAAAAGAGCCCAGCAGTGTAGAAGCGTCTGTAGCTGGTGCCCTCTCCTTCTTTTTTTTCTTTCTCTGTTTCTCTCTATCTATCTCTCCATCCCCTTCACTCTCTTTCTCTTTGCCTCTCTGTCGTATCTTTTCATTTCATTCTCTGTCTGGTTTTCTCTCTCTTTGTCTTTTTGCCCTTACTCTCTTTCTCTCTGTCTTATCTTTTCATTTCATTCTTTCTTTTTCTACCCCCCTTTGTTGAATGTCTTTCTCCCTCTATCTCTGTATTTTTCCCCATCTCTTTTGTGCTCTGTCTCGCTTTCTTTTCTCTCCCTCTGTGTAATGTCTCCCTCTCTCCCTCTCCCTCTTTCTCCCTCTCTCTCTCTCTCCCTTTCTCTCCTTCTTGCTCTTTGTATCTCTTTCCTTCCCCCTCTCTCTCCCCCCTCTCTCTTTCTCTCTTTCTCTGTAATGTTTCTTGTTATGCCTTCTCTTGCCGTCTTCCTGTGTGTGTGTCGTACTGTTCCTTCGTCTTTGTGTCTCCCCGTGTCGTCTCCTCTCAGTCTCAGTCTGTCGATCTCCACGCCGTGTTCTACTGATCCAGTCATATCTCGCGGTCCCCCACTCACTCTCTGTCTCCATCGCTCTCGTTCTCTCTCTCTCTCTCTCTCTCTCCTCTCTCTCTCTCTCGCTCTATCTCGCTCTTTCTTGAGACTCAGTCAGCTTTAGGGCCCTGACAGTGCCTTGTCAGAGTGAATCAGACATACAGAAAAACTCATATCAAATCATAAGTCATAAGTGATACATTATATCGGTTGCAGGTCTGAGACTTTTCTTAGCCTCTTTCTCAGGCCTTTACCCCATCTGTCCTTTAGTGAAAGCCTGCTAGACAACTAAAGAACATGAAGCAGGAGACAAGCAAAACCCTAAATTAAAACGGTTTTCAACCCATCTGTCTCTTTCGTTTCTTCTACTGTCTTTCTCTCCCACTGTCTCTTTCTTCCTTTTGCTCTCTGCATATCTCTGTCTCTCTCTCTCTCTCTCATGCTATCTCTTTCCCTCTATCTATTTCTCTGTCTGTCAGTGAACATGTTGAGCATGCAGTTCTCTTTGTGTCTGTATGTAAGAGTATCTGTGCATCTGTGTGTGCATGGTAAGAGTATCTGTGCATCTGTGTGCGTGTCTGACTGAGTGTGTCTCTGTGGCTGTGTGGATGGCAGTGTGTGTGTGAATGTCTGTGTGTGTAAGCTGTTTGTGTATTGGTCTATGTGTGTGTGTGTGTGTGTGTGTGTGTGTGTGTGTGTGTGTGTCTGTGTCTGTGTCTGTGTCTGTGTGTCTGTGTGTCTGTGCATATGTGTGTGTGAGAGAGAGAGAGAGAGAGAGAGAGACCGATATGTGCACAGGATGGAACATCGAGGGACTACGAGACTGGGGGACTGGAGGTAGGAGTGTGTGTGTGTGTGTGTGTGTGTGTGTGTGTGTGTGTGTGTGTGTGTGTGTGTGTACGCGCACGTGTGTGTGTGTGTGCGTGTGTGCATACGGGGGGTCACAGACAAAGCCGTAGGCTGTAGCGCATCAGAATGAGATCAGCACCTTGTCTGAGCATTGATTGATTCTCTGCGCCGTTGTTTTCCCGTCCATTGAAATTTACCTCATGCTCACACACACACTCGCCTGCCTGCCTGCCTGCCTGCCTGTGCGCTCTCACACACCAGTGTCCACAAAACATATTCATAGCTAAGCTTTCCCCACACACTGCCATGCACACACACACACACACACATACACACACACACATAGACATACATACATAAACACACACACACATACACACGCACACACACACAGAAATAGACATACATACATAAACACACACACACATACAGACAAGCATGAAAGTGACACTTTGATTTACACAGATATACACACACACACCTAATCACACACACACACGCACACACATGCACACACTGGCATGACACACACACACACACACACACACACACACACACACACACACACATACATACATACATATACCATGAACAGCAGATGTTGCTCTGCTTTGATCTGTGACAACATGCCTGGTGTGTTCCAATAACTGGGTGGCTGGCTATTGGCAGCCTCATCCACTATACATATTGCCTGGGCTGAGTCTCACACACACAAACAAACACAAATAAACACATCTACCAACAAACAAACAAACACACACACACACACCCATCAGGCCAATGGGGAGACAAAACATGCTCGCATACGACATGCTGGATGCACGTCCAAAAAGACACACACACACACACACACACACACACACACACACACACACACACACACACACCACACACACGCATAAAGTCACTGAAACACATCAGTGGCGTCAGATGTCCATAAATACATAAACTCACATACACAAATACGTCCACAGATGGACAGACTGACTGATGCATACAAAAATACACAGACACACACACACACACACACACACGTACACATATGCACACACACACACACACAGAAAGATGGGAGGGAAAGACAGACAGACAGACAGACAGACAGACAGACAGACAGACAAGGAGAGACAGACAGACAGAGAGACCGAGAGCAGAAGCATTGACCGGGAGCCAAACAGGCAGCCAATCTCCATCGCTGTTGCCTGCAAGGCAGGTGACACGGTGAAGAGGCATTAGGGGAGGGCAGCCTGTGTGTTTGTGTGTGTGTGTGTGTGTGTGTGTGTGTGTGTGTATCTGTGCCTGTATGTGTGTGTGTGTGTGCATGTGTGTCTGTGTGTGTGTGTGTATGTGTGTGTGTGCCGCGCCTGTATGTGTGCGTGTGTCTGTGTGTGTGTCTGTGTGTGTCTGTGTGTCTGTGTGTGTGTGTGTGTGTATGTGTCAGAAGGGGTGGGGGCAGCCAGGGATGCAGCCAAGGATCAGGGGGCTGTTTATTTATTTATTTATTTATTTTTTGTCCGCCCCTCATTTCTACCCCTCCTATTTGCCCCTCCGCCTCCTGCCTCCACCCCCCCCTCCATCACCCCCCCCCCCCCACCCTCGCCTACTGCCCCCTGTTCACCACCCCTGCCGCAATAAAAATGCAAATCCAGCCAATTCCCCTGCCCATAGGCTCTATGTAAAACAGGTTAGAGTTCCTCGCTCCATGCGTGTACCCTCAATTTACCAGTTGGCCTTCTCTTTCTTCTAATCTCTTTATGTGCTGTTCATTAAAAGCCATTGGCCTGAATGTTTATACATCTCTTTCTGGCTCCCTGCATCTTTCCTTCTCTCTCTCTCTGTCTGTCTCTCTGTCTCTCCTTCTCTCTCTCTCTCTCTCCCTGTTTATCCCTGTCTCTCTCTCTCATCTCTCTCTGTCTCTTCCTCTGTCTCTCCTACTCTCTCTACTGCTGTCTTTGCTTCTCTCTCTGTCTCTCTCAGTCTCAGTCTCTGTCTGTCTGCCTCTCTCTCTCTCTCTCTCTCTCTATCTCCCTCTCTTTCTCTCCTTCTTATCCTTTCTTTCTCCCTTTATCTGCGGATGACACTGGCCAGGATGCTGGCTTGGCCTGGCTGTGCTGTTGGAACACATGTGCGTTCAGGTTGCTATTGTTCTAATTAGAGTGTGGATGAGGAGGAGATTAGAGCCGCAGCTTGGAACTGACCCATGTTCCCGTCTGACAATGCCTATGCTGTGTGTCTTATCTGTGTGTGTGTATGTGTGTGTGTGTGTGTGTGTGTGTGTCTGTGTCTGTGTGTGTGCGCACATGTTTGGGCACGTGAATGTGTGAGTATGTGTTTTTTGTATGAGTATGTGTGTGTGTTGTGTGTGTGTATCTATGTGTGTGTGTGTTTGTGTGTATGTGCATGTCTATGTGTGTACGCATCTGTGCAAATACCTGGCTACCTGTCTGCCTTTGTTGTCGATTGTTGTTGCTGTTCGGGCCTAATTATCTGCTATTTTTCCACATGCCTCTCCCGGGCACCAGGCATCAGGGAATAGTCTCTGGAAGAGATTTGTCATTTGTACAATTCCATCTTCGTGCGGCTGATGTTTTTGTTTTTTTTTAGACCCCATAAGTAAACAAGGCAACAAGGCAACCCGCACACACACACACACACAAAAAAAGATGGAGTCTGCCTACTCGAGCCTTGTCAGGGATGAGCCTGGAATGAATGAAACAACTGATTCCTGTTGACATATTCATATCAGAGGACGCCCGCCTGATCCCCAGACAGACGGCAGTCGAACCCGAGCAACAACCAATGGGAGAGAAAAAGAAAAAAAGAAAGAATGAAAGAATGAGAGAGAGAGAGAAAGAGAGAGAGAGAGAAATGGGTGGTGTGTGTGTGTGTGTGTGGGGTGGGGGGGGTGGGTGAAAACCAAACAAGAATCTGCATAATGCCGCCTTTGTCCCCATTTTGGCCCCCTCGAACTTTCACATGTGATTAGCTTCACCGACTGCAGCAGTGAGATATGGTAGCATTGGTGCGTGTGTGTGTGTGTGTGTGTGTGTGTGTGTGTGTGTTTGGGGGTGGGGGGGCGGGTGTGGCTGTCTTGGGGAACCTCATGAACACCTCCTACCACTCGACAGCCCCAATCGCCCCCAATCACCCCTGCCCCCCCACCACAAGTCTTCACCCCTCCAATCAGAGGTGGAAGGGTTAGGGGGGGGGGGGGGTGAGGCGGTGTCCCTCGAGACTGGTTATGACAAATAAGATTAATGTCGTCGCAGCCTCCAGACCCCCACAGATTAGACTGATAGGTGATTTTCTCAAGAGAAGGCCCCATATGCGTATGCGTGCGCGCGTGTGTGTGTGTGTGTGTGTGTGTGTGTGTGTGTGTGCGCACCCCCATATGCATGTGTTTGTCAGAAGGGCCTGTGAGTGTGTGTGTGAGACAAAGCGGCCTGGGCGTGGGGATGTTTGGTGATGCTAGTGTGTGTGTGTGTGTGTGTGTGTGTGTGTGTGTGTGTGTGTGTGTAGTTGGGGGCCCCTGCTGAGCCTCCTGTCCGCCCCCGCCTCTAATGACCACTCAACCATGGGGAAGGGGGGTCAAGGGGTCAAGGGTCGTAGGGGGGCCCCAGCAGGGAACCCCACCGCACACACACACACCCACACACACACACACACACACACACACACAGCCCCATCCTGGGGCGCTGAAGCGATGGATGAAGAGGGGAGAGCCGTCCCCCGAAACCCCCTCGGGTCTGGGAGAGCCCCAAATTGCCATTTATGCGGAGAGCCTATGGGCTATAGCAGCCTCCTTATCGTCTAATTACACCGCCGTGCAACACATACTTGTGCGAGCGAACGAGAGAACAAACGAGAGAGTGAACGAGAGAGCGAACGAGCGAGAGAGAGTACGAGTGAGAGAGCGTGTGGCGACTCCAGGATGAACCCATCCTCAGGACAAGCCTGATTTCCTTTTCCCCCGTAATATCTGGGAGAACTGAACGAGTCAGAGCGAAGAGAGAAAAAAGGGATAGAGAGATAGTGTTAGCGGCGGGGGCGCCTGAATAGTTTTACATATTGTAAAGAGAGTGGAGTGTGGGAGAGGCTTCACACAATAGCAATAAAGGGAAAAAAATATATCTCTCTATCCCATTGCCACCCCCCATTATTTAATGCATGCGTCACCTTTATGCAAGCGTGGCTGCTGCTGCTGCTGCTGCTGCTGCTGCGGGTGTTGCGACTGTTGCAGCTGCCTACTGCGATGGCTGGTGGTGCTTGCTGCTGGTGGTGCTGATGCTGATGGTGTTATGGAGGACGAGTGGAGCGAGTGCATTTTAAAAAATCGAACCCCCGAGTGGAGCACGCATCCACACCCAGCTGTGCAGGCAGACAGATAATGAGGCATGACCGACCCGGGGCGCCCACCGCCACTACTGCCACTGCTGCCGAGCCACAACAGCCAGCCACGGTGCCCACTGGCACAGCGACAGGAGCAGGAGGAGGAAGAAGAAGAAGAAGAAGATAAAGAAGAAGAAGAAGAAGAAGAAGAAGAAGAAGAGCAATAAAAGGAGGAGGAGAGAATGACAAAAATAAGGGGATAGAAAATGGAAGAGGAGAAGGAAAAGGAGGAAGAGGAGGAAGAAGAAGAAAAAAGAAGATAACGACTAAGAAGAAGAAGAAGAGATAATAAGAGGAAGAGGAGTAGAAGGAGAGACAGACAAAGAATAGGGGGAAGAATAGAAAGAGAAAGATAAGGAGGAGGAAGAGGAGGCAGAGTCACTCTCCTTTAGAATAAGGAGAGAATACGCTGATGTCTTCCTTAGTGGCATGCAGAGCACTCCACCTCTCAGGCCGCCATACATAAAGACTCCCGCCGTCTTATTTCCCAGTAGTTAGGAGCCAATTTTCCAAGTGCAGATTCATATTTTACCAAAGTGGCCTTGTGAGGTTTGAAAGGGTTTAGGGGGCATGGTGGCTGTGTGTGTGTGTGTGTGTGTGTGTGTGTGTGTGCTGGTGTGTGCGCGCGTGTGTGTATGTGTGCGTGTGTGCTTGTGAGTGTCTGTGTGTGTGTATGTGTCTGTGTGTGTGTGTGTGTGTCTGGTGTGTGATGGGGGTGCTGCTGCTTGTGATGTCATTGGCTCATAACAAGTCAGCAGGGGCTGTTTCCGCTACAACTCCAGACTTCAGACTTCAGCGAAAAAAAGAAGAAAAAAAAAGCAATTGGCTTTTTTTTCTCCCTCCCCTTTCCCTTCACTAACGGGCCTTGATTTGTTTATCTCCAGAGGTCATCGCGGTCTTACTTAATCCTTTCCTCCTCAGCACACTTCTTCTGGATCTGCATACGTGCCCCCCAGGGTCGGTTCTGGAAGCGAAACGGCCGGCTTCAGCAGAAAGCGCCGCTTAAAAAGTATAGTGCCACTTCAGGACAAAAGAAAATTCGGTGCCCTTTATCATATTTGATGATACCCCTTGATCCCTTTACAGTGCGATTGAGCTGACAAAGCTTCTTGGACTGCATTGCTATACCTAAACAATATGTCTGCATGATGGAGTGTATTCTTGGGGAATGTGCCTGGGCTTAAAATCAATGACGCAAGCCTGAATATGCACAGAGCCCTAGGAAAGGTGCCTGCCTTCTTTTTTTTTATTGTCTGAATTGCTTTTTTTTTTTCATCCGCAGGTGTCATGGTTCAAGCGGCGCAGCAGCAGCTCCAATGTATCGCGCTCTGCTTCAGCATAATCAGGTTACGCCTGGAAAAATGGCGACTGGCCTCTACAGATGCTTTTCAATGACTTGGCACTTTTTCCTTAAACTTCCTTCTCGTTACTGAAAAAAAAACTCAGCTTTTTGATCATGTTTATTTCTGCTTTGTGTGTGTGAGTGATTTTGTTTGTGTTTGTGTTTGTGCATGTGTGTGTGTGTGTGTGTGTGTGTTTGTGTGTGCACAGTTGTACAAGCCTGCGTGTGTGTGTGTGTGTACGTGAGGGCCTGTGTGTGTGAGTATGTATGCGTGTGCTTGTCTGTGCGTGTGTGTATTTGTTGTTGTGTGTACGTACGTGACTGTGTGTGTGAGTGCATGCCTGTGTGTATCTGTGTGTGTGTGTTATTTTAAAAAAGAAAGTTTTTTTTATTTGCATCAAGTGGGAACCATTGTTGCTTTGTAAACACATCCCCTAAAGTACAGTGTTTCATCTACTTCAACTCTTCATTACTAAGATAAGAGGATTTGTTCTATTTCCCTCTATTTTTTTTTTCTTCTTCACCGGGTAAGCACTCTCTAAGCCCAATTATCTGCAATGAATCCAGTCCGTGGGATTTCTGCCTGGTGTTTTTATAAAGCTAACCCTTTCAGGGCCCAGGCTAGCAAGCAAGCAAGCAGACAAAACAACAACCTCATAGAGATGCTGACAGTATCTCTGCCTTGCATTGCATTCCACTGGATTAGCATACTGGAGCTGATGTAATTTCTTTTCACTTCTCCTGCTGTCAAGCTAGCTATACATTTTTTTTTTCTTCTGAAAATTCAGTCAAAAATCTGCATGTGTTGCTAACGTTGAAGTTGAGTGTAGTTCAAAAACATGCCACCTGTCAATTAGTGAGATCAAACTTTTAGTGAGAGAATGATTTTTGGTCTGCCACAGAAACATGTCAAACACGCTGACAACTAAAGGGGTTCTCTGCAGGGGGGCTGATAGCAATTTTGGGGTCCTCATAAAATAATACAGTCATAAAATAATACAACGTTGAAAAGTTCTTATCATTAATAACAATATGAATACTGTCCTCAAAGGACTCCCTGTCAAAGTTGGGTTCTTAAAAAAAATGTCCTATCTTTCCCTTCCTGGCAGCACCCCTGCCTCTCTTAAACACTTGTTTAACATAATAAACTTCACAAAGGCTCAAACTTTCAGTTCAACTCATTTTAAGAGTTCCTCAAAGCTGATAACAAAAAAATCACTAATGATCTTCTTAAATTGTTCACTATTATAGATGACAACTATGGGGCTTTGCTTCGCCTTACCTCACAATCACAAAAGATTGTACTGTACCACATGCATGGCCCATCCTTAGCTGTGTCAGGCCAGACCCGGGGAAGGGTCTCCGTGGCCCCCCTCGACATATGGTCCTGTTCCCCACCTGGAGCCAGGGCAGTGGGCAGGGGAGGGTGTGTGTGTGTGGTGTGTGTGTGCATGTGTGTGTGTGTGTTTGTGTGTGGAGGGGGGTGCATGGTGTGTGTGTGTGTGTGTGTGTGTGTGTGTGGAGGGGGGTGTATGGCAGTGTGTGTATGTGTGTGTGTCTGTGTGTGTGTGTGTACATGTGTGTGTGTGTGTGATATGGCAGCTGTGTAGCCTGTGCGAGAGCGAGGGGCTGCCTGTCACTGCATAGGCATGGCAGCTGTATGCGGTCAGACATCAGGCATGGCCAGCAGCTCCGTGGCAGGAGACAGAGCAAGGGCAGAGCTGCCTAATGTGCATGTGTGTGTGTGTGTGCGTGTGTGTGTGTGTGTGTGTGTTTGTGTGCATGTGTGTGTGTGTGTGTGTGTGTGTGTGTATGCACATGTGCGTGTGTGTGTGTGTGTGTGTGTGTGTGTGTGTATTTGTGCACGTGTCTGCGTGGGTGCAAGTTGTGTGTGTGTGTGTGTGTGTGTGTGTGTGTGTGTGTCTGCCATAGCCTACCCACCAGAGATTAATGGTGTCACTTTGATGTAAATGTGTATGGCACTGCTGCACAGTGTCTAAGTCCTGCCCCTATTCATATTATAAAAAATGTACAACAAAGGGCTTTCAATGTTTTAAAATATAATGTTACACATTTTTAATTCTGTGTTGTTTAAGTTTTATAAACCATGTGTCATTGCAGTTATTTAATGCTCTTTCATGTTAGCTCTTGGCAACTAAGCCATGTCTTATCCAATGGCGTGATGGGAAGAATGGTGGCTTTAGCACTGTTTTTTTTCTCCTCTTTTTTTTTTCAAGAGATCTGTTTCTTTGAAAGTACCATCTGTGATTCTGATTCACTGTACACTTTCTGTTAAATTCAGAAATCTGTAGTCTTTTAGGTGCCTTTTATTGTGCTTACCCTTTTGTTTTATAAACGTCAGTTACTTCTACACAGTTGTAGTTCTGTAAATAGAAAACAATATCAACAAATATGAAAGGGAGGGATTTGATTAGCTGTTGAACATTTTAATATATCGAAAACGGAATCAGACTCGACACCAGACTACATCTATAACTGCCAATCCCATAGCGTCTTCTTTTGTCACCTTCTTCATATAAACAAGGCTGTCACCTCTAAATGCACTCAGGCGTATCTATTCATTTTTCAAAGACCTCAACACGGCCGCTTTGACCTTCCCCTTGTCCTTTAGAAATGGTTTCTTAAAAGTGTTGTTTACACACAGAAATGACAAAAACGTTTCATTTCAAAATAGCACATTGAAAACCCGGTAGGTGCGAACGAAATGTCAATGACTTTCTTTTGATTTGAAATCCGACAAGACGTTCTGGTGTTGCAGCAGATCACAGTCTATTATTATGCAAATGAGGCGGGCTTCTATATTTTTCCTGCGTTTCAGCTGAACTCAGCACTTTCCGCGCTCTGGCGGATGGACCTGCTCTCCCCGTCCCTCTTTTAATAAACACGTCAGGTCGCCTTGCCTCTGTCCGCAGGGTACGCTCCAGAATGTCATTTGCTGGAGCAACAGTGTTTTTACCCTCGAAACCGTATAACCCTAAATGTAGTGCACAGCCTCCCTTAAAATGAGCCACAAAATACTGTGCCCAGAGGAGCCACTTTTACTTTCCACCATGCCCACCAAATGCCGCTGTTAGAATAATTTTAAATTAGACTCTTACACCTCTGTAATTTGAGTCGCAAGGGGATTTTTTGTTGTTGTTGCTTATGCCACAGTCGCTTTTTACACATATTATTATTGTCTCCCAGGTGGCGATTTGAGGGTGCCAATTGAACGCTATGGTGAATCAGACGCCAGCAGCTCTCACCATTCTTTACGTCCAGGCTGTTGTGCATGTGTTTGTATGTGGGACGTCCATACTCAAAGACGTCCCGCTGTAAGAAGGAACAATGAAAACACGGTGTCAAACAACCCAGGCAACTATTGCTCCTGGATCTCTGTTAATTGCGCACATATGGCTCCTAGAGGAATCATTGAGGAAACGGACCTTCTGGTACCCAGTTCTTGTGATTTGCATGAGAAGAAAGCCATTGGTTTATAGACTGTGATGTAAAAGAGTGACCTGCAAGCCTGGGGCCACAGCCAGATCTTGGTTTAGTGGTTGATGCCCCAGCTCTTCTGAAAAAAAGCTGTGCGGGCGGGTAGGAATTGCAACGACCCTTTGCAAGACAAGGGAGACAAATGTTCGTAACCGCTTTTCTACAGGTTCTGGTCTTAAAATCAGTGTAACTAAGTATTAAACATTAAAGTGTGGTTGGCGACTGCAATGTCAATGCTGAAAAAGTGAACGTGTTTTGTTTCACTTTAATTCCAAACGTTGTTATTGTTTCATTTCAGTTAAATTTTTATGAAGAAACAGACTGTTGTCAAAAACACACTGTTCTCAAAAACTAAAAATAAATACAGAATGTATTTGTAAACGCTTAAAATGAGGGCGGAATTATAACATTGATATACACTTAATGATTTATAATTCTAACATTAATCATCTCAAAATGTGATCTTCTCTACATCATGGGGAAAAGAATGGAGTGGGCGGTGACGACACACTGCATTAATGAATCATTCTAGTTCAATGTTGGTCCCAGGAGATTTTTTATGGATTAAATTAAGCACTTCCATCTCCATCTCCCACCTGATCGCAGCATATAAATCCCAACAGCTGATCAACAGACTTCAGAAAGCCCAACGCCTTCAGACAGAAAGGCAGACTGAGAGCGAGAGAAAGCGATAGCTGGAGCGAGAGAGAGAGGCATCGAGAGAAAGAGAGAGAGAGCGGAAGAGAGAAAGTGGAAGAGGACACGGGACTGATACAACCACTTTTTTTTTCCTCCAAACTGTGTGTGTGCAAGTTGGAATTGTTGACAAAGAGCCACGGTTATCCGCTCTGTTCTCGCTAAGTCAGATCTCGGAGGACAGTGCGGGGTTTTTGACAGCTGAGTTTCGAAAAAAAAAAGGGGAGAGACGAAAGCGGATCGTTCGCTGCGGGGGAGCTGTCCAGTGCTGTATGCATGCGCGCGCGCCCCTGAAAGGGAACTATCCAGTGCTGAAGTTGCATTTCTGTCCAGAGGACCGCGGCGTCGCACAACACCAGCACGAGCTCCACAAGAAGGCGAGCGAGGGTCTGCCTTCGCCCGTGTGCTGGCATCTAAATCTCGCCAAAAGACCAAGCGAAGCGATTCCACCGCAGAAGAAGAGGAGGAGAGGGAGAATTATATCTTTTGAAACGCCAAAAACCAGACTCGCCTCACCGTTGCATGAGGACTGTGCGATCTGAACAGCGGACGAGTGCTTTCCTCAACGTAGAAACATGCCAAGGTCTTTCCTGGTCAAAAAGGTTAAGCTCGATGATTTCTCATCCGCTGATCTCGAAAGCTCCTATGGCAGATCACGGGCCGACCTCAGTCTCCGCTTTCACGAGAAAGGTAAGCAGACCAGTCCTGCACTTTCAACAGTCTCCCTCTCTCGTGTGTAATACATGTGTTTGAATGTTCGTATGAATTTGTATGTATTGCTTAATCACTCTCAGAGCAGATAGTGCACAGGTTTGCACCGCTGACCTGCGGTCACATTGTGTCCGACGCAGTCACACGTCACTTGTTTCTGTCGAGTCGGCACATTTTTGGGGTAGGGATTTTGAGCACCAGCTACAAGGAGACTCAACACGTAGCGGTAGGCTAAAGCGTGTTCTTTAAAAGCACTGTCGGTAACTCCCATGCAACACACAAGTATGCAATACGTGAGCTTTTGTGTGCACAAAGAGTTATTGTGTTATAACAGCGTGCCTTGCATTTATTTCCCCCTTTTTCTCGAGCACCGTCTGTGTCATGGAATTAAACACGCGTGTACACACACATAGGCTACTCACACGGGGCGCGTACACACACAAATGTCTATTAAAAGGAGCGCTTCATCATGTATCAAGCCATTATTTACGCTCTATATAACATACAGTACGCTCTCCACACACTTGCATAACCAGACATTCTGTCCGGAAGTCAATTTATAGAATATTCATGCACGTCCTTATCTCGGCGCCGTTTGAGTAGTAGTGTGCATTTTATGGCAGTACGTATGGTATGGTATGTGCAGATCGACCTATTTCTGTGGGATCTTTGTCAGAACAGCAAATGCAATTATAACTGAAGCGATGTAACCCCCCCCCCGACTCTCTCTCTCTCTCTCTCTCTCGCCCGCCCACCCCCAGCCCTTGCGCGCCTTTGTCCTTAAATGGGTTACTACGCTAATTGAAATGGAGAGCTATTGATTTTCCGTGGGAGTGATGTAGAAAAAGACCTTCACAAGAAGTCAATGTCTTTCAACCCACCTCTGCCTAGTACTGTAAATTACTGATATAATAGGCTGCAGAGTCAGAGCTCCAAGACAGTGCACAGAAACTGGCAGAAATAGACTGTTGCATGTGCTCACATTGTGCTGTGTGTGTGTGCGTGTGTGTATGAGAGAGAGAGAGAGAGAGAGAGAGAGAGAGAGAGAGAGAGAGAGAGAGAGAGAGAGAGAGACAGAGACAGAGACAGAGAGAGAGAGACAGACAGAGACAGAGAGAGAGAGAGAGAGAGAAAATAAGTGTGTGTGTGTGTGTGTGTGTGTGTGTGTGTGTGTGTGTGTGTGTGTGTGTGTGTGTGTGTGTGTATTCGTCTGTGTACATCTCTCAATTTCCCTCTGTGACCGCAAACAATTCAATTAAACTGTTGCTCTTTTGAACGCCAGGGTACATCAGTGACTACATGACCCCGTCGGTGTACGACGGTGAGAGTGACAATGGCATTAAAGTACCCTCCCCCGGGCCCATCTACGACGGCATACACGGGGATTATGGAGCGCCGGACTCCGACCAGCCCGACAGCCCGCAGTCCGAGATCTCCTCCGGATACATCAACGGGGACAACGCGGTCAGCGAGGGCTACTCGGTGGATGCCTTCTTCATCACGGATGGCAGGTCGAGGAGGAAAGCCATGAACAGCCCCCGAACCCTACAGCGCCACACGTGCAACGAGTGCGGGAAGACGTACGCCACGTCCTCCAACTTGAGCAGACACAAGCAGACGCACCGGAGCATAGACAGTAAGCTGGCGAAGAAGTGCCCCACCTGTGGGAAGGTGTACGTGTCGATGCCGGCCATGGCCATGCATCTGCTGACCCACGACCTCAAGCACAAGTGCGACATATGCGGCAAGGCCTTCAGCAGGCCTTGGCTTCTGCAGGGACACATGCGGTCGCACACTGGCGAAAAGCCCTTCGGATGCGCACACTGCGGAAAGGCTTTCGCCGACCGCTCCAACCTCCGCGCCCACATGCAGACACACTCGGCCTTCAAGCACTACAAGTGCAAAAGATGCAACAAGACCTTTGCTCTAAAGTCCTACCTTAACAAGCACTACGAGTCGGCGTGCTTCAAGGGAGCCTTTTCACCTTTGAGTCCACTCGAAGCATGACTTCCACAACCGGAAGGAAGGAACACCTAAAACTTCCTACTTAACTTAGTGCCCCAAGAAAGCCCGAAGACAGCACACTTTTACTCCATTTTCCTGCAACAGCAAAATTACGGAAATTGTGGATTAATCGCATGTACCTTAAACTTTTCTTTTCTGAATATATTATCTTCTTCCCCCGCTGTTCACCCATTTAGAACCGAAATATCATGTGTTTTGCCAAAACAGAGGACATTGAAAATGTCTGTATTTCTTTCAAAGGTCAAACCTTTTCTAAGTATTGGATAATATTGTACTGCTGCCAGTGGCCACAAAAGTGTTCAGCGTTGAGGTAAAACTATTTATTTATTCACTTATGTATGTTTTTATGTAGGCTATTTATTTATTTGTTATTTATTTATTTATCTATTTATTTATTATCAAACTGTGTCAAATCTTTATTTGCACTTTATTTTTTTAATTGTTTTGCCAAGCCTTCGTCATTAATATGCCAAAGCATTTGCCACTTTCTGAAATATCTTATTTTTATTTGCCACTTTATAAATCTGTTGCATGCAAAAAAACAATACTGATGAAATCTATGCCAATTTATGAAGCTTTGGATTTTTGCCAAAATCTAGATAGCATCCGTCGGCAATATTTCTCGGGAGTCTCATAAAGAACTTATAGAGCAATAATGCATGGTATTTTTAAAGATAAATGAGTAATAACTATAACATTTTTAATCACGATTTTATCCAGTACTATTAGTAGTCGTACAGACATCCAATATCAGGGACATGCCAGTGTAGTATTAGTGGAAAACATCAATTGGGGTGGGGGGAGGGGTAAGGGTCCTTTTGTAAATGGTTATGCACTGCCTGCCTCTCATGTAAACGTAGTTTTAGAACTTAGGCTTGTGGTGCTGATCGAACAGTTCCAAGCCATTCTGAACACCGCTCCACATCTGCACAACAAACATCGGCGCGAATTCCATCGCCATTTTTTTCCCGAGTGGATAAAGTTGAAAGGTCACTTCCAAGAGAACTTGCACTGCACCGGGGGGTCAGCCTGCTCACCACGGAGGGGTGGCCGTATCACAGCAACGCGATAGTCCTTCGGATTTATCCTTAAAAAAAGCACTTGTTTGTGAACATTTCCAACTTTTTTGAAGAAAATAGTAGCACAAAAACTTAGAGATTCAGGTAGAAGGGCCTTGTGTTAGTTTAACTTCTGTTTCCTTTTTGTATTTCGAACAAATGGAACCTACTGTTTATTGCAAGACGCCTTGTATATAATCCTTTGGAATCAATTATTTCTTACAACCTGTACAAAGTCAAATATCCTTATTTCAGGAGCTCTCTTTCCTGGGACTTTTGCCCAGTATTTGAACAATGTAAAGCACAATGACACCGGGCATTTTTGTCTCACTTCATAATAAAGAATGAACAAGCAACTATCGCTTTGTTGTCCATCTGTTTAAGGAAGTTTGGTGTATGGACAGGCTGCTTGCAGTTGAACAGTCTTGCATCTCCAGACTAAGCCACACACAGGAGTAGCTGTCTCACAGAGCAAGGAGCAAGTGCGTGTTGACGTGAGCAAAATCTGTGACGCAGGACCTCCAACTGTTGCTTATCTAAGCCGCAGTGATGACAACACACATTGCGTAGCCTACATCAAAGTTTGGGCAGTGCACCGAAATGCAGTTTTTCCTCGTATAAGCTGTTGGCATTGCTTTTCATTAAGTTATTCTGGCCATATACAGCAAACTGCACGGTCCTTGTAACAAGGTAGGAGAGCTCAAGCAGGGAGGTCCAATTTCACAAAGCTCCGAAAAGTAATTAGGTAATTGACGTCAGTGGTTACGGTTGAATGTATTTTGTCCCCACAGCGAAAAACGACTCGAGTGCTGAATATAATGAATCAAGCACCATCCTTTCGGAAATGCTTTGATCCCCCTTATCCTATTCCATGCTCTTCAGGTGACTTTGAGCGTGGCGCACAGCGAACGGACAGGGTCAATAGCTCATTATTTATAAACGGAACTGTGTTGAATCGCTGTCTCCAGATTTTTTCTCTCTCTCTCTCTCTCCCAGAGTCAGTGCTGCAACTTTAACCTTGAGCATCATTTGTGAGTAGAGGGGAGAAATTTGCCCAGGTCCCAGCAGAACCCTTATCAGCGGCTTTAAAGCTGCTTCAAAGCCTCTACCGCCGACTGAGGGGCGAAACAACAGGTTCATTACTGGCTAGCTAATGTGGATGTTTCGCTCTTACACAACAGCACAGCACCCCAAACCCTCATTTATATCAGACATAGCATACATTTACATGTATCTGCTGGTCGAATCATTGCCAATTACAGCCCCGTGCTTGCCTTTTTTTATTTGTAGTCAAGGTCATTTCGCACAGAAACTGCTGAAGAACTGACTCTGCAAATCCGTCATCGAGTAGCTTATTAGGCAGTTGTACACGGAAGTAAAAACTAGATAGGAAATTCTCTGCATATCTCTGGTGGCTTGCGTCGAGAGGAGAGAGTGAGGATGTGAGTTAAATTGGAGCCGATAAGCGTTGGGTAGGTAATGCTTAGTTTTTGGTCGCAGTGCGGACGTTGCATTTTGTGCTCCATCCGGATGAGTCATTACCGACGGCGCAAGGAGAGGCCAAGAGTGTCGACCTGCCACACTCAGCCCTCTCCCCGGCTTTTAAAGATCTGACGAGGGAAGTGACATCACTGTTCATATAACCTTAACCCGTGGTACTATTGCTCCAACTGTTAAACAGCCTTTTGACCTCAGGGACAAGGAGTTCCATAACTTAGTAATCCCCGTTCAACAGCTCTATGATGTGTTGTCTTGCTGTGTGTGTGTGTGTGTGTGCGCGCGCCTCCTGACCTACCTGTTCTGTGTTGATATGGTGTATATTTATGTACACTACACAACGGCCATTTTTATATGTGATGGCAGTCTTCAGCGCTCTCCTGGATGTATTTTATATTCTGTGAATGCTGAACATGCCAAGCATAAATGCAGGCCCTAAATGTCACATTAAAAGTCAGACACGGTTGATTTTTTTTTCTGAGTAGATGTGTGTCCAGACTGGTAAATAGGAAAGCCGCTAAGTGTGTTTGGACTCTGGGCTTGTGTACACACACACACACACACACACACACACACACACACACACACACGTACACACACAACATACACTCACACAGGTGCTCAAACACACCCAGGCATGCACAAACACACACACAGACACACACACATTGTATGTACACGCACACAAACACACACAGACATGGACAAACACAGACACATATGCACAAGCGCACACACACACACACACACACACACACACACACACACACACACACACACACACACACGTACACACACACACACAGACAAGGGTGACAGTGACACTTTGATTAAACCGCTGTGAGTCTAAGATGAGGGTTTGCTGGTAGTCGAGGGGGGGCGGTGGTGGTGGTGGTGGGGGGGGTGGTTGTGACAGTGAGGGATGGAGGGAGGGAGGGAGGGGTGGCGGGGGGGCATTTGAGGTTGGTTTGGCTTCGTTCCCACACCACCGGGGGATTTGCTCGGCGAAGTTATTGCTAATCACGAAACTCTTGCACACGTCGCGTCACATGCCATTTTCCCGCCGAAAAGGCCATGATTAATGAAATGATTCACCGCGCTCGAGATATGATGGAAATTAATCCATTAATTCCTGTAAATCAGTTGTCCGCTAGCACGACTGACGAGCACTCTGCCTGCCACTGGGATGGAATATCAATTCCCAGGCCTCCGCTCCGTTCCGTTGCGTTCAGCTAAGCTATACACCACGTGCAGCAAGCCCAGATGCAGCGCAAACAGGCGGTGGATAATCTGTCCGTCAGTCCGTCCACCCTCCATCTGTGTGTCTGTCCGTTCATGGTTCATCTATTTATCTATTTATCTGTCTGTCTCTGTCACTCTGTCTGTCTGTCTGTTTTTCTGTTGTCATTCTACCTGTTTGTCCATCTGTCTGTCTGTCTAGATCTCTGTTGGTATGTCTGTCTGTCTTTCTGTCCATCTGCAAGCTCTATGTCTCTGCCAATTTGTGTATGATATTCCAAATATAAAGTGACAGTCAAGACATGTATGTGTGCGTGTGTGTGTGTGTGTGGGCGAGTGACAGTATGTGCATGTGTGCCTGCATATGTGTCTGTGTATGTGAATGTGTGTCTGTGTGTGCGCATATGGGTATGTGTATGTGTGTGTGTGTGTGTATGGGCACGTATGTAAATGTCTGTGCATAGGTGTGTGTATGTGTGCATATGTATATGTCTGTGCATGTTTGTGCGTATGTATATGTCTGTGTCTGTGTGTATGTGTGTATGTGCGCGGGCTGTTATTTATATCCATCTAGACATGTTGTTGTTCCTACTCCTGCTGCTGTTGCTGTGGCTGCTGTGTCTAAGGTGCCTGCAGTCTCTTTCAGGCTGAAGGCCCAGAGTGGAGCGGTGACCTTTGACCCCCTGGGTGTCCTCCAGGTAGAGAGGGGCCACGCTCAGGGCTGCTGCGGCTGGATCATTATCTCACTGCACGGGCACGAGGCTCCTGCGCCTCTGTGTCCTGGGGGAGTTTGGGACTGTAAGCCAAGGAAGAGGGGGAAGTGTGTGTGTGTGTGTGTCTGTGTGTGACAGTTTGTGCATGTCTGCATGCGCATGAGTCTTTGTATGCGTGTGTGTGTGTGTGTGTGTGTCTGTGTGTGACAGTATGTGCATGTCTGCAAGCACGTGAGTCTTTGTATGCGTGTGTGTGTGGATATGTGTGTGTGCACAGGAGTGTGTGCATGTGTGTGGGCACATATGTGTGTGTGTGTGTGTGTGTGTGTGTGTGTGTTGGCTGAATGGATTGGTATTGGGTGTATGTACATAAGTGTGTGTGTGTGTGTGTATGACAGAGATTATGTATGTGTGTGGGTGTGGGTATATGTGTGTCCCTATTTTGTTGTGTGTGTGTGAGTGTGTGTGTGTGTTTCGGTGTAGAGAGGTGGCAAGGCATTTGTGTACAGGTGTATGCATGTGTGTGTCGGTGTGTGTGGGTGTCCCTGTTTGTTCGTGTGTATGCGTGTGTGTGCATGTGTGTGTGTTTAGGTGTAGAGAGGTGATGAGCTTGTGTGTACGTGTATACATGTGTGTTAGGTGGATAGATTAATGTTCGGTGTGTGTCCCTGTTTGTTCATATGTGTATATGTGTGTGTATGAGTGCTTGGGCATGTGTGTGTGTGTGTGTGTGTGTGTGTGTGTGTGTGTGTGTTTAGGTGTAGAGAGGTGGTGGGGCTGTGTAAGAGTGCTAGGAGAACTGCATCAGCACAATGCGTTACCTAAGCAGGGGAGACACAGGTGCACACAGGCCGCAGGCACCATGTAGCCGAGCTCATACTCTTGCCCTCTCTCTTTCTTTCTCTATCTCTTTTTCTTTTTAACTCTTTCTTTTTATCCTGTCTCCCTCTCTCTCTCCCTCTCTCTCTTTCTCATGAACTCTTTCTCTTGCTTGCTCTCTCTTTTTGTTTCTCTGACTTTTGCCCTCTTTCTCACTCTTTCTTTCTGTTTAACTCTTTCTCTTGCTTGCGCTCTCTCTCTTTTTCTCACTTGCTCTCTTTTTCTCTCTGACTCTCACTCATCCTATCTTTCTCTCTTTCTCTCTCTATTTCTCTCTCTTCCTTTTTTTTCGCTCACCTGCTCTCTGTTTGTGCCTCTCTGGACTGCTCTGTCTCTTTTCCTTACTCTCTCGATGTCTCTCTTTTTCTCCATCTCACTCTCTTGCACTCTTTCCTTCTCTCTCTATTTTTTCATGCTTTCTCTCTCTGTCATAATCTCTCTCTGTCTTTTTCTCTTTCCCTGTCTCTCTATCTCTTTCTCTCTCTCTTTCTCCTTCTCTTTCTTGCAGTCTTTCTTTTTCTCTTTCTCTCTCACGCCCTCTGTCTTAATCTCTCTCTCTTTCTCTATAGCCCCCTCTCTCTTCCTCTCTCGCACTATTTCTTTTTCTCTCTCTCAGTCTATCTTAATCTCTTTCTCTTTCTCCCTTTTTCTATTCCTCTCTCCCTCTCGCACTCCATCTTTTTCTCTCTCTATTACACACTCTCTCTATCCTAATCTCTTTCTCTATCTCCCCATCTCTCTTTCTCTCTCTCTCATACTCCTACTTCTTTTTCTCTGTCTCTCTTTCTCTATCTCCCCCTCTCTCTTCCTCACTCTATCCCCTGCTCTTGCCATCCTCCTCTCCTCTCCTCTCCTCTCCTCTCCTCTCCTCCTCCCTCCCTTTCTGTGGCTCTCTGGTTCTGCGTGTCCTGACGTCAGTCTCCGTCACGCTGTCGCTGGGGTGGCACAGTGCGGCTGGCGTTGGCTTGGCACAGACACCCACCCGCATGCTCCGGCGTCTGCCACGTCCCCACGCTAACCTGTGCCACTCTGCGCATACACACACACACACACACACACACACACACACACACACACGCAGCGCAAACACATATGGGCTGACATACACATACACATACACACGCACACACACACACACACACACACACACACACACACACACACACACACAGACACACGTGCGCGCGCAGGCACACATATGTGCTTACATACACATGCACACACACATACACACACAAACACACACACACGCACATGCACACATATGTGCTCATGTATGCATACACACAGACACAAACACATATGCACACACATACACACAGGAACACACATGCTTACATTTATACACACATACGTACATACACACGCAGGCTCTCTTTCTCTCTCTTGCTGTTTCTCTCTCTGTTACACACACACAAACACACACACCCACACACACATTATCTCCTGTAGGAACAGCATGAGGAAGACATGCTGTCTCACAGAGGGCTTTAAATTACGCACACATGAGGTCAAGTGTAGACATGCTCACTCACTCATCCTCTCTCCTCTCTCTCACACACACACGCAGACACGCACACGTACACGCACACGCACACGCACACGCACACGCACACGCACACGCACACACAGTCACGTACACACGAAGTCAAGTGTAGAAATGCTTGCTCATCCTTTCTTTCTCTCTCTATCTCTATCTCACTCACACACACACACACACACACACACACACACACACACACACACACACACACACACACACACACACACACACACACAGTCACACAAAAATGAAATCAAGTGTAGACATGCTCACTCTGCAGCAGTGTTCCTCAAAGTTTTTCAGACCGAGGACCACTCCCCTGCCCAGCTAAAAAAAAAAAACCCCAAGGACCACGAACCCCATTCTGAGGCTAACAGAGCTGTGTAAACGCATGAATTGGTGCAGCATCACAGCCCTCAGTAGGGAATGGCATGCAGATGATATACATGTCGTTTAAACACACTGTGCATAGCATAGATAGCTTGCAGTAAGAAACATGAAAAAATAATATTTTAACGCAACTGCTCATGGACCACTTGGGATGTCTTGTGGACAACACTTTAAGAAACACTGCTCTAGAGGCCACAGCAACAACAGGAGGATAGGATGTGGCAATCGCTCTGTGTGTGTGTGTGTGTGTG